>CM075967.1:24400568-25083068 GCA_038048745.1 Coluber constrictor foxii
AGACAGGCACACACAGAGAGAGACAGACAGACAAACACCTGTGGCACCCATGCCATAGATTCGCCATCACGGCCCTACACCATTTCTGACAAATGGCAGTCCAGCCTCTTGAAAAGAGTGACGAAGCTCCCACAACTTCGTCTCCCACATGACCCCAGCACATTGCAGCCATCATAAAATACATGCCAGTTGCTAAGCATCTGAATTTTGATTGTGGGATCGCCGGGCATAAGTGTGAAAAACAGGCCTAAAGTCAGGGGTTTCTTTTCCAGTGCCATCGGAGCTTTAAACAGTCCCAAAAACAAATGGTTATAAGTCGAGGACTATATCTGTAACATGCAGTGTCAGCGCGTGGCTTAATGAGATGATCCAGTTTAGACAACAAACTGAGATGTAATTAGGCTTGTTCGGTTTTCACTGAGCTGTTGTGACTTGTACACTGTTTTCTTAATAGGATGGGAGTTGTGTAAACATTGCTTTTGACTTAAGAGCGAAAAAGCCTGTCCCGATATTGGGGTGTAGGACTAAGCCTGCAGAGAGCCAGTTCAACTTCCCTTTTAGAAAGTTTCCTATCCCCATAAATACTTGGAAAATTTGCCCAGAATTTCCCGACGCGTCACATTTCTTAATGCAGAATTTCCAGGAAGTATTTGCTGGAAAAACTAAAATCTATATGCATTGTGGGGATATCTAAAAATGGGATGACTATGCTGTTAAAAGAAATATTTATGTACTTGCTTACTTATTTACTACTTTGTAAATCTAAACAGTGACAGAAGTATCTTGGGCAGATTATGTCTTGAACCTACTCATTCGTAGTGGTCTTTGGCAGTAGGTGACCCACTTTTCAATAGCAATCTGAAAGATAGCTAAGTAAGTAAACTTGATAGGAAATTAAAAAGTTGGCAGGAAAATGGAGACGCCACTTGAAATTTACTAAGGTAGAAGAACCAATGTTTTATTTAAGTTTGAATTATGCCATCAATGAAATCCACCCTTCCTAGCATTAAAAGTCTCCGTGTGCGTTGTATACGGTGAGATTTCTGTCACTTGTTGCAATGAGATGGCAATACATGTGACATCATTGTGACTTGAACTGACTGCCTATGGAATATATATATATATATATTTGTTTTCTGAGGTTTTCACGGGTGTTTGTATGTAGGTCTTTGGTTATTCGGGTCTTCTCCCGCGTAGAATTGGAAGTATCTTGGCGACGTTTCGACGAAGTCTCATTCGTCATCTTCAGGCTGGTTCTTCAGGTTCTTCGTTCTTCGTTCTTGCTCCTGGAAGAACAAAGCCGAGAACACCAGCCTGAAGATGACGAATGAGACTTCGTCGAAACGTCGCCAAGATACTTCCAATTTTACGCGGGAGAAGACCCGAATAACCAAAGACCTACATATATATATATATATATATATATATATATATATATATATATATATATATATATATATATACATACATACATACATACATACATACATACATACATACATACATACATACATACATACATACACATTAAGGTCCATTCAGTTTTATTTGTCAATATAGCTTTCTAGCCAGGCATTATTTATTTATCAAAATCAATGGCATAACATTATGCATCTAGCTAGCTCGACCCACTGTGGCTATTAGCAAACTTAGTTTTGAACTGAGACGCTGGAAGAGTCATCCCTAGGCAAAGTTTGGCCTCTGAAGCAATCCAGCAGGAGACTGGTCTTCCTGATGGTACGTCCCAAACAGGGCAACATGCCAAGTAGACTCAGCAAAATTAAGAAGGAGGAAAAAGGCCTGGAAAATCTATTTATCCTGCTGGAGGATGATAAACAAAAATGCATGAAAAATATATCCCACTTCTTGGAATCTTTGCCTTTAGAGACAGATTGCAAAAATGAGTCCATTCTCTGCACACACACCCAAAAATGTACAGAATGTGAGCCCTGAGTGACAACTATTATACCCCTGGATTTTGCCCATCGGTCCCTAGGCAACCAGCAGAAGAAATGATGCTGATGGTGGAGGTTGGTATTATCAACACTCTGAAAACTTAACATTTGTGTTGCATTATTCATTATTTTTTTTGCAACAGTGTTGAAATGCACGCCTGCCTATCTTGGGACAGGATAGATAGATCATAAGCTACATGGGTAAGATAACTTAGGCCTTAAGTTGCAAGTACTACTTGTTGTAAGAACTATTTTGGATGCTGTTCTATTTCCCTGCCGATCTCTGGTTCTTAGGTGGTTTGCATTAGTTTATATCCTAGTTTTCTTTCAGGATCAGTTTCTTGGCTGACTGAGTATTAGCTAATAGCAGTGAATAGGGATTCCATTCAGGACGCCGGAATTTCAGCCTGGATTCACGCATCAGTGAATCGGTTATTAAACCATGGTTTATTAAATGAACTACAAAAACTTTTATGCTTGCGAAACTGAAATGTCAGAACTTGCAAGAACTTTTTTTCCCCTCCTTTGTTTCTTCTGCTAAAGAGCCGCCCTCCCCTTTCAGAGAAGACGCAGCTTCCTTACTTAAGTTTTAGTTCTTTAGGATTCTCTTTTGAATTTTTTTTTCTCCTTTTTCAGAAATCACTTCCTGCTTCCTCCCTAGCAACCGTCATGTTCCACGCTTTCAAAATCTAAAGACGGGCTGCCTTTTGCAGATCTTGTGACTGCCTGAGATCTACATTTGAAAAGATATTTTTTCCTTGCAAACATCACACATTATGCTGCAGAACTATTTATAGAGTTTGGAAAGTGAGTTGCTCCTTACCACATGCAGCCTCTTTATTTGAAGCTCCACTCGCCACTCGTTCCGTTGTGTGCCAGAGTTCGGCGCATCTAACGCCTGCCTGTGAAGACGGCTGAAAAAAAATATATATGAAAAGAAGAAAAGAAGGCTGTGTGGGTTTGGGGATTTTGACTATTCATGCTTCTGAACACAGCACTTTTCTGCTCATCTTTGCATAAGTCTCTTTTGTGGCTTGAGCATGTGATACAATTTGCTAAGTTGCTATGCAACCATCAGTCCTCTTTGGCTTGGATCTAACAGAATTGGTCAGGCAGAAGTCAAGGTCATTCATGCTTAGAAGATTTGAAGTGGGACTGGAATTCCGGAAGAGGAAGGAAGGAAGGGAAAAATTATCATGATTTTTTTCAGCAGGTTGGACTGAAGGAAGAAGGGAAGGGAGGGAGGGAGGAAGGAAAGGAAAGGTTATCATGATTTTTTCCAGCAGGTTGGACTGAAGGAAGAAGGGAAGGGAGGGAGGAAGGAGGGAATCGTGATTTTTATCAGCATGATTCTAAAGATCAACATAATTTCGTACTTACTTAATATTCTATGTACTTTAAAGACATAGGATTGTTCTTTAGGCCCCAGTCAACATTTTTTTTTAAAAAAAAGACACTTTATTGTAAACATAGTCACTTTAGTTTTTCAAAATAATAGTAAAGGCTAGAGTATAAATCAGAGTGCTGGGAATCCACATAACTGAAAGCTTTTAAGTTTGAAAAACCATGGTACAGATACAGAAAAGTGAAATATTGAAACACAGCCTGTGTATGTGCAAACACACAAACCATAAAGAGGAACTTTCAGTAGCTCATTTCCCGTCCCCTTCCTTTTTCCCTAGCTAGTAAGGTCTGATCAACTTTACTGTTTGGTCAAGCTTTTCTCCCCGAGCTATAACTGCAGAAAAAACAATTACTACCAACCTGCCTTCCATGAAGGACCTGTCTACTGCACGAGTCAAAAAGAGGACTGTGAAAATATTTGTTTCAGCAGGTTCTGACCAGTTCTGGAGAACTTGTAGCAGAAATTTTGAGTAGTTCAGAGAACCAGTAGTAAAAATCCTGACTGGCCCCGCCTCCATCTATTCTCTGCTTTCTGAGGCCAACTGATTGGGAGGAAATTGGGGTGGGAATGGAGATTTTGCAGTATCCTTGCAAAATCTCCATTCCCACCCCACTCCAGAGGAAGGATACTGCAAAATCTCCATTCCCTTCCCACTCCTGGGGGAAGGATATTCCCCCAGGTGATATTTGCCAGTTCTCCGAACTACTCAAAATTTCCACTACCGGTTCTCCAGAACCTGTCAGAACCTGCTGGATTTCATCCCTGGCCCTCAGGATGCCAGAGGGGGCTGTCCAAACTCCTACAGGATGACACAGCCCTCAGGATGACAGAGAGGCTCCGGTCCAAAGTCCTAGAGTGGCTTCCATGGCTGAGAGGAATGCTAGATGGGTCTCCATAGTACCCTACATCGAACACTTCAACAAGAGCTGTGGTGGTGCAGTGGTTAGAATGCAGTATTGCAGGGTAGTTCTGCTGACTGTCAACAGTTTGAATCTCACCCGGTTGAAGGTTGACTCAGCCTTCCATTCTTTTGAGGTTGGTAAAATGAGGACCCAGATTGTTGGGGGCAAGAGGCTGACTCTGTAAACTGCTTAGAGTAAAGCACTGTGAAGTGGCATATAAGTCTAAGTGCTATTGCTAAAGAAGGAAGGAAGGAGGGAGGGAGGGAGAAAGAAGGAAATAAGGAAGGAAAACAAGGAGAAGGAAGGAAGCCCTGTTGATGCAGTTGTTAAAGTGTTATATTGCAGGCTAACTCTGCCCACAGCCAGGAAGTTCGATCCTGACTGGCTCAAGGTTGACTCAGCCTTCCATCCTTCCAAGGTGGGTAAAATGAGGACCCAGATTGTTGGGGGCAATTGGCCAACTCTATAAACCGCTTAGAAGGCTGTAAAAGCCCTATGAAGCGGTATCTAAATCTAAGTGCTATCTTGACCATGACCCCACAGTATATTTCTATTAATCTCCCTACCCAGTAATCTTTCAAAGCCAGAGAAGTCTTGAAATCTTGCAAAAGATTGGGAATGCTGTATAGGAGAGCTGTATCCAGCCTATGGAGTTGGTAGCCTCAGGGCCATCTGACAACACTTTCTCCAGGCTGCAGCTCACAACTTTTAATAAAATGTGTGAATTGGGAAATGGCACCAGACTCCTGTTTTATACAAGTAACCATAAATGGGACCCGGATAATGACTTCCTTCTGCTTGGGTTTTGCTGCTGAGAGATTAACAAATTGATGGCATCTCTGTATCCAGAGATGGGATTGGAGCCCGACAGCCAAAATTTGGTTTCCGTATCGTTTCCCTTGTCCTGTGGAATGTGCTTGCCTATTCTTTCTCGACTAGAGAGAGACCTCACGTGGTTGCTCAACCCACTCCCTGGTTGGTCTGTCCCTTTCCTTGAAAAGAGCTGCCAGAGACGATTGGCATCTGCAAATTTATACTTGGTTTACACCGAGTTACAGAGGGAGGAGATTAACGTCCCCAGGGAGAAGCGAACATGGCAGAGAGCTTCATAATGATAAACGTTCTGGATTTTTTTTCGACGGGCAAAATGTTTTACCCTGAAGACGCGGTGCAAGGTAACCCTCGACTTACGATCACCATCAAGTCCCAACATGTCCATTGCTACGGAAGGCAGTTGTTGCCGTCCCATTTTACAATCTTTTTTTGCTACAGTTATTAGGTGGATCATATGGTCGCTCAGTGAATTTTACTCCCCCCACCTTCGGCGGTGAGATGGGAAGGTTACGAATGATGGATTTATGATGGGTCATAAATCCCTGACAATGGCCAAGGGCCCGGATTTTGATTATGTGACCAGTGGGGATGCTGCAGTGGTCGTTTGATACCCGGTCATTAACTGGCTTTCTCTTCAGTGCTGTTGTATCTTCGGTCACTAAATGAATGGTTGTAAGTCAAGGACCACCTGTATTTGGCCGATACGTTTCTGGCCATGTTTACCATTTTAGTGTCCAACAAGTATAGAATTGTGGAATAAGACCTCTACCCAAAGGGATTGAATTTCAAGAAACAGCAGAGACGGGAGAGTTAAGTTTTGCACAGATCTTGCATCATTTTATTTTTTTTTTAATTTGATTTATATGCCGCCCTTCTCCGGAGACTCAGGGCGGCTTACAATGTGTTAAGCAATAGCCTTCATACTTTTGTATATTTATACAAAGTCAGCTTATTGCCCCCAACAAACTGGGTCCTCAATTGACCTACCTTAGAAAGGATGGAAGGCTGAGTCGACCTGGAGCCTGGCGAGGATTGAACTCAGAGAAATTACAGGCAGCTGGTGTTAATTGCTGCCTTTAGTAGGAGGCATTAGCCCTCTACGCTACACAGGCTCTTTTCATTTGCAGTCCTTAAAACTTATTCCGCTTGAAAATTAATCCTTCGATTTTAAATGGAGAATGCTGCACCCTGCTCATTATTCTTAACGTTTAAATGGGGGAAAGGGTTTCATTCATCATGCTTAATGGCGACTAGAAAGGTGATTGGGTTTGTGTAACATCTGAAGTCTGTGATGGCAGCCCCAAAACATTAGGCCATTTTTGGCCCAAAAAGCAGCCTGAAAATGGTCCCCAACCAACCAGAAAATGGACTCAAATGGCCAAAGAATAGGCATGCACATGCCAGCCAGCTAGTCCTCAGGTTTTATTCATTCAATTTTTATATGCCGCCCTTCTCCGGAGACTCAGGGCGGCTTACAATGCGTTAAGCAATAGCCTTCATACTTTTGTATATACCTGCTAAGTAGGGCTTTTGCCCCCCCACCCCCCAAGCAGTGTTCTTTTTTTATACAAAGTCAGCTTATTGCCCCCACAATCCGGGTCCTCATTTTACCTATCTCGAAAGGATGGAAGGCTGAGTCAACCTTGAGCCTGGTGAGATTCGAACCTGCAGTAATTGCAGGCAGCTGGTGTTACTTAACAATACTTTAGTCTGCTGCGCCACCAAGGCTCTGGTGTTTGGTGCTCCAGCAAGTACACATGCATGTGCGTTCCGGTTTGGCCTCTCGGTGCCGAAAAGGTTTGTTATCACTGCCCTTAGTCATAAATTATGGTTTAAAAAACATAATAGCCGAATCCATTTTGGCATAGTACAAGAGACATGCCCAGGATCACAGAAGATCTTCTCCTTCACAAAGACAGCTACAGATGGAGCCTATTAATAGGAAGTCAGGATTCTTTTGAAATACTCTGCATAGTCCCAGGACTTGAGCATTATTCATCTCTGGAGATCTCAATGATAAAATGTACAAAAGGAGATCCCAGGGTATTTTTGAGCAGAAGAGGTTCTGCAAGGAAGAGTGGGGAAAAGAATTCCAAAAGCCAAGAGCCTGAGTAGCATAGGGGGCTAATGCCTCCTACTAAAGGCAGCAATTAACACCAGCTGCCTGTAATTTCTGTGAGTTCAATCCTAGCCAGGCTCAAGGTTGACTCAACCTTCCATCCTTTCTAAGGTGGGTAAATTGAGGACCCAGTTTGTGGGGGCAATAAGCTGACTTTGTATAAATATACAGAAGTATGAAGGCTATTGCTTAACGCATTGTAAGCCGCCCTGAGTCTCTGGAGAAGGGCGGCATATAAATCAAAATAAAAAAAAAGAGTAGAAAGATTTATAAATGCAAGCACTTACCTCAAAGGATATTCGCATTTCTGCGTCTGTCATATGCACTTCTAAACAGCTACACATCGATTTTAAGTACAGTCAACCTTGCAGAGAGGTGTACTATGTTTTAAGCTTGTTTCATGTAGATGTTGTTGCATAGAGTTTTAAGTTAGTTATATACCGGTATCAAAATCTGCACTACTATTAATCTTCTCATTGGTCCTATCACCCATCTCCTCCCACTTATGACTGTAACCTTGTTGCTGGTATCCTTATGGTTTATATTGACTGTTTCCCAATATGATTTGATTGCTTATTTGTACCCTATGACTATCATTAAGTGTTGACGAATGTATGTTTTCTTTTATGTACAGAGAGCATATGCACCAAAGACGAATTCCTTGTGTGTCCAATCACAGCTGTCTATTCTATTCTATTCTATTCTATTCTGTTCTATTCTATTCTATTCTATTCTATTCTATTCTATTCTATTCTATTCTATTCTATTCTATTCTATTCTATTCTATTCTATTCTATTCTATTCTATTCTATTCTATTCTATTCTATTCCATTCCATTCCATTCCATTCCATTCCATTCCATTCCATTCCATTCCATTCCATTCCATTCTTCTGTTCTGTTCTATTGTTCCATTATTCTATTCTATTCTATTCTATTCTATTCCATTCCATTCCATTCCATTCCATTCCATTCCATTCCATTCCATTCCATTCCATTCTTCTGTTCTGTTCTATTGTTCCATTATTCTATTCTATTCTATTCTATTCTATTCTATTCTATTCTATTCTATTCTATTCTATTCTATTCTATTCTCTTCTATTCTATTCTATTCTATTCTATTCTATTCTATTCTATTCTATTCTAATTAATTCCATTCCATTCCATTCCATTCCATTCCATTCTTCTGTTCTGTTCTGTTCTGTTCTGTTCTGTTCTGTTGTTCTGTTCTATTCTATTCTATTCTATTCTATTCTATTCTATTCTATTCTATTCTATTCTATTCCATTCCATTCCATTCCATTCCATTCCATTCCATTCCATTCCATTCCATTCCATTCCATTCCATTCCATTCCATTCTTCTGTTCTGTTCTGTTCCATTATTATTCTATTCTATTCTATTCTATTCTATTCTATTCTATTCTATTCTATTCTATTCTATTCTATTCTATTCTATTCTATTCCATTCCATTCCATTCCATTCCATTCCATTCCATTCCATTCCATTCTTCTGTTCTGTTCTGTTCCATTATTATTCTATTCTATTCTATTCTATTCTATTCTATTCTATTCTATTCTATTCTATTCTATTCTATTCTATTCTATTCTATTCTATTCTATTCTATTCTATTCTATTCTATTCTATTCTATTCATAGATTAGAAATGAACAACAGACAAATTATACATCATAGCCAAGTTGAAAGAACATTGGTTTTATTCAGGCAGTGGGGAGGATGGGGAAAATATATTAACAATCAATTTATCTTATTGGAGGCAGTATAACTCTTACAAATATTTACTTGACTTAGAAAAGGGATCTTATCATATACTGTATATATATATTTATGTATCAAATATGTAAAGCTGGCAAGTCAGGTATGCCTTCTGTACAAAGGACCTCCCACTTCCCTCCATGAAAGTTTGCAGGGTGCCTTAGATCAGACCCTAGAGAGCTTTTTGCTAGATGATAATACGGAAACCAAAGAAACTTCTGGGCACAGGTAATGCTCTCAGCGTCTGTACCCAGGCGGATAGCAATCACTTGCTTCATAGGGGTAGGCGCACTCCTTTGTGCAAAAGGGGATTGCAAGAAAAAGGAGAGAAAGGAAGAGATGCTTAGAGCCAGAAAGAAATAAGACCTCAATTCACGGCGATCTGAAATTAAAGTGGATTCCCCTAACCATAATCAGCTGTCAAGAAATAATACATGGAATTTGTTGGGGGTTTCTCCCCCCCCCCCAAGCTAAGGTTGATCCTTGATATATGACTGACTCAGTAATGTCATTGACTCACATATCCTGGTGATACAACCTGCCCTGTAGATTTATGGATTATTTTGGAGAACGTTCTGCCTTCCGCAAATTCTTTTCCATGTAGAAAGAGATTTTAACGTTTGCCTTCGGTAATACCAACAACCCTTCAGAAATGCTGCGCTGCAAAATTTAGAAGGCTTAGAACAGGGGTCTCCAACCTCAGCAACTTTAAGACTTGTGGACTTCAACTTCCAGAGTTCAAATTGAACTTGTGGAGTTCAAATCCATGCCTGGCTGAGGAACTCTGGGAGTTGCAGTCCACAAGTCTTAAAGTTGCCGAGGTTGGAGACCCCTGCCTTAGAAGGCAATGTAATTCGGGGAGTCCCAAGATACATAGAAGAAGCCAAAATGGCAAAAACAAGCCATCAAAACTTCACCCTTTCACATCTGAAGTTTAGAGTTCCAGGTAGACATAAGCAACCTCTTCTATTAGCACTTTCGCTGAGAAGATAACCTTAAACCTATAATCTCTCTTGCAAATTACGGGGCTGCAGCTGTGTGCTTTACGTGGCCGAAGCTCTTTAAAGGTGTTTTGAGACAGCTCAAAAACAAGAACAGGGTAAGCTGGGGTGACTCCAGTCAAGGTGAACAATTATGGGACGAATTGGGTGTTTGCTGCACTGGCTGAGAAGTGACGGTGTGGGACACCTACGTGGGATGAGCGATCAAACTGGGGCTCTTCTTTTAAACCGTTTTGGAAATGTTATAGATTGGCGGGAGGTACGGCTGTAGACGGAGGAGATTTGACAGAATTAGCACCCAGTCCACGTAGCATTTTGCCACACAACGCTATGTGAGGTGCAACACTTCTACAGACTTCAATCACACCCCAGCACTATATAGAACTATATCCATTATATATATATATCTATATATGTATATTATACACACACATACACACCCCATGCACGCACACAAAATTTTCATATACGAACAAAACTATAATAACCATATTATAGTTAATAATATCATTCCTTAGGAATCTTCTTTACCCACCCTTTTAGTGGCATGCTTGAGGCACAAAACGAGAGAGCATTTGGCACGGTGTGCATGTGAAGACACATGCCCCCCTCCCCCCCCGCACAAAACACACCCCCGACAAAAGTGCAACCACTGAACATCCAGCCAACAGCTGGAGGATGGCGTTAAAACCACAGAGCTCTGGAAGAAGAGACAAGATTTTGCTTGGAGGACAAAGCTTACGTTTTCTACTTCCTCCTTTCCTTTAGTACAGTGTTTTTCTCAACCTTGGCAACTTGAAGATGAATGGACTTCAACTCCCAGAATTCCCCAGCCACCTGGCTGGGGAATTCTGGGAGTTGAAGTCCATTCATCTTCAAGTTGCCAAGGTTGAGAAACACTGCTTTAGTCAAAGGTGGACAATCTGCAGCCAAGATATGTGTGCAATTCCCAGACCAAATTGGGGTTGATGCAACTCCACTGAAAGCTCTTGAAGGCCACAAGATCTCCATCCTCAACTCAGCTGAAGGAAGCCCCTAATGCAGCTGCTATAAAGCGAGCAACACCATAAAACAATGATCGCTAGCAAGATCATCGTTTTATCGCAACTGAAAAACAGGTCTTCCCAAAATTATAGCAAAACCACTCTTCCAAATGCTATGCCACAGGCCAGAATCTATTGCTTGGCGACGCCAACAAAAGCTCCTAGATCCAGATCCGATACGCAGTTTAAGCCAATGCTATCCCCGGTAGCGCCAATAACAATCCGTAGCGTGATTTTCCACCAGATGGCCATGAGCCCAAGAGCTCTGGATCCAAGGAATTTGGCCTGGCATAAACCTTTGATGGTATCTCAGCTCTGTTCAATGATAGCATCTCAGTTTGAAGCAGAAGTATGGCAGGTGGACCATTGATGTGGCAAAGTGTAGAGGGTGAGTTTCAGTGGAAAGATAATCTCATGAGACATCGTAAGAGAGAAAGGTTTCGGGCAAGCTTGAAAGTGGAATTCCTACTCAGAATAGCACCACTTTTTCAGAAATAGAGGGGTTTATACTATTGGTCAAATGTATTTCATTCTTTATCTCTGAAGACTAGAAGCTTCTTACTGGATCCTCTGTAGATGTGCTGGTCTACATTATTTCCAGCCAGTACTAGAAATTGTGGAAATTGTCACACGACACTAGGAAAGAGTAACAGCTGGATACCATGTTTGGGAGTTGCAAGATGGAGATATGGACCGTTTTGGTAGACCCCGGAAATGGAGCTCTTCTCCTCATGCACGATGGCTTTGGATAGCTCCCTAGTGCGGCTTGCCTCCGTGTGTGACTAAGACAACAACCCACAAAAAGGGCTGATCTCTGGAATTCCCTTTCTACAGCAAAACTCCATGCAGAATTTGGATGGAGGATCTGTGTGCTACGAATTTCAGCATCTGGTCACCTTTGAACCCGCAGGCAGAGGAAAAAAAATCTTCATTGTTTACTTGATACAGCCAGAATATTTAAGAAGCCAACACCAATGTGAAACAACAAAATGTTCACACCAGCCATCCCTGAATGGCACCTTGCAGATGTATTGCAATCTTGAGACTGACGGCTCCAACATCTGGACTGGGACAACTTGGGGCCTCTTTGAGTATTGATTTTGCGGGTTCCTTAATGGACTTGTCACTGTGGCTTCCACCAAAAAAAAATGAAGAACGTGAAAAGATCTCAAGCCTGAAGGCAAGAACCTAGCTGATAAAACATTTGTGGTCATCGCAAAACTTGCAAGGCAATTGAAGTTCCTGGACAGATCTCCATTTTAATGAACTCAACTGAGAGAGTGGGGGAATGTTCTTTGCAAATCATTTTGGATTTTGAAATGGTATCAAATTCTCAGGGAACCTTGGTGAGGCTCGGGAAGGAGTTTAGTCATCAGTAGTTGGCACAAAGAGGTTGGACTTCTATTTCTTCAGTTGCTCTCCATTGTGTTCCTATTCCTTGCCCTTTGTCTGGACAGAGAAAAACTGCTAGGGCAAGGAATGGTTGGCATATGTGTGTGTATTCGTGCTGTGTCTGTGTGTGGATCTCTGTGTGTGTTTGTGTGTGTGTATTTAGGGATTTCTAACAGTTGCTCTTCTTCACTCAAGTTCATGTGTTCTCTTCGGGTGAGCTGTGGATCACTCCACTCGTGCTATCGCCTTAAAGTGCACTAAGACAGGGGCCTCCAAACTTGGCAATTTTTAAGACTTGTGGGCTTCAACTCCCAGAATTCCTCAGCCAGCTTAAAGCTGCCCAAGGTTGGAGACACCCGCACTAAGACAAATCCCAATCCACCTGGCTATACCTCTTCAAGAAACTTATGGCACCTTATATTAATTTCCCCATCCCAAGTGCTTTTCCGATTGGCAGATTCCAGCATCCCAAACACCCGAAGCTGGCAGCACCACATCTGGGATAACCGCTAAACTCAAAATCCTCACATCTTGTGGCCCCTCAGCCTGCCTTTAGGGCTGATGGATTTCTCATGGCCTGTATTTTCAGATCTACAAAAGCTCACGACGCCATGAATCAAGGGGCCTTCAAGCTCCTTGCCGTTGACGAGTTCCTTCTTCTCCGTAGCTGACTGAAATTTGCAAAGACGCCACGCTCTCAGGAATGCCAATCCATTTTCATCTGGGCATTTTCCCTTGACAAACAGTGGCGTCTGCCTTCTGTTTGCCCCCTTGTGCTTTTAGAGGCCGTCGTATTTCACTTGTGTCCTTGCCGGGATGGTACTAATGCATGCAGGGGAACATGTATTCAATTAAGCTGCATTTCTGGCCTTCAGACTAAAACATCTGCAAAAAAACAACTGCTCTCTTCCATAGGTGGCTGTCCTTGAGGCACTGATACAGCAGCTTCTGTGGGCCACAGCCTCAGCCCAAGTGCAGAAACCCTTCCGTGCAAAGCTATCGCCATCTCTAACGCGTGTCCCTGCTTCTATCCATTGGCTTCATGAAGTCAGGAGAGCTTGCAAAATACTCAATAGGCAAGAGAGGTCTACAAGGGCAGGAAATGAGTACGAACAGGGCAATCATCGCTCCTCTTGCTGATGGCAGACCTTTGATACAGAAGCATGTGCTTTTTCTTGCTTCCATGAAAAGGGAAAAGATTATTTCTGGGTGGGGGGAAAAAATAAGGCAAGATGCTTGCTGGAAGATACAGACGGACAGCAGGGAGAAAACCGAGAATGGTGCTCCAGATGATAAGACGTCATCAATCGGTCTTTCCTAACTTGGCAATCAGCTCATCGCAGATCTTGGTCAACTCTTCAATTTCCTGGTTCTGGAAAATAAAATGAATGGATAAATAAAGCCCAGAAGTGAAATGCTGATTACCCACAACCCTCTCTGATAGCTATAGCACTTACACTTATATACCACTTTACAGCCCTCTCTAAGCGGTTTACAGAGTCAGCCTCTTGCCCCCATCAATCTGGGTCCTCATTTTACCCACCCCGGAAGGATGGAAGGCTGAGTCAACCTTGAACCAGTCAGGATCGAACTCCTGGCAGTGGGCAGAGTTAGCCTGCAATACTGCATTCTAACTACTGCGCCACCAGAAAGAAGAATGAGAAAGGGAGGGAGGAAGGGAGGAAGGGAGGAAGGAAGGAAGGAAGGAAGGAAGGAAGGAAGGATAGCAATAGTACTTGGACTTATATACCACTTTACAGGGTAAAGTGCAGGGAACTTTGTTCCTTTGCAGGAACTTCCTCTGCATAACAACGGCAGCTACTGACTGGATCTCCAAACTCGACATTAAACTTTGAAATGTTATTTCTGTTTTTCTTTTAGGTTTTCTTACTGCTTTTTTATTGTTTTTATTGTTTTTAATTTGTAAAAATGAAGTGTTTTAATATTGTGTGTGACCAGCCATACGCTAAATAAATAAACAAACCACTTTACAGTGCTTTACACCCCTCTCTAAGCGGTTTACAGAGTCAGCCTCTTGCCCCCAACAATCTGCGTCCTCATTTTACCCACCTCGGAAGGATGGAAGGCTGAGTCAACCTTGAGCCTGGTGAGATTTGATCTGTCAAACGGCTGGCAGCCAGTGATCAGCAGAAGTAGCCTGCGGTATTGCACTCTAACCACTGTGTCACCGCAGCTCTTTGATAGTGCAAAATTAGTAACCTCCCTATCATGCATAGAAATCCCCAACCCATTCTCCTGATGTTAGAGTTCTCCTTCGTGTACAAAATGCAATCAGATTATACACGTCCCAAGGTTAGCGCTATTATACATGGCGGGAGTGTTCTCAAAGCTCAGAACTGGTTCTTCAACCTGCCATCGCCTTTAAATGAGACAGAAAGAAGAACCTTGTAAGATAAAGCCTGGCTAAGTGGCTCAGTGGCTAAGACGCTGAGCTTGTCGATCAGAAAGGTTGGCAGTTCGGCAGTTCGAATCCCTGAGCAGGGGGTTGGACTAGATGAGCTCCAAGTTCCCTTCCAATTCTGTTACTGTTATAAAAATCTATGAAGGTCCAGTTTCTGCCCCACTTTGGGAATGGGGCAGCTGGGTGGGGAGAGGGGTTGATCTAATTTGCAAAAAAAAAAAAAAATTGGAGTTCAGTCTTCCGTATGAATTGACATAGCTGCCAGGAATAGAACAACTTCCTGTTTTTAAATTTAAATTTCATTTCTGTTTGATATAAATATTTTCTTTACAGTTGTGTGACTTCTGCAGCTCAGTTCCAGGAATATGACTTTTTCATCTGCCAGGAATCTGCCAGGAAGCAATGGAAATCTCCCTCTTTTGAGCGACAATTTGTTTGACGGACACAACAATGCACATACACATAAGCTAACAACAACAAGGAAAAATGTAAGCGATTCGACCCCTTTAGGTGTGTGTGAGGTGGTCCTGTCCCGTCAAGGCTAAATGTTCTGAACTACAATAGTTATCGAAACAGAAGCTGCCTTTGGAAGTTGTGGGAGCTTCATCACTGGAGGATTTCAAGAAGAGATTGGACTGCCATTTGTCAGAAATGGTGTAGGGTCTCCTGCTTGGGTGGGGGGTTGGACTAAATGACCTACAAGGTCCCTTCCAACCCTGTTAATCTGTTTTCATTCAATTCCAGGAGAAACGTAGAGTGAATTTCAGATAATCTTCTCCAGCAGGAAAAGCAAGTGAAAGGGATGAAAAGGGATTGTTGTGGTCCAGAGCTGGCAGCAGAGTCGGACAGTGAGGAGGCTGGGGAGGACCATGGGCCAGTCCTAGAGTCAGGGAAAGGCCCAGACGAGGGCTCTACGTCGGAGGCAGAGATGGGGCCAGGGTTATCTGGGAGTGATGCATGGATTCCAGAGCCTCCAGAGACAGATAGCAGAGAGGCAGAGGAACAGGAGAAGCCTGTTCCTAGTGTACACATGTGAAGAGCTGCCAGAAGGCAAGAGCAGCTAAACCAAAAAGGATGACTCAGGAGTAAGGCCAGGAGGTGATTGGCCCCTCCCAGAAGACTTAAAAGAGCAGCAACAGCTCTTGGGATCTTTGTAGGAAAGCAACATTGCTACATTTGTTTCTTGTCAGCATTTCTTTCTTCTGAACTTTTGCCACGAAAAGCCTTTGGCAGGGTGTCAAAGAAGACAAAGGTTGGTGATAAGGCTGAAGGACTGTTTATGAAGAATTTGTTTTGGACTTAATTTGGATTAAGCTGAGAATAAAATAATTCTCAGCTGTTCTAATAAAATGTTTAAGACTGATTGTGTCTGGTAATAACTACTTGGGCCTAGGTTAAAACAGGGATGGGGAAGAATCACCTTCTGCTGGAGGGTCCTTTCAAGAGATTCAACCTTCATTTGTTCTTTTCGAAGTCCGGCATGGAGAGCTGCACTCTCAGCTTTGGCCTTAGTACGGACCTGAGCAATTTCTTCGTTGGCTCTGGAACAAATGAGAAGGGGCACGTGAGTACAAAAAGAGAGACACAGAGAGAGACAGACAGAGAGAGAGAGAGAGACACACACACACAGACAGAATGGGTATAAAAATAAATTCCATAATTTAGCTGACAGAAAATCTCTACAGAGAATAATTAAAACTGCCCATATTATTATTATTATTATTATTATTATTATTATTATTATTATTATTATTATTATTATTGATTTGATTTATATGCCACCCTTCTCCGACTCACGGCAGCTTACAATGCGTTAAGCAATAGCCTTCATACTTTTTGTATATTTATTTATTTATTTATTTATTTATTTATTTATTAAATTTCTATACCGCCCTTCTCCTGGCGGACCCAGGGCGGTGTACAGCCAATTAAAACCAATACATAAACAATTTAAAACCATCCTAAAATCCATATAAGTTAAGGCTGAAGGCATAAGAACCAACTAAAAACTCTAAAAAGTTTAAAATTTAAAAATGTATAAAAATATATAAAATATTTAAAAAGAAGGGATCAGGCAAGTCCGGCGAGTTGAAAAAAGTGCGTCTTTAGAGCCCGACGAAAAGTCCAGAGGTCAGCAATAGTCCTCAATTCTGGAGGCAGATCGTTCCAGAGGGTGGGGGCTACCACAGAGAACGCTCTCCCCCTGGGGGTCGCCAGCCGGCATTGTCTGGCTGATGGCACCCTGAGGAGGCCCTCTCTGTGGGAGCGAACCGGTCGGTGGGAGGCAATTGGTGGCAGAAGGCGGTCCCGTAAGTACCCTGGTCCTAAGCCATGGAGCGCTTTAAAGGTCATTACCAACACCTTGAAGCGCACCCGGAAATCAACCGGCAGCCAATGCAGCTCGCGCAGGAGGGGTGTCACGTGGGAGCGCCCTGTCGCTCCCATAATCCCCCGCGCGGCCGCATTTTGCACCAGCTGAAGCCTCCGGGTGCATCCCAAGGGGAGCCCCATGTAGAGAGCATTACAGTAGTCCAGGTGAGACGTGACGAGCGCCTGAGTGACTGTGCGTAGGGAGTCCCGATCTAGAAAGGGCCGCAACTGGCGTATCAGGCGGACCTGATAAAAAGCCCCCCTGGCCACGGCTGTCGTATGATCCTCTAAAGACAGCCGTGAATCCAGGAGGACGCCCAAGTTGCGCACCCTTTCTGTGGGGGCCAATGGTTCGCCCCCAATAACCAACGATGGAGTCAGTTGGCTATATCGGGACGCCGGTAGCCACAGCCACTCGGTCTTGGAGGGGTTGAGTCGAAGCCTGTTTCTCCCCATCCAGACCCGCACAGCTTCAAGGCACTGGGACATCACCTCCACGGCATCATTGGGGTGGTCTGGGGTGGAAATGTACAGCTGAGTGTCATCAGCGTACTGATGGAATTCCACCCCAAAACCACGGATGATCTCACCCAGCGGCTTTACATAAATGTTGAACAGAAGGGGCGAGAGGACCGACCCTTGTGGCACCCCACACACTAGGCGCCTCGGGGTCGACCGCTGCCCCCCTGTCAACACAGATTGCGACCGGTCGGAGAGGTAGGAGGAGAACCACCGAAGGACGGTGCCCCCCACCCCCAATCCCTCCAACCGGCGCAACATGATACCATGGTCGAAGGTATCAAAAGCCGCTGAGAGGTCTAACAGCACCAGGATAGAGGAGTACCCCCTACCCCGGGCCCTCCAGAGATCATCCACCAACGCGACCAATGCCGTTTCGGTGCTGTAACCAGACCTGAAGCCGGACTGGAGCGGGTCTAAATAGACTGCTTCATCCAGGCACCGTGGGAGCTGCCATGCCACCACACTCTCAACAACCTTCGCCAGAAAGGGAAGGTTGGAGACTGGACGATAATTTACCAAAACAGCTGGGTCCAAGGAGGGCTTCTTGAGGAGGGGCCTCACCACCGCCTCCTTCAAGGCGGTCGGTAGGGCACCCTCACTCAGAGAAGCATTTATAATCTCCTGGAGCCAGCCTCGTGTAACCTCCCGGGAGGCCAGCACCAACCAGGAGGGACACGGGTCCAATAAACATGTGGTGGCGTTCAATCTCCCCAGGATCCTGTCCACGTCCTCGGGAGCCACAGGATCGAACTCGGCCCAGATAACACTCTCAAGACCGGGCTCAGTCACCTCGCCCGAACCAACCCAGTCGGCGGCCAACTCATCCCGAATCTGAGTTATTTTATCATCCAGATATTGCACAAAGTCCTCAGCACGTCCCTGCAAGGGATCCTCCCGCGCTCCCAGATGAAGGAGGGAGCGGGTCACCCTAAACAGGGCGGCTGGGCGATTATCTGATGACGCAATAAGAGCGGCGAAATAATTAGATTTCGCCGCTTTTATTGCCACTAGGTAAGTCTTAATATAAGCTCTTACTAGTGTCAAGTCAGAATCGGAGCGACTGGCCCTCCAACCGCTCTCTAGGCGTCTTTTCTGGCGCTTCATCTCCCTCAGCTCCTCGGTGAACCAAGGAGATAAGTGAGTTCGGCGCCGGGTCAGAGGCCGCAAAGGCACGACACGGTCCAAGGCCCCACCGGCCGCCCTGTCCCAGGCAGCCACCAGGTCCTCAGCCGAGTCGTGTGCCAGTGTCTCAGGAAATGGCCCAAGCTCCGTCAGGAACCTATCAGGATCCATCAGGCGCCTGGGGCGGAACCACCTAATAGGTTCCGCCTCCCTGCGGTGGGGTGCAGCGGTCAGAAAGTCGAGTCAGAGGAGCGAGTGGTCAGTCCATGACAAGGGTTCCACGCCTATATCCCCAGTATCAAGACCACCCAACCACTGACCAGAGACAAAAACTAGGTCCAGGGTGTGTCCACCAACGTGAGTCGGGCCCTGAATTACCTGGGTCAGGTCCATGGCCGTCATGGAAGCCATGAACTCCCGAGCCATCTCAGATACCTCACCGATAGATGGCAGGTTGAAATCCCCCATGACTATCAGCCTGGGGGTAGCAACCGCCACTTCGGCTATAACATTGAGAAGCTCGGGCAGGGTTGTTGCCACGTGGCAGGGAGCCAGGTACGTGACTAACAAACCCATCTGCCCACCAGGGCCCCACCTCACATAGATGGACTCGCACCCGGCTATCTGAGGTACAGTGGCCTCCCTCGGACCCAGACCTTCCTTAATAACGACCGCTACTCCCCCACCCCTGCCCTGGGCTCTCGGCTGGTGAAATGCAAGGAAACCTGGTGGGCACATCTCCACGAGGGGGACCCCCCCCTCGTGGCCCAACCAGGTCTCGGTGATACCAGCCAGGTCCGCGCCCCCCTCTTGAAGAAGATCACATATGAGGGGGGCCTTATTTACAACGGACCTCGCGTTGCACAGCAGCAGCCGGAGCCTCGGGTCCTGAGACTCTGAACAACCCGGGGAACGGGAATAGCTCAGGGGACCGGGGCAAGCAATCGCTCGAAGACAGCGAGTGCGTGCCCCCACCACACGATATGGTCCCCTGCTCTCGCCATATCTGCCCCTCCCACATAACGTAGGAATCACCCCACCCTCAACAGAGGGCTCGATCCGAGCCCTCTTGCCTCCAGCAACTACACCTCCCGTGGCATCACAGACTGCCAGGCCTGTCCCTTTCCCCTCCGGGTTTCCCCCCAAACCCACACCCTCCCCCACCCCAGAACCCCCTAAAACACCCCTTAAGAAAGCAGTTAAAAAACCCCTCAATCCCCGTTTCGCAGCATGCCACCTCTCGGGGTCCCAAGACCCGTCATTAAGGTAGGCCCTCGATAGCGTGGAGGGCCAAACCCGCGAGAGGGGGGAATCTCGCAGGGCAAGAAGCGTGGACCTTGAGAGCATCCAACAGATAAGGCAGGAAAATGGGGCATGGCATAGGTCCATAAACAAAGTCATAATTCCAGATGTCCTCATGCAGGACCAGGGCAATCAGGAGAGAGACGCCGCTACCCTCTCACGGTAGCGACCCGGCAACTCTGTATTCTGTCCCTGAGGGGGAATGTCCAAGCCACCCTCTCACGGTGGTTCAACCGGCACAGGTACAGGTACGTTGGAAAATCCAAGGCCACTCTCCCACCGTGGCCTGGCAAAATTGTCCTGTGGGTGTGGTATCCCCTCAGATAGATGGTAACAACCGGCTCCACAATCCTCCCGTAAGCTGGCCTGTCATCTCATAACCAGCCAACGTCAGCTTATTGCCCCCACAAACTGGGTCCTCAATTTACCTACCTTAGAAAGGATGGAAGGCTGAGTCAACCTTGAGCCTGGCGAGATTCGAACATGGAGTCATTGCAGACAGCTGGATGTTAATTAGGGTGCTTAGTCTGCAGAGCTATCCAGGCTCTTACTGGGCACCAGCTACCAGCCCTGGATGACATCTTTGAATCTCGCTGTTTGAGAAAGTTGCATAACATTCTCAGAGACTCTTCCCATCCTGCTTACTTTGGACCGTTGCCTTATGGCAGAAGATAAAAGAACAATTAAAACTCGGACCACACATTTTCTGAATAGTTTTTATCCCAGAGCTATAATTGCGCTCAACAATGAACTAAAGAGCCACCATGAGTGAGTGAGCTGTTGGACAGTATTACTTGGTCTGTTGTGTGGATGTTTGGGTGGTTTAGGGGTGGGGAATTGTGGTGGGTGGGAGGCTTAGTGGCGCAGTGGACTAAAGTGCTGTTAAATTAGCACTTAAGCTGCCAGCTGCCTGCAATTACTGCGAGTTCAAATCTCACCAGGCTCAAGGTTGACTCAGCCTTCCATCCTTCCAAGGTAGGTAAAATGAGGACCCAGATTGTGGGGGCAGTAAGGTGACTTTGTATAAAAAAGAACACCGCTTGGTGTTGGGGGGGGGCAAAACCCCTAGTAAGCAGGTATATACAAAAGTATGAAGGCTATTGCTTAATGCATTGTAAGCCGCTCTGAGTCTCTGGAGAAGGGCAGCATGTAAATCAAATAAATAAATAAATAAATAAATAAATAAATAAATAAATAAATAAATAAATAAATAAATAAATAAATAAATAAATTTGGGGATTGTTATGTGTGTTGGACCTGGTCTTTGGGTGTTAAGTGAATTTCGTTGTATGGGTAAACTGTGTATACACGTGCAATGACAGTAAAGTAGTAGTAGTAGTAGTTGTTGTTATTATTATTATTATTATTAACAGTATACATATTATTATTATTATTATTATTATTGACAGTATACACAGCAAACGAGATGACTATGCTGGATTTCGTATCCCAAATCACTAGTCGGTCTGACAAAGTTTTGGAACACAATACCCCGGATATCACGATTGTGGAGAAGAAAAAAGTGTGGATCGTCGACATTGCCATACCTGGTGACAGCAGAATCGTCAAGAAACAACTTGAAAAAGTCACCAGATATCAGGACTTGAGAACTGAACTGCAGAGACTCTGGCATAAACCAGTGCAGGTGGTTGCAGTGGTACTCGGCACACTGGGTGTTGTGCCGAAAGACCTAGGCAAGCATTTAAAAACAATTGGCGCGGACAAGATCACCATTGGTCAGCTGCAGAATGCATTATTATTATTGTTGTTGTTATTATTATTATTGAATATAGTGGTATCTTAGTACTCAGCTGCTTTGAAACTCCTTGAATTTGGTACTCGACATATTTTGACGTGAACGTTTTTGGCTTGGTACTCATTGTTTGTTTGGTACTCAATGCACAAGCTAGAATTTATGTCGGCTGCTTTGTGACTCAGTGTATTATTCCTTATGGGAAAAGTTTGTTTGATACTCATTGTTTTTGGTACTCATCATGCCCTCTGAAACAATTAATGATAAGCACCAAGGTGCCACGGTACAGGAAATCCTCAACTTACGGCCATTCGTTTGGAAATGTTTGAAGCTGCAATGGTATTTAAAAAAGTGACTTAAAATTGGTTCTCGCACTTACAATTGTTGCAGTGTTTCCATGGTCAAGTGACTAAAATTTGGGCCCTTGACAACCAGCATGGATTTACAACAGCTGCAGCATCCTGAGGATCACCCGATCACCATTTATGACCTTCCCAGTTGGCTTCCAACAAGCAAAGTCAATGCGGAAAGTCAGATTCATTTACTGACCACAGTAAAAAAGTCTGTAATGATTCTTGACAAATGTATCTTTTCTTTTATGTACACTGAGAGCGTATGCACCAAAGACAAATTCCTTGTGTGTCCAAACACACTTGGCCAATAAAGAATTCTATTCCTATTCCTATTCCTATTCCATTCTATATAGCTCAGGGTTGACATGAGAGCTCCTTGCTGCTCTCTGAACTTGCTCGTTTTCTTGCAGACGTTTCCTTACCCAGCTAGGTAACATCATCCGGGCTATGCCACAGCTTTTTTTTTTGTATGAGGCATTCAATTACAGATTGGCGTGACGCAGGGAAAGTGCCTTTATTGGCCTTACTTGTCTAATTTCTCCTCCGCATGGATTTTCAAGGCCTGATAGCGCTGCTCCTCTTGCTTGACCCGGTTGAGATAATCCTGAGCACACTTCTTCAAGGCCTCTTCATTCTGGAAGAAAAAACAAAAGAAAAGCTCAGCGTGGCTATGAACCGTGCAGTGGTGGTATTCAGCAGGTTTGGACTGGTTCGGGCGAACTGGTAGCGGCGACCAGGGTTGGGCCTGCCCACCCTTTCTGGCTCTACGCCATCCTATTTAGCTACATTTTCGAGGCTGGGCGCATGCACGGAAGGCTGAGTGCCGGTGTGGAAGGCGCATGGGCACACAAAGCGAGTGTGCGCTTGTGTGGAGAACCGGTGGTAAAAAATATGTTAAAGCGACTTTTGGAACCGTGGCTTAGAAATCACAGTGCTTAGGTTCACCCACTACAAAAAGCCATCCAATCACATTTTGGAGTTGGGACAGAATTGCCCCTTGCAAGTTCTACTTCCAAGACCTTCAACCAATGATTCAGGAAACAGAAAATCCAGAAGTGGGTTTCAGCAGGTTCTGACCAATTCTGGAGAACCGGCAGTGGAAATTTTTGAGTAGTTCAGAGAACCGTCAATAAAAATTCTGACTGGCCTCGCCCCCATCTATTCTCTGCCTCCCAAGTCCCAGCTGATCGGGAGGAAATGGGGATTTTGCAGTATTCTTCCCCTGGATTGGGGAGGGAATGGGCATTTTACATTATCCTTTCTTTGGAGTGGGGAGGGAATGGAGATTTTACAGTATTCTTCCCTTGGAATGGGATGGGAATGGAGATTTTACAGTATCCTTCCCTTGGAGTGGGGAGGGAATGGAGATTTTACATTATCCTTCCTTTGGAGTGGGGAGGGAATGGAGATTTTACAGTATTCTTCCCTTGGAATGGGATGGGAATGGAGATTTTACATTATCCTTCCTTTGGAGTGGGGAGGGAATGGAGATTTTACAGTATCCTTCCCTTGGGGTGGGGAGGGAATGGAGATTTTACAGTATCCTTTCCTTGGAGTGGGGAGGGAATGGAGATTTTATAGTATCCTTCCCCTGCCACACCCACTTGTTTACTCTCATATCAAGATTCCCACTACCGGCTCTCCCGAACCGGGGAGAGCCGGTAGCAACCCACCACTGGCATGCACGTGCTGGGAAGATAATATTCCGGTTTCTAGAGTGTGCATGCACACCGGCCATCTTGTCTTCCAGTTTCTGGCATGCATGCACGTGCGAAGACCAGCTGGCTGGTGCACATTCGTGCACCAGAAACCAGAAAATCATCTTCCTGACACGCGCATGCGCACTGGGGCAGCTGCTCTTCTGGTTTCTGGCATGTGGGTGCACACGCGCACTCCCGTTTCGGCACTTGGTGCTGAAAAGATTCACCAACATCGTTCTAATAGACAGAAGTTCTGTGGTAGAGTTGTCTCTCATTGTCCATCACCTGGTTGATGCAGCAGAAAAAGCAACGATGCAAAGCTAACTTTTTAGCACTGAGCCACAATTCCTCTCCATCAGCTTGATAACTTTAGACGGATACCAGAAGGTATATAAAGACCAGGATAAAACAGGAAGGGGATTGGTACAAAACCCATATTTAACCTCCTGCAATTAAAACTTAGTTCAAACTCAATTAAGTTCATCAAGAACCTGAGCCTGAGTAGTGTAGGGGGCTAATGCCGCCTACTAAAGGCAGCAATTAACATCCAGCTGCCTGTAATTCTGTGAGTTCAATCCTATCCAGGCTCAGGGTTGACTCAGCCTTCCATCCTTTCTAAGGTGGGTAAATTGAGGACCCAGTTTGTGGGGGCAATAAGCTGACTTTGTATAAATATATACAAAAGTATGAAGGCTATTGCTTAATGCACTGTAAGCCGCCCTGAGTCTCCGGAGAAAGGCGGCATATAAATCAAATTTAAAAAAAAAAAAGAACGCCTAATGAGACTACTCCCTGTGTTTTTGTCATTTCAAATGACAAAATATTTTTGACTGGGGGTTTAGAAGAGTGTCTGCAACCAACACACTGGGGGGGGGGGCTTTAAATTGTGCATCCCTGGTCTTCCGTGAAAGAAAACCCATAAGGAAAAAAAGAGACTTTTTTCAAATAAAGAAAGGACCTTCTTGAAACCTTCCAGGACTCCTTTGAGGTTCTCATATCTCCTGAACAGATCGGACAGGGATCTCTCCACCGAATTCAGGTCAGACAAGGCTTGCTCCTTCTCCATCGTCAGCTGCTGGAGACTCTTCTGGGACGTCATGTTGCTTCTCTGCTCGTCCTCTGTGAATTCAAAGGCAAAGGGGAATGGTAACTCTGCTTCAACAGGCCTTTAGCCGAGAGACATTAAGCAGAGCAGAAGATGGCAAACTTGGTCATCTGCAGGAGGAGTTTTCCTTTATGGGTTGTAGGAAGGTGATGCCACTAGACGGGGTAGAATCAGTGCTTTTATTTCTATTTCCCTATTGAGAGCTTTTGGGTTTTTTAAGAGGCAAAACATCTGTTTAAAGCTAGCCTTCCAAAATGGAGGTATTCTCCAAGTGTGTGGACTTCGACTTCCCATTTGTAGATCTATATGGCCATTGCTGAGAATTCTGGAAGGGGAAATCCATCACATCTGGTGGCTGTGCTGGAAAAGAGAAGGGCTTTACCTCCACAAACTATACTAAAAAAACCTCCTCCCTTTTAACAACCCTGTAATCCCTTAATTTGAGGTAGAGTCGGTGGTGGGTGGATGGAGCGGAGTGTTTACTAGCTGGATGCCCTTCCTGACGCCATGCGGAGTTTGCAGTAGATATTTTTTTTCTTTCTGCCCTAAGAGAGAAATATCTGCCACTACCTAGAATTGAACTCTCGACCTTCCAGGTGGGAGTTGAGCATTTTCGCCATTAGGCCACCATGCTGTTCCACCCATCAAACCACCCTCAATATATATATTCAGCTCCATCTGGTGCAATGGTGATGCTGGCGGTACAGGTTGCTCATCCGCAAGCTAGGAATTTCTTCCACTTTAATTCCACAGTCTGAGAGGAACATATAAAGAGCAGTGGATAAAGATAAGTTTTTTAATGGAGTTCCTCAAAAACATTTGCCCAAATGACAGGATCTCTTTGGACTCTACGTTTAGTACTTCACCTGTATTTCTAGTAACAGACGGACAGAGCACAGGATATGTTTTCTGTTGCAAATATGAGCAATCCAAGTACATACCACCTGAAAAGCTGGTAATATGCAGTTTGAGTCATGGGCTCAAAGTCATAGGCAAGGTTCTTAAATTATACTTAAGGGGGCGGGGGAAACCCTCTATCTTTGATTGGAGCAGATTGTTTTTCTCCACCCCATCATTTGCTGGCTGGAGAATTGTGGGAGTTGAAGTCCATGCATCTTAAAAAGAAGAGGGGGTCAAGCTATTCTCCAAAGCACCAGAAGGCAGGACAAAAAGCAATGGGTGGAAACTAATCAAAGAGTGAAGGAATCTAGAACTAAGGAGAAATTTCCTGACAGTTAGAACAATTAATAAGTGGAACAACTTGCCTGCAGAAGTTGTGAATGCTCCAACACTGGAAGCTTTTAAGAAGAGATTGGATAACTATTTGTCTGAAGTGGTTTAGGGTTTCCTGCCTAAGCAGGGGGTTGGACTAGAAGATCTCCAAGGTCCCTTCCAACTGTTATTCTATTCTATTCTATTCTGTTCTGTTCTGTTCTGTTCTGTTCTGTTCTGTTCTGTTCTGTTCTGTTCTGTTCTGTCCTAATTCTATTCTAAGTCTAGTCTAGTCTAAATTCTATTCTGTTCTGTTCTGTTCTGTTCTGTTCTGTCCTGTCCTGTCCTGTCCTGTCCTGTCCTGTCCTGTCCTATTCTATTCTAATTCTAGTCTAGTCTAGTCTAGCCTAGTCTGTTCTATTCTGTTCTAATTCTATTCTATTCTAAGTCTAGTCTAGTCTAAATTCTATTCTATTCTATTCTGTTCTGTTCTGTTCTGTCCTATTCTATTCTAATTCTAATTCTATTCTATTCTATTCTATTCTATTCTATTCTATTCTATTCTATTCTATTCTATTCTATTCTATTCTATTCTATTCTATTCTATTCTATTCTAGTCTAGTCTATTCTAGTCTATTCTAGTCTAGTCTAGTCTAGTCTAGTCTAGTCTAGTCTAGTCTAGTCTGTTCTGTTCTGTTCTGTTCTAATTCTATTCTAAGTCTAGTCTAGTCTAAATTCTATTCTGTTCTGTCCTGTCCTGTCCTGTCCTGTCCTGTCCTATTCTAATTCTAGCCTAATCTAATTCTATTCTAATTCTATTCTATTCTATTCTATTCTATTCTATTCTATTCTATTCTATTCTATTCTATTCTATTCTATTCTATTCTATTCTATTCTATTCTATTCTATTCTATTCTATTCTATTCTAGGCTCTGTCTCCCATTTATAGTCCACCTACAGAATCTACAGCCAAGGAATCACAAATATAAATAGTTCCTGGACTCTCTCCGTTTTCTGCACATTATGGAAACCAGAGAAGACACTCTACAAGCACAAGAAGAAACTCTAAAAACTACTATTGGGCTGAATGTTTGCAGGCTGCCATGACCCTGAACATGTTGGTCTCCTTATTTGTTCTTTCCAGTAATTTGCAAGTGAATACCTGGCATCGATCAGTGGCTTACCTATCATCTGTGCAATTGTCTTCTCATATTCAGCCACAATCTTCCTAAAGAGGAAACAGAAGTAAAGATATGAGTCATAGAAATGACATTAATTTTCTCCTCCTATAAACCCAAATGCATTTGGCATTCTTTTTTTAAAAAATTTGATTTATATGTCGCCCTTCTCCGAAGACTCAGGGCAGCTTACAATGCGTTAAGCAATAGCCTTCATACTTTTGTATATTTTATACAAAGTTAGCTTATTGCCCCCACAAACTGGGTCCTCAATTTACCTACCTTAGAAAGGATGGAAGGCTGAGTCAACCTTGAGCCTGGGGAGATTTGAACATGGAGTAAATTGCAGACAGCTGGATGTTAATTAGGGTGCTTAGTCTGCAGAGCTATCCAGGCTCCTTTCTAGCCATTTTTTCCAGTACATTCCCACTTAGGCAAGCTATTTCACCCTGGTACTAAATGACTGGACATGGCAGTTCAGAATACTAGAAAGTTTTGACCAGTGGTGAAATCCTCCAAGGTCTGCCACAGTGTGCACCCATGTGCAGTGTGCAGCAAACACACATTGCATGTGCATGCAGTGCATGCCAAATGCACACTTTGCACACATGCACACTGCAGGTACTACCGCACAGTGCTGAAAAAGGAGGCTTAAGAAGGTAAGTAGTGTCACTGCGTTATTTGTATTTGCCAGCTGAGCTTCCATTCTGAGACTTACAGTAGTCTGCCAGAGAACCTTATCACAGAGATAAGACTGTCTTGTGATTTCTGAGCTACTGCGCACGCATGTCCACATTCTTTCTTTTCCAACTTCATGATTTACTTCTTCCTTTGTCTGTCTGTGTGATAAGACTGCTGGTAAGATGTAGCTAGCTAGTTTTTTTACTTTTATAATAAAATGTTTCTTAGAATATATACTTCAGGTTTTCTTTCTTTGAGAGTATACACCATGGAA
The DNA here is from genome assembly GCA_038048745.1 of Coluber constrictor foxii. Lineage (NCBI taxonomy): Eukaryota > Metazoa > Chordata > Lepidosauria > Squamata > Colubridae > Coluber > Coluber constrictor. Next base: position 24,428,986 of record CM075967.1, read on the forward strand.
AACAAGATCCATTCACCTCTAATTAATTACAGTTTCCCCAGGGGGGGAACGAGGCTGATTCACGCTTCGACAAGTAGAACAGCAAGGGGGGAACAGCTGTGCCATGCGATTTAGATTAGCTAGAAAGCAGGATTTCCTGCTTTCTAGCGAATATAAATCATGTGACACAGCTGATCATTAGTAATACTGGTTCGGGCGAATCGGTAGCTTTTATTACTAATGATTTACTTGAACTGGTCCGAACCGGTAGCATTTTACCCTTGGTTTTGATTTACCATATCTGAAGACCCACCAGATTGGAGAAGAAATGTCAAATGCCATTTAGTGATGCCTTTCCCTTACAAATAGCTTCCATAATCGAATGTACGTAAAGATACTTAAGGATTATTATAGGGGTACCTGCTTCACTATCATTTGGTTCGCCTTTCAAATCAAAGCAGGCTGGAATATTGGGTGGATTGGATTCACCTATTTGTCTAATTTTGTACCTCTTCCTTTCAAAAGAATAGTGTGTGCTTCTTCAGTTTCCTCTGTGTAGGAATTTCGTGAGGGAGACCTCACTGACCGCTCAAAGTCTCCCAACAAAATTTGGGGGATGAATTTGGTCTCCCTATCTTCTTTCTTAGTGACCAATCCAGGATTTTCTCCCTCAAATCCTGTCAAAAATTCATGCCTGAATTCGTAGACGGAGGTTAGACTATGAGCAACCCAATTGGTTTTGTGTCTGAGCAGCTTCAAAATCTATCCCAGCCTTCCTCAATCTGACAAACTCTCCAGATGTGGTGTTTTTTAGTTCCCATCTTCCTTCACAATGCTCTATTTTCAGATTGAAGATGTTCAGAGGAAGATCTTACTCCTTGCTTCCCCGTCTTTATATTTATCCATGTGGAAAACAGCCTCAGCATCTTGAATTCATAGGATGTTATCCTGAAGAGGTACTATTTTTGCTATCAGATCATAAGAACCAGTCTTATAAAAACCATGGCAGCTTTTAAATTACAGGCTAAGGTAACTGATGGCAACGGTAGAAGATGACCAGGCTCAAGAGTGTGGGGTGAAACGCATCATCAGTTTGGAGTCTCTATGCTCCCATAAGAGACCAAAGTTCACCCTCCCCTGAAGTCTGTTGACTCTTATCTGGCGCCAACCATTAGTAGTTCAGATTCTTGTGTATAGGTAACATGAAATAAACTTGTAGTACTTTTGAACTCTATCATGGCACTTGACTTCCTGCACCCGACAACCACTGGCTATATTGGAAATTCCTTAATAAGCAATAGCAATAACTGCAGCGAGAATAGTATTTGCGCAAAGATGGAAAGCAGAGAAAATCCCTACAGAGGGAGAAGTAATTAAGAAAATATTGGATTGTGCAGAATGAATAGATTGACAATTAAAGAAAGAGAGGAATCAGAATATTTCAAGTAATGGGGCAATTTTATCATTGGTTAGAGAAGAGATATATATATAGGGTAATGTTGTAATGAAATGAGTGAAGAAGAAAGAAGAGAAAGAAGATAGTTAAATGCACTAATAGAAAAGCAACAAATGTGGGAGAAATATTATCATAAATGAAATGATAATATTATTATTATTTTGTGTCTTCTCCTCCACTATTTATCATATCTTAATATTATGATAAATAGTGGAGGAGAAGACACAAAAGATGTACTCAGACGATACACTGATTGATTGCGTATTGTATGTTTGTCTATAAAATAAAAAACTTTGATATAAAAAAAATAAGCAATAGCAATAGCACTTAGATTTACCGTGTTTTCCCAATAACAAGCCCTCCCCGAAAATAAGCCCTCCCCAAAAATATTTAAACGCATGCGCAGCTGGTCCCCTCCATTTCCTCTGGTTAGGGTTAGGGAGACAAGAGCTGGAAATGAGGTAAGACGACAAGAGGAGCCCCGTCTTGCTCCATGGGCCCTAAAATAATAAGACCTCCCCGAAAATAAGGCTGAGCGCTTATTTCGGGGTCTTATTTTTGGGAAAACACGGTATAATCTGCTTCACAGTGCTTTACAGCCCTCTCTAAGCGATTCACAGAGTCAGCCTATTGCCCCCAACAATCTGGGTCCTCATTTTACCCACCTCAGAAGGATGGAAGGCTGAGTCAACCTTGAGCCTGGTGAGATTCGATCTGCCAAACTGCTGTCAGCCAGCTGTCAGCAGAAGTAGCCTGCAGTACTGCACTCTAACCACTGCGGCACTGCAGCTCTTAATATGGCGAATAGTCTCTATTAACTCAGTTAATAAATCTGTCTTCCCATCTACATGAAGTTTCCATAGAGATCTGTGGCTGCACACTTGTAAACAATCTGAAACTATATGGAATTATGGTTGCTTCTGTAAAATAAGCTGAGGTGTTTTACCTCATTTCCAAAACTTCCTGTCGACTTCCTTCATATTTTCGCCTCCATTCATTGGCTTCAATTTCCTTAGATATAATCTAAAAAAATATGAATACAAAATGCAACTATTAGTTTGGAGAAGGCAGCCCTCTCACACTGCTGAAATAAATTGTGGTGAAACTATCGGGAGGAGAGGTGAAGGAAGGAGGAGATACCACACTATGCTACAGTGATGCCATGGTATTTCAGTTACCAGAGGACCAATGGTGAAATCCAATTTTTTTTACTACCAGTTCTGTGGGTGTGGCTTGGTGGGTGTGGTGTGGTTTGGTGGGAGTGGCAGGGGAAGGATACTGCAAAATCCCCATTCCCTCCCCACTCCTGGGGGAAGGATACTGCAAAATCCCCATTCCCTCTCCACTCCTGGGGGAAGGATATTGCAAAATCTCCGGTCCCACCCCACTCTGGGGCCAGCCAGAGGTGATTTTGCCGGTTCTCTGAACTACTCAAAATTTCCGCTACTGGTTCTCCAGAATCTGTCAGAACCTGCTGGATTTCACCCCAGCAGAGGAGGGGTGAAAAAGTATTAAAAGTATCAGCACATTGTAAGTCTAAAACTAAAACTAGAAGACAGCTGATAGGCCCAGGCTCCATTAGTATCAAACTGCTAATAGTTTTGGTTTCTTTGGCTCATTTTGACATCAGCCTTCAGTCCTCAAGGATAGAACTGAATTTTGGCCCCTGTTTTAAGGAGGACTTCTCCCCGATTGTCAAACTGAAGCAGGAAGTCTAAAATAAAGAAACTGTTCTGACCTAAGCTTCCTGAGTCAGTAAAACACATACGAGTAGTCCCAAAAACCTCTTTTATTGCAACAGCTGTGAATTCTGTTCATTCACAGATGAGTCCCAAATAGTTGTCAAGAGTCCTTCGGGATAAGGCTGATAATCACCCACCTTTATCTCCCTTGACACGCTGCCAAAGACCTAATTGGCAAATGGAGTCCAGAATCAAACAGAGCTTCAGGCTTTAAACTGCACAGAATTAACAATGTTGCTTCCTGCAAAGGCCCAGATGCCTTTGCTCCTCTTTTAAGTCTTATGGGAGGGGCCAATCATCTCCCAGCCCTACTCCTGAGTTGTCCCTTTTGTTCTAACTGTTCTTGCCTACTGGCAGCTCTGCGCATGCATGCACTGGGAATAGGCTCCCCCTGTTCCTCTGCCCCTCTGAGGTCTGACTCTGGAGGCTACGGAGGCAGCACATAACTCCCAGATGGTCCTTTCTCTGCATCCGACGCAGAGCCCTCATCCGAGCCTTCCCCCAGACTCCAGGACTGGCCCATGTTCCTCCCCAGCCTCCTCACTGTCCCACTTTACTGCCAGCTCCGCAGACTGCTGGCGGATCACAACAGAAACAGAGAGATAGAAAATCCTAATTCTACAGGGCGGGGTAGGGCAGGATGTCAAGTTTCTAGAATATTTGCAAGAAATATTATCTCCCCCAATCCTGAAGAATTCTGGCAATGTTCCAAAAAATATTTGTCAGCTCCAAACAATTTAAAAATTATGGATGACTTGCTAATCCAAGGAGCTCCTATTCTCAGACAAATATATTCCAATTCCAAGTCCTAGGGCTGTATGCAATTCTCCTTTCCAGCCTTTGATACTGTAGGAATGGCAGAGGCAGAGGTGGGGTCAAGAGAGGAATCAGCCTGAAGTCATTATGTTCTCACAAGCGATCCAAATCCAGCACTGATTTAGTGCTGACCGTTGACTAGATTCTTGTGTTATAAGGTAAAGATTCCCCTCGTACATATGTACTAGTCGTTCCTGACTCTAGGGTGCGGTGCTCATCTCCGTTTCAAAGCCAAAGAGCCAGCGCTGTCCAAAGACATTTCCGTGGTCTTGTGGCCGGCATGACTAAATGCCAATGGCGCACGGAACGCTGTTACCTTCCCACCAAAGGTGGCCTCTATTTTTCTACTTGCCTTTTTTTATGTGCTTTCAAACTGCTAGGTTGGCAGAAGCTGGGACAAGTAATGGGAGCTCACCCTGTTACGCGGCACTAGGGATTCGAACCGCTGAACGGCCGACCTTTCGATCGACAAGCAATAAATCAGCTTAACTGGAACACAATATGTGGTTCCTATTTTTCACGCCTGGCAGATACCCTCCAAAAAGCTGAGCCATTAAAGTCACCGGGAATAATTTAACAATATTTAATGAGCTGATGGAAATTGATTAGGTGAAACCCATTTCCATTTTTGTCCCAACCTGCAATTAAAGGCGACTTGTGATTCTCTGGCCAGTGAAGCAGAGCAAGGATGTGTGGGACAATCTTCAAAAAAGCCATGTTAGTCTCTGAAAAATACAAGAGTTTTTCCTTTCTAAAAAGGGAGTACTTTGCTTGTCCCAATGCCTGTTGAAGCGCCTCTTAAAAACTTCACACAATTTAGAGAAGAGCTCCCAAATTTCAAACATCAAATCATCTGGCTGTTACCTCTTCTCTGATCAGAGTCAGAACTGCTGTCTTATCAGATTCACTGAGGCAAATGGCATCCAGGGGGCTTTCAGCCCCTCCTCTCATGCTGCCTGGTGCACTTCCAGGAGCCTTTTCCATAGAACATTGTTCAGGATTACTCTGTGGAAAGAAAGACAGAGTCAGAACAGAATACAACCAGCCGTTTCTAAGTTCCACCTGACTTCTCCTGCCAGACCACCAGTTAAACCAGGGGCGTCAAACTGGATTTCTTTGAGGGCCGGATCAGCATTATTGTTCTCCTCTGCGGGCCGGCAGGAAGAGAGTGGGGGTGAGGCGAGGTGAGACGGATGTCTCCTGCAGCACCCTGCTGGCTGAAACGGGATATAGTGGGGGCGTGCGTGGGCTCCCTGCACCCCATTTTCAGCCTGGATGGCCTCCTGTAGCACTTTGCTGATTTTTGGCCAGCGAAGTGCTGCTGGAGGCCAAAAACAGGTTGCATGGGGATCTTGCGAGGCCTCTGCACAACCCATTTTGGCCGGCAGAGGCACTGTGGGCTGGTCCTTTGATATTTCCAGGCTAGGCCTGCGGGCCAGATTTTAGCACCCCCCTGCAGGCCTTAAATTTGATACTTCTGAGTTAAACAGATCTACCCAAGAAACTTCCGTCAATGCTCAAATTGTTATGCCTGTTTTTCCCCTCGCCTGAGGTATGCAATGGGCAAGGTGGCCTTTTCTTCCATGCAAGATACTTGATTTTTACTCGTCTTCTCTTTTGGTAATTGGTAACTACTATCATATTGCTTTTTGACTGTATATGAATTAACCTCACAGGTCCTACCTGAATTAGTGATGCCCAAACCAGGAACCCAAAATAAAAACCTCAGCAGTTTTTAATATTGTGTTGGGTTGGTCCAAATTTGCCACTAGGGCAAATCTAACTCTCAGTATTGATCTATTTATTGGGGGGGGGGGGGTTGGCAGGTGTGAAAGGATATGTATGTTATTTGGAATTATACCTGGATAGACATATATGTATATATGTATAAATTAAAAGGTGCATGCTCCTGGGGAGGAAAACAATGGCAAAATTAAATAGCAAACTATAAAGCAGAGACATCATCCTGCCAACAAAAGTGCGTATGGTCATGTTTTCCCAGTTGCAGTGTATGGCTGTGAAAGTTGGACGTTAAGAAAGGCTGAGCGCCAAAGACTTGAGACCTTTGAACTCTGGTGCTGGAGATAACTCCTGCGAGTCCCTTGGACTGCAAGGCGATCAAACCGGTCAGTCCTAGAGGAGATCAACCCTGACTGCTCTTTAGAAGCCCAGATCCTGAGGAGGAAACTCAAATACTTTGGCCACCTAATGAGAAGGAAGGACTCCCTGGAGAAGAGTCTAATGCTGGGAACAACTGAGGGCAAAAGAAGAAGGTGATGGCAGAGAACGAGGTGGCTGATGGAATCACTGAAGCAGTAGGCATGAGTTTAAATGGACGCCAAGGTACGGTAGAGGACAGGAAGGCCTGGAGGAACATTGTCCATGGGGTCGCGATGGGTTGGACACGACTTCACAACTAACAACAGACATATATGTAACATAGTTATCCCAGAGCAGTAACTATATTGAATTGTACTGTATAGTGCAATATTAATGCAATATTTCAATTCAATTGTACAGAATGTGACGGAGGTGTGTTTTTTTGTCTTATTTTTATAGTTTTCTTATGTACGATGTACACTGAATTTAATTTTGTTGTACGACGTGCAATGGCAACAAACGAACTAGTTAATTCCAAATTTAGAATTCTGGATCTGAGCAAATTCAGTATCTGAATGTTCGTGCAGGATAAACATCAGGAAGGGTAGCCATAACTGGGACTTGAAAGGATTGCTACTCTTCTGTGAAATGGATGGAACATATCGCTTTACAGGACCATATTATGTGCAAAAATAAAATTCTAGTTTTTTTTCAAATGATTCTCGGATAGCACGTAAAATAAACACTGTACACCTCACTGACCATTCATACATAACACAGAATAAAAGCCTACCGTCACTGTCCTAACGTTTCTTCTGTTTTATGTATCCAATCCATGCTTTTACTTATTACCAAATATGTTCTTGACAAATAAAATAAATATAAATAAATAAATAAATAAATAAATAAATAAATAAATAAATAAATAATAGAGTTGAAAGGAATCTTGGAGGTCTTCTATTTCAAGCCCCTCCTCAAGCAGGAAACCCTATACCATTTCAGAAAATGACTGTCCAAACTCTTCTTAAAAATTTCCAGTGTTGGAGCATTCACAACTTCTGGAGGCAAGTTGTTCCACTGATTAATTGTTCTCACTGTTAGGAAATTCCTCCTTAGTTCTAAGTTGCTTCTCTCCTTGATGAGTTTCCATCCGTTGCTTCTTGTCCTGCCCTCAGGTGCTTTGCAGAATAGCTTGACTCCCTCTTCTTTGTGGCAGCCCCTGAGATATTGGAACACTGCTATCATGTCTCCCCTGGTCCTTCTTTTCATCGAACGAGACATACCCAGTTCCTGCGACCGTTTTTCGTACAATATGTTTTAATTTCGAGTCCCCTAATCATCATTCCTGCTCTTCTGTGCACTTTTTCTAGAGCCTCAATATCATTTTTTTGTATTTGTATTTAGTATTTATCTTAAGAACAAACCTGCAATGTTTTGTTGGATACTTTGGAGAAATAGTCTGGGACAAAAGAAGCAATATTGGGATCAGAGTAATAACAACGTTGCTATTCTAAGATCAATTTTGCTCCATGCTGCTTTCCAGAGGTAGGAATCAGCCAAATAAACTATTCTATTCTATTCTAGCTGCAACGCAGCGCAGCTGTCAGCAGAGGTCTCTGTAAAGGTAGTACATTTTCTCTTTATCTTAGTTCATAACTTGAGCCTTGTTCCCATGTTAGTATTTTGCAAATGAAAGCTTTTAAACATGGTTTTAGGACTATTGGATATAATTAATACCCCTCTGAAAAGAATTCCAACTTTCTGTTCTCATTTTTTTTTTTTTTTGCAAAATACTGCACTGGTATCATTTTACTACGATATTATAATTTTATTATATAGGAAATGCTTCAGTTTTCCAGAACTCGACTGTTCTCAACCGACTTGGCACGCAGCAGATCAAAGTCTATTGTGATCTACATCATTTTCATAAGGACGAACGTTATACAGCTAATATAACTGCGTCATTTACACCAGCGGTGAAATCCTCTGAAGTCCGCTACCAGTTCTATGAGTCTGCTACTGAGTGCGCGCCCGCGCAGTGCTAAAAATGAACATTTTGAAGCCTTCCAAGTCTGCGAAGGTAAGTAGAACAGCAAGGGGGGAGGGAATCCGCTGTGCCACATGATTTAGATTAGCTAGAAAGCAGGAAATCCGACGATTCTAGCTAATCTAAATCACGCGTCACAGCTGATCGTTGCCCAGCTGATCGTCGAAAATACAGTTTGCTGGAACCGGTAGCAATTTTACTACCGGTTTGGGAGAACCGGTCCGAACCAGTAGCATTTCACTCCTGATTTACACCATTACCACAACATATTTGATTTAAAGTGAAGGCAATGATTTCAACTACAATGTATTCTTCTGTTCCATGCAAAGATAGTAAATTAGTAGTAAGATAGTAGTAAAAACAGATCTTCGGCATGGAATTTAGCAGAAAGAGTGGTCCACGATTTTGGACATGGGGGTTAAGAACAATACTTGCGCTTACTGAGATATCACTGGAGTTATTCTTCTCTTCCAGCCTGCACAAAGATTCTTTCTCGGAGCCTACAATCAAAGGACACGAGGTGATTATACATTATGACAACAAGGTTCTTCCTGGTGAAATAACTGGATTAAGAAAGAGGCATGCAACACGCAACTCTATGACAGTACTTGAAAGAGAGGAATGGGAAACTCAAGGAGGATTTTCACTGAATGAAGACCAGGATGTACTAAAGTGACAATCAATATAGTTTTGGGCAGAATCTTCTTAAACCATGAGATGCAGGTGGGAGACAGTAGAAAATCACTGTATTTCAGACATCAATCCATTAGAGAGGGCCCAGAGATATTTTACTAGAAGAGTACTCAAATCCTCTGCTCAAAATAAAATTCCCCATACCACTAGGCTTGAAATTTTAGGCCTGGATAGTCTCAAACTACGCCGTCTACATTCTGACCTGTGCTTAGGTCATAAGATTATTTACCAAAATTTTCTACCTGTAAATGAGTGCTTTGATTTCAACCGTAATAACACAAGGGCTATCAATAGATTCAAACTCAATGTAATTCGCTCTGATCTTGATTGTAGGAAATATGACTTCTGCAATAGAGTAGTAAATGTCTGGAACACTCTACCTGATCCTGTTATTAGTCCCTTTACCCCCCATGCCTTTTACCTTAAACTGTCTACCGTGGACCTCTCATGTTTCTTAAGAGGTCCCTAAGGCGGCGTAAATAAGCACATCAGTGTGCCTACCATCCCTATCCTACTATCCCCATTTATATGTACTCATTTTAACGTGTTTATGGCTATATTTTGCGTATTTATATCCTTTTATTTGTGCCAATTTTTTTTCATGTGTCCATATCTATGTCTATACTGTTACTTGTCTCCTTGTACTTGTTGACAAATAAATAATTAAACAAACAAACAAATAAATAAAATGATCCAAATTCTGAGACCTAAGAGACATCCCTCTACAGAGGTATACCCAGAAAACCTTCTATCTAGACCAGCGGTGTCAAACTCAGGGCCCGGGGGCCGGATTCGGCCTGAGGGCTGTTTCGATCTGGCCTATGGGGCTGCCCTGGAAACAACGAAAGACTGACCCGTGGTGCCCCTGCCAGCAAAAACGGAGCTCCATTTTCACTGGCAGAGAGTTGCAGGAGGACGTCGCAGCAGAAAACGGAGCTTGGGAGCCCGTTTTCACTGGCAGAGCGCTCGGGATGCCACAAGCGCCCCCCTGACATGAATGACGTCGAGCTGGCCACGCCCACCCTGGTCATGCTCACTCTGCCCTGCCCCTTGAGGTTAAACACAACCCCCAATGAAATCGAGTTTGACATCCCTGATCTAGACAGATCATTATCACAACTGATGGGACCAAAAAAACACAGCACAGCACCACTGTTGGATGCCTGTGCTTCCAGCCACAACAACAACAGCTCAATATGAATGTGAATCAGGTTTTCTGCAAATTTCACATGGGGAGAAAAAAAAGAGGAAAGATTGAAAACGAGCCTCTTCATCACCCCTTGGCACAACTGAGTGCCACCCTGCCAGACTGTTCCTACAGGAAAAATCACTGTCATGTTGCCCGTTCTCCCAGCTGCTCCATCGACAGAGGTGCCCCACCCTGCCGATCTTTGTCCTCAGCAGCTGTTTGCTCCCCTTGATTGACAAGAATGCCAGCCTCACCCTAGACAAGGTTGAATGAGCAGAGCTGCCCCACATAACTCCTTTTATTCTTATCAGCTAGACAAACAAGGGGAATGCACCCTTTGAAATGCAAGATGGGAAGCTGCTGGGAAGCAGCCAAAGAATGTTCCTCTGTTATCTTTGATTGATCTCCTTTTTTCAGAAGTCTTTTACTTCCAAGGAAGCTTTGCCCACAATGTTGACCATTCCTTAGAGATGTGAAACAACTGGGGGAGGAGGGAGAGGGGATTATCCCAGGCTTTGAACTGAACTGCTGAATTCTGAACAAAAAAAAGGTGATATTCCAATACAATGCAAAACGTTCTCATGTTCCAAAACAGCCTTGGAAAAAAGAATTTATGACCTGTACCCGCACTTACGACCGACACACCACATACCCCTGTTGTTGTTTTTTATCCAGGTTAGTGGGCTCCAAAATCCCAGAGAGCCAACACAACCTCCCAAGTGACTTCTGGGCATCACACCCACGAGTACAGTAGTGGCCAAAATTGTGGGAACCTTTTGGGAAAAGTGTATTTTTGAGGTTTGATGGCTAATAACACCACTTCATTTTTTGGAGTTTCGAGATAATCCTATTCCACTGCTGGAATGGCCTGGGAATAGCCCAGACCTTCACCCAACTGAAAATCTATGGAGCCGACTCAAGAAACTTGTTAGTCAGAAGCGACCCAGCAATAAAACCCAGTTAATAGAAGCCATCATTCAATCTTGGTTTCACATTAGAACAGCTGCAGAACTAAAAGACTTGGTTCACTCCATGGGAAGACGTTGTAAGGCCGTAATTCATGCTAAAGGTTACCCAACTAAGGATTAACTGACATGGGGATCATTTCTGTATATCTCGTTTTTTTCTATGGTGGTAATTTTTGTACATCTCATTTTTTCTGTGTTTCACTTTTCTTCTTTATACTGTAACTGCTATTCTAATAGCAAATCCTTCATAAAAGTTATTGCATTACATTCTTGATTAAATTATCTTTCCATGGATATATAATTTTAGGGTGCTACTCCAAAAAAAGTGGCGTTATTAGCTAGTTTTAGAAAATACATTTTTCCCAAAAGGTTTCCACAATTTTTCCCACTACTGTACTCAAAAGGCTGGTACTCACTTCTTACTATACTACTCTCCCCCAAATCTATTTAACAATTCCTGTTCCTCTCTTTGTAAGCCCTACTTTGGAAGAACAGTAGCTGGTCTATTTGTCTCAGGCTGCTTCGGGCTGTTTCAGCTTCCCAAACAAACACTTTTGTGAGAGCGCACACAACAGGCTCTCAAAATTGTTCCTGCGGCCACCAGCTATCACCCAGCCTGCCCTGCATGAAAAGGAAGAAATGGGAGTGCGTTTTGGCTAAAAGCTGCGTGCCTGCATTTGTGTCAGGCGCAAGGAACCCAGAATGATAATTGGGGGATGATCACAGTTATTTCTTCATTGCTAATCTATTTACAACTGTCTCTCTAGACTGACTGCCTTCTCTTGGGAACGGTCAGATAAAGGCTGCGGGGATTTGAGGTCAGACAATCAGAAATCGGGGGAGGCGGTGGCTCAGTGGCTAAGACCCTGAGCTTGTCGATTGAAAGGTCGGCAGTTCGGCGGTTCGAATCCCTAGTGCTGCGTAACGGGGTGAGCTCCCATGATTTGTCCCAGCTCCTGCCAACCTAGCAGTTTGCAAGCACGTAAAAAATGCAAGTAGAAAAATAGGGACCACCTTTGGTGGGAAGAGAACAGCGTTCCGTGCGCTTTTGGCATTGAGTTATGCCGGCCACGACCACGGAGACGTCTTTGGACAGCGCTGGCTCTTTGGCTTTGAAACGGAGATGAGCACCGCCCCCTAGAGTCGGGAACGACATATGTGCAAGGGGAACCTTTACCTTTACCTTTAATCAGAAATCTTGCTGAGAAAAATTAAATATTAACCTCTCCTTGACTCATTTTTGGCCATTTGCATTCTTTTTAACCAGCTGTCTGCAAGGAATATAAATCCTCCCTTTCTCCACCATCCAGTCAGAGCTGAAGAAGCTTCTTGGATGAGAAGCAAAACGTCTTCAAAGAATGACAAGAAAGTCCATCTGCCTCTTGGAAAAAGCACCTTTAGGTCTCTTTTATAGGTCTTACAGCTACATTCATGGAGGTTTTCCAGATCTCAAAAAGGTGTATATGCCTGATGCTGAAATGCCAGTATCTCACAATTGGGGAATCTTTACCAGGGGTGAAATCCAGCAGGTTCAGACAGGTTCTGGAGAACCGGTAGCAGAAATTTTGAGTAGTTCAGAGAACCGGCAAATACCACCTCCAGCTGGCCCCAGAGTGGGGAGAGAATGGGGATTTTGCAGTATCCTTCCTCCAGTAGTACGGAGGGAATGGGGATTTTGCAGTATCTTTCCCCTGGAGTGGGGAGGGAATAGGAATTTTGCAGTATCCTTCCTCCGGAGTGGGGAGGGAATAGAGATTTTGCAGAATCCTTCCTCCCGGAATAGGGAAGGAATGGGGATTTTGCAGTATCCTTTCCCCAGGAGTGGGGAGGGAATGGGGATTTTCCAGTATCCTTTCCCCAGTAGTGGGGAGGAAATGGGGATTTTGCAGTATCCTTCCCCTGGAGTGGGGAGGAAATGGGGATTTTGCAGTATCCTTCCCCTGGAGTCGGGAGGGAATGTGGATTTTGCAGAATCCTTCCTCCCGGAATGGGGATTTTCCAGTATCCTTCCCCTGGAGTGGGGAGGGAATGGGGATTTTCCAGTATCCTTTCCCCAGTAGTGGGAAGGGAATGGGGATTTTGCAGTATCCTTCCCCTGGAGTGGGGAGGGAATGGGGATTTTGCAGTATCCTTCTCCTGCCATGCCCACCAAGCCACACCCACACAACCGGTAGTAAATTTGGATTTCACCGCGGACCTATACCCACTCAGAGGTATTGGAATTAAACACATTTAATGAACCCAACCTGTACATTTGTTTTATTAAAAAAGGCGTGTGACGACTCAGAAAAAAAAAATCACTCAGCATTTGATACCCTTCCCAGAATGCAACCATTATTGAAATACAGTAGCCTCCTGCAGCATCTGTCCTCCAGATGTGTTGGACTAGAATTTGCAGACTTTCCTTGCTGACAGCTAATGACTCTGCTACCAGCAATGGGAGTCATCGCTCAGCAAGTGTGGACGGCGGATAAGAGGAAAAACTACATGATTAAAGCAAGAGAGAGATATAAAATAATGAGAGGAGCTTCCATACCTTCTACCGGGGATGACAACGTATGATTTATGGTAGACACGGGCACATTGGAACACTCAAAATACTCCAGCTCTTCCTCGGGCTCACCTTTTACCTCCAACTCAGCTGGCTTCTGACCAGTGGAAGCCAACTTCTCTTCATCGGTAGCATGCCCGTCTCGATTGGGAAGATCTGGGATTTTGGAAATAAGGGCTGCCTCCTCCTCACCCTATATAAAGACGAAGGCGGTTAAACGGAGAATGATCAAATCTGAACTATATACCCATCACAATGACAGCAGTGTGCCAATATCTCAGGGGCTGCCCCAAAGAAGAGGGAGTCAAGCTATTCTCCAAAGCACCTGAGGGCAGGACAAGAAGCAACGGGTGGAAACTAATCCAGGAGAGAAGCAACCGAAAACTAAGGAGAAGTTTCCCGGCAGTTAGAACAATTAATCAGTGGAACAACTTGCCTCCAGATGTTTTCAATGCTCCAACACTGGAGGTTTTAAAGAAGAGGTTGGATCAGCGGTCATCAACCGGTGATCCATGGACCGCTAGTGGTTCACGAGAAAATTTTAGTGGTCCGCAGAAAAATTATTTCCATTTTTAAGATTGCACTAAATCAGGGGTCCTCAAACTACAGCCCCTGGGATGGATACGTGCAATGAACGTTTGTGTTGCTGCAGAGAGTCTCCCACTTCGGGGTCTTTTTGTGTGGGTAGGAGGGGGACAGAAATTATGACTTGGGGTCTGCTTCAGCCTCTTGGTGTGGGGCTTTGGGTAAAGGCTGGAGGGAAGCACTGCTGGTGGCGAAGAGCTGGAGGGCCTCGTTCCAATCTCACGGCCTGGAACTGGCTGAGCATCTCAGTTCGCTGAGCCTCCAGGTGCTGGTACCTGGCCTTGCACTCCTGCAGGTCTTTCCTCTACTTGGAAAGCCTATGCTCCTAGTCCTCAGTGAGGTGCTTCTGCTGAGCCTCCTTCTCGGTCAGATCCAATTTGAACTGATCTGTTTTGCCATCTCTTTCTCGTGGTGGCTGCTTAGCTCCAACAGCTGCTTCCTGTTGGGACCCCTAAGGAACCCAGGCGGGGAGGCGAAGAGCTGGCCACACCCACCCAGTCACATGACCACCTAGTCACGCCCAGCCAGCCAGTCATTAGGCAGATCATATTAGTGGTCCGCAGGATTTAAAATTATGAATTTAGTGGTCCCTGAGGTCCAAAAGGTTGGGGACCCCTGGGTTGGATAACCGTTAGTCTGAAGTGGTGTAGGGTTTCCTGCCTAAGCAGGGGGTTGGACTAGAAGACCTCCAAGGTCCCTTCCAATTTTGTTATTCTATTTTATAAGTTAATAAGAACCTAATAATATAGACCGGGGTGTCACCCTCAAGGTCTGGGGGCCGGAACCGACCCATGGGGTGCTTAGATCTGGTCCGTGGGGCTGGTCTGGCAACAGCAAAGGACTGCTCTGAGGTGCCACTGCCAGTGAAAAAGGAATCCTATTTTGACTGGCAAAAGAGGGCTAGCAAAACAAACTGAAAACAAAACAAAAGGAGAAATGTTTCCCCTTTTGCATTTCCACATACAAGAAGGGACAGGAAAGGAGAAAGGAAAAGAGGAAAGACTAAGATGGGAAGAGAGCAAGGAAGGAGGTGCGCCACTTGTGCCCCTACTTGGACCGAGATGCCCTATGCAGTTACTCATGCGCTAGTCACCTCCTGTATTGACTACTGTAACGCTCTCTACATGGGGCTGCCCTTGAGGGCCACTCGGAGGCTTCAACTGGTACAAAATGCAGCCATGCAGGTTGTGATGGGAGAATCCCGATACTCCCATATAACACCTCTCCTGCGTGACTTGCATTGGTTGCCGGTCGCCCTCCGGGTGAGATTCAAGGTGCTGGTGATGACTTATAAAGCCCTACATGGATATTTGGTGGACCACCTGCAGCTAGCAATGACATCCCATCGCCCGGTTCGCGCCCCTAGGGAGGACCTGCTCAGGGTGCCGTCGGTTAGACAGTGTTGGCTGGCGGCTCCCAGGGGTACAGCCTTCTCTGTGGGCGTGCCCACCCTCTGGAATCAACTCCCCTTGGGGCTCTGGTTGGCCCCTGACCTTTGCACTTTCCACCGCAAATTAAAAATTATTCGAGTCCCCCGGCCTGGACTGATGGGGTTTTATATGGGTTTTTAACTTTTATCTGGTTTAATTAGGTATTTTAACTTTATACTGTGGTTATTGTGGATTTTATTGTTGTGAGTCACCCTGACTCCGTTGGAGATAGGGCGACATATAAGTTGAATAAAATAAATAAAAATAAATAAAAGGAAAAAGGAAGGAAGGAAGGAAGGAAGGAAGGAAGAAGGAAGGAAGGAAGGAAGGTTATTATGAGAGTGAGGGAGGGTCTCGGGAAGTCCTGCCTTAGTACCACAAGTGCCCCTGACACAAGTTCCATTCCGTGTCACACCCACCATGGCCATGTCCCCAACCACCATACCCACAACCAGCCACCATTGGTTCTTCGCCTCTGAGACAAGGGCAGCCCCGTTGTAAAAAGGAGCAACTGAACACCTTTACCTGAGAGCAATCATCCAGCGCCATGGAATGAGTTTCATACTTCCTCACTTTGCAGCCACTCCTGTAAAAAAAAGAGAGAGAGAAGAAGGAAGGGTGTTGTGGTTAGGATCAGATTTTCTGGTTTTCCCATGGAAAGAGGAGAGCAAGCAAGGGAGAAGAGACACACAAACAGCCAGAGAGGGAGGAACTGAAGCAAAACAAAGGGCAAATCCTGAATTTGCTGACGTTCAGCAGGGAAGGAAAGTCACCAGCCATTCCCCCCCCCCCCAATGTTTCTTGAATGGTCTTCTTGACCTGAAATAACCAACAAGGCTTTTGAGCAGGGGTGAAATGCTCCCGGTTCGGACCGGATCGCCTGATTCGGTAGCGATGGAGGCGGGTGGTTCGGAGAACCGGTAGCAAAAATCCCTGTCCGCTCCCATGCACAGTTGAGCTGCACAATTATCAGAGGCTTTTTTTTTTTTTGCTTTTAAAAGCATTTTTTCTACAACCTCTAAAGCTGAAAAAATGCTTTTAAAAGTAAAAAAAAGCCTCTGATGATAGCGCGGCTCAGCTGGCATCGTCAAAGGCTTTTAAAAGAAAAAAAATGTTTTTTTTCTTTTAAATGCCTCTGATGATCCCAGCTGAGTTGCCTAATCGGGCAACTCAGCTGGGATCGTCAGAGCCTTTTGAAAGCATTTTTTTTACAACCTCTTTGCCAAAGAGGTTGTAGAAAAAATGGTTTTAAAAGTAAAAAAAAAAAGGCCACGCCCATATTACCTCCCCCAAGCCACACCCACAGAACCGGTAGTAACAAATTTTAGATTTCACCACTGCTTTTGAGCCAGCTCTACAAGGCAAAAGACACAACGCCAATATAGGTGATCCAGAACTCGTTTGCCACACACAATAGATGTGGGTGCAAATGCTGAATAGGGGCATGCACAATTTTTCAAGGAAAGATGAATGTATGTTCAGGATAAACGTAAAGAGGGAACCGACTTGGGTGCAACACTAAGCCAAATTTTTCCTTCATTCCCTCTTGAAAAGAACCAAAACATCGGCTTCCTATTTCAAACTAATCACCGTGTGCTTCAAACCAGAGTCAACCTGTCCCAAAAGTGGGCTTCAGCAGGTTCTGACCAGTTCTGGAAAACCGGTAGCGGAAATTTTCAGTAGTTCGGAGAACCGGTAGTAAAAATTCTGACTGGCTCCGCCCCCATCTATTCTCTGCCTCCCAAGTCCCGGTTGATTGGGAGAAAATGGGGATGTTGCAGTAACCTTCCCCTGGATTGGAGAGGGAATGGAGATTTCTCAGTATCCTTCCCCTGGTGTGGGGTGGGAATGGAGATTTTCCAGAATCCTTCCCCTGCCACACCCACCAAGCCACGCCCACCAAGCCATGTCCACAGAAGTGGTAGTAAAAAAATTTGAAATCCACCACTGACACTTCCCTATTTTAAAATAAGGATTTTAGAAAGATCAAGCTGTGATTTATATACCATGGTTTTGTTCCTAAATGATGGTTCAAACTAAACAGACTTTCCCCTGTTTGGGACACAGCCCACCTAAATTTAAAAGAAGAACAACATTGTCCAGCCACAATGGACAAATATGTGTTTAGATAGAAGAGGGGAATCATTTTTCTTCCCTGCACTATCTATATTCCTACTAAATGCCAGACGGGTTGATGGATCCTACAGGAGAGGGATTTAGAATGGGTGGCAATTAGCAAACTTCAAGTATTCCTTGAATTACAACATTTTATTTAATGACCAAAGTTGCAACAGCATTGAAAAAAGTGACTTATGACAGTTTTTTTTACACTTACAACTAGAATAGAATAGAATAACAGAGTTGGAAGGGACCTTGGAGGTCTTCTAGTCCAACCCCCTGCTTAGGCAGGAAACCCCACACCACTTCAGACAAATGGTTATCCAACCTCTTCTTAAAAACTCCCAGTGTTGGAGCATTCACAACTTCTGGAGGCAAGTTGTTCCACTGATTCATTGTTCTCACTGTCAGGAAATTTCTCCTTAGTTCTAAGTTGCTTCTCTCCTTGATTGGTTTCCACCTGTTGCTTCTTGTCCTGCCTTTGGAGAATAGCTTGACTCCCTCTTCTTTGGAGCAGCCCCTGAGATATTGGAAGACTGCTATCATATCTCCCGTAGTCCTTCTCTTCATCAAACTAGACATACCAGTTCCTGCAACCGTTCTTCATATGTTTTAGCCTCCAGTCCCCTCATCATCTTTATTGCTCTTCTCTGCACTCTTTCTAAAGTCTCCACATCTTTTTTTACATCATGGCGACCAAAACTGAATACAATATTCCAAGTGTGGCCTTATTAGATGATTTCCATATGTTGTACACGGGACTATCCCAGAGGTTATAATAATAACCTTTGTCACTGCACAATTTATGGACAATGAGATTGCACACACACACCCCCAACACATTAGGCTTCTAATTGCAAATTGCAACAATATCCATGTTAGATGTCATTTGAGATTCTCTTTCCCAGCTTGTTGAATAGAATAGAATAGAATAGAATAGAATAGAATAGAATAGAATAGAATAGAATAGAATAGAATAGAATAGAATAGAATAGAATAGAATAGAATAGAATAGAATAGAATAGAATAGAATAACAGAGGATAGGATAGGATAGGATAGGATAGGATAGGATAGGATAGGATAGGATAGGATAGGATAGGATAGGATAGGATAGGATAGGATAGGATAGGATAGGATAGGATAGAATAACAGAGGATAGGATAGGATAGGATAGGATAGGATAGGAGAGGAGAGGAGAGGAGAGGAGAGGAGAGGAGAGGAGAGGAGAGAAGAGAAGAGAAGAGAAGAGAATTAATAGGATAACAGAGGATAGGATAGGATAGGATAGGATAGGATAGGATAGGATAGGATAACTATAGTTGGAAGGGACCTCAGAGGTCTTCTAGTCCAACCCCTTGCTTAGGCAGGAAACCCTAAACCACTTCAGACAAATGGTTATCCAGCATCTTCTTAAAAACTTCCAGTGCTGCAGCATTCACAACTTCTGAAGGCAAGTCATTCCACTGTTAATTGTTCCAACTGTTGCAGTATCCCCAAGATCATTTGATCAGAATTCCGACCGTTGGCATCTGACTCATATTTATGACGGTTACAGTGTCCTAGGGACATGTGATCCCTTTTTTTTAACCTTCTGACAAGCCAAGTCAATGGGACAGCTAGATTCATTTAACAACCGTTTTACTAACTTAACAACGGCAGTGATTCACTTAACAACGGGGGCAAGAAATGTCATCAAATGGAGCAAAAAGGTCACTTAACAAAGGTCTCACTTAGCAACAGAAATGTTGGGCTGAATTGTGGTTGTAAGCCGAGGACCGCCTGTGATAAACTGATGGCTTGCAACTGGTTGTATTCCCTTACAACAGCTCTGTTGTCATCGGACTATCCCAGCAGCCATTTTGAGCCTGTGCCCACATCCTCCAAATTCACCATTTGCCAAAGCTCCGGACTGGCGTAGTCAAATTATTCCATCTCTTTCACCTAAACAAAGAAAAGTACTAAGATTTGCAAGACTCGGCCTGCCCCCAACCCTACTTTCTTCCCCCCTGCCGTTGCAGATCAAAGACCAGCAAATAGAACAATTATTCCAGTTGCCATCCTTCATCCCCATCAAATTAATTGGCAGGGATGAAAGTAGTTAAAAGCAAAGTGAAGCCTTTAGCTGCTGGCTAGCTTTTATCCCGATAGCCTGCGCTGGTTTGGGTTATGGTCATCTAAGGAACGCAGCCTATGCAGCTACAGAGTGCAAACAGAACAATCTTGTAATCACAATTCCATCTGCAAAGGGGCCCTTAAGGATTAATCACTTGTGTGATTCTTTGCAAGCCAAGCACTACATCCAGACTAACTAATAAAGCCTTCACACCCCCTTTGAGCTGAATGGGAATCCTTTTGCAAGCAAATGTACTCTGAACTCCACGGGAGAAGCAGCCAATTAAGACGAAGCAGTGAATAAACCACCACAGCAAGCGTTGATTCTTTGGCCACACATCTCGAGGGTCTTTAAAGAGAAACAAGTTCCTGGTTTCCCTCTGATAATGCCTCTAAGCAACAAAATGATGGTTAACTTAATTAATAAGCAGGGGGCAAAGCAGGGATGGAACTGGGATTCTTGTTTACATGGCAAATTCTAAACCCCCCCAAAAAATCCAACCTGGAGTTTAGGATAATTTTACACACGCGTGCATCCAGACATGCGTCGCCAAAAGGAAAATTAAGGCACATGTGTTTGCATCTATTGCTACGTTCTCAGAAAACTTAAAAGACAGTCCATTATTTTAAAAAAGAATGAGAGAGAGACAGAGAGAGAAACAGAGAGAGAGAGCTCGAAAGAGAGAAACAAAGAGAGAGAGAAAAAGAGAAAAAAGAAAGGAAAAGGAAAAGAAAAAGAAAAAGGGAGAAAGAAAGAAAGAAAGAAAGAAAGAAAGGAAGGAAGGAAGGAAGGAAGGAAGGAAGGAAGGAAGGAAGGAAGGAAGGAAGGAAGGAAGGAAGGAAAAAAGAGAGAAACAGAAAGAGCAAAAGAAAGAGAGGGAGAGAGAGAAGGAAAAAGAGAGGAAGAAAGTGAAAGAGAAAGAAAAAAGAGATAGAGAAAAAAGAAAGAAAACAGAGACAGAAAGAAAAAAGAGATAGAGAAAAAAGAAAGAAAACAGAGACAGAAAGAGAGGACGAGAAAGAGTGAAAGAGAAAAAAAGAAGAGATAGAAAGAAAAAAGAGAGAAAGAGAAAGAGAGAGAAAACAGAAAAAGAGAAACAGAAAGAAAGAGAGAGAAAGAAAAAGAGAGGAAGAGAGTGAAAGTGAAAGAGAAAGAAAAGAGAGAAAAAAAAGAAAGAGAGAGAGAAACTGAGAGAGAGAGGGAGGGAGAGAAAGAAAGAAAAGGAGCAAGAGAGAGGAGGAGAGAGAGAGATCTTTTAATTTAGCAATCCCTCCCCAACAACACACACAGTTCCTGTTCAAGCCCACAGCATTGTTCTCATTTCAGCTGTCACAATTTGCGAAGGCTGCTTTCTCTCACCAGCCCTGCATTTTCCATGTCAAGACATTGTCAAGACCAGCAGCAACCCTCTTCTTGCCCTGCCCTGATGCAACGTGATGCTGTAAAAGCAAGAAGCCAGAAATGCAGTTTTTTATCCCGGTTCTAAAAAAAAAAAACAACCAAAAATCTGCTCTCTGTTTCTCACAACACAAGTACATTAAGCCAACCATCTTGATTTATTTATTGAAAACATTTATACAGCTGCTCATCTTTTTAACCAGCTCTGGGCAGCTCTCAATCAGAGAACCCCAAGCTAAATTTTCTCATTCTGTCTTGGGAGACAAACCAGACAGTGATGGGTTTCTACTAGATCGTCCTGGTTCGGGCGAACTGGTAGCGGCGACGGGAGGCTCCGCCCATCCAGCCAGATGTCATCAAAAACGCTTTGCGCGTGCACAGAAACTTCTGTGCATGGGCAGAAATGCCGTGCGCTACTAATAGTTAACTGGTAGTGCCGGGATTTGAATCCCACTACTGAAACCGAAGTAGAAACAGGGAGAACAGTGACTCTAGAAAAGCCTTTTTATTGTGGGGTAGAATAACAGAATCTTGAAAGACTATTCTCTTCATCTTATACCAAACAAAATCAAGGCAGTTATTTTGAATTTTTTTCCCCCATCCCCTTTCCTCTTTCCCCAGGACTGAATACAGGCATACTCCACTTATGCACATTCACTTAGCGACCACTTGAAGTTACGACACTGCTGAAAGGAAGTGACTTACAACTGGTCCTTGCATTTACAACTGCTGTGGTGTCCCCACAGGCATGGGACAGGCGGCCTTGAGAAAAGAACTGACGTTATCTGCCTTCCCCCAATTCCAAGGCCCCCAATCAGGAGTGAAATTCAGCAGGTTCTGACAGGTTCTGGAGAACCGGTAGTGGTAATTTTGAACAGTTCAGAGAACCGGTAGCGGAAATTTTGAGTAGTTTGGAGAACCAGCAAATACCACCTCTGGTTGGCCCCAGAGTGGGGTGGGAATGGAGATTTTGCAATATCCTTCCCCCAGGAATGGGGAGGGAATGGGGATTTTGCAGTATCCTTCTGGAGTGGGGAGGGAATGGGGATTTTGCAGTATCCTTCCCCTGGAGTGGGGAGGGAATGTGGATTTTGCAATATCCTTCCCCTGGAGTATGGAGGGAATGGGGATCTTGCAATATCCTTCCCCTGGAGTAGGGAGGGAATGGGGATTTTGCAATATCCTTCCCCTGGAGTATGGAGGGAATGGGGATTTTGCAGTATCCTTCCCCTGGAGTGGGGAGGGAATGGGGATTTTGCAGTATCCTTCCCCTGGAGTGGGGAGGGAATGGGGATTTTGCAGTATCCTTCCCGTGCCATGCCCACCACGCCACACCCCCAGAACCAGCAGTAAAAAAAAATTGGATTTCACCACTGCTCCCAATCACCAAATCTTGTGTGGCACCTGTGAGATAATCCGGATTTTTGTTTTATCTGAAGATGTGTTGACCATCCTACAAATTCTTGAGAATCAGCTAAGCTTGTGGTAGTTGTATGAACACATCTATGCAGTTTTTTTTCAGCAACATACTCCAGGGGAAGGATATTGCAAAATCCCCATTCCCTCCCCACTCCACGGGAAGGATACTGCAAAATCCCCATTCCCTCCATACTCCAGGGGAAGGATATTGCAAAATCCACATTCCCTCCCCACGTCAGGGATAAGATATTGCAAAATCCCCATTCCCTCCCCACTCCAGGGGAAGGATATTGCAAAATCTCCATTCCCACCCCACTCTGGGGCCAACCAGAGGTGGTATTTTCCTATTCTCCCAGGGCTCTTCCTATTCTCTGGAATAAGGGTTCTGCTCCCCCTCCCCTTATGTCTGGCCAGGAGCCCTGGACTTTCTAGGGGCCCTATCCAATAATAAACCAAGTCTGATCCTGCTTAGTTTTTGAAGAGCGATCAAGATTAGGTATCTACAGACCAGTGGTGGTATTCATCTGGTGGTATTCATCTGGTATTCGTGCAAACCAGTAGCAATGGCTGCGGGAAGCTCCGCCAACCCGCCCGGACGTCATCCTATCCCGTTTTTGATGCTCTGCACATGCACAGAAGGTTCTGTGCATATGTGGAGGTGGCGTGTACGAGCACACGCGGTCCCTTTTGCGAACTGATAGTGAAGTTGTTTCATACCAAATACCCTGATAAACCTTAAGTAATGATAGTTATTAATTGTTGTGATATTACCTCTTCTTTTCTCTGTTTCAGGACTACAGGTCATCTCTTCTGAAGGGGGGCCGAATGTCAGCCTCGCTTGCTTTGGCTCGCTTGCTTTGGCTGTCATAGTAATGGAGGGAGGGGGGTTTAGGCTACGGGGCTTTGAATGAATCTAAGAAACGAAACCAATTCCTAAGCTGTTATCAGGCCAACGGACACTGCATTCCTGGATGCTGACATGGCCAGACGTCTGCTCCCACCTGACCTCTGGGAGACCTTTGGATTGGATGATTTATGGTGGACAGTGGGAGGGGATGCTTTCTATATGTAACTTTCACGCTTTTTGCCTCAGAATCCTGCTTTCCATGGTTGCGTTCATTTCATATCTAGTAAAAGTACCATACTTTAATCTATGATGAAGTCTGGGTTTTCCTTTCCTGGATACTGAAGGAAGCATATCCGACAGTAAGTGAACACTACCCCTGCTACAGACTGACCCCTCACATCCTGGACATAAACTGTTTCAACTTCTCCCCTCAGGACAACCCTATAGCGCATTGCATGCCGAAACAATTAGACGGAAAGGAATTTTTTTCCCCCTGTTCCATCCCTCTGCTTGAACATCTAATTCCCACAGCACTGTCTCAGTGCTATTTTACCCATGTAGTAGGCTCTATTGCTATTATCCTTCTCATCTTTCCTACTATCTTCTCCTATTGGTGTCTTATGATTTATCATTTGTTGTTTGTATCTTATGGTTGAAGATTGTAACTATGATTTATAATCTATGACCCATCACTTTTTTTGTGTTTTTGTATATACAGTTTATGCACCAGAGACAACTTCCTTCTGTGTCCAATAAAAAAATATTTTCTGTTCTGTTGTGTCCTATTCTATTCCATTCCATTCTTTTTCCTATTCTATTTCCTATTCTATTCTATTCTATTCTATTCTATTCTATTCTATTCTATTCTATTCTATTCTATTCTATTCTATTCTATTCTATTCTATTCTATTCTATTCTATTCTATTCTATTCTTACTAATTCTATTCTAATTCCAATTAATTCTAATTCTAGTCTAATTCTAATTTATCCTAATACTAATTCTATTCTAATTCTAATTTATTCTAATACTAATTCTATTCTAATTCTAATTAATTCTAATTCTATTATTAATTAATTCTAATACTAATTCTGTTCTAATGCTAATTAATTCTAATTAATTCTAATACTAATTCTATTCTAATTCTATTCTAATTCTAATTAGGGTCTGGTGGTTCAGCAGACTAAAGATTAACACCAGCTGTCTGCAATTATTGTATGTTTGAATCTCACCAGGCTCAAGGTTGACTCAGCCTTCCATCCTTTCTAAGGTAGGTAAAATGAGGACCCAGTTTGTGGGGGCAATAAGCTGACTTTGTATAAATATATACAATGCTTAGCACATTGTAAGCCGCCCTGAGTCTCCGGAGAAGGGTGGCATATAAATCAAATTTAAAAAAAATCTAATTCTAATTCTATTCTAATTAATTCTAATTCTATTCTAATTCTAATTAATTCTAATTCTATTCTATTACTAATTTATCCTAATACTAATTCTATTCTAATTCTAATTAATTCTAATACTAATTCTAGTCTAAAATTCTAATTTATTCTAATACTAATTCTATTCTAATTCTAATTAATTCTAATTCTATTCTAATTTATTCTACTACTAATTTTATTCTAAAATTCTAATTAATTCTAATTCTATTCTATTACTAATTTATCCTAATACTAATACTAATTCTATTCTAATTCTAATTTATCTTAATACTAATTCTATTCTAATTCTAATTTATTCTAATTTTATTCTAATTCTAATTTATTCTAATACTAATTCTATTCTAATTAATTCTAATTCTATTCTAATTTATTCTACTACTAATTTTATTCTAAAATTCTAATTAATTCTAATTCTATTCTATTACTAATTTATCCTAATACTAATTCGATGCTAATTCTAATTTATTCTAATTTTATTCTAATTCTAATTTATTCTAATATTAATTCTATTCTAATTAATTCTACTTCTATTCTAATTTATTCTACTACTAATTTTATTCTAATTCTAATTTATTCTAATACTAATTCTATTCTAATTCTAATTTATTCTAATTCTATTCTTTCTAATTTATTCTAATACTAATTCTATTCTAATTCTAATTTATTCCAATACTAATTCTATTCTAATTAATTCTAATTCTATTCTAATTAATTCTATTTTATTACGAATATATTCTAATACTAATTCTATTCTAAAATTCTAATTCTATTCTTCTCACCACCCATTCTGAAACAGATCCTTCAAATTCTTTTTGTCAACTGAGCTTGATCTTGGGGACGCATCTATATAATTTTCTTGACAGCCATCTGAAATTGAGAGACGAACCCTCGTTTGGGAGACTTGCAAGGACACACCACAAGCCGGGATCGTTTTGCGGGCACAGACATCCACTGCAAATAAGCATGCCATCCACAGCGGATCAAATCAGATCAAATCAAACGTTATTACTGCTATCGAAGATCGCAAATGCCATCAACAGCAAGCAGAGTCATCATCTCCCCCCCTCCCCCGCCACCTTGTTCCGCTGGGAAGCAAAGCTGCCAGATAAAATTGTGCCTTTTAAATGGAGGCCAAGGACAACACACTCGGGTTTTTTTGATAAAAAAAAAGGCAGGAGGGGAGGGGGGAAGCAACATGCAACAGAGAGAAAACCAGAGAAGGAGAAATAGAGAGAACTCCCAAAACCTTCCAGAAAAGGAGTAAAAGAAAAGAAAAGGAGGGGGAGAGAAGAGTACTTACAACAGAAAACAGAGAAATTTCACTTGTTCTGTAGTCCTGAGGCACCAGAAATAAACAGACAAGAAAGAAAAGCAGGAGAAAGATGGAAGGGAAGGAGAAAATATACATGAAAGATCCAGATATATATATATATATTTCCTACTGAATAAATGCAAGATATCCTCCGAAAAGGACCAGTAAGCTAGGAAAAGCTGTAGAACTTGACATATTTAGGACTAAGAGGAGACCTCAAAAGAAGTGTCAGGGTTTATTAAAAGAACCGTATCTAAATGTCGCAGTTTCTGTATGAACATCAGATGGCATTAAAATCTCTGAAGAGCCTCAGCTTTCATTGTAAATCGCACAAAGCCACTTGTTAATAGCTTGTGAAACTCTTGGATCAAAGGTTGATGAGGTCTTAGAAATTAGAAATGGGGCGAAAGAAACTGCCAGGGCTAGTTAACTGGAAGTTTTAGGATTTTGGTATGGTAGCTTGGCCCACAAACTTATTTAAAGGTAAAGGTTCCCCTCGCACATATGTACTAGTCGTTCCCGACTTTAGGGGGCGGTGCTGATCTCTGTTTCAAAGCCGAAGAGCCAGCGCTATCCGAAGACGTCTCCGTGGTCATGTGGCCGGCATGACTCAACGCCAAAGGCGCACGGAACGCTGTTACCTTCTCACCAAAGGTGGTCCCTATTTTTCTACTTGCATTTTTTACGTGCTTTCGAACTGCTAGGTTCGCATTTAAGCTGGGACAAGTAATGGGAGTGCACCCTGTTTGCAGCACTAGGGATTCGAACCACTGAACTGCCAACCTTTCGATCGACATGCTCAGCGTCTTAGCCACGGCCCTTACAAGCTGATTAGCAACCCCTATAATGCAAGCATACAAAACTGAATGTAGTGTAATCTGCATAATTGATCCAAATCTTAGAATCAGGCTTAGCAGCTGGGGGCATAGAGTTTCAATTATAGAGGCAGAAGATGAGGCCTACAGCTTTCCATAGTCTATATCCGTGATGGCGAACCTATGGCACGGGTGCCACAGATAGCACGCGGAGCCATATCGGTGGGCACGCGAGGTCAGCTCCGGCATGCATCCGTGCGCCAGCCAGCTGATTTTCGGGCCTTCTGGGCCCACCAGAAGTAAAAAAACACACTGTTTCTGGCCTCCAGAAAGCCTCTGGGGGATGGGGAAGGCCATTTATGCCCTCCCCAGGCTCCTAGAAAGGCTCTGGAGCCTGGGGAGAGCAAAAAACAGGCCTACTGTGCCATCCCATACCAGAAGCGGGGGGCGGGGGAGTACAGAGGGGTGGGGCACATAGAATTATGGATGTGGGCACGCGTGTGTGTGACCTCACCACGCTCCCCCCACTTTTGGCATGTGATGGCAAAAAGGTTAGCCATCACTGGTCTATTAGCAGATACCCAATTGTATCCATAACCTCTTGTCCCTGGAAAGCAACAGCCAATGTGGTCCAGGTGAAAACAAGCTGAAACCTTCCAGATGTTCTGGACTGTTCATCAATTCCAGACAGCATAATCAATAAGCAGGGATGCTGGGAACTGTAGTTTAGCCATGCTCGGAGCATTACAGGTTTCCTACTGGATCAGTGACGCAACTCCTTAGGCCTTCTCATGACCTTTCAGATGTTAATGTGATGTCACATCTTACAAATGCGTCAGGCTAGTATTTGCTCATTTCCAAAAGACCTCAACAATTCCCTGTTGCTTATTAACCATTCCCCCCACTTCGGGATTCCTGCCGAATATTTATTAGCACATTTAAGAATTTAAGTTCCAACCTGCTTATCTTCCATGGTGTACCTTGCTGATTTCCTGTTCAAAAGCTTTTTAATACCAAGAAATCGATGGCATCATATCTCTACCCAGATCAATCCAGAATCTGGGAACACACTGACTTTGTATCTTTCCTAGATAGGGTTAATAAAGTGGAGGTGCAAAAATCCAGATGACTATTCATCATTTGGCTTGGTGACCTGTCTCATTAAGCCCCATGTTATGTCCACAAAATCTCAATGGAGCAGAAGAGACCATCTTAGGAAGGTTGGCTGATTCAGTCTGCAAATCCTTTGTGAAAAGAACTTCTCCCTAACATGTCACAGTGCTTTCTCTGTTTCACATGTATTTTGCACATGCAATGAGGCTGCGGCTCATCCTGCTTTCCCACCGATGCATGACTATACCAATGAGCTATGACTGATATGGAAACCCTTGGCAAGTTGCACTTTTGTTAGAACTTGAAATAGCTTTGGAGGCAGCTACACAAATTGTCCTCCTGACTCGGCGGGCATTAAGGGAGATCGCAACGAATGGGCCTCACCTCAGTTAGGGGACAGCAACATTTCTGTTGACTTCAAGACAAGACACCAGGAAAGCAGGATTGGCCCGCTCCACTCGTGCTGACACAGGGGGTGTAGTGCAGTTCCCATCAGCCAAGGAATGTCGGCTGGTGGGATCCAGGAGAAAATTAAATTCTGGAACAGACTTTTCTGCCTCAGCATCTGCTCTTTGGAACATCTTACCAAAAGAGGTAAGATCTACCCTCTCTCTTTTAATCTTCGGGAAAGTTCTTAAAACCTAGCATGGGGCTCTGAAGGAGACGTTGTGGCTGGAAGTAGCTGGTGCACCAACAGAAAAGGCACCTCCAACTGTCCTCTCCAAACCCTTGAATTTTAGTTTGTTTTGATTTTTGCGATGTTAATCTAATTTTATATTTATAACTGTTGGGTGTTTGCAGGAGTGGGATTCAGCCGGTTCGGATTGGTTTGGGTGAACCGGTAGCTCCGACGATCAACTGAGAGCAAACAGGTTCACTCTGATGATCAGCTGTGCCCTTGTGCTATACTGACCTATATTTTGTTTGTTTGAAGCCCAGCGGACTGCCGCGCATCAGCTGTTTTACTCACCAGGGCTGCAGTAGAAGGTAAGTTTTAGAGCAGTTTTCAAATGCACTGCGCACACGCTCAGAAAACTGGTTGTTACACCAGTTGAATCCCACCACTGGGTGTCTGTGTGTTTTATCTTGGTGTAAGCCACTCAGAGTCGCCTTGAACCATGAGGTGAGGGGGCAAATAATTTGGATAAATAAAATATATGAAGTGTGGGTGACAAAAGTAATAAAACTCTTCCAGGTTTTTACTGTTTTCTCTCCCAGAAAGGAAGAGTATAAAAAAAGTCAGCATCTCAGGATGAAGGAATTACTGAACCTGCATATAGATAGGAATATATATATATAATATTTTTGCTGATAATTCTATAAATAAAGGGAGGCTGTTATAGATCTCTTTCGAGCTTATTTGCTCTCGTCAGACAGTCATACCCTTACTGGGATTTGATATATAGATATAGATAGATAGATAGATATAGATAGATATAGATATAGATATATACATATTATATAGATATCTTTTCAAATCTGCATATAGATAGATCTCAATTGGTGCAGGTTTGAATACTACCAAGTTTGATTTGAGTGTGATTTTGTACGCTGAGACCAAGGCAACGTGAAATTCAGTTATTGCAAGGATGGTGCATGCAGTTTGCCACCTGGGTTTTAAGATGATGAATGCGTGCAAAATGAAGAAAAAGGAAGTTACGTTGGAGGAAATCTCAAAAAAAAAAACCCTTGGAGGTCTTCTAGTCCAGCCCCTTGCTCAAGCAGGAGAACTTCTACCATTTCAGATAAGTGATTGTCTATAGTCTCTTCTTAAATACCTCCAGTGATGGAGCACCCACAACTTCTAAAGGCAAGTTCTACTGCTTAATTGTCCTCCCTTTTAGGAAGTTTCTCCTTAATTCCAGGTTGATTCTCTCTTTGATTAGTTTCCAACCATTGTTTCTTGTCTTGACTTCTGGCGCTTTGGAGAATAATCTGACCCTCCTCTTCTTTGTAGCAGTCCCTCAAGTACTGAAATACTGCTATCTTATCACTCCTAGTTCTTTTTTTCTTTAGACTAGCCAGCCAGACCCAAAACATGCAGCCATTCTTCATATGTTTTAGTCTCCAGGCCTTTGATCATCTTAGTTGCTCTTCTCTGAACTTTTTCCAAAATCAAGAATGTCAAGAGAAGGCAACACCTGTTGATCGGGGAAGACACATATACAATATCTATCAGGGGATGGATCACAAGGGCACAAAATGGGCAAGGCTGCTGCTCCACATGTGACTTGGATCATGTGCACAATAATAATCTTAAACTCAGAGCAAGCCCCATAGGTTGCAACCGTTGAGTTCCTGGCAGCCTGGAGGACATAGAATCCTCCTTAGAACCTCATCAGCTTTAGACATCCCTCTTTCCTCCCCTGCTGAGACCCCCCTGTCACTCACGTTATCAGCCGTGATCTGGAGCTCTGGGGGGCCAAGCTTGTCTTCAAATCATCCCCCGCGGCCTCTCGGGCTTGCGACTCCAAGATCTCATTGAGGCTGTTCTCCGCTGAAGGACAAGAATCGGTTCCTACGTTGGACAAGGTCTTGCTGCTCGGCTTGAAAGGGTCACCCACGTCCAAATGATACGAACGTTTTGTGAGTGTGGGAGAATCCTGCAAAGAGGAGCTGCCCACAAAGGGGTTAAAGGCGGGATCATCCCACTGGTTGGTGTCCATCGCGGGGTTAGCCTTGGTCAGAGGTGCCACCGATGCCTCAGGAGCTACTGTCTTCTCTCCATCTTCGGGACCTACAACAGGCCGGGTGGTCGGTCCTCTTTGTCTCTTAGGAGACAACTTACTGCTAGGCCTCTTTCCCATTTTTCTTGCCGGGAGCTTCTTGGGCTCAGCGTTTTCCGCTCCTTCGGCAAAATCGAACTCTAATTTCACGGCCCGGGTCTTGCAATCTCCAGCTCCTGCCGAGCTGGGATGCTTGGGGTCACTATTGGGAAGATCAGCACCTGGCTGCGATGCAGGGGGCGAGTTTGGACATTTGGAGCCTCCCATCGTAAATGGGTTCACGGTCTCATTGTATTCCTCCGGATCAAAGCGGTAGGTAGCTTTGGGAATAGGGGGGCTTTCCGTAGTCACTTCAGTCTCAGAGTTCTCTCCCCCCATTTTCTTTTGAAGAGTGATTGGTTTCGCCCTCGGGAGCTTGCTCTTGTTGCTAGCAATGTTCTCAACACTTGTCTTGACTTCTGAAGGTTCTTGAATGGGAATCTCTCGGCTTTCCTTCAAAATGTCCCTTTGCTCCTCTTGGGACAGTGTGCCCGAAGTGTGGCCTGGATTGAGCCTCGCTGGAACCGTATTCTCCTCTGTAGCCTCTAATGCAGAAGAAGACACGGAGGAACCCTGGTCAATTCCGAGGTGGGCTTTTGATATAAACGGGTCACTGGCTTGCACGATTGCAGGATCAGTCTGTAATTCATCCTCTGCAGAAGCTGATATCTCCTCCAACACTTTGGAGACAAATTGGTCTTCCAGAGACGCTGCATGGAGGAGAGAGAAACAGAGAGGTGAATACAGAACATGTTTCCTATAGGAAAAAAAATCAGATCAATAGTATTTATTTATTTGGCATATGATATATATACATGGATAGCATTAGTATGAAAAGAACGCATCATAATAACTCACACATAAGATGGAGATGCGTGGTGAATTGTGTAAGGTATAAGAGATTCAAGAATATATTAAGTTAAACATTACTGTTGTGAGCTAGGCCCAAGTAGTTATTACCAGACACAATCAGTCCTTAAACAAATGTATTTTATTAGAACAGCTGAGAATTACTTCATTCTCAGTTTAGTCCAAATTAATTCCAAAACAAGTCCTTCAGAAAATGTCCTTTGGCCTTATCACAAACCTTTGTCTTCTTTGGCACCCTGCCAATGGCTTTTCTTGGCAAAGCCCCATGAAGTTGAGAAACAAGAGATACTGACAAGAAACAAATGTAGCAACGTTGCTTTCCTACAAAAAACCCAAGAGCTGTTGCTGCTCTTTCAAGTTTATGAGAGGGGGCCAGGCATCTCCTGGCTTTACTCCTGAGTTGTCCTTTTTGCTTTAGCTGCTCTTGCCTTCTGGCAGCTCTTCGCATGCGTGCACTAGGAACAGGCTCCTCCTGTTCCTCTGCTTCTCTGCTATCCGCCTCTGCCCCATTTAAACAGGGAGTCTTGGCAGATGCCATTTAAGGTGCCCATCCTATTCAAAGTTTTCCAACCCTAGCAGCTAACATTGAAACCCACTAATTTTCATATCAGGTCAGGTATGCTTTTTCCAGAGGCTGGAGCACCAGTTTTCAAACAAGGCTCCCCTTTAAATTCTGGCCTCTGACACAGAATCTCTTTTCATCCAGCTCCGAATTGGACATGCAGCAATCCGTAATTTTGTTCTCACACTTTAAAATATAGAGAAAATTCGTGTAGTTGTAGAAAAGATTACCGTATTTTTCGGAGTATAAGACGCACCTACCTTTTTTGGTGAGGAAAAGAAGAAAAAGAAATCTCCCTCTGCCTCTGAGTAATTTTGCCTCGTTGCAGCAAACAGCAAACAGCCTGCTTTACTTTCATTTTCGTTTTCAGTACATTTTGATTAGCACAAGGGAAAAAAAACTCTGCTCCAACAATTTACCTCTTTGCAGCAAGCAGCAGAGCCCTGCACAAAACAGCTGAGGGTTGAGAGGCCGATCCAATCAACTTGTGCTAATTAGGCTGTGCTGAAGCTGAAAGGAGCTGTTTTTTCTTGCTGTTTGCTTTCAAGGAGGTAACTGCTGTGAGCAGAGGCCAAAGGGTGGGGGCCAGTGGGTAGGTGGGGTTAAATTCAGTGTGTAAGACGCACCTAAATTTTCACCCCCTTTTAGGGGGGGGGAAAGATGTGTCTTATACTCCGAAAAATACGGTATATAAATCGATCTACTAACAAAATTAGCAAGCCAGAGAAAAAGATACCAGCCCTATCTGCTTCTTGATTCTGCAGATTTTCTATGTCCCTCAAGAGATGGAATAATAATTTTTTTAAAAGGAATGGAAAATTGGATTTATATACTTAAGTAAATTGTAGTATTGTATTATTTGGTTAATCTGATAAAAAAAGAAATGGAGAAGAGGGAAGGAAATGGGCTATGTATGTATAATTGTATGAATATTAAATATTTATAATTGGAATAATGGAATTTAGGGAAAATATTTGAAATTATATTATGGTTAAGTTGGAAAAAAAGAAATGGAAAAGAGGGAAGGAAATGGGTAATATGCAATTGCTTAACGCATTGCAAGCCGCCCTGAGTTTCCGGAGAAGGGCGGTATATAAATCTAATAAAAAAAATTAAGATTCATAATTAGAATAATGGAATCTAGGGAAAATATGTGGAAACTGATAAAAAAAAAGAAATGGAAAAGAGGGATAATTGTAAAACTGTTGAATACTAAATATCTATGACTGGAATGATGGAATATAGGGAAAATATTTGAAATTGTATTGTGAAAAGGGAGCAATGGGAGAATATTTGATTAAGATAATTTAGAGTTAGGTTTAGATTTGAGAAAAATGATTGATTTCTATTTAAAGTGTTTCAATTTGAAAAATGTAAAGAGAGGAGTGGAAAAAGAAAAATTGATTAAGATTAGAGATTGGGGCGAATTATAATATTGTTTATATATTAGAAGAAATAGAAGGAAAATAAAATAAAAAATCAGAGAGGAAGAATTTTATGGTGAGAAGTGAAATATATAAAATGGTGTCTGAGAAACGAAAAGCGGTACAAATTGTGACTTGGCCAATACTCTGTTCAGAAAAATTGCATTGTTTGTTCTTATGTGTGTTTGAAAAAAATAAAAAACTTCCATAAAAAAAAAAAGAGATGGATATTATTATGAAGAATTATTAGTCTTTTATAAGAGAAGCATTAAATCATGGAAGTCAAAGTAGTACAGTTCAGATAGAAAGGTGCCATCTTAGAAAGTGCGTTTTTCTAACCTACAATAATCTTCTTATATCCATACCTCTCTAGATACTTTTTTATCTCATCCCGAAGATCGCTCCCGAATGGCATGCTGAGAATTTATTTCTTCCTTGTGGATCGTTGGCTGAGATCTCACAGACGTGGAAAAATAAAACCGCCCTGCCTTACAATTCTCAGAGAGGATGGAAACAGAATTTAGAGCAGAAATCTAGAATGATCTGTGAGACAGAACAATAGTCTCATAACCAACTGCCAAGATCTTGCAGAGCCTCATATCCAAGTTAGTGACATCCCCAAAGATTCAAAGTTTACTGCAATGACAAAAGGGTTAGAGCAGTGATGGCTAACCTTTTTGCCGTTGTGTGCCAAAAGTGGGGTGGGGGGGTGGGGGGGGTCATGCCCACACATGCCCACACCCATAATTCAGTGAGCCCCTGCGCATGCATGCGCTACACCCCTGCACTCCCCCCACTTTTGGCACGTGATGGTATGGTGGTGGCCCAATAGGCCTATTTTTTGCCATCCCCAGGCTCCAGAGTCTTCCTTGGAGCCTGGGGAGGGCAAAAACAGCCTTCCCCATTCCCCAGAGGCCTTCTGGAGGCCAGGAACGGCCCATTTGCCAACTTCCAGTGGGACTGGAAGGCCCATTTTTTGCTCCCCTCAGGCTCCAGAGCCTTTCTAGGAGCCTGGGGAGAGCGAAAACGGCCTTCTCCACCCCACCTCCCGGAGGCCCTCCGGAGGCCAGAAATAGCCTGTTTCCTGACTTCCGGTAGGCCCAGAGGTCCCAAAAAT
The DNA here is from genome assembly GCA_038048745.1 of Coluber constrictor foxii. Taxonomy (NCBI): domain Eukaryota; kingdom Metazoa; phylum Chordata; class Lepidosauria; order Squamata; family Colubridae; genus Coluber; species Coluber constrictor. The sequence continues at coordinate 24,463,856 of CM075967.1, forward strand.
CAGCTGAGCTAGGGCAACACTTGTGTGTCCACTGATATGGCTCCACGTGCCACCTGTGCCATAGATTTGCCATCATGGGGTTAGAGTATACAGTTTTAGAAACAAGGGTACCATATGGATACAGATGTTCCCTTGATTTATGGTCCCCACAACTGGGACCATAATTTCCCTTGCTAAGCAAGGTGGTTGTTCAGTGAGTTGCATCTGATTTTATGACCCTTTTGGTCATGGTTGTTAAACGAATCATTTGCGGTTGTTAAATAATCATTGCGGTCATTAAGCAAATGCAACTTCCCCCATTAAGGTTGCATATCGGAAGCCAGCTTAGGAAGGTGATCCTGGGAGCCTGCAACATTCATAAATATATGGCGGCTCCCAACTACCCAAATTTTGATCCCGTGACCATGGGGATTATGTGAAGGTCATAAATTCAAGGATTAGTCATAAGTCACTTTTTCCACTGCTGTAACCTTGAAGATGCTAAGCAAATGGTTATAAGTCAAGGACTATCTGTACTTTGGCCCTCATTTGTTGTTAGTTGCAAAATCGTGTCCGACCCATTGCAACCCCATGGACAACTTTCCTCCAGGCCTTCCTGACCTCTACCATTCCCTGGAGTCCATTTAAGCTCACGCCTACTGCTTCAGGGACTTCATCCATCCACCTCCTTCTCTGCCGTCCCCTTCTTCTTTTGCCCTCCATCGTTCCCAACATTAGGCTCTTCTCCAGGGAGTCCTTCCTTCTCATTTGGTGGCCAAAGTATTTGAGTTTCCTCTTCAGGATCTGGCCTCCTAAAGAGCAGTCAGGGTTGATCTCCTCTAGGACTGACTGGTTGGATCGCCTTGCAGTCCAAGGGACTCACAGGAGTCTTCTCCAGCACCTGAGTTCAAAGGCCTCAATTCTTTGGCCCTCAGCCTTCTTCATGGTCCAACTTTCACAGCCATCCATTGCAACTGGGAAAACCATAGCCTTGACTATACGCACTTCCATTGGCAGGGTGATGTCTCTGCTTTTTTAGTATGCTGTCTAGATTTGCCATAGCTTTCCTCCCCAGGACCAAGCGTCTTTTAATTTCTTGGCTGCAGTCCCCATCTGCGGTGATCTTGGAACCCAGGAAAATAAAATCTGTCCCTACCTCCATTTCTTCCCCATCCCCGTCTATTGGCCCTCATTTAGCAATGTGTAAGGTGGGATTTTCCTACTGACTTTGATTTTTTTTAAAAAATTGGTCCATAGTTTATTGGGGAAGATGCAAATCAGACATATTTGTTACTACAAAAATCTCTGCTCCTGTTCTGCAATATTTTATAAACAGCGATCCTCGTTCCCAGAAAATTCCATACATTAAATCTCAGGGCTGACACATGCTTCAGATTTACAGGGGGAAATGTAGTTCTAGACAAGTGGAAAATTCACATAGCTCCTCTCGACAGTTCTTTAAATCAAGACAATCTTCCTGGATTTGAGGGCTTGAGGCTAAAACATATGAAGAACAATTGCACGAATTGGGTATGTCTAGTTTAATTGGGTATGTCTAGTCTAAGACTAGGGAAGACATGATTAAAGAGCCTGGTGGCGCAGTGGACTAAACTGCTGCTGTTAAAGTAGTACTTAGCTGCCAGCTGCCTGCAATTACTGCAAGTTCAATTCTCACCAGGATCAAGGTTGACTCAGCCTTCCATCCTTTCGAGGTAGGTAAAACGAGGACCCAGTTTGTGGGGGCAATAAGCTGACTTCGTATAAAATAGAATATCCTGGAAACTGCGAAGGACTGGCCCATGGTACCTCTGCCCTCAAAAACGCAGTTTGGGAGCGCTGCACGCGGCCCACGCGAGCTCCATTTTTGCTGGCAGAGGGTTGCAGGATGCTGTCCCAGCTGAAAACAGAACTTGGGGGGGCGGGGCACACATGCCCCTCGCCAAGCTCCGTTTTTGCTGGCAGAGGGTTGTAAGAGGCTGTCGCAGCTAAAAATGGAGCTTGGGAATCCGTTTTTGCTGGCAAAGCACTTGGGCTACCACAGGCGCCCCTGACACGAGTGATGTCATGCTGTCCACAACCCCCGGCCACGCCCTCCTTGCCCCCCCCCCGAGGTTTTATTTATTTATTTATTTGATTTTTATACCGCCCTTCTCCAACTGGACTCAGGGCGATGAACAGCCAAGATAAAACATAGCATACCAAATTTAAAACAGTTTAAAAAATATTAAATAATTTTGGCCCGCAATTTAAAACAACCCAGTTACAACTGATTTCGAATTAAAACCAAAAGGATGGGATCAAGCCAGCCCGGCTAGATGAAATAAGTGAGTTTTTAGGGCCTGACGAAAAGTCCAGAGGTCCGGTATTGTGCATATCTCGGAGGGGTAGGTCATTCCAGAGGGCGGGTGCTGCCACAGAGAAGGCACTCCCCCTGGGGGTCACCAGCCGACATTGTCTGGCTGACGGCACCCTGAGGAGGCCCTCTCTGTGTCAGAGTACTGGCCAGTAGGAGGCTATTGATGGCAGAAGGCGGTCTCGTAGATACCCGGGCCCTAAGCCATGGAGCGCTTTAAAGATGGTCACCAACACCTTGAAGCGCACCCGGAAGGCCACTGGGAGCCAATGCAGCTCACGCAGAAGAGGTGTCACATGGGAGTGCCCCGTCGCTCCCATAATCTCCCACGCGGCCACATTCTGGACCAATTGGAGCCTCCGGGTGCACCCCAAGGGGAGCCCCATGTAGACAGCATTGCAGTAGTCCAGGCAGGAAGTGACGAATGCATGAGTGACCGTGTGTAGGGAATCCTGATCCAGAAACACAACCCTGATGCGGTCCTCAATGAAATCGAGTTTGACATCCGAGGTCTAGGGCAGAGGTCTCCAACCTTGGCAACTTTAAGACTTGTGAACTTCAACTCCCATAATTCCAGGAATTCTGGGAGTTGGAAGTCTACAAGTATTAAAGTTGCCAAGGTTGGAGACCCCTGGTTTAAGGTATTCTGCTTCAGCAAAGGGCTGGACCAGAAGATCTCCAAGGTTCCTTCGAAGTCTTAATATTCTACATTCTATGGATTCTCTGCTGCCCTATGGGGTTGCAAACCGATCTCTGGAAAAGCTTTCTGGATTTTAAGATGTTTCCATGCCTTTTTTCGATCTGAATCCAAAAATGCTACATAGGTAGTCCCAATCTTATCCACATTCAATCAAAATGTCATGAAGATTTTACATCGTCCCTTTACTGACTCTGCTTCTCCCCTGTCTTGTGTGAGGCACAAACACATATGAACACATCAAGACCGAAAGCGAGACTCTAACATATCATCTGAGGAGTCTCATGAAAACCGGCGTGGTGAAGAAACTGTGTCGGATAAAAACGTAATTCTTACGTGCTTTTCGAATTGTCAATCAGCACTGAGCAACTTATTATAGTACGTAAACAAAATTAAAACAGCAAAAATTGCCAACAATAAATGATATTCATCATAAAATACTCTATTCCTATGTCAAGGAATCATAATCCCATATAATTATATATATTCTGATGCAAGGAAAATCCCACTCAAAAGCCTGTTGAGATAACCGGGTTTTAAGTGCTTTCTTTAATCCCAATAATATTGCAGCAAGTCAAATCTTGAATTCTTGTTTCAATTATCTCTGCATAGCAGGATGTTAAGAAATAGATGCTTAAACCCACAGGTTCAAGTTTCACACTGAAATGTTATGAAATGTTCTGGATTGTGTCAAGGAAAACCAGTTAAATGTTTCACTGCAGATTTTTTTTTTTAAATTACGTTTTAAAATCAACCATTAAAAACAATGTTTTCTTTTTGAAGTTCACCTTCATTTGCTACAGCGTTTCCTTAACCTCGCTTTCAACCCATATTTAATTTTAATTTGCTATCAGGGAAAAGGAGACGAGTTTGGTTTCTTAGATTTGGGTTTAAAAAATGTGTGTGATCATGAAACAACCATTAATACAGCCAACGGAGTCTACAGAAGCCATCTTCAACCTGGTGAAAATATGAATTATCATATCAAAGTCAAAGTCCATTCTACCTTGAAGGTACCAGATGAAAGACTTCTGAGCCAGAATTCCTAAAATAAAGTAGTTCAAAACTTCTGATAAAACCCTTTTTTGGGGGGGAGTTGAAGACTCCATACCAGCGATCACCAACTAGTGCTCTATGGACCACTGGTGGTCCATGAGAAACTTTTGGTGGTCCACAGAAAAATTATTTGCGTTTTTTTTATATATTGCACTAAATCAGGGGTCCTCAAGCTATGGCCCCTTGGACAGATATGTGCAATGAATGTTTGTGTTGCTGCAAAGGGTCCCCCCCTTTGGATTTTTTTTTGTGTGGGTCGGAGGGGGGCAGAAATTCTGACTTGGGGTCTGCTTCAGCCTCCTGGTGTGGGGCTTTGGGCAAAGAGCTGGAGGGCTTTGTTCCAGTGGGACTGCGTCATGGCCTGGAACTGGCTGACCATCTCAGCCTGCTGAGCCTCCAGGCACCGGTACCTGGCCTTGCACTCCTGCAGGTCTTCCTTCTGCTTGGAAAGCCTATGCTCCTAGTCCTCAGTGAGATGCTTCTGCTGAGCTTCCTTCTCAGTCAGCTCCAATTTGAACTGAGCTGTTGTGCCAACTCTTTCTTATGGTGGCTGCTTGGCTCCAACAACTGCTTCCTGTTGGGGCCCTAAGGAGCCTGGGAGGGGGGGGCGAGGAGGGGCGAGTAGAGGCTCGCGAGGTGCCCGTTGATGTGAGTGACATTGAGTTGGCCACGCCCACCCAGTCACATGACCACCTAGCCACGTCCACCCAGCCACTCATTAGGCAGATCATATTAGTGGTCCATGGGATTTAAAATTATGAATTTAGTGGTCCCTGAAATCTGAAAGGTTAGAGATCCCTGCTCCATACTATGTTTAAGATAGAGCAGCTATTATTAGCAGCTTTTAATGGTTATTTTATTTTGAAGATATTTGGGGCCAAATTATTTAATATGTTTTTAAACTGTTTTTAAATTTTGTATATAGATGTGTTTTATTGTTGGCTGTGCACTGCCCTGAGTCCCTTGGGAGAAGGGTGGTATAAAAAAAAATAAAATAAATGTGGATAGCTCAACAGGCTAAAAGCAGACTAAACCCTGTTATTAACATCCAGCTGTTGCAATTACACCAGTTCGAATCTCACAGGCTCAAGGTTGACACAGCCTTCCATCCTTTCTAAGGTAGGTAAATTGAGGATCCAGTTTGCGGGGGCAATAAGCTGACTTTGTATAAATATACAAAAGTATGAAGGCTATTGCTTAACGCATTGTAAGCCGCCCTGAGTCTTCGGAGAAGGGCGGCATATACCGTATTTTCCGGCGTATAAGACAACTGGGCATATAAGACGACCCTCCTCAGAGCCATTTAAGGCTCGTCAGAGCCTTATGGGCTGGTCTGCCTGGTTACAGGAGAATGAGAACCGGCGTATAAGACGACCCCCGACTTTTGAGAAGTTTTGTGTGTGTTAGAAAGTAGTCTTATACGCAGGAAAATACAGTAAATCTAATCTAATCTAATTTAATTTAATTTAAAATAAATAAATAAAATAAAATAAAATAAAATAAAATAATAAAATAAAATAAAATAAAATAAAATAAAATAAAATAAAATAAAATAAAATAAAATAAAATAATAAAATAAAATAAAATAAAATAAATAATAAAATAAAATAAAATAAAATAAAATAAATAATAAAATAAAATAAAATAAAATAATAAAATAAAATAAAATAAAATAAAATAAAATAAAATAAAATAAAATAAAATAAAATAAAATAAAATAAAATAAAATAAAATAAAATAAAATAAAATAATAAAATAAAATAATAAAATAATAAAATAAAATAAAATAAAATAAAATAAAATAAAATAAAATAAAATAAAATAAAATAAAATAAAAAATAAAATAAAATAAAATAAAATAAAATAAAATAATAAAATAAAATAAAATAAAATAATAAAATAAAATAAAATAAAATAAAATAAAATAAAATAAAATAAAATAAAATAAAATAAAATAAAATAAAATAAATAAAATAAAATAAAATAAAATAAAATAATAAAATAAAATAAAATAATTATTATGCTAATATGGCCACAAAGGAGTAGTTTCCTGCACCAAGGAAAGCATGACAATTTCCTGATTACGGCCTGTGTTTAGAACCTGCTTGGACCGCTTCCAATCCTCACTATTTTTTCCCAAGCTTTTTCTTTTATTATTATTTTTAGATTAAGGCTGGGGCTGGGAGGTAAAGAAGATCTCCTGTGTGATTATGAAGGGTGTGTCGAAGTTCTGGAATGCTGAGCCCCTTTCAGAGCTACAGGAAAACACCTGTCAACGGCAGCAAGCTGTCTGCCTCTTCCATTCCTCTCCCGGGGTGTGTAGCATCCAAGCAGGTGCCCAAATAAATCTGTCAAGGGCCAGCTGACAGGCCCTTGGCAACACCCAAAGGCCGAGCAACTCCAACCACCTCATCTCACAAATGAAAAGTAGTTACGTAACCCTTTTTAGCAAGGTACCCTGCAGCATGCCTATTGCAAGGGATCACAACGGGATAGTCGCACTTCCAGGTGTGTTATATTTATTTATTTATTTATTTATTTATTTATTTATTTATTTATTTATTTATTTATTATTTTATTTATTTATTTATTTATTGTTTGTTTGTTTATTCATTTTTTATTTATTTATTTACCACCCTTCTCCCGAAGGACTCAGGGTGGCTTACAAGATAAAAAATCAACAATATGAATTACCGTATTTTCCGGCGTATAAGACGACTGGGCGTATAAGACGACCCTCCTCAGAGCCATTTAAGGCTCGTCAGAGCCTTTTGAGCTGGTCTGCCTGGTTACAGGAGAATGAGACCCGGCGTATAAGATGACCCCCGACTTTTGAGAAGATTTTTGTGGGTTAGAAAGTAGTCTTATACACAGGAAAATACAGTAAGTACAAATTAAAATCCAATTAAAATTAATTACAATTATTACAATGTAAAAAACCCCTCAACGGATCAGTCCATTTGATGAAAAAGCCACTCTTCAGTTCACGGCAGAAGGAGAGGAGGTCGGGGGCTGTCCTAAGCTCGGTGGGCAAACCGTTCCAGAGGGTCGGCGCTCCCACAGAGAACGCTCTCTCCCTGGGGGCCGCCAGTCGACATTGTTTGACTGATGGCACCCTGAGAAGGCCCGCTCTGTGAGAGCGCACAGGACGATGGGAGGATGGCAGGAGATGGTCCTGCAAATACCCTGGACCTAAGCCATGTAGGGCTTCCACATACCAACTCTGGGATGGAGCTCCCAAAGGTCTTCAGAGGTTCCTAGCAAACTGTGCCATGATTAGACAGCACACAAATACGGATGGAAGCCATCCTAGGTACAATCTTTCAGATTTAACAGACTGACAGAGTTTGAAGGGATCCTGTAGGTCATTTAGTCCAACCTCTCCGCCCAAGCAGGAGACCCTCACCATTTCTGACAAATGGCAGTCCAGTATCTTCTTGAAAGCCTCCAGTGATGGAGCTCCCTCAACTTCTGAAGGCAACTTCTGTTCCATGGGTTGATTGATCTCACCATCAGAAAATTTCTCCTTTATTCCTAGGTTGAATCTCTTTTTGGTCAGTTTCCATCCATTATTCCTTGTCTGGCCTTCGGGGGTTTTGGAAAATAGCTTGATCCCTTTCTCTCTGTGGTAGCCCCTCAAATATTGGAAGACTGCTATCCTGTCTCCACTGGTCCTTCACTAGATTCCTTTTAATGCAATTTAAATAGTAATGGAATCCAATCCAATGTACTTTCCATCTTCACGCATCCCTTTGGAGATATATCTCCAACATGCCATTGAAAGGGCAGCTGTGAAGCTCATCTTGGGAAAACTAGCACACTCTTGCCATATTCTCTTCCTGTTTTGATGGCAAAACAGGATCCCTTGAGTAAAACTGGAGAAAGGACAACTGTTGGCAGCAGAACTATAGTTCTACTAAGTGCAAGAGAAATTACACAGTCTGTACACACCATGCGTGTGGCACGCGTCAGTAGTGGGTTCCTCCCGGTTCAGCCCGGTTTGGCTGAGCCGGTAGCGGTGACGATATGATGTCACTGAACTGGTTCTGCCCCCCTCCACCCCCCTGCATTATTCTTACCTTTTATTTGGCCCCGCCCCAATCTATTCGCTGCCTCCCGAGTCCTAGCTGATCGAGTAGAAGAAAAAAAAACTGTTTAAACTCTTGTCAGGGGCTTCAAAGGGCCGCCCTACAGCTGATCAGTGTTAAAAGGCAGTGTGGTGGTAGACCAGTGCCTCCAAAAACAAATGAGTAGACCGGTACAGCTCTGCAAGCAGTTAAAAGCCTGGTAGGCCAGTACCTCTGCTAAATCCTAAAGAATTGTCACATGACCATCAAACCACGCCCACAAAATAAGCCACGCCCACAGAACCGGTAGTAAAAAAAATTAGAACCCACCCCTGCTTGCCATCCAATGCACCAATGTGCTGTGACAGCATTTGGAAATGGGCATGTCCAGTATGGATAAATTATCTGCAATGTATGCTCAGCATCCCAGATCTGTCCTAAAAAGTTGCCCTGTTATTGTTTGAGGAGCTATAGAGCCTTGACTTCATGCCCGGCTTTGCCAACCTCCAAAAACTTCATCTCCCTTATTAGAAAAAAAGGAAGAGAGAGAGAAAAAAAACATCTCCTAGCACAGCAGACTCAGAAAGGCATAGGGACAGGGAGTTGGCTGCATACTTTAAATTCCCTTGCAATCTTATAACTCTCTCTTCCCCAGAGAGAGAGAGAGAGAGAGGAGAGATCTTCTACAGGGAATTAGCAAGGAGCAAGAGGAGGAGGGGTCATTCCTGAAATATTCTGGCATTTAGCTTTTGAAAGACCAGAAAAACTTGTTATGACACAGCAATAAAGCAGAAATATTTCGTGCGAGGTTTCCTTAAGCCCATCCCTGCAGGCAACAAAAGATTTTGGAATAAAAACCAACGTAAACCTCAACTGACAACAATTCATTCCTGCCCGTTCAATGTTATGACAGCCCTGGACAAAGAGAGACTTCTGGCCATTTTCACACTTATTGCAGCATTCCCTGCAGACACGTAAACAAACTTCAGACGCTTTGCAACTGATTCATATTTATGACGGCTGCAATGTCCCGGGGTCTCTTTTGTGACCTTCTGTCGAGCAAAATCAATGAGAAAGCCGGTTTCACTTAAAAACCGTGCTACTAGCTCCACAACTGCAGTGATTCGCTTAACAAATGTGGCAAGAGAGGTCAAAGAATGGGGCAAAACTCACTTAACAAATGTCTCGCTTAACAACAGAAATTCTGGGCTCAATTGTGGCCATAAGAGGACTACCTATAGTGTTCTTTCTTCCCAAAATCTAATAGCGTGTAGACTCATCATAATGGCTTCACCCTTAACCCTTGCTTTGCACACCAAAACAAGTTTCCATATTATTTGCTTCTATCTAATGCACGGTTTTCCCAGTTGCAATGGATGGCTGTGAAAGTTGAACCATAAGGAAGGCCGAGCGCCAAAGAATGGAGGCCTTTGAACTCTGGTGCTGGAGAAGACTTCTGCGAGTCCCTTGGACTGCAAGGCGATCGATCAAACTGGTCAGTCCTAGAGGAGATCAACCCTGACTGCTCTTTAAAAGGCCAGATCTGAAGATGAAACTCAAAATACTTTCTCCATCTAACAAGAAGGAAGGACTCCCTGGAGAAGAGCTGGGAAAGACTGAGGGCAAAAGAAGAAGGGGACGCAGAGAATGAGGTGGTTGGATGGAGTCACTAAAGCAGTCAGAGTGAGCTTAAATGGACTCGAGGATGGTACAGGACAGGAAGACCTGGAGGAATGTTGTCCATGGGGTCACGATGGGTTGGACACGACTTCACAAACTAACAACAAAATGTGTTTCATCTAATGTTGCATTAATACAGTGTCATCCACCTTGTGTTTCAATCTGTCCATAAAAGTCAGTCTGGAAGTATTGAATGGAGTTCTACCGAGAACAGACAAATACAGGACTGTTACTGCAGCAAAGTCAATTCTACTCGTCAGCTGATACAGAATAATGGATTTGCATTCACCCCAAAAACAAAGGAAGGCAGAAAAAGAGATTTTCTCCCTCCGAATAGGAAAAGTTGGCATCGTATAGCATTTCAGATCATCCAACTTTCAACAGAGTCAGCTCTTCTGGATGTTTGGTATTGCTCTTCATTTTGTTCAAAACAGAGCAGCAAATTCAAATGTAAAGAACTGGTCTTCGGGCATTCACTATTATGATTTTTAAGGACACCTGCGGGGCCATTCTTAGAAATAAAAAAGAATGCTTTTTCGCCAGTTAGCTGAGCTTGTAAAAAAAAATAAAAGTAATCTTAAAAACATAGTGAGGTTGGAAGGCTCGTAGCTACCGAGAGAGATACCTAGCAGGCAGGATAGCAATGAATTGGATGTTATGTGCAGAGAATAGACTGTGAATGTACCCATGGAAATGTATGAAAACAATTGCAAATTGGTTATTAAAAAGTAGAAATCACCTCGGTTGTCCACTTCAGCTACTCCAGTATACATTAGCATCTCACGATCAGTTCCCACTATGCCTACGGAATTATTTCAATTTGGAAAATTTGATTTTATGCACTTTTCTTTCTCTCTGGTTCCCTAGAAGATTTGCACAAAGTCATGCTTGTATAGCTGAATTTGGATATACAATTATGAGGCCACTGCCATACTGCTGTAGAAATTTTGTATATAATTATGTGGATTGTGTGTATATGTTTACTTCTTTTCTGTTGCGTTCTCAGCATGCTCTGAATGATAATAATCCAGACAATAATTCCTGTTCATTTCTAAACCTTCTGCCTTTTCCCACATCAGTTGCTTCCTTCCCCCCATGAATGTTTGAGAAAGGAAGATTCAATTCAAATCTTTATTGTCAGGGCACAACATATGTACAATGAGATTGGTTGAGCTCCCTCAATGCACCTCTCCAACACAATACAACTCAGAGTGAAGACAGAAAATCCCTAACCCAATAAATCGTATTAACAAAACACCCAGTCCTATTGCACCAGTGTGAACATGTTACACATTGCACCGGACCTGCAGTCCATCATACTACATAGTTATGATGTTATTTCTCATTCAGGAGTCTGACAGCCCATGGATAAAAACTGTCCTTCAGCCTGTTTGTGCGGCTGGCTATATTTCTATATCTCCTTCCCGACGGTAGGAGGGTAAAGAAGTGATGACCAGGATAAGAGTCATCCCTGATAGTGAAAATAGATGAATTTTCACAATTTTTTTTTAATTTGATTTATATGCCGCCCTTCTCCGGAGACTCAGGGCGGCTTACAATGCGTTAAGCAATAGCCTTCATACTTTTGTATATTTTATACAAAGTCAGCTTATTGCCCCCACAAACTGGGTCCTCAATTTACCCACCTTAGAAAGGATGGAAGGCTGAGTCGACCTTGAGCCTGGCTAGGATTGAACTCAGAGAAATTACAGACAGCTGGTGTTAATTGCTGCCTTTAGTAGGAGGCATTAGCCCTCTACGCTACACAGACTCCCAATGTCTTTTGCAGAAGTCCCTGGTCACCTGTAAGCGAGTCTGAGCAACTGGATAGTAAAACTCACCTCTGGAACAATTCTTAGTAAAGTGTTTATGGAACAATATCCAGATTATTCTTCTTAATGGCCGGACATCCTTCTTGCATTCAGCACCAGAATCAGCTGCATTCAAATTGCATTAACAAATCCATGAAAAAATTTTTAAAAATCAAAGGGACATGCCACTCTTCAAATGGCTGGTAGGAAACGTTCCTTAAAATATATTTGATTTGTTTTTTAAATTTTGTATTTTCATGTTGTTTTATTATGGCTGTACACCGCCCTGAGCCCTTCGGGAAAAGGGTGGTATAAAAATTTAATAGATAGATAGATAGATAGATAGATAGATAGATAGATAGATAGATAGATAGATAGATAGATAGATAGATAAATACTGTATTTTCCTGCGTATAAGACTACTTTCTAACACACAAAAATCTTCTCAAAAGTTGGGGGTCGTCTTATACGCCGGGTCTCATTCTCCTGTAACCAGGCAGACCAGCCCATAAGGCTCTGACAAGCCTTAAATGGCTCTGAGGAGGGTCGTCTTATACGCCCAGTCGTCTTATACGCCGGAAAATACGGTAATTCAGAGATTCTCTTGTTTTATTTATCTATTTTGTTTTATACAGCCACCTCACCCGCCTTATTTTTACGTGGCTCTGCTTGGCTTGCAATCAAATAAACTTTGAGGAAACCTAACCAGCGAGAGGTATTTGTTCGATGAAAGCATGTCCTACTTAGTGCTTTTGTAGCGTTTCAGCTCATTGGCAGCAGGCAACTCGCATAAAATGGTGTGTTTTTGTCTGCACGAAATGCATTCCTTTGCTTTCTGGGAACTGAGCAAGTTTGTTTAGAACTGAACTGAACTTCAATCAATCAGAATAGAGCTGATAGGGACCTTGCTCAAACAGGTGTCCCTATATCATTTCAGATTGTCTCTTCTTAAAAATCTCCAGCAATGAAGCACTCACAACTTCTGAAGGCAACACATTCCACTGGTTAATTGTTATCACTGTTATGAAGCTTCTCCTTAATTCCAGGTTGCTTCTCTCCTTGAATAGTTTTCATCCTTTGTTTCTTGTCCTGCCTTCTGGTGCTTTCAAAAATAGGTTGACCCCCTCTTCTCTGTGGCAGCCCCTCAAATATTGGAACACTGCTATCAGGTCATCCCTAGTCCTTCTTTTCTCTAGACTAGCCATACCCAATTCCTGCAGCCGTTCTTCATATGTTTTAGTCTCCAGGCCTCTAATTATCCTAATAGTTGTTCTTTGCACTTTGACTTCCAAACTCAAAGTTACTTTTTCCAAACTTCAGTAAGTGCACCTTTGCCAGTTCCATTGGTGGTGTTTGCTCACCTATCTTCATAGCTATGCCACTTGTTTACCAACTTACCATGTTGTATCTAGATACATGCAGAACCCAGGATAAAGCCAAGACATTTTGGTATCCAGGAAGTGGTGGGTTTCAAATTTTTTTACTACCGGTTCTGTGGGTGTGGCCTGGTGGGTGTGGCATGGCTTGGTGGGCGTGGCAGGGGAAGGATACTGTAAAATCTCCATTCCCAACCCACTCCAGGGGAAGGAGACTGCAAAATCCCCATTTCCTCCCAATCAGCTGGGACTCGGGAGGCAGAGAATAGATGGGAGCGGGGCCAGTCGGAATTTTTACTACCGGTTCTCCGAACTATTCAAAATTTCCGCTACCGGTTCTCCAGAACTTGTCAGAACCGGCTGAAACCCACTTTATCATCCAGGGGATGATAAGGAGGAACAAGCCACCAGAAAGTTCTCCCATGTAAGCCCCCCCCCCTTGGAACGAGCCATCAGCATCGAATGAGCAAAATAAGTACGGATCTCGTTTTGCCTCTTTTAAATAAATGGCAATTTCTCCCGCAGTTGCCAAGAAATTCGAAATTCAAGCAGGTGGTTGCAGCTGCCAAACATTGAGGAAAAATACCAAGTGAGTCTTCAGCACTTGGCAATATTTCTGTTTAGCCTCCTGGCTTCCTTCTGCAGCTCTATCATCCAATCTATGACTTTCCCAGTCTTGCTGCAATAGTGTGAATCAGCCTAGCCAAAATTGCTTACACGGTGCAAGCAAATTGCCTTGGCATCATTTTTCTGAGCAGGGACAATTGGGGGAGGAGAGAGAGAGAGAGAGAGAAAGAATTTGGAGAGGAGCCCACATCATTAATGGCAGTCCAGCTTGAAAGGCCACCGCATGGAGAGTATGTTCTTGGCACAGGTTGCCTGAGGGAATCTAAAATAATCAATCTTCTGTAACATTCAACCCAGCACACTTCGTTCACCTCCTGCGGTCAAAGAGGATGCTACTGCCTACAGCAGTGACGGCTAAGTTTTTCCAAAGCGAGTGCCCAAACGTGTGTGAATGCGCGGGCATGCCCGCGAGCGAAACCCCAAAATGCAATGCATGCATGGGAAAAAAAACTGTCCTTGTGTCTAGTTGTTCTGGTGTGCAGTGCTCTATAGCGTCGTTTTGAGGGTAGGAGTTGAAACAATTTACAACCAGGATGTGAGGGGTCTGTAAATATTTTCCCAGCCCTCTTATTGACTCCTGCAGTATACAGGTCCTCCATGGAAGGCAGGTTGGTAGCCATTGTTTTTTTTCTGCAGCTCTAATTATCCTCTGAAGTCTGTGTCTGTCTAAAACAGTGTTTCTCAACGTTGGAAGCTTGAAGATGGGTGGACTTCAACTCCCAGAATCCCCCAGCCAGCGCTGCTGGCTGGGGGATTCTGGGAGTTGAAGTCCACCCATCTTCAAGCTTCCAACGTTGAGAAACACTGGTCTAAAAGGAGCAATTGTCCATCTGTCTGCAAGGAATATAAATCCTTCCATTCTCCACTATCCGGTCAGAGCCGAAGAAGCTTCTTGGATGAGGTGAAAAGTCTTCAAAACCAAGAAAGGCCAGCTGCCTCTTTAAAAAAAAGCACTTTTGGGGTTATTACTGACTGAACTGTCTTGCAAAATAAAAGGCAGATTTGGGAAGCTCCCGTCCCTTCTGACGGTGTCAGCACTTTGTCCCTTCTTTTTAGCCTCAAACCGCCTGCCGAGATGACAATGAACCAGAAAAGGAGCCTTTCCTAGGGCTGCCTTCACTGATCAGCCTCTCCCTCAGGCCCAAAGCCTCACGATGAGAATTTCAAGCATGAGCCAGATTAAATCACCCATTAAACTGCTTTCTCTCAGCATGAGCCACCTAAAGGTTTATCCCCAAAGCAAGAATGCAACTGAGGCACTCCAGGAAAAGTGCTGCATTCCCAGGATTTAAGGAAAAGGTAGTCCTCGATTTACGATCACAAATCATCTTCTTTTAACGACCGCATAATCCCTTGTGGGGTGAAGTCTGGGCAACAGAACGGAGCTGAGTGTTTACTGGCCGGATGCCATACCTGTTGCCAATGCAGAGTTTTGTTCAGCAGATATATTATCACTGTATTCAGAGAGAGAAATATTTGTAGGTCTTTGGTTATTTGGGTCTTCTCCCGCGTAAAATTGGAAGTGTCTTGGCGACGTTTCGACAAAGTCTCATTCGTCATCTTCAGGCTGGTGTTCTTGGCTTCGTGCTTCCAGGAGCAATGTGAGATTGCAGATGTCTCTTCCTCTTTAACTAACCCTAACCCTAACCCTAACCCTAATCAACCTCCCATCTCATCAGAGCACAGCCAAGCCCCTAACCAATCAGAACACACCTCCACCCAATCAGAACACAGCCAAGCTCCCACCCAATCAGCTCCCACCCCCACTAGCAGTTAAAAGGAAGAGACATCTGCAATCTCACATTGCTCCTGGAAGCACGAAGCCGAGAACACCAGCCTGAAGATGACGAATGAGACTTCGTTGAAACGTCACCAAGACGCTTCCAATTTTACGCGGGAGAAGACCCGAATAACCAAAGACCTACATACAAACACCCGCAAAAACCTCAGAAAACAGAGAAATATTTGCTTCTACCTAGGACTGAACTCACAGATCCCGGGACACTGCAACCGTCATAAATATGAGTCGGTTGCCAAGCCTCTGAATTTTGATCCTGTGGCCACGGCGATACCGCAGTGGTCGTAAACGTGAAAAAATGGTCATAAGTCACTTTTCTTTCAGTGCCACTGTAACTTCGGTCACTAAATGAATTGTTGTATGTTGAGGACTACCTGCATTGGTTTTAAGAAGTGGCTGTTCTCCCAAGAAAAATGAACGCTGCAGTGAATCAATCCCAGGCTTGCTATAGAATTCTGCAGGCATCAGATAACAGAAAATAAACAGCTTTTCCAAGAAGCAGCTGCTAGAAATGTGGAAGATTGCAAGCTACAGCATGAAGGATGCCAATTAATTGAATACCTCCAAGCTGAAAGTTATTTTTCCCCTACATCTTCCACTGAGGACCTGTCTACTGCACGAGTCAAAACGAGGGCTGTGAAAATATTTCCAGACCCCTCGCATGGTTATTTACAAGATTGCCTGCTGCCACTGATGGCCTCCCATCGGCCGGTACGCTCCCACAGAGAGGGCCTCCTCAGGGTGCCATTGTTCAAATTATGTCGACTGGCAGCCCCCAGACGGAGAGCCTTCTCTGTGGGGGCCCCCGCTCTTTGGAACGCATTGCCCCCGGACTTACGTAGGATCCCTGACCTTCGGACCTTCCGCCGAGCCCTGAAGACCTTATTATTTCAGCAAGCTGGTCTGGCAGTATGAGAATTTTAATGGGTTTTAGTTTTTTTAGTTTTTGGAGTTTTAATCATTGGCCATGCTATTGAATTAGTTTTAAATTGTTTTAACTTTTGTATTGTTGTTTTTATTGTTGGCTGTACACCACCCTGAGTCTCTCGGGAGAAGGGCGGTATAAAAGTATGTATGTATGTATGTATGTATGTATGTATGTATGTATGTATGTATGTATGTAAAATAAATAAATAAATAAATAAATAAATAAATAAATAAATAAATAAATAAATGCCAAGCTATTCTCCAGAGCACCAAAAGGCAAGACGACAAACAATGGATGGTAATATAGTAAATCAAGGAGAGAAGCAACTAGATAGCCATTTGTCTGAAACAGTGTAGGGTCTCCTGTGTGAGCAGGGGGTTGGACTAGATGAGGGGTCACCAACATTTCAGACCTCAGGGACCATTAAATTCATAATTTTAAATCCCGCGGACCACTAATATGATCTGCCTAATGACCGGCTGGGTGGGCGTGGCTAGGTGGTCATGTGACTGGGTGGGCGTGGCCAACTTGATGTCACTCACATCGAGGGGTGCCTCGCTGGCCTCTACTCACCCCTCCCCTCCCAGTCACTCCTCCCCTGCCCACCTAGGCTCCTTAGACCCCAACAGAAAGCAGTTGTTGGAGCTAAGCAGCCACCACGAGAAAGTGTTGGCCAAACAGCTGGATCAGTTCAAACTGGATCTGACCGAGAAGGAGGCTCAGCAGAAGCATCTCACTGAGGACTACAAGCATAGGCTTTCCAAGCAGAGGGAAGACCTGCAGGAGTGCAAGGCCAGGTACTGGTGCCTGGAGGCTCAGCAGGTTGAGATGGTCAGCCAGTTCCAGGCCATGACGCAGTCCCACTGGAACAAGGTCCTCCGGCTCTTTGCCACCAGCGGTGCTTCTCTCCAGCCTTCGCCCAAAGCCCCAAGTTGGAATTTCTGCCCCCCCTCCAACCCACACAAAAAGACCCCGAAAGGGGGAGACTCTCTGCAGTGACACAAGTGTTCATTGCATGTATCTGTTCCAGGGGCCGTAGTTTGAGGACCCCTGATTTAGTGCAATATTAAAAAATGCAAATAATTTTTCTGCGGACCACCAAAATTTTCTTGTGGACCACCAGTGGTCCATGGACCACCAGTTAGTGACCACTGGACTAGACCTCCAAGATCCCTTCCAGCTCTAATCTGATTGTTTGACAAGCTTCTTCTTAATCTTTGCTACCTGCATTGCAAAGCTTTTGTTCAGACCCTTAGACCATGATGGCTTCACATGGCAGGATTTTGCACTCATCATGCCCTTGATCAGGAGATGGCCAGGCACACATTAAAAAAAGGGAATCATCCTCCCCCCTTCCCCTTTTACAAAATACAGAGGTTTACTGCATCTTGTAGTGGCAAAAAGAAATAGGGAAATGGCTTGCCCTTTGATTCTGCCAGAATTTTTTTTCTTTAATTTATAGCCCTGCAGAGCCTTAAATTCAGCAGTGAGATCCCCGCTGTTTCTCTCTTTGTAATACAAATTTCACGCTTACAAAGGCAAGAGGACAGAGGGGGGAGGGAGGGAGAAGGATTTAGGGGCGTGAAAGGAGAATTCCATAAGATGTAAAATTATAGTAGGGCAATACTAGAAACCCCAGCAAAGGCCTGGCTGTTTGTAAGCCTCCTGCAGCAACTGTAGGAGCTAAATAAAGATATCCCCAGAACCGCCTGGTTGTTTTGCTTAAGCACAAAAAGCCGCAAAGATCCGCTTCCTCCACAATGACAAAGGGAGCTGTCACGTTCGAGACACGCACAACCGTCTCTCCCCTGCTCGCCTAGACTGTGCGAGGTGTGTTTATCTCGATGAAAACCAGTCTGCCGCACGTGACCTGCATCGAAACGAAGGGCGACTTTGTCGGCAGAATGCAAAGGAATCCCAGTCTTTCCTAGCTCCGTCTTTCTGATCTTCACACATATATACACCCAGAGGAATAACATCTGGGTGCACCCCGAAGTTTCCGTAGGGATAAAGCTGGCTGGGGAATTCTGGCAGCTGAAGTCCGCTAGGCGTAAAGTTGCCAAGGTTGGAGATCCCTGTTGTAGAAGGAAGAACCCAAAGGCCTACATATATAAACACAACTCAAACCGCCACCAATCTAGGATCTGAAAATCCAACGTAACATAATAAACACTTGAGGTTTCTAGCTCTGAAGGGCGAGCAATTCGCTTTCGACCTTGCTTGTTTTTATTATTAATAGAAACTGCAATTTTCAGCGAACTGGATTTACTCCGCCTCCAACGGCATTTCACACTTCTGCAAGGACATTCCCTGAACCTAAGTCCGTCTGGTTACTTTCGCGGAGCGCATCCACAGCAAAATATGATAGGAAAAAAAAAACCCCCAGATCTATGCTCTGCTCAAATTACCAGAAGGTTGTGCTAAAATATGATGAACACACAGCTTTGTCCCTATTAGACCATGCGCAGAGCCAAATGATGAACCACACACACACAAAAAAAAGTACTAGGAAGAGAAACAGGATGCGCTGTGCATTTTCAGCGAAGGAAGGAAAAGTAAGCCTCAGCAGTGGTTTACCTTGGGGCCCGACTTCCAGCTCCAGATCCAGCTCTTCTAACTCTTTCCCCAAGGAGTGGATTGGCGTCTCTGCCTCTGGAGTCCCAAAATTGCCTTCTGAATCCGAACTGCCAAGGGAAGAAGGAGAGGAGAGGGGGGAAAAAAACATTATTTCCTTCAACCAATCAAACAACTTTTCAAGCTTGTTACCAAGAACTGTTTTGCAAGAGGGGTTCAAAAAATAAAGTGCACACATTCTTGTGATGCATATAAAAAAGGTTTGATTGCACAGTTGTGGACACCCTGTTATGCCTTCCTCCAATGACAATGCCTTTCAGGTGTTAGCTATCACCTTAACATACCTGTCCCTTTCCCCCCCCCCTGGGCACCCTTTCAAACAGAGCACTGAACTGGAGTGACCCAATTTTAAATATACCCCTGAGATACCCTGTGTCCCTTAAAAATTAGACACCTCCTGATAATAAAACCAATCGGGCTTTTGAGCTCATGCGCTAAAATAAGCCACTCCCCAAAAAATAAGCCCTCCCCGAAAATATTTAAACACAGAGCTGGAAATCAGGTAAGACTGAAAGAGGAGCCCCATCTTGCTCCATGCACCCCAAAATAATAAGACTTCCCCAAAAATAAGACCAAGAGCTTATTTTGAGGTTTAAAAAAATATAAGACAGGGTCTTATTTTCAGGGAAACAGAGTATTAACATGGGTTCACTGGCACTTATAGGAAATTCAGATAATGCTGAAGGTGGGAGCTTTGCTCCAGAATATGCATGAGTCTTTCTATTGGTTTTTATTTTAAGTAATCTAACAAATCCAAATGTGGGCAGATTGGAAGCAAGGGAAATATCAGGCACATGGGCTCTGTGTTGGAAAACAAGAGCAACTAAGAGCAATCTAAAAGCAACAGAGATGATGAGGGGACTGGAGGCTAAAACATACGATCAACGGTTGCAGGAACTGGGCCTGGTTAGCCTAGTGAAGAGAAGGACCAGGGGAGACATGATAGCAGTCTTCCAATGTTTGAGGGGCTGCCACAGAGAGGAGGGGGTCAAGCTATTATCCAAAGCATCCGAAGGCCAGACAAGGAATAATGGATGGAAACTGATCAAGGCGAGATTCAAATTAGTAAATTTTGAATATGGAGATGAAGCACAAAAGATTTGTAACCGATCGACACATTGTTTGAAATTGTAATGGATGATGGATTATGTTTTATGTTTTGTTTAAAAAAAAATGCAAAAAAAAAAAAAGGAGGAGAGATTCAACCTAGAAATAAGGAGGACTTTTCTGCTCCCCCCACTTTTGGCACGTGATGGCACGGGGGGCCCGGTAAGCCCATTTTTTGCTCTCCCGAGGCTCCAGAGCCTTTCTAGGAACCTGGGGAGGGCAAAAATGACCTTCCCCACCTCCCCTACAGGCCCTCCGGAGGCCGGAAACAGTGTGTTTTCTGACTTCTGGTGGGCCCAGAAGTCAGCTGTGCGTGCCGGAGCTGAGCTCGCGTGCCCACCAATATGGCTCCACGTGCCACCAATGGCACTCGTGCCATAGGTTCGCCATCACGGACCCATAAGGTCCTTTCCAATTCTATTAATCAGTTAAAGGGTGTGAGCAAATTTGTGGCTTTATTTTATTTCGCCTGTTTGAACAGCAAAATTGTAGCAGCATTCACGGCTGGGCGTTTCCTTCGCTGTGGTTGTTCCAAGGAAGTTCCTTTGGCTCCTTCAGAAAGCTAATTTTCTCAGGACCACAGCAGCAAAAAGCAATTAATTCCCCCCCTCCACAACACATCCTGTGCATGCTTCGTCCCATTATTAACTATCCTCCTCCCTGTGGATGCTACTGGAGGCCGTGAACTTTATTTATAATTGGTCACCAGAAGCACATACCACTGGCTTCTAATTAATTCCCAGGTGCAGTTCAAAAGGCCACTGTGAATCATTACAGCCCAGTCGGATTTGGCACTGAGCTATTCACAGAATCACATTCTTCTACTTGAATCAAAGAGGGATGCGGTGGCTCAGTGGCTAAGACGCTGAGCTTGTCGATCAAAAGGTCGGCAGTTCAGCGGTTCGAAACCCTGGTGCCGCGTAACGGGGTGAGCTCCCGTTGCTTGTCCCAGCTTCTGCCAACCTAGCAGTTCAAAAGCCCGTAAAAATGCAAGTAGAAAAATAGGGACCACCTTTGGTGGGAAGGGAACTGCATTCCATGCGCCTTTGGCGTTGAGTCATGCTGGCCACAGGACCACGGAGACGTCTTCGGACAGCGCTGGCTCTTCGGCTTTGAAACCGAGATGAGCACTGCCCCCTAGAGCTGGGAATGACTAGCGCATATGTGCAAGGGGAATTTTTACCTTTACCTTTTTACTTGAATCAAGACAACCAACTTAATTGTCCCAGGAGAAACTATTAGATGTATCCCACTTACAGGAGTAACAGTAATGGAGTGTTGGAGGACATCTAGTCCAACCCCGTGCTCCACCGGAGATCTGTACTAGGGATTCGAACCGCCGAACTGCCGACTTTTCTGACCGACAAGCTCAGTGTCTTAGCCACTGAGCCACCTAGTCAGAGTCACTAATCACTTCCAAGAAGCTAGGAGGTCAAAGCAAGGGGGTTGCTGCTTCTCTGGGACAAAATCTGCTCTTTCAAATAACCGCTCAGCCGAAATCAAAATGCCACCCTAAAAAAACAATGTGCTTATTTGTTAAGATGCCGAAGATGGAGTTCTTCACCACTAGTGATACTATGAGCGCTTGCCATCTGGGTTTCATTTTGACGCTGGTTTGGGGTTTTGGTTTTGAACTTATATTTTACTTATAATATCTACTGTGGACATACTCTATAGTATACTATGTTTGCTAGCTATCAGGAGTCCTAGAAGATCCCACTGGGGGTTTCAAACATTTTTACTACTGGTTCTGTGGGTGTGGCTTGGTGGGCGTGGCAGGGGGAGGATACTGTAAAATCTCCATTCCCTCCCCACTCCAGGGGAAGGATACTGTAAAATCCCCATTCCTTTCCCACTCCAGGGGAAGGATACTGTAAAATCTCCATTCCCTCCCCACTCCAAGGGAAGGATACTGTAGAATCTCCATTCCTTTCCCACTCCAGGGGAAGGATACTGTAAAATCCCCATTCCTTTCCCACTCCAGGGGAAGGACACTGTAAAATCTCCATTCCCTCCCCAATCTAGGGGAAGGTTACTGCAAAATCCCCATTTCCTCCCAATCAGCTGGGACTTGGGAGGCATAGAATAGATGGGGGAGGGGCCAGTCAGAATTTTTACTACCGGTTCTCCAAACTACTCAAAATTTCCGCTACCGGTTCTCCAGAATTGGTCAGAACCTGCTGAAACCCACCCCTGGCTATAAAATAAATAACACCCCCCCCCAAACCCAATGTTTGATTTGACTCTCGATTCAGTTTTCCATGTCTTAGGATCTAGTTAGGCGTTTTCCATACTCCGACCACTCATGAATATGCTATTCCAATGGACATTAACTAAACCAGGACCGTCTTAACAGCATTATGGGCCCTGGGCAAAGCTGAGGCTTCTATGACAACTACTCACAGGACTAAAAATGTAAACGGTCACTAAAATTAAACATATATTCATTTTATTGGCACTTCCAACAAAATCAGTGAATGCTGTGCAGCAACAACGAATCAACCTGATAAATATTTGAACAATACACGAGGCTTGAAAAAACACAGTAATACTCAAAAATACATACCAGTTGCTGTATTTATATGATACAAGGCGCACTGAAAGGTTAAAATACACAGATTAATATGGGGCCCCTATGCTCATGGGGCCCACGAGCAAGTGCCCGTCAGGCCCCTGCACTAAAACAGCCCTGGTTTAAGCCACCTCCTCCTTTCTTTCCATCAACATCATCCTTCAGACATGCACTATAAACACCTCCCCTATTTATGGTGGATTCCCACTGCATTTTTCAGCTGCTGCTAGTGTCAAAGGACCAATGAAGAGGTTCATTTAGAACAGGGGTGTCAAACTCAATTTCACTGAGGGCCACAGGAAGGTTGTGTTTAATTTTGGGGGGCTGGGGTGGGCGTGGCCAGGGGGCCAGCTCGACGTCACTCGTGTCTGGGGCAGTGGTGAAATTCACATGTTTTCTACTACCGGTTCTGTGGGCGTGGCATGGCATGGTGTAGCTTGGTGGGCGTGGCTTGGTGGGCGTGGCAGGGGAAGGATACTGCAAAATCTCCATTCCCACCCCCCTCTCGGGCCAGCCGGAGGTGGCATTTGCCAGTTCTATGAACGACTCAAAATTTCTGCTACCGTTTCTCTGAACTACCTCAAAATGTTCGCTACCGGTTCTCCAGAACCTGTCAGAACCGGCTGGATTTCACCCCTGGTTGGGGGTACCTGTGGTGGCCCGAGCACTCTGCAAGGGAAAAGGGGCTCCCGAGTTCTGTTTTCGGCTGCAACAGCCTCCTGCAACTTTCTACCAGTGAAAACGGAGTTCAGGAGGGCCGGAGAGGCACCAATGGTTCCAGAGCAGGCCCGCGGGCTGGATCCAACCCCCAGACCTTGAGTTTGACACCCCTGATCTATAGAGCAGAGAAGGCAATTGTCATCCATTGCCGATGAGTGACAGATCTCTCTTCTTCATATCACTCTACGCCAGGTGTGGGGCAAATGTGGCCCTTTTACAACCTGTGGACTTCAACTCCCAGAATTCCTGAGACAGCCAAGCTGGCTCAGGAATTCTGGGAGTTGAAGTCCACAGGTTTTAAAAGGGCCACAGTTGCCCACCTCTGCTCTACGCAGGTATTTTATATCAAATAAACCACGTTGTTTTAAGGGACCGGGCGGTGATTGTTCTCTGAAAATCTGACCAATCCTAGGCAATGCTTCAATCTGACTTCATCGAACTGCATTCCAAGCAAATTAAAACTAATTAAAGCTAATACAGTTTTTAAATGGACGGAAGCAATTTGTCAACCCAGCCCAAGAACAAGAAGAGAACAAATTCAGTGACGGAGTCCTCAACTTAACAAGTTTGTTTAGTGACTGCTCAAAGCCACAATGGCACTGAAAAAAAAGGGGATTAATGACCGTTTTTCACACTTATGACCGTTGCAGCATCCCCATGGTCAACGGGATCAACATTTGGATGCTCGACAAATGACTCGCTTTTATGACGGTTGCAGTGTCCCAGAGTCACGTGATTTCCTTTCGCGACCTTCGGACAAGCCAAGTCAAGGCGGAAGCCACTTAACAACCGCGTCACTAACTTCACACATGTACTGATTCACTTAACAACAGTGGCCAGAAAGGTCGTAAAGTGGGGCAAAACTCACTTAACAAGTGTTTCGCTTAGCAACGGTAAGTCGAGGACTACCCCAACTATCCATCTGATGACTTTCTAGCCAGAGACGTGACCGCTTTATGGAATCACTGTATCATCTTTGGGCCATCGTGGTCTAACTGCCCGTTCCATGCAAGAATCCAAACGGATGGATAGATGGTCCTTCCTCTTCTCGCATTGCACCTGGCAAATTGGTGGGGAAAGAACTCAAGACTGCAATCCCAGCGTTCGGACAGCTGCGCTCTTCTAAACGCTTTCCCCTGTGGCATAATCTAAAGCAGGGGTGTGAAACTCAAGGCCCAAGGGCCAGATCCGGCCTGATGGGTGCTTAGATCTGGCCTACGGGACCACCCTGGAAACAGCGAAGAACCGACCCACGGTGCCTCTGCCAGTGAAAACAGGCTTCCAATCTGTTTATGGCTGGTACGGCCTCCTGCAACCCTCTGGCAGCAAAAACGGAGAGGGCTGCAGGAGGCTGTCCCAGCCGAAAACGGAGATTGGGAGCCCTTTTTCGCTGGCAGAGCACACGGGCAGCATAGGCGCCCGTGACACAAGTGACATGAAGCTGGCCATGCCCAGTCTGACCACTCCACCCACCCACCCACCCTGAGGTCAAACACAACCCTGATGTGGCCCTCCATAAAAAAGAGTTTGACAACCCCTGTTCTAGACCAGTGGTGAAATGTAAAATTTGTTATTACCAGTTCTGTGGGCACAGCTTGGGGGGGGGTGGTTTAATGTGACTGGGTGGGCGTGGCCAACATTTTTGTACTTTTAAAACCATTTTTTCTACAACCTCTTCGGCTGAAGATGTAAAAAAAAATTGCTTTTAAAAGCCTCTGACAATCCCAGCTGAGTTGCCTGATCGGCAGAGGCTTTTTTTTTTTACTTTTAAAAGCATTTTTTTCAGCAGAAGAAAAAATGTTTTAAAAATTAAAAAAAGGGGGGGGCAGGGATGTTTGCTACTGGTTCTCCAAACCACCCCCCACCATTGCTACTGTATCGGGCGATCCGATCCGAAACAGGAGCATTTCGCCCCTGCTCTTGATGCTAATTGCGTGTTCTAGATGACCAGAGACGGTTAATGACAGATCCAGGAATCAACTCTCTGAGTCACATCCCCATCCCCATCCCCAAAATGACGATGTCGAAAAGGCAAAAAGTTTGGCTCCGACCCATTGGCAGATCCAAGGAGCACACGGGAGACAAACAGTCACTTCTCTCTAGAATTTACTTCTGGACTCAATTAAAGCCGTTTCGGAGATTACGTGGCAGCCTGGATGCACCAATGTGTGTGTGTGTGTAGTGTGTTTGTGTCCCATCATCTAAAACTGCCAAGGCAGCTGTTCTGATTAGGGCAAGGAAGGTGGAGGAAAAACACCCACCACCCACTGAAAGAGACAGCAAATCCCACCGTGGCTTCAGCCTCTGGGTCAGGCTACTGAATCCCAAGATAAAACAGACCAGGAAAATGTCAAGGCTGTAAGGAGGGTAAAAGCTCCCAGCATATTTGGGGGATGCCCATTGCCACATTTGGCATCCTGATGCACTTCAATTCCCAGCAGTGTGTCATTTGGTGACACATTCGCCGCCCCAAAACAAGGCTTGGAGGCCGCTATCCAGATGTGACAAGAGTAAAATAAAAGCAGTCCCTGAATCAATGGCCAACCCACAAATCATGATTAGCGGCTAAAGCAGAAACGGCCAACCCCTAAATCACGATTAGTGGCCAAGCAAAAGCAAAAACGGACAGCATTTGGGGAGGAACAGGACACACTTATTGCGCCATAACTGTGACTTGCTTCTTTGGGGCTTCCCCCATCCTGATGGCTTCTTAACCACGATTTGTGGTTTAGCCTGTTGTACACCCACAACAACGGCTAGCGTTAGAAAAAGCCCCCCCCCAATCTCCCTCTGGAATGAGACAAGAGGCCCAGACACGCGTGTCATTTGCCCCCACGCGTGTCAATCCGTTGCCAATCGCCCTAGCTCGGTTGTTCACCGGTTTTTCTCTTTTACCGGACGTGTAAACCGAACGCCCCCCCCCGCTGAAAAAAGAGGGGCTTGGCACCGAGGACCCCCCCCCCCCAAATCCCCAGGGAGGTGCAAAACCCGCCTCTCCGCTTGCAAGCGGCCCCAGCCCCATCCAGCGTCTCCCCTCCCACATCTCGGCTGACCCGCGAGCCCGACTCGTGTCTGCCTTGGCGGAACGTGTGAAAAGGCCCCCGCTCCGACTTGCCTGAGACTCAGCGACTTGGTCTCCGCCTGCGCCGCCGTGTCCTCCTCTTCCTCGGGCGGGCCCCTCTCCCCGTCGGCGTCGAAGTCATCCCGCTCGGGATCCGGGGATCCTCCGCCTCGCACGGCCGACCAGGTCCACTTGGCCCACTGGACGGGCGAGAGCAGCTGCCAGGAGGTGCTGAACGCCATCGGGGAAGCGCTTCCAAGATGGAGAGGCCGGGCGGGTGGGCAAGCGAGCGAGCAAGCGAGATATTCGGAGCCGAGCCGGCGCGGATGCGGTCAGCCGTGAGCCATCGCTTCTCTCCCCGCCTTCCTCCGCCCCGCCTCGCCTGGCCGCTTCCTCCCTCGGAGCGCCGGTTGCTGCCTTTCCACGGAGGCGCGCCGGTGGGTGCTCGCAGCTCGCTCTGCCCCCGGACACGCAAATCACTCCTCCCACGGGTGGTGGTGGTGGTGGGGACTCCGGTTGGCTTGCCTGGCCAGAGGCGTGGGGAGGGGGGGTTGGAGAAGCGGAGGAGGAAGAGGAGGAGGAGGAGGAGGAGATCGTCCCCGCCCGGTCACTCCGTTCCCACGTTCGCGGCTCCTCCGGGCTGATTGCGCAAGGCGTGCGCGCTTCCCGATCGCGTTTGCTGCCTTGCGAGGGCGGAGTGCGCCCGTCCTAGGTTCACCCCCACCAAACGCAGCTCCTTCTTGGAGTAAATCCGAATTAAGGGCTGGCGAGGAGGAGGAGAAGGAGACTGGGTTACCCCGAGTTCTGGCGCACCAAGGCCCCCTTCACACGTTACATTCAGGCGCAGGCTTAAAACGCATCCTTCCCCATCCCTCCCTCTCCTAAGTACAGCAACGCCTACAAAGGATGCCCGACACCACCAATCGGTGGTCCCTGGACCACTGGTGGCCCTCGAGAAAATATTGGTGGTCCTCAGAAAAATTATTTGCATTTTTTTAACATTGCAGCTGAATACTATTTATCTTTTTTAAAAATTCATATGGTATCCTTCCGATTTATATTGATCGCTTCCTAATATGATTTGATTGCTTATTTGTACCCTATGACTATCATTAAGTGTACCTTATGATTCTTGACGAATGTATCTTTTCTTTTATGTACACTGAGAGCGTAAGCACCGAAGACAAATTCCTTGTGTGTCCAATCACACTTGGCCAATAAAGAATTCTGTTCCGTTCCGTTCCATTGCATTCCGTTCCATCCTATCCTATCCTATCCTATCTATCCTATCCTATCCTATCCTATTATTCTGTCCTGTCCTGTCCTGTCCTGTCCTGTCCTGTCCTGTTCTATCCTATCCTATCCTATCCTATCCTATCCTATCCTATCCTATCCTATCCTATCCTATCCTATCCTATCCTATTCTATTCTATTTTATTATCCTATCCTATCCTATCCTATCCTATCCTACTCTATTATTCTATTCTATTCTACTCTATCTTATTCTATTCTATTCTATTCTATTCTATTCTATTCTATTCTATTCTATTCTATTCTATTCTATTCTATTATTCTATTATTCTATTCTATTCTACTTTATTCTACTCTACTCTACTCTACTCTACTCTACTCTACTCTACTCTACTCTACTCTACTCTATTCCATTCCATTCCATTCCATTCCACTCCACTCCACTCCACTCCACTCCACTCCACTCCACTCCACTCCACCCTACCCTACCCTACCCTACCCTACCCTACCCTACCCTACCCTACCCTACCCTACCCTACCCTACCCTACGCTATATTAGTGGTGCATGGGATTTAAAATCATGAATTTAGTGGGCCCTGCGGTCCGAAAGGTTGGTGACTCCTGTCCCAGACAAATAAAGTTACTGTTTTCTTAGAGATGGGCGGTGAAATGCCCTTTATAGGGAATGTTCTGGTGGGGTTGAAATCTGTCTGGCGTTCCAGAAAACCCCGACTCCCAGTAAATTCGGGCAACAGGTCAAGTAGTAAAAGGCGCAGGGAAAGTAAAATATATATATATATATTGCTAAGACATGAAGGGAACCGCCAACCTATGAAGATTATGAAACGGCTTTTCCTTCTGCAAATTCTGTTACAAATGGCAACTTTTATTCCAGGCCCAATTCTTGGTTTTTTTAAAAATTGTGGGTAAGTTCCCTCAAACAAGAGGCATCATCAATCATCTATGGAGGTGCAGCCGTTGTGCAAAATCTGGCCACTGCAAACTGCCTGTTTAAAAATCACTGTTCTTGGCGACGCAGAAAGAAGCAACTGAACAGAAATTGCCTTTCTAACCCACCAAGAGCTGCTTTGGAAATGCTTGATTTTCTGTATATTTAGTTCAGTTGCTACTTCCGTTGTGTCCCTTCCTTCTGACATCACACGGCACACTTCAGCCACCTTGAGTAGCAAAGCGGATGCAAAGAAATCACTCACCACCAACAGCTTAAAAACTCACAATTCAGCTTAATGAGCTGAATTCAGTGTAGTTCAGCGGTCTCCAACCTTGGCAACTTGAAGCCTGGCGGACTTCAACACCCAGAATTCCCCAGCCAGCTGGGGAATTCTGGGTGTTGAAGTCCTCCAGGCTTCAAGTTGCCAAGGTTGGAGACCCCTGGTCTAGTTCACAAACCCTCATTTGATTTTATGCTGGCAGGATGTGGTTTCCTAACAGGACACACTGATGGATAAGATAACCGCAAGGGATCCGGGCACATGATCCGTTATATCGAAAGGCATCTAGATTGTTGATGGACTCAAATGTCTTGGGTAAGCTACATATCTCTGGAGCAATGGGGGTTGTTGTTCTGTTGTTTAGTTTTTTTGTGTCCCCCCCCCTTTTTTTAAAATTTGATTTATATGCCGCTCTTCTCCGGAGACTCAGGGCGGCTTATAATGTGTTAAGCAATAGCCTTCATACTTTTGTATATTTTATATGAAGTCAGCCTATTGCCCCCATAAACTGGGTCCTCAATTGACCTACCTTAGAAAGGATGGAAGGCTGAGTCAACCTCGAGCCTGGTGAGATTTGAACTTGCAGTAACTGCAGACAGCTGAATGTTAATTACAGTGCTTTAGTCTGCCACGCCACCAGGCTCTTGAAGGCTATCCTTCTAAATTGGACTCGGTGGACCTGAAGCTCTCTTGGCTTCATTGCATTCCAATGTTAAGAGCTTTACGCCTAGCAAGATCAGTTGATGGGAAGTGACAAAAAGGACAGTAAAGGAGCTGTGATGGTCCAGTGGTTAGAATGCAGCATTGCAGGCTACTTCTGCCAACTGCCAGCAGTTCGATCCTGACTGGCTCAAGGTTGACATCCTTCCGAGGTTGGTAAAATGAGGACTCATATTGTTGGGAGCAAGATGCTGACTCTGTAAATCGCTTAGAGAGGACTGTAAAGCACTGTGAAGCAGTTTATAAGTCTAAATGCTATTGCTATCCTTCCTTCCTCTCTCCCTCCCTTATTCTCTTTCTCATTCTTCTTTTTGGTGGCAGTGGTTAGGATGTAATATTGCAAGCTAACTCTGCCCACGGCCAGGAAGTTCGATCCTGACTGGCTCAAGATTGACTCAGCCTTCCATCCTTCCGAGGTCAGTTAAATGAGGACTCAGATTGTTGGGGGGCAATAGACTGACTCTGTAAACCATTTAGAGCAGGGGTTTCAAACTGGCAACCTGCAGGCCAGATGCGTCACTTGTAGGCCACACCCACCCAAGCTCTGTGAATGGGGAAAACATCATGAAACATCATGCGACAGCAACGTGACACTGTGAGTTTGACACTAGTGATTTAGAGAGTGCTGTAAAGCACTATGAAGCAGTATATAATTGCTATTGCTAAGTTCCATTGCTATAAAGGAAATGAAACTTGAAAACTCTGACTTGCTTCTCCATTTACCCAGGTTTTCACAATCTTGAAAATGTTAAGTCTTGTGGACCCCGACTCCCAGAATTCCCGAGCCAGATAAGTCCACATGTCTTAAAGTTGCCAAGCTTGGGAAACACTGCTCTACTTAGCACTTATATACCACTTCGTAGTGCTTTTACAGCCCTCTCTAAGTGGTTTACAGTCTCTTGCCCCCAACAATCTGGGTCCTCGTTTTACCCACCTCAGAAGGATGGAAGGCTGAGTGAACCATGAGCCTGGTGAGATTCGAACTGCCGAACTGCAGCTAGCAGTCAGCTGAAGTAGCCTGCAGTACTGCACTCTGACCACTCTGCCACCTCTACCCCGTTAAAATACTACTCGTTCTGTGCTGAAGACTGCTGGGACTGCCATCCTGCTATGCCAAGCTTCGCTTGCTGCCCATCTGCCATTCACAAGGGGGTAGGGGATTGTGCGGTGGGATATAAGGGAGTGTTAGCATGAGGAGAATCAAAAGTACTTTCTGTGCCTTCCTGTGGAAGGTGCCAAGGTCACACTGGAATGCAGAACCATCCAGCCCTGCCAAGCCAGGGATTGTTGCCAAAACAATTCATTTCAATGTAATTGGACAGTTAGAGCTAACCAAGGGGAAACAGGGAGAAAGTTAACCACATACTTCAGGAGCAAAAAGCTCAGATTCGGCTTTGTTTCTGTGTAACCACTTGGCTTTAGCAAAGTGTACTTTTGTTAACAATGTATCCGAGAATCTTTCTTTTCTAACTAACAAAGTTGGGATGGCTGACAAGGGATTTCCTCTCAACAAAGCAAGGTCTTTCTATCAAGAATGATGCTCAGCAGGAAAGTTAGGAGCCAAAACTCTCTGAGTCTTTCAGCCAAGGTTATCCTTGCTTTTCCAAACCCCCCTATGAGGACCCCCTACTTAAAGAGGATCCAGCATTTTGTGCCAAGAGAAAAGTAATCCCTGATATAAAAGATTCGAACCGGACCTTCAGAGGGAACATGGATGTTCTTTCTTCTGCAGTGCGAAGGATGAAGGACAGCTCTTAAGGACAACCGTCCATGAAAACGCAGCTGAAACATTCCTACCACTCTGGCACAAAGCTTGATTTGGGAGCAGAAGCAGGACAACAAATTCACCCATGCCAAAAAGAAAGGAATTAAATGGACCGTTATTAATAAAACACAGGGCAGATCTTTCTGGAGAGCAATGAACGTTGAGGCAAGTTTTGAGGTGGCTTGCAAAAAATTATCCTGCCAAATGAAATTAAAACCACAGATTTATCCAACGGACTAACAAGGACACACAGACACTATCAAGCTGACATTTCTGCATTTACCAAATGCAGGAATTGTTTTTCTTAAAATAATTTTGCATTCAAACAGGAGGCCCATCTTTAGGTCTCTAGGCAGTCCTTGATTTACAACCCTGCGACTGTTCAAAATCGCAGCGGCAACTTATGATCGGTCCTCGCACTTATGACCATTACAGCATTCCCGCAGTCACATGATCAAAATGCAGGTGCTTGGCAAACAGCATGCAATTATTACAACGGAAGCCACCTGGGATCATGTGATCCCCACTTGAGACATTTTCACCTGGTTTCTAACAAGCAAAGTTAATGGGGGTAAGTTGGATTCACTTAGTAACCACATGATTCATTTAACAACTGTGGGGATTTATTTAACAACCGTGGCCAAAAAAAGGGGGGGGCATATAATTGGGGATGACTCCATTAGCTTGCTTAGCAACAGAAATTCTAGTTCCATAGAAAGGAAAGTTGAAAAAAGATAACTTGAAAACTACTCGTTTCCTGAATATGGTAATGAGACAAAGTTCTTTTTTTCCTTGGAATCTTTATTTTGCAGGAGAGGGGATCATTTTAAATTTGGAATCATCTTCCTTTTGGACAAATGCATATAATGTCTGCAAGAAAGAACAGCCTGCATTGAAGCCAATTTTCTTTTTTTCTCTTCTGCACCACTATATCTAGCTGCAAACTTTCGGGGAATTCGACGAGAAATGCAGAGCAAAGCATCTGACTTCATGGGGCCCTGAGGCTAGTCAGGTTAATATTTAGATGAAACAGCATCAGGTTGTTCCAGCCCTAGAAGCTAGCTGGGGAATTAATGTCCCGATAAAAGAGAATATTTATACCTCGGGGTTGAACTGTAGCGTCCTTGGTGAGGTTCCCCCCCCCCCCAGACGTTTCATTACCAAACTACGTAATATCATCAGGGCACTGAAAAACCACGCAGCTCTGAATTAAATGTACAAACACTTTAAAACAGTGGTGAAATCTAAAATTTGTTACTACCGGTTCTGTGGGCGTGGCTTAGTGGGGGGGAATGTGATTGGGTGGGCGTGGCAATTTTTTTTACTTTTAAAACCATTTTTTCAGTGAAGAGGTTGTAAAAAAATGCTTTCAAAAGGCTTTTATGATCCCAGCTAAGTTACCTGATCGGCAGATGCTTTTTTTTCTTTTAAATGCCTCTGACAATCCCAGCTGAGTTGCCTGATCAGCAGAGGCTTTTTTTTTCTTTTAATTGCCTCTGATGATCCAAGCTGAGTTGCCTGATCAGCAGAGGTATTTTTTTTTCTTTTAATTGCCTCTGATGATCCAAGCTGAGTTGCCTGATCATCAGAGGCATTTTTTAAAAAAGCCTCTGATGATCCAAAGTGAGTTGCCTGATCGTCACAGGCATTTAAAAGAAAAAAAGCCTCTGCAAATCAGGCAACTCAGCTGGGGTCGTCAGAGCCTTTTGAAAGCATTTTTTCTACCACCTC
This sequence comes from Coluber constrictor foxii, assembly GCA_038048745.1. Lineage (NCBI taxonomy): Eukaryota > Metazoa > Chordata > Lepidosauria > Squamata > Colubridae > Coluber > Coluber constrictor. Next base: position 24,497,021 of record CM075967.1, read on the forward strand.
TGAAGAGGTGGTAGAAAAAATGCTGTTAAAAGCCTTTGACGATCCCAGCTGAGCCGTGTGATCATCAGAGGCTTTTTTTTTACTTTTAGAAGCATTTTTTGGCCGAAGAGATGGGGGCGGGGCAGGGATTTTTGCTACTGGTTCTCCGAACCACCCGCCTCCATCGCTACCAGATCGGGTGATCCGGTCCGAACCGGGAGCATTTCACCCCTGCTTTAAAGTGACCAAGTTTGAAAAACATTGGGCCAGGTGGAACAGAAAACATCTGGAAGAATTCATTGACAAATTGTTTCCATCCTAGAAAAATGCATGGATGTATCTACCACATTCTCCAGCTGTCAAAAACTTGATTTAAGGGAAACATTTGCTTTACAACTAGCAGAGTCTGTAGTCTCGGCTAGAGATATTTCCATCCCATCTTTGAGATAGTTACTTTCTGAGTAATCTCCTATATCAGTGATAGCGAAGGCGTCTGGGCTGCAACCTGGAAGAGGAGTTGCCCAGGGCGCATGGACACTCCCAAAAATGAACTTCCAGTTTCAACTACTGAACTTCCGGTTTTGGCCAGCTACTCTTTTGGGTTTCTGGTGCGTATGTGTTGTGGCCCCGTCCTCTGAGCCTATCCCATTGGAGGAAGGAAGCTCTGAGCAGGAGGAAGAGGAGCCAGCCAGATCTCCCAGCCCCCCCCCCTCTGGCACCGTCTCAGGTGCCAGCTGAAAGAGAGCCAAGTAGTGGGGAAACAGGTGTCTCAGATGAGACTGAGGGAGAGACGTCATTCCTGGACGCACGCCAAAGAAGGCGAGATAAACGCTTACAGCAGCTGCGGAGACGCATGAGGGAATAGACCTGAGTCACTGGACTGGAGTCACAGGATCAATGAGTCACTGGACCACACCCAGAGCCTATATAAGACAGGAGGGTGGTTCATGATCTCTGTGATGAACAAAAACGCAATCTAGTAGTCTTTGGAGCTAAAAGAACGGATTTTGGCAAAGCTACGGGGGGACAGATCAGTATGCGCAAGTGACGATCAGCTGGCCAGTGCACATGCTTAAGCAGGAAAACGGAAGACCAGCTGATTTGTCATGCGTGCATGCACACAGAAGCCTGGAAGAGGAATGGGCGATGCCGCGCATGCCAGGCGACATGGCTCCCCATGCCACATCTTATATGCTGACACAAGCCACTCTATGACTCCCCTCCATCTGCATTTCTCTCTCTCTCTCTCTCCCTCTCCCCCACATCTTTTGGCCTTGTGGGGAAGTTGCAAAAGTGGTCAAGGATAAAGAACGAGTATCAGTATGGAGGCATCAAGAAGCAAGAAAAAGATACACAGTTCAACTGATTACGCGCATCTTTCAAGAGGAAAAACGACACGATCGTCTTGATTTTTCCAAAGTGCACAATCGCAAATGACAGCTGAAGAAGCTTCTTGGATGAGAAGCAAAAAGTCTTCGAAGACAAGCAAGAAGAAAACAAGCAGCTTTGGGACAACCATGATCTGAATGACTGACAATCTTCTTAGATATTTGCAAATGAAAAAAAGTTGGCTGAAATATTCTGGTTATTCCCGAGACACAAACTTAAAAGTTTCAGTTCCTAAGAAATGCAACAAGATACCCAGAAGTGGTGCAAACCTAATTTTGAACACAATTGTCACAGGAGTGAGTTCTACTTACCTTTATTACTGGTTCACATCACACCCGCACGAGCTCTTCTGCACATGCGCAGAGGCTTCTACACATCCGCAGATCACCTATGATGATGTCCGGGTCAGTGGGCGGAGCCTCCCACCGGTTTTATTACCGGTTCTTGCAAACCTGTCTGAACCGGGGCCAACCCACAACTGAACTGTCACAACCTGCGCGAGCTGCACTGGCTCCCGGTGGTCTTCCGGGTGCGCTTCAAGGTGTTGGTGACCACCTTTAAAGTGCTCGATGGCTTAGGACCTGGGTACTTGCAGTACCTTCTGCCAATAGCCTCCCACCGGCCAGTACGCTCGCACAGAGAGGGCCTCCTCCGGGTGCCGTCGGCCAGACAGTGTCGGCTGGTGACCCCCAGGGGGAGAGCCTTCTCTGTGGTGGCGCCCGCCCTCTGGAATGACCTACCCCCGGAGATACGCAGGATTCCAGATCTCCGGACCTTTCGTCGGGCCCTTAAAACCCATTTATTCCATCTAGCTGGGCTAGCTTGATCCCATCCTCCGTTTTTAAATTTGAAATTGATTTGAAATTGGGTTGTTTTAATTCTTGGCCGAATAATATTTAATATTTTTAATTGTTTTTAACTTTTGTATACCATGTTTTATTCTGGCTGTTCACCGCCCTGAGTCCGCAAGGAGAAGGGCGGTTTATAAATTGAAATAATAAATAAATAAAATAAATAAATCACATTAAAACCAAATAGTGTTTTAGGTAGGATCATTCAACGATCATTATAAGCTCGAGTGAAAAATTTATACTCCTTAAAAGAGATTGGTGCAACTCAAAATGGTACAAACCGTTGATTTTATTTTCACGAAAAGGTGAACTCAACAGGAATATTTTTTTTTCTTTTAGAGGGGCTGCTCTCTCCCACCAGAAAAAAATAGTGTCTATTCCAAATTAAGTGCTGGCAATAACAAGATTATTTTAGATACGGCGTTTGTTCAACCAAACTTGCCTCTGGGATAATGATATTGGCCTATCTCAAAGGGCTACAGGTTGGAATGACTTCAAATATGAGAAGCTACTGAAATATTTCAGCTACACAAAGGCCACAAGGCACTATCTAAGAAGTCCAAGGAAAGCTGCGGGCAAATTTTTGTTGTGGTTCGTAGGGAACACAGCTGGGTTTTTTCCCCTGCCAGCCAGCTGTTTAGCTAGCACTCCACAAGAAAACAGGACATGGGTTTCCTGCTGGTGTGGGAAGTGAGAATCTATACTCCTGAGGGATTTCAGGAAGGAAAGCCTTTCAGTCTTTCCAGGCAACTCTGAAAAATATTTCTGGTTTCCTACAATCCAGGTTATAAGAAAAGGGAAGAACCAACGTATTTGTTGTGGCCTCTTGGCCATCAGCCCCTCCAGCAGCTGAATCGGAGGAAGAGGAGGAGGAGGTGTGGGAGTCAGGGTCACTATTAAGGCAACTTGACAGCTGCATGGGGGAAGAAGGAATGGAGCTGGCAGAGAGAGACAGACAGAGGTGGAGCCTGGGCCGGCCATCAGCCCTCAGATGGAGAGTCAACAGCCCCCAGGTCTGGAGTTGGCTGATGAGGAAGAGAAGGAACAGCTGGCTCCAGTGCCTTATGCCCAGATCAGCAGGAGGCAGAGGAGAGGAGAGCAGTGGAAATCTGTGGGAAGGAAGAGCCACCACTGCTAGCGAAGCCCCACCCTAGCTCTGGGGATAAAAGGTAGGGGGCAGAGATGAATAGATGTGGCAGACAGCTATTCATCTCCCTGCTGGACAGATTTGTTAGCCTTCGGTGAGAAACTTTTTGCCAGGACTGCTGGCACTCTTAATAAAGAAATCGTTGATTTAACTACAGAAGGTTTGTCGTTTTCGGGAAAGTGGGTCAGAATATTATTATTCCCTCCATGCAGGAAGGTATCTTAACATTCATACTTGGAATACTGTGTTTAGTTCTGGTCAGCACAATACAAAAAAGATACTGAGGCTCTAGAAAGTGGCCAGAGAAGAACAACAATGATGATTAGAGGTCTGGAAGCTAAACCGCAGGAATGTCTATCGAAGAGAAGGTTTAGTGGAGATATGACCACTCTCTTCCAGTACGTGATGGGATGTCACAGAGAAGAGGGGATTGACATTCTCTAGGACAGGGGTCCCAAATGCCCGGTCTGTGGACTGGTCCATGTAGTGGTGGGTTTCAGATTATCTTACTAAAGTGATTCCCTGAAAATAAGACTGGGTCTTATATTATTTTTTGCTCCAAAAGATGCATTAGGGCCAGTGGTGAAATCCATTTTTTTTGACTACCGGTTCTGTGGGCGTGGCTTGGTGGGCGTGGTGTGGCTTGGTGGGTGTGGCAGGGAAAGGATACTGCAAAATCTCCATTCCTTCCCCACTCCAGGGGAAGGATACTGCAAAATCCCCATTCCCACCCCACTCCAAGGGAAGGATACTGCAAAATCCCCATTCCTTCCCCACTCCAGGGGAAGGATACTGCAAAATCCCCATTCCCACCCCACTCTGGGGCCAGCCAGAAGTGGTATTTGCTGGTTCTTTAAACTACTCAAAATTTCTACTACCGGTTCTCCAGAACCTGTCAGAACCTGCTAGATTTCACCCCTGGTTAAGGCTTATTTTCTGGTTATATCTTATTTTGGGGAAAATATGATACTAATTGCATCTTTCTGGCTGATGATCTTAACTAGGGCTTATTTTTGGGATAGGCAAAATATTATGAGCATCCTGAAAAATCATCCTAGGACTTATTTTCTGGTTGGGTCTTATTTTCGGGGAAACAGGGTACCAGTTCACTGTGCACACACCTGGCCTTCCATGCATTCACTTGGCTCACGTGTGTGCCTTCCATGCGTCCATCCAGCCTCAAAAACATGCCTAAATAGGATGGCATAGAGGGGGTGGGATAGAGGGGGTGGGATAGAGGGGATGGGAGGCCCCACCCACAATTCCAAACTGGCTGAACATCATCTCTGGGTTCATGGCATGCCAGAAATCTGGCCACGTAAACAAGCAAAGCTTCATCCGTGGGATGCAGGCAGTATGCAAAACCATGCCCCCTCCAGTCCACGGAAAAACCTCTCTTCATGGAACTAGCCCCTTGTGTCCAAAAGGTTGAGGTCCGCTGCTCTAGGGCACCAGAGAGCAGGGCAAGAAGTAAGGGGTGGAATCTTGTTAAAGAGAGATCCAACTGAGAAATATGGAGAAATCTTCTGACAGCGAGTATAATTAGTCAATGAAATAGCTTGCCTCCTGCAGTATGGTGGCTCCATCACTGGAGCTCTTCAAGAAGAGATTGGACAACCATTTGACCCAGATAATGTAAGGTCTCCTGCCTTGAGCAGGGAGTTGGACGAGAAGACCTTGGCCTTCTCAAGATATCTCCTCCTTCTCCTTCTCCTTCTCCTTCTCCTTCTCCTTCTCCTTCTCCTTCTCCTTCTCCTTCTCCTTCTCCTTCTCCTTCTCCTTCTCCTTCTTCTGCCATATTCATCATCGGATGTTGGCGATCATGTTGGCAATCTTATGTTTTTCAACAGCCGCATGAAAAAGTGCTGCTGAATTTTGTCCAAATCGGTCCCTTAGATTTTGTAGCCATGATGTTCTTCTTCTGCCTGGACCTCATTTGCCTTCAATCTTTCCCTGGAGGATTAAGTGAAGGATGCCATATTTTTCTGAGTGTCACATCACACGTCCAAAATATTCTAACTTTCGCTTCCTGATGGTTTTGATGATTTCCCTTGGCTTTCCCAGGTGGTTTATCACCTCCTCATTTGTGATTTTGTTAACCCAATTTATATGTAACAGCCATCTGTAAATCCACATTTCAAATGCTTCTAGTCCCTTCAAGTGGCTTTCTGTCAAGAGACCAACTCTCCACCGTAGAGCAGGATAGAAAAGATGTAACATCTGACAAGCCTGATTTTCAATCTTAGACTTAGGTCATGATTGCAGAAGACCTTTTTCGTTTTGAAGAATGCTGTTCGAGCTTTTTCTATCCTTGTCTTTACTTCACCGATCATGTCCCAGTTTTCATGTAAATTAAAACTGAGGTACATGATCCTTTCGACTTTTTCTAGTGGTATTCCTTCCGAATTTATCAGTGGTGGATTAATGGGTTGTTTGCTGATGACCATGATCTTGGTTTTTGAGGTGTTAAGCTTCAAGCCATATTTTTCAGATATTTCTGTGACTCTGTTGATGAGGAGCTGAAGGTCTTCATGCTTACTGGCAAGCAGAATTGTATCATCAGCATATCCTAAAATGTTGATCTGGACACCGTTTACTTTGAGATCAGTGTTTTCCAATGCTTCGTTGAAAATCGACTCAGAGTAGATATTAAACAAGATACATAAAAAACTTCAACCCCCTGAAAGCATGTTGGCTGGGGAATTCTGGGAGTTGAAGTCCATATAAAAGGACCAAGGTTGAGAAACGTTGATGTAGAATCTTCGTAGAGTATTAAAACATTCAAATAAGGCAATCTTGCTTTCAGAAGAAAAAATCTCATTGTGTACAATCAAACTAAAGAGGTTTTTTATCCACAACCAAGGGAAACTTTCTTCTGTGTATCCTTTCTTTATAAATTCTACCCCTAACCCTACTCCCACTGTGAGACTAAATTTTTATTGGATAATCCACTTTACATTCTTCTCCTATTGACTAGTAGGGCATTGAAAATTCATTTACTTTTTGTTTTTTCAAAAAAACCCCGACAAATTCTATAACAGAATTCACAGGATTCATTTGCATCAGTATGCATAGCAATTACTGCTATATTTAGAGCTTATCTTGATTTCAATCAACTTCTGAATATTATTACTGCATGCTATTCAACTGAACAGTTTGGAATGTGAAGACAAAGGAGTTCAGAGGCCTTTGTTCATATTATATCAGATCACATTAGTGTTGTTGTTGTTATTATTATTATTATTTATTAGATTTTTATACCACCCTTCTCCCCAAGTGTTGTAGTCTGCCAGCAGCCTATGGAACTGGCAGCAAAGTCAGACAGTGAGGAGGCTGGGGCGGGCGGACAATGGGCCAGTCCTGGAGTTTGGGGGAGACCCGGTCGAGGGCTCTGCATCGGAGGCAGAGATGGGGCCAGGGCCATCTGGGAACAATACACGGACTCCAGAGTCTCCAGAGGTGGACAGCAGAGAGGCAGAGGAACAGGAGGAGCCTATTCCTCATGTGCACATGCACAGAGCTGCCAGAAAGCAAGAGCAGCTGAAGCAAAAAGGACAACTCAGGAGTAAGGCCAGAATAATATTGGCCACTCTCATAAGGCTTAAAAGAGCAGCAATGAGCCGTTGGGTTCTTTGTAGAAAAGCAACGTTGATTCCAATGCTTCTTGTCAGCATCTCTTGAACTTTGTGGAGTTTTTGCCAAGAAAAGTCTTTGGCAGGTTGCCAAAGACATCAAAGGTTGGTGATAAGGCCAACGGACTGGTTATGAAGAATTTGTTTTGGACTAAGCTGAGAATGAATGAATTCTCAGCTGTTTTAATAAAATAAGTTTGTTCAGGACTGAATTGTGTTTGGTAATCATTAGGGCCTCGGTCACAACAATCAGATCACATTAGTACTGAAATGAGTCTTTGCCAGGAGCAATGCAAAGGACCAACAAGAAAAATATTATTTAGCAAGAACAAAGAATAAAAGACAGGGAGTGACTCGTGATCAACAGGAACCATTAGATAAGATGTAGGCAGCATTCTGGAAAGTGAAGCAAGGAATCTCTCAAACTTAGGGCTATCCTAAAAAAAATCTGTACTTTTTCTGTCTCCACTTGATAAAAGAAAATGAGCTTTCAAAGGAGAACTTTGGAGTTCTTATGAGTGAAGGGTGGGTTTCTTGTATTCATTTAGAAGTGAAGTGTCAGGTTCAAAGAATCAAGCCCATCGCTACAATTCAAAGATTGATGGCTCAAGTTGATACACAGAATCTGGTCAACTAAGGTCCAGTATTAAATTTGCACTAGATAAGAGTCAACGGAATTCAGGAGGAGTTGGACTTGGAGTTCTTGTGGGAACGCAATGATCCTAAGCTGATGATGCACTTAACTCCATCCTCAGCTCTTCTCCTACATCACGGTTGTCAAGCTCGATTGTGTCATGTGACGTTTTGTGATCCTTTTTGCCTTTGCAGACCCAGGGTGGACATGGCCTGCGTGTGACACATCCGGCCCGTGGGCCACCAGTTTGACACCCTTGTCCTACATGAAATGACCAAGGGTGATGCATCACTGGCTTGACAGGAAAAATTCTCTTATGGGCCTTCTCAGAATTGGAAGTGCAGATCTCACGGAACCTTCAAAAATATGTACTAGAACATGGGTCTCCAACCTTGGCAACCTTAAGACTTGTGGACTTCAACTCCCAGAATTTGCTGGGAGGAATTCTAGGAGTTGAAGTCCACAAGCCTTACAAGATTGGAGACCCCTGTACTAAAAAGTACCTTGCGCTACCTTAATTGATAAAATAAGCTAAAAAAACCCAAACACTACTGAGAATTTTTTTTTTTAGAAAGTCATTCTAATAGGTCAGAGAAACAGAAATCTCTTTCATAAGGAAAAGGAAACTTCAGCACTTCTTATGACTAATTGTAACAAATGCTCATTTTATGAATATACAGAGATGCTATTGTTTTGCTTTCTTTTTTCTATGTGGAAATTGTTGGATGGATCATATCTGTACTATTTGAATCTCATTCACTGGACTTTGTTCTCCAAAAAGATTGGCATTCTCAGCTTTACCACATTAAGGGAGTTGTCAAGTCAAGTAAGTTTATTACAGTCAAAGACCAGAGACCAGAACAAGTTAGAAACACCCAAGGAATATCCAATTAAAAATTCTAGAATAATAAATAAAATCAGGGCTGGGCTGCTGGGGGTTCGCAGGGGTTCGGGAGAACCTCTAGCTAAGATTCTGTGCAGTTCGGAGAACCCCCAAATCCCACTCCTGGCTGGCCACAGCCTCCCTGCTCCACCCTCCCATGAGTTCCCATGCGGCCCATTTTAGATGCAGTAAGTGCAAGGCGGGCGTGGAAGCTCAAGGAGGGTGAAAAACAGGCCTATCAGAAGTTTGGAAAGGCCAGAAATGGGCCTATTTCTGGCCTCCAGAGGGCCTCCGGAGCCTGGGGAGGCTGCCCTCCTGGAAGCCCAAGGAAAGCCTTCGAAGCCCAGGGAGGGCAAAAACGCCCCACCCCCCATGGTGCAAGAAGCCAAATAGGCAGTGGTGGGATTCAAGTAATTTAACAACCAGTTCTCTGCCCTAATGATTTCTTCCAACCACCAATTTGCCAAACTGTTCAGAAAATTAACCACCGGTTCTCCCGAAGTGGTGCGAGCTGGCTGAATCCCACCACTGCAAATAGGCCACGCCCACCCAGCAACCAGGCAAAGAACCCCTTGCTAAAATGAAATCCAAGCCCACCCCTGGATAAAATCTGTATTAAAATCACAATTTGGCATCCAATCTGTCAGTTGAAGATATGTGGGCTTCAACTTCCAGAATTCTGGGAGTTGAAGCCCACACATCTTCAAGTGGCCAACCCTGAAAAACATTGCCCCAAATTTCTTCACTGGGAAATAACTGTGTATTTGCAAAGCCTGCAGTTGATCTCTTGCTGACTTAACTGGAATGGGTCAAAGTGCACTTCTGAAGTTTTTAAGAGATAAGAGATGAGATATGGGAACAAAAGATCTTTTGTGGTAGTATCAGAGAAGGTGATAAGTTCTTGAAATAGTACTTGTGATGCAGATGCTGAAGTAAAGAACACACAAAAAAAGCTATCCCATGTAGAGAATCTCAACTCAAAGAATTCCCTAGGCAGAATGAAGGATTCTGGGCAATGAAGTCCATACCTCTGGTGGATGTCCAGGTTGGGGAAGAAACATCTGCTGGGACTGTTTTTTAAGAGAAGACACACACTAGAAACACCTCTTTTGCCTTGCCTGTTCAAATATATAACTGAGCTTTGCAAGGAGAAGCAGCAGTTCAACAACCAATGGCAGTTTTTAATTTAAAATTCCAGCAACAACACAATTTAGATTAATTTAATTTAGATTCCAGCAACAACACAAATTCATCATTCTCACATGTTTATGATAAAGGTTCCCCTTGGACATATATGCTAGTCATTCCCGAGTCTAGGGGGCGGTGCTCATCTCCATTTCAAAGCCGAAGAGCCAGCGCTGTCCGAAGACGTCTCCGTGGTCATGTAGTCGGCATGACTTAACGCCAAAGGCACACGGAACATGGTTTCCTTCCCACCAAAGGTGGTCCCTATTTTTCAATTTGCATTTTTTATGTGCTTTCGAACTGCTAGGTTGGTAGAAGCTGGGACAAGTAACGGGAGCTCACCCCGTTATGCGGCACTAGGGATTCGAACTGCTGAACTGCCGACGTTCTGATTGACAAGCTCAGTATTTTAGCCACTGAGTCACCGTGTCACACATTTATGGATTAATTTAGGGCAATTCTAAGATTTTGGATCCATTTAGTTGGGAATTCTGGAAACTGAAGTCCACTCATACTAAAGTTGCCGCCTTGAGTTACTGTATTTTTCGGATTATAAAATGCAACTAAATTTAGAAGAGGAAAACAGCAAAAAAAAAAAAAAAGAAAGAAAAGAAAAGAAAAAAGAAGAAAAGAAAAGAAAAGAAAAGAGAAGAGAAGAGAAGAGAAGAGAAAAGAAAAGAAAAGAAAAGAAAAGAAAAAATTTTGGCCTCCGTGGGCCCCATTTTTGGGCCTTTTTCCAGGCCTTTTCCAGCCTTTTTCTGCCCGTTTTCAGGGCTTTTTTTGGCCGTTTTGAGGCTTTTTTGGCCCATTTTTGAGGCTTTTTTGGCTTATTTTTGAGGCCTTTTTAGTCCATTTTCAAGGCTTTTTTCATCCTGTTTTCAAGTTTTTTTCAGCCCCTTTTTCAGAAAAAAAATGGGCCAGAAAAAGCCTCCAAAACAAGCTGAAAAAAGTCTTGAAAAAAACCCCAAAAAGTCCTGAAAACGGGGCGTGTGGAGGCCAAAAAATGGCTAGCAGGTTGGCAGGCCTTCAACTATATTCGATCTATAAGACGCACAGACATTTTCACCCCCTTTCGAGAGACAAAAAAGTGCATCTTAATAGTCCATAAAATACGGCATTTATAAAAACAATAAAGTGGGAATACAAAGAAAACAGAACAAATTCTACACTAAGCACGTCTTGCAGTAGAGGGAGCTTTGGGACAGCTTTTCCAAAGGAAAGGATGCCAGAGAGGAAAACGGTCTCCTTGCCAAAGCCAAGAGCCACACTGCAAATCCTCGAGCCTTAAAGAATCAGACTTTTAAGCATCTGCAGCCCTGACGTACCTCCGCCGGCAGGAATATCGCACAGGCAGGATTTTTTTTTTTCTTTTGAAGGGTGGTTTGCTGTAACCTTGGTTACATAACATTTTTGACCGTTGCTAAGAAACCTGGAGTAGGAAGAGGCCCTGATGTGGCAAGGAATCAAGCAATCCCGTTACCGTCAAGGATTTTTCAAGATGTAGTACTAATGATGCAAGAATGGTCCAAGTGACAATGCACAAGGCTCAGGAGTCCTGACAATTGATTAAATAGAAAGACGTTTGCACTGTGCAAAAATCCCCGTCGGCTGGTATTTCCCCCTAAACAGGCTAGAGATTTTATTCCTGCTAGCTCAGGGGTGTCAAACTCGATTTCACAGAGGGCCACATGAAGGTTGTGTTTGACCTTGGGGCTGGGGGCTGGGTGGGCATGGCCAGCTCGACGTCACTCGTGTCAGGGGTGCCTGTGATGGCCTGGGCGGGGCTGGGGGGGATCCATTGTCTCCAGTGGAGGAAGGCAAGACCAGGGAGAGTGCCAAACCCTTGTCCTCCAGAGCAGGGGTCTCCAACCTTGGCAACTTTAAGACTTGTGGACTTCAATTCCCAGAATTTCTCAGCCAGCGAAGGAATTCTGGGAATTGAAGTCCACAAGTCTTAAAGTTGCCAAGGTTGGAGACCCCAACCCCAGAGGAGCCTCCCCGTCCTTCTCAGGGCACGCAGAGGATCCCCGGATGGCGACGCAGGCTGTTGAGAACCCTAGTCAGTGGAGGACAAACATCCAGCCCAACCCTCAAGCTCCCAGGGCACCTGTACACCACAATCCTGAACTCCGTTTTCGGCTGCAATGGTCTCCTGCAGCGCTTCACCAGCAGGAGCAAAGCGCTGCCTTCCCAAGCTCTGTTTTCACTAGCAAAGCGCCGCAAGAGGCTGTTGTAATAGCAATAACACTTTTTTATTTTTATTAATCATATTTCTATACCGCCCACTCTCCGAGGACTCTGGGTGGCTTATAACAATCAACAATATACTAAATAGCATATTGCCCCCAACAATCTGGGTCCTCATTTTACCCACCTCGGAAGGACGGAAGGCTGAGTCAACCTTGAGCCGGTGGGATCTGATCTGCTGATCTGCTGAACTAGCAGTCAGCTGAAGCAGCTGCAGTACAGCACTCTAACCACTGCGCCACCTCGGCTCTTATTATATATCGCTTCACAGTGCTTAGTTTATAGCCCTCTCTAAGTGGTTTACAGAGTCAGCATATCAACTATCTGGGTCCTCATTTTACCGACCTTGGAAGGATGGAAGGTTGAGTCAACCTTGAACCGGTGAGACCCGAACTGCCAAACTGCTGGCAGCCGGCAGTAAGCAGAAGTCACCTGCAGTACTGCATTCTAACCACTGTGCCACCGTGGCTCTTCACCGCAGCCGAAGCTCCATTTTTGGTGGCAGAGGCATCGCAGGCTGGTCCTTTGATGTTTCTAGGATGGTCCCACATGCCACATCTAAGCACTCCACAAGCCTGGTCTCGAGTTTGATACCACTGTGCCAGCTTGAGGTATCACCAGTGTCTTTCTGCAAGTTCTTTTGCAAAGAGCCACACAAATAATTACCAAAATCAGAAAACCTTCTGGCTGCTAACTTTCATGCCAGAGTTGGCAAAGATGTCAACAGCTCTGTTAGGAAGGCACAGATTAGTCCAGAGGATAAATGTGTTGTGGCCCCGTCCTCTGAGCCTATCCCATTGGAGGAAGGGAGCTCTGAGCATGAGGAAGAGGAGCCAGCCAGATCTCCCAGCCCCCCCCCCCTGGCACCGTCTCAGGTGCCAGCTGAAAGAGAGCAAAGTAGTGGGGAAACAGGTGTCTCAGATGAGAGTGAGGGAGAGACGTCATTCCTGGACGCACATCAACGAAGGCGAGATAAGCGCTTGCAGCAGCTGAGGAGGCGTGTGAGGGAATAGACCTGAGTCACTGGACTTGAGTCACAGGATCAATGAGTCACTGGATCACAACCCAGAGACTATATAAGAGAGGGTGGTGGTCAGTGATCCCTGTGACGAACAAAACTCAATCTGGTAGTCATTGTAGCCTGAAGCTGCTAAAAGAACGGATTTTGGCAAAGCTACGTATGTGATTTTCTTTCTGTGAACAATTAAAGCACTTGGCAGACAGTGTGAATATCGCTGCCAAGTTGGAGATAAGGACTGTGGTGTGTGCCAAGTGCTTCTTTAACCCTCGACTGGCTGTGTTTTTGTGGGTGTGTGTAGAGGGGGACAGATCAAAATGGCACCTGAGTACTTGGTCCTTGATAAACCAAAGTACGAAAACAAATAAGGGGTTTCCTTAGTGAATTTGCCTTCTGATATCAAGGATGAACAGTTTATGTGTCCCAAAGGTTTTTCCCCCTTAATTACACCAGAAACAATTAAACTCTAAATCACAGACGGTTCAAAAATGGTCCTTTTGATGTCTCAGCTGCCTGGTTTTCAAAACCTATTACTTAGATAGCCACATTCTATTTAAAGATCTCTAGACTGTAATGAAGACACTGATCTAAGGGAAATGGAACTTTCTTTTGCTCTGAAATTTGTCGTCATGGTTTGGTTGCCAGGAGACAACCAAGGAGGAAGACTAGAAACAAAGGACCAAGCGGAGGCATCTGTTTTGGGAAAGGCAGGACGTGATTCAACCGAAGGCATAATAAGAGTAGGAAGGAGTTACAAGAAAAGGAGGAAACAGAATATTACTTAGTGTGGGAGAAATGGTATGATTGGGTCGGAGGAGAGAAATAAAAGGAAGAGAAAAATTAAATAACGGTAGAAATAGGAGTTGAAGTATCATTGTTAATATGAGGAAACAAAAATTGTAGAAATGAAAGTGGGTACATGGGTATTGTTACGTATATATGTAAAGAAACAAAGTTTAGAAGTACTGTATTTTCCTGCGTATAAGACTACTTTCTAACACACAAAAATCTTCTCAAAAGTCGGGGGTCGTCTTATACGCCGGGTCTCATTCTCCTGTAACCAGGCAGACCAGCCCATAAGGCTCTGACGAGCCTTAAATGGCTCTGAGGAGGGTAGTCTTATACGCCCAGTCGTCTTATACGCTGGAAAATACGGTATACGTATACATGATATAGTAGAAATAAAGGAGGGAAAAATGTGTTAACTATGACATTTTTGTCGGATGCGAAACTGTTGAAACAGAAAAAGTGTTAAAGCTTTCCTTTTATTTGTTTTTTAAAAAAATGTTTAATAAATTTAGAAAAACACGTAGGAAGAAATGCACCCCGCTACCCCGTCTACAGAAATGGTTTTCGCTTTGATGACATTTAGCAATAGGAATTCTAACAAGGATCTGCATGGAAAGAACCGAAAGGACTTGTTAAAGTGGATCCATCCCGATTCAAGCTTGTAATCTTGCCAACCATCTTTCGGTAAGGTCCAAAGATGCCTCAGTTACCACTTCAGTTCTACCTATTCTTCAATTCTTCTATTCAATTCAATACTACCAATTCAATGTAGAGAAAAGTAAAGTCCTATACTTAGGACTTTAAAGCACACATATAGACTGGGTGAAACCTGGTTTAAGAGCAGTAACTGTGAAAAGGATCTTGGAGTCTTAGTGGACAACCAGTTAAATATGAGCCAGCAGTGTGTAGTGGCAGCCAAAAAGCCAACGCAATCCTAAATTGCATTTATTTTTTTTTATTTTTTTATTTTTAATTTGATTTATATGCCGCCCTTCTCCAGAGACTCAGGGCGGCTTACAATGCGTTAAGCAATAGCCTTCATACTTTTGAATATTTATATTTATACAAAGTCAGCTTATTGCCCCCACAAACTGGGTCCTCAATTTACCCACCTTAGAAAGGATGGAAGGCTGAGTCGACCTTGAGCCTGGCTAGGATTGAACTCAGAGAAATTACAGGCAGCTGGTGTTAATTGCTGCCTTTAGTAGGAGGCATTAGCCCCCTACGCTACACAGGCTCACATTAACAGAGGGATACCATCAAGATCAAGTGAGGTACTAATACCACTCTATAAAGCCCTAGTAAGACCACACCTAGAATACTGCATCCAGTTTTGGTCACCACACTATAAAAAATATGTTGAGATTCTAGAAAGAGTGCAGAGAAGAGCAACCAGGATGATTAGGGGACTGGAGGCTAAAACATATGATGAATGGTTGCAGGAACTGGGCATGGCTAGTCTAGTGAAGAGAAGGACCAGGGGAGACATGATGGCAGCCTTCCAATATTTGAGGGGATGACACAGAGAGGAAGGGGTCAAGTATTTTCCAAAGCACCTGAAGGCCAGACAAGGAATAATGGATGGAAACTGATCAAGGAGAGATTCAACCTAGAAATAAGGAGGAATTTTCTGACAGTGAGAACAATCAACCCATGGAACAGAAGTTGTGGGAGCTTCATCACTTGAGACTTTCAAGAAAAGATTGGACTGCCATTTGTCAGAAATCTGTCCTGCTTAAGCAGGGGGTCAGACTAGATGACCCACAAGGTCCCTTCCAACTCTGTTAATCTGTTAAAAACCACTTCATTTTAGCAGCTGTGGGAAGTGCTGGTTGTGCAAAGTTTCGGTGAAATTGTGTGTATAGGGGTTGGGGGGGGTGGGCATCCTGCTTCTCTGAGAAGAGATCCTGGAGCAAATTACAAATAGTGTAGATTCCTCGGGTGCTACTTTATGTCGCTGAGGAATTGTTGCATTTCAGTGTTTTTTCTCTTTTCTTTTCAAGGCAACAGGGCAGGAAGAGGAGAAACAGGGTTTTGCTTCCTGTCACTTTGTTTTGAAAGCCAGATCCTGCCCAACCTTCTTGTCATGCCCCCATTGTAGTCTGAATCTGTGAGGGAAGATGAGCTGGAACAAGAACTGAGGACGATTGGCCTTGGAGGAAACTGAGGAAGGGCAGAATCGGTCCAGGCAAGGCTTTTCGGAATTAGTAAGGCCTACAGACAGGGAGGAATAGAGGCAGGATGAACTTGAGAGACTGAGCTCAGATGAGGAGCAAGAACCGCGTCCCCTCCTGATCTAAGGGATTGGAGAGCACAGAGAAGGTGTGATCAGCACAGACTGAGCAGGCTACTCGGGAGGAGAGTGCTCCGCCTATCTTCACCAGGTACACCTGAGCAATGAGATTTAAGGACAGGGATGAAATCCAGCAGGTTCTGACAGGTTCTGTAGAACCAGTAGCGGAAATTTTGAGCAGTTCGGAGAACCAGTAGCGGAAATGTTGAATAGTTCAGAGAGCCAACAAATACCATCTCCGGCTGGCCCCAGAGTAGGGTGGGAATGGAGATTTTGCAATATCCTTCCCTCAGAAGTCAGGAGGGAATGGGGATTTTGCAGTATCCTTCCCCTGCCACACCCACCAAGCCACACCACACCCACCAAGGCACGCCCACAGAACCGGTAATAAAAAGAATTTGGATTTTACCACTGCTTAAGGAGACTCTGAGGGGATAGGCTTTTGTCGGGAACAAACACTGAGTTCCTGAAGTGTTGCGTGCCGATATTTGAACTTGCCAATATTCCTTGCATTCCTTTTGGTGTTCTGCACTAATTACCTGGATCTTTTGCTCCCTGAACTCCTGGATTTGCCTTTGATTTGCCAAATACATTTGGATTTACTGCCGTGCAGCCTTGGTGCAGACAGCGCTGGGCTGGACTAATTGTAGCCAGAGGCTGCTTGAGATTTGTGTGGGGGTTTGTTATCACTCTGCTCTGGGACTTGCCAAAAATGTGGGAGCGTTTGGGGGGATTTGGAGCGATAAAGGGGCGGTTTAAACTGCCAGGTATTTGTGTTATGTCTGTGCCATGCCCTAAATCATCACACTTTTGCAATTATTCCAAAATCTTCTACTACATCTGAATCCGATTTTAGGTATTTATTTTGAAGATTTAAATGAATATCGAGAACCTACAAGCTTAAGCTAAAACTCATGTGGCGAAAGCCACATCACTAAACAATGTGGGTCTTAAATTCATTCCTTTCTTCCTCCGACATCTAAATTTGGCTTCTTTTAGTAATAGACTCCTCTGGACACAGACAACTTCTGATGAAGCTTAAAAGCGGGAGAAATTTAGAGAAATACAGGCAATTGTTGACTTACAACCCCTTCATTTGGTGGCCAAAGTTACAACAGCACTGAAAAAGTGACTTATGACCGTTTTTTACACATACGACCTGTCAACTCATGAAGTATTCCTGAGTTGCTCTCAAGTTGCCATAGGCAGAGGGATGGGGACCCGAGTCTGGCAGCTGCAGTGAGGGAATTGCACTTCAGACAAAACAAAAGCATATTCCAGCCATCTCTGTGTCAAGGCCATCTCCACGGTGACCCACAGTAGCTGGAGAGAGGGACTCACGAAATTGCTTCGTTGGGGAATGTGACTGATGACACACCTTGCGGGGAGGGGGGACAGGGTCAGAGCCGGGACGTGAATTAAGTGAGGTCAGAATTGGCTTCACTTGGAACATGCTGACATGAAGCTCCTAATAAATAACTGGATTTCTTATGAAGATTGGCTTGAAGCTCATGATTTAAATAGGGCATCAGTTGGAGCCCTGACACGACCGTGATTGTTGCAACATCTCCATGATCATTTATTTATTTATTAGTTCAATTTATATGCCGCCCTTCTCCGGAGACTCAGGGTGTCTTACAATAGCCTTCATACTTTTGTATATACCTGCTTAGTAGGGCTTTCTCCCCCCCCCCCCCACAAGCGGTGTTCTTTCTTATACAAAGTTAGCTTATTGCCCCCACAATCCAGGTCCTCATTTTACCTACCCTGGAAGGATGGAAGGCTGAGTCAACCTTGAGCCTGGTGAGATTCGAACTTGCAATAATTGTAGGCAGCTGCAACTAAGTGCCAGCTAAGTGCTTACCTAAATGCTAAGTGTCAGCACTTCAAGCTGCATTTATTTTAGTGCTGACATAAGGAGGAGAAAGCGGAGGTATCTGGAACGGGACATTTGACTTTTTACCTACTTATTTTCTCTGGAGATAATATCCCCTAGGAGATGGATGGGAGGGGGAAAATTCCTTTGAGTTGGAGCAGTAGATTCGAAGTAGAGTGATTTGGAAGATGGCCAATGAATGCAGAGGAGTGGGGGAAGGAAGAGGAGGGCCTTGGGTCAGGAAGTCAGTATTGGCTGCTATGAGTTGGTGTTAGAACGCCGTGCTTAATAAATGGAATTTTTTTCATCAAAGACTGTGTTCGAAATGCCATTTATTTGAAGACGAAACCTGACAACAGCGCTTTAGTCCGCTGCTCCACCAAGGCTCCTTTAAGATTCCATGTGATCAAAATTCAGATGCTTGGCAAGCAGCTCATATTTATGATGGGTGCGGTATCCTGGGGTCATGTGATCATAACAGCTGGGCCAAAAAAGTTGCAAAATGGGGCGAAACTCATCTAACAGCTGTTTTACTTAACAACTGAAATTTTGGGCTCAACTGCATCAAGGATATTCTTCTAAGAGCCCTATGCCATCCAATATTCTCCTTGCAGAGGAAAGCTGGAGCTGGTATTATTACCCTTCCTTACCAGGAACATTCCAAATGAGCAAATTACAACTCCCATAATTCCCAACTTATTGCCCATCACAGCTGTAGGTGAGAGTGCACCAGTTGAGAAAAGAAGAATTTTTAAGACGGATTTCCTGGCATTACATAGTTGAAATCCCCAAGTCTTAAAGTTGCCAAGTTGGGAGACCCCTTGAAATAGTCTTTGGAAAGTCAAAAAGAAGAAGGGAATGGAAAATCTGCAATGCTGCCAAGAAAACTTCATGGATAAAGCTAGACTTGAGGGCATTCTTGCTTTTTAAAGAAGGTGACGAAAGCGCATGAGAAATGGTCTTTCAACAGATTACTTTGCATAATATTATTTATACTAAGTACTGGTTATTTATCACCCATGAAATATTTCTTCTTCTAAAGCCTGTAGTGGCAATGGTCAGTTATGATGGGAGTTGTAGTTCAGAAACCTATAAGACAGTGATGGCTAACTTTTTCCGGACCGAGTACCCAAAGCAATGTGCCCTCTGTGCATGTGCATGCTCCCCTCTGGATGCCCCCACCCCATGCGCATGCACACACGTCCTCCTGGACCCACAGCTGTCTTTAGAGGATCACACGACAACTGTGGCCAGGGGGGCTTTCTATCAGGTTCGTCTGATACGCCAGTTGCGGCCCTTTCTAGATCGGGACTCCCTATGCACAGTCACTCAGGCGTTCGTCACTTCTCGCCTGGACTACTGCAATGCTCTCTACATGGGGCTCCCCTTGGGGTGCACCCAGAGGCTCCAACTGGTGCAAAATGCAGCCGCGCGGGGGATTATGGGAGCGACAGGGCGCTCCCACATGACACCTCTCCTGCGTGAGCTGCATTGGCTGCCGGTGGACTTCCGGGTGCGTTTCAAGGTATTGGTAATCACTTTTAAAGCGCTCCATGGCTTAGGACCAGGGTACTTACGGGACCGCCTTCTGCCATCAATTGGCTCCCACTGGCCAGTTCGCTCCCACAAAGAGGGCCTCTTCAGGGTGCCGTCAGCCAGACAATGCCGGCTGGCGACCCCCAGGGGGAGAGCCTTCTCTGTGGCAGCCCCCACCCTCTGGAACAATCTTCCTCCAGAGCTGAGAACGATCTCCAACCTCCGGATTTTTCGTCGGGCCTTGAAAACATATCTTTTTCAGCTCGCTGGCCTAGCCTGATCTCTGCTAAATTTTTTAGAGTTTTTTAGAGTTTGATATTCATTTTAATATTAATCTGTTTTAATTCTCAGCTAAATTTATATTTGTTTTTATAATATTTTAATTTTTGTGTACTGATTTTTTAATTCGGCTGTTCACCGCCCTGAGTCCGCAAGGAGAAGGGCGGTATATAATAGGTTCGCCATCACGGCTATAGGACATGGTCTCCCAGCACAAAAACTAAGCCTTTTCATTTAAGCCTACGTGTGAGTTAAAATGAGAATATCTAGGCTCACACATCAGAACATCTCGTTTTGTTTAAATCATAATTTGTTGAACTAATTGCCATCATCCACATTCTCGCATTATGCTGTCATAAGACATACTTTTCAAGCCACAGAGACTCACTCACTCACTCAATAACTGGATCCACAGGTTTTCCCAAGTCATAATGCAGCTGAAGTGATGTACAATCTCAACCATTGTGCTTAACAAGCCATTATATGTGATTTAGCACATTCAAATCCAGTGAATACCAGCAGCAATAACACTTAGACTTATATAGCACTTCACAGTGCTTTACAGCCCTCTCTAAAGTAGTTTACAGAGTCAGCATATTGCCCCCAACAATCCGGGTCCTCGTTTTACCAAGTTCGGAGAACCAGTAGCAAAAATTCCTCCCCCCGCCCATGCCCAGCTGAGCCGCGGGATCATCAGAGGCTTTTTTTTTTTACTTTTAAAAGTATTTTTTCCACAACCTCTTCAGCCAAAGAGTTGTAGAAAAAATCCTTTTATAAGTAAATAAAAAAGCCTCTGATGATCCCGCGGCTCAGCTTGGATCACCAGAGCCTTTTAAAAGCATTTTGTTTACAACCTCTTTGGCTGAACCCCCCGGTGTCCTACTTACTACATGCCTCCTTTTGGTGTGCGCTGCGTGTGCGCACCTCACATTTGGTGCGTGGCGTGCACTATACATGCGCAGCCAGCAAACCTATAGTAAACCGGTTCAGATTTCACCACTGGTTATAGGCCGTGGTCTAGAACTCAAGAGACTACAAGTTTCTCAGGTTTAAAAAGAAGCCAATGGAAACCACTTCTGAAAAATGTGGCCAAGAAAAAAAATGTTGCAAGGATTTGTTCATCAGGAGTCAAGACTAACTCACAGGATAACCACAACGACTATGTACAATTACCCTGCAGTCATGTGTTTAACACACTCCCCTTTTCATTACTTTTAATTTGACAATAACTCTAGGGACTACGCCCAAGGCTTTCAGGAGGCAAGTTGTGTATTTTTGTTTTATAGCTGAAGATGTCAGGGCAGGGTTGTAGTTGCCCTGTAATAAAATTAATAGCGGCCTCAGCTCAGTCTCCAAGGTGGAAACAAACAGTTGGGTCAAGATGACTCAATCACAATGACTCAAAAAGACAGCTGTCAACATGTGTCAGATGAGAGCAAGGTGACGTGTCATTGTTCACGCATAGAGGACTTCTGTTTTTCACAACGTGGGCTATTTTGTGTATAATTGCCTTGTGCAGGAAAATGGAAGGCTAGAATCTACAATATTCATGCCTTGTTTTATCTTAACGACATCTAAATATTTTTTTATAAAGAGCAAAACCAGGATCTATCTTAAATGAAGATTCTGAGTCCAGTGCAATAATAAGGTAAAGGTAAAAGTTCCCCCTTGCACATATGTGCTAGTCGTTCCTGACTCTAGGGGGCGGTGCTCATCTCTGTTTCAAAGCCGAAGAGCCAGTGCTGTCCGAGGATGTCTCCGTGGTCATGTGGCTGGCATGACTCAATGCCAAAGGTGCACAGAACGCTGTTACCTTCCCACCAAAGGTGGTCCCTATTTTTCTACTTGCATTTTTTACCTCCTTTTTGTTCTGGCCCTGTGCCCAGAAATAACCTCCCCTCAGACAACCAGAGGCTAATGAACTGGCAGGCAACCAAGTAAGATGATAACAAACGTCGGCAGCAATCCGCAGCTGCTTGCCAACGTCTTTATTAAAAGGTCCGTCACATACACACAAGCTGAGACGCAGGGCCGATTCAAAACCGGGATCCACGAATCTTTGTTTTGTTCATCACAAAGATATGGCTACAATCCCTCTCTTATATAGTCTGGGAGGCGTGGTCCACCAGCTAATCACGACCACGCCTTTTCCTCTGCTGGGCTCTCCTGTCTCTCCGACGCTGGCGAGGATCCAACCAAAACTCACTCCCCTCGTCAATGTCCTCCTGTGGCTGCGGGGACGAGCTTGGCTCTGGGCCTATCTCCTGCCCTTCGGTGTCCTCCGGAGGCATTGCCAGAGAGGAGGGTCCTGGAGAAGGAGGCCTTGCCAACTCCTCTCCCTCACTCTCAGAGTCCTCCCCTGCTGATGACGCAGGCTCAGGCAACAGAGCCACAACACTTTTGAACTGCTAGGTTGGCAGAAGCTGGGACAAGTCACAGGAGCTCACCCAGGGGTGAAGTGCTCCTGGTTCGGACCGGATCACCCAGTCCGGTAGTGATGGAGGTGGGTGATTCGGAGAACCGGTAGCAAAAATCCCTGCCCCATGCCCCATGCCCAGCTGAGCAGCACAATCATCAGAGGCTTTTTTTTTTTACTTTTAAAAGCATTTTTTCTACATCCTCTTCGGCCAAAAAATGCTTTTAAAAGTAAAAAAAAAAGCCTCTGATGATCACGTGGCTCAGCTGGCATCGTCAAAGGCTTTTAAAAGAAAAAAAACCCCTTTTTTTCTTTTAAATGCCTCTGATGATCCCAGCTGAGTTGCCTGATCGGCAGAGGCTGCCGATCAGGCAACTCAGCTGGGATCGTCAGAGGCTTTTGAAAGCAATTTTTTACAACCTCTTGGCCGAAGAGGTTGTCGAAAAAATGCTTTTAAAAGTAAAAAAAAAAAAAATGACCACACCCACCCAGTCACATTAATCCCCAAGCCACGCCCACAGAACTGGTAGTAACAAATTTTAGATTTCACCACTGAGCTCACCCCATTACGCAGCACCACGGATTGAACTGCCGACCTTTCGATCGACAAGCTCAGCATCTTAGCCACTGAGCCACCTTATACCCAGTGCAATAATAGGGAAGAATAATAGTGAATTACTGTATTGCAATATGGAAATGTTGCTTTTGTTTTCTCCTTGCTGGTTTCCCATCCAAGTGCTAAGAACACCGACGCTTGCTTTAACCATGTTCTTAAAAGCAAGAAGAAATTTGAGGTGAGCTGCAGATCACCACTTCCTTCGCCAACACATGAATTCCCTTGCCAGGTTCAACCATGACATCAGCGTAAACATTAACTAGGGTTCAAATGCAATTATTTCTACCGTTCTAAGAAACCCATTGAAGTGAAAAAAAAAGAGTTCTATATAATCTTGGTGCTCTTTGAGTTGATTGTTTGCAGGCATTTCATTACCCAACTAGGTATCGTCATCAGTGTGAGTGAACGTGAGGTTTGCTCTCTATTTTTATACTGTATAATGGATTGCCCTACCGGTGGGATGTGGTTTTTTTCCTTTCGTAATTCCTTGATGTGGGTTCTGCTTGACTGTTTGGCTGGTGCTAATCTCTGTTTATATGGGTGTTGGTTTTGGAAAAATATTTGTTCTGGTGTTTTTGTTTCGTTCTTTGTTTGTTTACTGTCTCTTTGGAATGGCATGTAAATGTAGTTTATTTCTATGTGTCCATGAATGTACATCCACATAATTTGCATTCACATCACGAGATGCAACCCAAACAGGCATCTATATCCACAAACATTTGCATTCGGTTCCAATACAAAAGTAATGTTTCAAGCATATAGGCCATCCATAATTAAAATGCCACAGAAACCATAAACCGGAGAATGCGGAAGCTTAGCGCTTTTATGTGTGTTTAGGCCTCACCAAATTTATTAGATTTGCAGGATCACAAGTCAAATTTCAAAGGTTAAACTCCACAAGACTCTTTCCAGAAAATGAATAGCACTGGACTTCATATTTGCAGATTAACAGTGTTGGAAGGGACTTTTAGGTCATCTAGCCCAACCTCTGGCCCAAGCAGACCTGAATAAATCTGCAATTTCTTCCAAAAAGCCCCAACCACAGTCTGTGTTCTCTGTTTGTGGGGACACAAGTCCAGATGCCCCAGAATACACAAAATAAGTGCAAAAAAGTGTCACAAAAGCTAATAAGAGCAGAACAATTTTACAATCACTGGGTTGCAAAGGGTGATAAAAAAAAAAACATCTGTAGATTGAGAAAGATGCCCTGGCAATTTAACTAACATGATTTTAAGGCCCAGAGACCTCTGTAGGGTTCCCCCCCCCCAGGTATCCAACAGTTAAATTTGCAGCAAATAGTTAAATTTGCAGCTGAGCTCCTGTTCCGAGCAGGAATCCAAAGCCAGGCTGAACAGAGCAAACTACAATCAGTCCAGATGTACAAGATGTTGCAAGTTTTGAACCGGGGTGAAATCCAACAGGTTCTGGCGAACTGGTAGCGGAAAACTTGAGCAGTTCGGAGAACCAGCAAATATCACCTATGGCTGGCGCCAGAGTAGGATGGGAATGGAGATTTTGCAATATCCTTCCCCTGGAGTGGGGTGGGAATGGAGATTTTGCAATATCCTTTCCCCAGGAGTGGGGTGGGAATGGAGATTTTGCAGTATCCTTCCCCCAGGAGTGGGGTGGGAATGGGGATTTTGCAATATCCTTTCCCCAGGAGTGGGGAGGGAATGGGGATTTTGCAGTATCCTTCCCCAGGAGTGGGGTGGGAATGGAGATTTTGCAATATCCTTCCCCCAGGAGTGGGGAGGGAATGGGGATTTTGCAATATCCCTCCCCAGGAGTGGGGAGGGAATGGGGATTTTGCAGTATCCTTCCCACTGGAGTGGGGAAGGAATGGGGATTTTGCAGTATCCTTCCCCTGCCACGCCCACCGAGCCACGCCCACAGGACCAGTAGTAAAAAAAAAAATTGGATTTCACCACCGTTTTGAACCCCAAACTTCACACAACACCCAAACCCAAAGATTCCAGCTATTGCTTGGCAGGCTGTAATAAACCGAATTCACCATTTCAGAATGTTCCGAGAAGCTGGCTAGTTACGCGCAAGCAACCAATAAACCACAGCTAAACAAACCATGGTTTCTTTGGGAGTGGTGCAGGAGGCTTGGCAACCCCTGGGAAAAGTCCTTAAGCGATGAAAACCATCCGAGCCCCCCCCCCCAAAAAGATCACCCTTGGGACGATAAAAGAAAGCCCCCCCCCCTCCTTAAACAGATGCCAGGATGGATGACCTCACATAGCGCTTGGCAGTTTTTGATTAGATTTGATACGGGGTGCCAGCTGTGCCTGTCAAATTCCTCGTTGGATGGCAAACTTCCTTCCCGCAAGAGCCAGAGAGGGGACGCGGATTGATGGAGTGAGATGAGCCATCCTCCCTCTCCCCACCACCAAACCCGCTGCCCCTCCCTCACTTACCCGGGGACCCCCTCCAACCTGCCGCGGAGGGTCTGCTCAGCCTGAACCCCAGAAGGAAGAAGAGCAGGAGGGGGGCGCGGCTCGGCCCGGCTTTGGAGGCCCCCCATGATCTCCCACTCCCCAGGGACCAGCGCAGCCCAAGGACGGGGCTAGGCTGGGGTGGGGTGGGGCGGGGCGGGTCGGTTCCCCTCCTGCTGTTACCCGGAGGACTTGACGCGCCCAGCTCCGGGAAGGGAGGGCCAGGCAAGCGCGAGAGAGCGAAGTTCAACCCCTGCGCTCAGCTATAAGGAGCAGGCAGCCCGGGCCGGGAGAGGAAGTTGGCAAGAGGAGTTGGTCAACTTCTTCGTCCTGGTTTTTGCAAGGAGCCCGGAATTGGGGGGGGTGGGGAGGGGCCTTTTGCAGACAGTAATGGAGAGATGGGATGCTTGCATGTTGGAAGGAGCGCTTGGGCACCGGAGGGTATCCTATTGACCGTTTCCCTCTGACTGTCATTAAGTGTTGTACCTTATGATTCTTTTTTTAAAAATAATCTTTATTAAATATTTACAATAAAATGAATGCACAATAATAATGGAAAAGCAATAGAAGAAGCAAAATACAGAAACACTTAAACACTTAAAACCGAAAAACAAACAAGACTAACTAAGAGTTAAGGTCACTCTCCAATTAATATTAACTAATATCATCCTAGCCAAACATTTCAATTTTTATTAACTACAAAACAATTGGCCTGCTTTTATCAAAATTATAAGGAGTTATAAAGCCTAGTGAATATCTATCTAATCTAATTAGATGATCTTATCACCCTTCTCCTGAGTTTAATCTTCTTTTGAGCCAAATAAACATCTTATGATTCTTGACGAATGTATCTTTTCTTTTATGTACTCCCAGAGCCTATACACCAAAGACAAATTCCTTGTGTGTATAAAGAATTCTATTCTATTCTTGGTTTTAGTATATACGCTGCTCAAAAAAAAAAAGGGAACACAAGCAGAAGACATCCGAGATCTGAATGAATGAAATAGCCTTATTAAATACTTTGTTACATACAGTAGTTTTGTGTTCCCTTTAGTTGTTTGAGCAGTGTATAAACTTCTGCTTGTGTTCCCTTTATTTTTTTGAGTAATATATTAGGCTTTTAGTATATGAGAATAGAGTTTGTTTTCCCAAATGCCTCTGCTAACTCTGCTAAACAAGTAATTCTCTCAACACTGTCAAACTATTTACTAAGTCTGCATTACTATTAGTCTTCTCATCGTTCCTATCAACCATCTCCTCCCACTTATGACTGTATGACTGTAACTTTGCTGCTTGTATCCTTACGATTTATATTGATTGTTTCCTAGTATGATTTGATTGCTTATTTGTACCCTATGACTATCATTAAGTTTTGTTTTGTTTTGTTTTGTTTTGTTTTGTTTTGTTTTGTTTTGTTTTGTTTTGTTTTGTTTTGTTTTGTTTTGTTTTGTTTTGTTTTGTTTTGTTTTGTTTTTTAATGAGATTTATATGCCGCCCTTTCTCCACAAGGACTCAGGACAGCTCACAGCAATAAGCAACAAGTCCAAATTAAAATTCAAACAATAAAAGAATCTAAAATTCCCATTAAAACCCCTTCAGTCCAGGCCAGCCTGGCGAAACAACCATGTTTTAAGGTCATGGCGGAAAGAGCGAAGATGGGGGGGGGGGCCACCCAGAGCTCTAAGGAGAGCTGATTCCAGAGGGTAGGTGCGCCTACAGAGAAGACTCGCTCTCTAGGGGCCATCAGCCGACATTGCCTGGCCGACGGAATCCCAAGTAGGCCCTCTCTGTGTGAGTGCACAGGTGATGGGGAGCTGTTGCTGGCTGCAGGTGATTCTGCCAGATACCCCGGGCCTAAGCCATGTAGGGCTTTATAGGTAATCACCAACACCTTGGACCTCAGTGTTGTACCTTAGGATTCTTGATGAATGCATCTTTTATTTTATGTACACTGAGGGCGTATGCACCAGACAAATTCCTTGTGTGTCCAATCACACTTGGCCAATAAAGAATTCTATTCTGTTCTGTTCTGTTCTGTTCTGTTCTGTTCTGTTCTGTTCCGTTCTATTCCATTCTATTCCATTCCATTCCATTCCACTCCACTCCACTCCACTCCACTCTATTCTATATTGTGTTTATTGTTTCCTAGTATGATTTGATTGCTTATTAGTATCCTATGACTATCAATAAGTGTTGTACCTTATGATTCTTGATGAACGTATCTTTTCTTTCATGTACACTGAGAGCATCTGCACCAAAGACAAATTCCTTGTGTGTCCAATCACACTTGGCCAATAAAGAATTCTGTTCTGTTCTGTTCTGTTCTGTTCTGTTCTGTTCTGTTCTGTTCCGTTCTATTCCATTCCATTCCATTCCATTCCATTCCATTCCATTCCATTCCATTCCATTCCACTCCACTCCACTCCACTCCACTCTATTCTATATTGTGTTTATTGTTTCCTAGTATGATTTGATTGCTCATTAGTATCCTATGACTATCAATAAGTGTTGTACCTTATGATTCTTGATGAACGCATCTTTTCTTTCATGTACACTGAGAGCATCTGCACCAAAGACAAATTCCTTGTGTGTCCAATCACACTTGGCCAATAAAGAATTCTATTCTATTCTGTTCTGTTCTGTTCTTTTCTTTTCCGTTCCTTTCCATTCCATTCCATTCCATTCCACTCCACTCTATTCTATATTGTGTTTATTGTTTCCTAGTATGATTTGATTGCTCATTAGTATCCTATGACTATCAATAAGTGTTGTACCTTATGATTCTTGATGAACATATCTTTTCTTTCATGTACACTGAGAGCATCTGCACCACAGACAAATTCCTTGTGTGTCCAATCACACTTGGCCAATAAAAAATTCAAATTCTAATATAATCATTCACAAGGGCCGGGTAATGCAGTCACCGGCTCAGGTTGAGCCTTACAATTGAAAGGATCAGGAAGATCCTTTCATTTTTATTTATTTTTTTACATTTATTTTTATTAAACCATTTTCTTCATTTTACATCACAGGTTCCATCTTTATAACACTTCCGTACTGGTATGCATCCTCCCACCCTTTATATATGCTATTTATACAATCTGTAGTTATTATTCTGTGTGTGTCTTACATTTTACATAAGAAAAGACAAATAATGAACTGGAAAATAGTAATAAGTATAAAGATAAGGATAGATGAAGAATATATAATATGATAGTAGGATGTTATAAAACTGATCCTTTCAGTTGGAGGTTTTTAGGAAGATTGGACAGCTGTTTGACAAGAATGGTATAGGGCAGAGGTCTTCAAACTTGGCGGCTTTAAGACTTGTGGACTTCAACTCCCAGAATTCTCCAGCCAGCTGGCTGGAGAATTCTGGGAGTTGAAGTCCACAAGTCTTAAAGCCGCCAAGTTTGAAGACCTCTGGTATAGGGTCTCCCTCTTGAGCAAGGGATTGGACTAGAATAGCGGTCACCAACTGGTGATCCGTGAACCACCGGTGGTCTGCGAGAAAAGTTTGGTGGTCCACAGAAAAATTCTTTGCATTTTTAACATTGCACTAAATCAGGGGTCCTCAAACTACGGCCCCTGGGACAGATATGTGCAATGAATGTTTCTGTTGCTGCAGAGAGTCTCCCCCTTCGGGGTCTTATTGTGTGGGTCAGAGGGGGGCAGAAATTCTGACTTGGGGTCTGCTTCAGCCTCCTGGTGTGGGGCTTTGGGCGAAGGTTGGAGGGAAGTACCACTGGTGGCGAAGAGCCAGAGGGCCTCATTCCAGTGGGACTGCATCATGGCCTGGAACTGGCTGACCATCTCAGCCCGCTGAGCCTCTAGGTGCCGGTACCTGGCCTTGCACTCCTGCAGGTCTTCCCTCTGCTCGGAAAGCCTATGCTCATAGTCCTCAGTGAGGTGCTTCTGCTGAGCCTCCTTCTCGGCCAGATCCACTTTGAACTGATCTGTTTTGCCAACTCTTTCTCGTGGTGGCTGCTTAGCTCCAACAACTGCTTCCTGTTGGGGTCCTAAGAAGCCCGGGTGGGGAGGGAAGGAGGGGCTGGGAGGGGAGACGTGAGTAGAGGCTGGCACCCTCGATGTGAATGACATCGAGTTGGCCACACCCACTGAGTCACATGACCACCGAGTCATGCCCACCCAGCCGATCATTATGCAGATCATATTAGTAGTCCACTGGATTTAAAATTATGAATTTAGTGGTCCCTGAGGTCCGAAAGATTGGTGACCCCTGGACCAGAAGATCTCCAAGGTTCCTTGCAACTCTGTTATTCTGTCAACTGGAAATCATACAGTGTATGGCATTCAATCAAGCACCCTTTCGTTAATTTAGCATCCTTATGACGTTAGAGGTTGTAAAATGGGGCAAAACTCACTTAACAAATGTTCCACTTAGCAAAAAGAAATTGTGGCCTCCATTGTGGTCTTTAAGTCAAGGATTACGTTTCACTTACTTCCTCTCTAAGAGCCGGAGTGATCCAGAGATAAGGGTACTGTACTGGGAGTCAGTCACCGGCTCAGCTACAACCTCGTCACTGGATGCAAACCAGTCCAACTAGTTGGGAAAGTTGGCTGGGGCATGACAGGAGCCTTCTGAAGCACAGAAGGAGGCTGGTATCATAGAAGTTGGCAGCTCTACGGCAGCTCTGTAGAGATTCTCTGCTGAGCCTCCTTCTGGGTCAGATGCAATCTGAACTGAGCTGTTTTGCCAACTCTTTCTCATGGTGGCTGCTTAGTTCCAACAACTGCTTCCCACAACACTGTCAAATTATCTACTAAGACTGTATTACTATTCTTCTTCTCTTCCTTACTAATATCTACCTCTTTCCACTTTTACTATAACCATATTGCTTGTATCTTTCAATTTATATTGTTTTTACTTGTTTCCTAGTACGCTTTGATAGCTTATTAGTAACCTTGACTATCACTAAGTGTTGTATCTTTTTAATCTTGATGAATGTATTTGATTCTCCTTATGTACACTTAGAGCATATACACAGGGGTGAAATCCAGCAGGTTCTGACAGGTTCTGGAGAACCGGTAGCAGAAATTTTGAGTAGTTCGGAGAACCAGCAAAGACCACCTCTGGCTGGCCCCAGAATGGGGATTTTGCAGTATCCTTCCCCTGGAGTGGGGAGGGAATGGGGATTTTGCAGTAACCTTCTCCTGGAGTGGGGTGGGAATGGAGATTTTGCACACACACCAAGCCACGCCCACCAAGGCACACCCACAGAACCGGTAGTAAAAAAAGTTGGATTTCACCATTGGATATACACCTACAAAGGCAGCATTTAAGATCCAGCTGCTGCAATTACTTGCGAGTTCAATCCCAGCCAGGCTCAAGGTCGACTCAGCCTTCCATCCTTTATAAGGTGGGTAAATTGAGGACCCAGTTTGTTGGGGGCAATAAGCTGACTTTGTATAAATATAAATATACAAAAGTATGAAGGCTATTGCTTAACGCATTGTAAGCCGCCCTGAGTCTCCGGAGAAGGGCGGCATATAAATCAAATTAATCAAACAAACAAACAAAGACAAATTCCTTGTGTGTCCAATCACACTTGGCCAATAAAGAATTCTATTCTATTCTGTTCTGTTCTGTTCTGTTCTGTTCTGTTCTGTTCTGTTCTATTCTATTCTATTCTATTCTATTCTATTCTATTCTATTCTATTCTATTCTATTCTATTCTATTCTATTCTTTCCCATCTTGTCTTGTCTTGTCTTGTCTTGTCTTGTCTTGTCTTGTCTTGTCTTCTCTTGTCTTGTCTTGTCTTCCCTTCCCTTCCCTTCCCTTCCCTTCTCTTCTCTTCTCTTCTCTTCTCTTCTTTCCCATCTTCTCTTGTCTTGTAGTCTTGTCTTGTCTTGTCTTGTCTTTTCTTATCTTCTCATCTCTTCTCATTTCTTCTCTTCTCTTCTCTTCTCTTCTCTTCTCTTCTCTTCTCTTCTCTTCTCTTCTCTTCTCCTTCTCTTCTCTTCTTTCCCATCTTCTCTTCTCTTGTCTTGACTTCTTCTCTTCTCTTCTCTTCTCTTCTCTTCTCTTCTCTTCTCTTCTCTTCTCTTCTCTTCTCTTCTCTTCTCTTCTTTCCCATCTTCTCTTGTCTTGTCTTGACTTCTTCTCTTCTCTCTTCTCTCTTCTCTTCTCTTCTCTTCTCTTCTCTTCTCTTCTCTTCTCTTCTCTTCTCTTCTCTTCTCTTCTCTTCTCTTAATATTTGTAGCTCTGGGTTGAAATGAGGGGTCCTTGGTGCTCTCCCTGCTTGCCTGTTTTCATGCAGATATTTCTAAATGTTTAGATTTCTAAATTTAGATTTCCGGATGTTACCAAAGTAGGTAAGATCACCCATGCTAGCTGGATTACCTAGTTTGGGTAAGGAAACATCTGCGAGAAAGCTAGCAAGCTCAGAGAGCACCAAGAAGCCGTCATTTCAACCCGGAGCTACAAATGTCCTCCTTTATTTTCTGAACTCTCACAAACCTTCTAATGCCTAAACTACAAGCACCTTGCTAAACAGCAAAGCCGATAACAGAAAAGTTGGTGGAGGCATTTCAAATCATTCTTCCTTCAGATCTCCTGCAGGGGAGCAGCCCAATCACGTGAGAATCTGACAAGCATCCCAGGATTCCATTGTATTCTCTCTCTTTCTCTCTCTCTCTCCAGGAAGTGCTTTCTGGATCTTTTGAATAACAAGGAGTTCTGCCAAGTGGCAGGAACTCATTTCTCTCCCTCACCACCCCCCCCTTGCAACAAATCAGCTCTCTCAACTTTAAAGAGAAGCACGTGGATGGCTGGCTCCTTTTGATCTTAACAGATTCATAGTAAATCAGTAGTGGAAAAATTACTATGGGAAGCACTCAGTAGTGGGTTTCAAATATTTTTACTACTGGTTCTTTGGGCATGGCTTGGTGGGTGTGGCATGGCTTGGTGGGCGTGGCAGGGGAAGGATACTGCAAAATCTCCATTCCCATCCCACTCCAGGGGAAGGTTACTGCAAAATCCCCATTTCCTCCCGATCAGCTGGGACTTGGGAGGCAGAGAATAGAGGGGGGCGGGGCCAGTCAGAATTTTTACTACCGGTTCTCCGAACTACTCAAAATTTCCGCTACCGGTTTTTCAGAACTGGTCAGAACCTGTTGAAACCCACCTCTGGAAGCACTGGATGTTTTGAGGAAGGATATTTTAGAAGTGACTGAATTAGTTTATTTTCTGAGAATGGGTTTGCCTGGGGGTGAAATCCAATTTTTTTTTACTATCGGTTCTGTGGGCGTGGCTTGGTGGGCGTGGCAGGGGAAGGATACTGCAAAATCCCCATTCCCACCCCACTCCTGGGGGAAGGATATTACAAAATCCCCATTCCCACCCCACTCTGGGGCCAGCCAGAGGTGGTATTTGCTGGTTCTCTAAACTACTCAAAATTTCCGCTACTGGTTCTCCGGAACCGGTCAGAAGCTGCTCGATTTCACTCCTGGTTTGCCTAATGCACGAGTGCTGAAAAAATTAACCAAGGTGCTGTAATTTTTTTTCTCAAGATATGTAAAGCGTGCTTCTAAACTTGTTTCAATGGAGTCTATGGTTGTTTGTTGCGTCTTTATAGTAGTTTCTATGGTATGGACCCTATCAGACATGGCAATTAAGTTGTCAAATTTTGGCAAACAAGATGGACATAGATGGAGAAATGTAGGATATGCTTGTAGGAAATTGGCTGTCTGTTTTGTTTATTTTCAGGCAGGTGTGGTAGGCATATTTGGTACATAAACGGCATTTCTTGAATTCATCATATTCGTTGATAGATTCATTATGTTGATAGCATGGTTACAGGTAACCGATAAGTCCATCTTAATATGCTATTCCTGGTATGTGATGTTTTGTATACATACAGAGAAAGAAGCACTCTTGGGATCTTTGACTTTTAGGCTTGCTGTCAATCATCAGCCATCATACTAATGACTGTTTTGAACAATAGGCAGGTTGCATTACACAAATGGTTATTTTATATGTGAAATTATGACTGAAATGTTTCTGCACCTATATTGGTTCACATTGTCAGGAAGTTGCTTCTCTCTTTGTTCAGTTTCCATCCATTGCTTCTTGTTTTGCCTTCTGGCGCTTTGAAAAATACATTGCCCCCTCCCCACTTCTTTTGGCAGCCCCTTAAAAGCCTGTTGCCTATCACACTCTTGGGCAAAGCATGTGAGCCATTTCCTCCTTTCAGTGGTCCATGAAAGTGCATCTATAGTATGT
Source organism: Coluber constrictor foxii (assembly GCA_038048745.1). Lineage (NCBI taxonomy): Eukaryota > Metazoa > Chordata > Lepidosauria > Squamata > Colubridae > Coluber > Coluber constrictor. The sequence continues at coordinate 24,530,475 of CM075967.1, forward strand.
AGATAATAAAGTTGAAAAAAGGTGAACAACATTTTTACAGAACTATAGATACATTGAGGCTGGGTGTGACAAGGAATAGCTGGAAAGGGAGGGGCCAGGCGAGGCACCCTTTGACGTGAGTGACGTTGAGTTGGCCACACCTACCCAGTCACATGACCATCAAGCCGTGCCCACTGTCACATGACCATCAAGCCACACCCACAAAATAAGCCACGCTTATTTTAAAAAAATAAGCCACACTTATAATAAAAAAAAAATTAGAACCCAATCTTGGTAACCATGTGTATCTTGTGCAGAGGGCAGTGACGAGCTCTTCAAATAATCTTATTAAGTGACAGAGAGAGACAGAGAGAGAGAGACAGACAGAGAGAGAGGGATGTGTTTGTGTGAGAAAAACAGAGTAACTGGGTTTATTCATCTGTTTTAACCATCCTGCTAAGCTTGGTTTGATGACTACAAACCATAATTAGCTGGGTTCACACTGCAAGCCACACCAAGCCATAAATCAAAAGTGCCTGAAAGCCATATTTAACATTTTTTAAATGTTTAATTTATATGCCGCCTTTCTCCAGAGACTCTGGGCGGCTTACAATGCGTTAAGCAATAGCCTTCATACTTTTGTATATGCCTGCTTAGTAGGCATGCGCGCCCACGCCCATGCTCCCATTTCATCACTCAGTGCCAAAAAAGTTCGCCAATAATGGTATAGGGCAGTGATGGTTAGCCTTTTTGGTGCCGAGTGCCAAAGCATGCATGTGTGCATGAATGCATGGGTGCGTGTGCAAACCCCCAAAATGGAATGTGAGTACCCCCACACATGTACCCCACCACCCATGCCCCATTTTGGCTTCCAGGTTGATGCAGGAAGCTTTCCAGGCCCAAAACAGGGTATGGGTGGGGCCTCACGCAATACCCCCATGCCCCGTTTTGGCTTCCAGGTTGGTGCAGGAGGCTTTCCCTCCCTCCTGGGGATCACCTTAAAGGAACAGCTTGCAGCAGCTCCGTTCTGAATGGAGGGAGAAAAGTTAGCATTCTCTCTGCTGCATTTAACATTGAATTCTGTGGCAGAGGGAATGCTAACTTTTCTCCCTCCATTCAGAACGGAGCTGCTGCTCCCTTTATGGTTCCCTCCCGGCCCCCTCCCTCCTGAGGATTACCTTAAAGGGACAGCCTGCAGCAGCTCCGTTCTGAATGGAGGGAGAAAAGTTAGTGTTCTCTCTGCTACATTTAACATTGAATTCTGTGGAATATCAAGCGGCTGGAAGAGGTGAGTGGCGATCAGCCAGGTATGAGTGGGGCCAAGGAGGGGTAATTACTACCGGTTCGGCGAACTGATGCCCATAATCCCTAGAAGTTCACCCGATCCGGTCCGAACAGGTAGGATTTCACCCCTGCTCTGAGTTGAGTTGGGCTGAGAGAGAGAGTGACCAGCCCCAGGTCACCTAGCCAGCTTTCATGGGTAAAGCAGGATTAGAACTCACAACCTCCTGCTCTGTAGCCCGGCGCTTTAACCACTAGACCAAATTCTGTACAAAAGGCAATCAATATAGTCTAACAATAAATAAATATAGTTTTCGTGCCGTATGCTTTTTTAAACAAACTTTTTAATACCGTATACTTTTAATAAACAACCTACTACCGTGTAGTTGTTAATAAATGCATTTTTGATGCTACATGCTTTTTCTGTCAACACACAGCCTTTCATTGCCAAACAGCCTTAGAAACGTAGGCAAAACTGAACTTGGTTTCTTCACAGGTGAAGAAAAACAGAATACGGATTTTTAGCGAGTTTTCACGCAGCTGTGAATAGCGTCTCCCATCTCTACTGGCCGAATCGCAACCACTCAGAAAATTGAGCTGGATTTAGACACAGACTCCTAAGCTGCAAAAGCAGATCTAGGATGTAATAATAATAATAATAACTTTATTGTCATTGTACGTGTATACACAGTATACCCATACAACAAAATTCACTTAACACCCAAAGATCAGGTCCAAGACACATAAGAATCCCACCCAGGCAACTCCTTTCACACAAAGCTTCACACATGCACATTTAAAAACTATGAAGCCATTTAAGGCAGGGATCTCCAACCTTGGCAATTTTAAGACTTGTGGACTTCAACTCCCAGAGTTCCTCAGCCAGCAAAGCTCTGGGAGTTGAAGCCCACAAGTCTTAAAATTGCCAAGGTTGGAGACCCCCTGATTTAAGGGATAGAAATCCTAGCTTACCTTCCTTCCTGCGATCTGGGGCTGCCTCAACAGATGGGCCAATCTTCTCTAAGGTTTTTCTTCTGCTTAAGCCCTTCTTGCAGATTCTCCGGGCGATTCAAGTGCTGCCATCCCTGTAGCCCCAGCCGGTCGGCGAAGAAGCAGATGGAAACGATTAGCCACAAAAAGCTGGAAAGTTCCAGTTTTCCCCAAACTGGAAAATGAAACTCCGAGCTTTTCAGTTGCTCTGGTGCCTCGGGGCAGCCTTTCCGGATAGTCCTCAGAGTCTGACTAAGCGACTTACGGTGTTTCTTCTGAAAGGACGCTTGGCAACTCTTAATCACATTTTCTGAGAGCCTCTCCAGAACCATTACTAAGGCTGAGAGAAAAATCTCTTCAGCTGGGAGTGGGGGAGAAGTGGTGAAATATACTCCGTTAACCGCTTTAATGTCACCATTGACCCTTATCCTCATCTTGTTCTTCATTGTTTCATCCTTGAGGAGCATCGAGGGAAGTCAAGAAGCTTGTGCCAACCTCCAAAATGTTACGTAGAGATGGTTTGGCATAGTGCTTAAAGTTCTGGCCTAGAAGCCAGGAGACTGGGAGTTGTAGTACTGCCTTATGCATGAAAGCTGGCTGGGTGATCTTTTTTTTAAAAAAAAAATCTTTATTTTACATTTTCAATTAAAAACAAACATTAATCAGACAATCAGACATCATACAATAAAAAAAAAGAACATTATATATAAGAATAAACCTATAAACCCCTATACCCCACTAACCAAAACATCCTATACTTTTTGTTAATACTCTAATCCGGAGAAGACAGAACACCTTACATATCTTTATATATCAATCCTATCCTTTCTACTTCCTGGGCTGGGTGATTTTGAGCCAGTCACTCTCTCGGAGCCCATCTGAAAATATTTACAGACCCCTCACATCCTGGACATAAATTGTTTCAACTCCTACCCTCAAAACGATGCTATAGAGCACTGCACACCAGAACAACTAGACACAAGGACAGTTTTTTTCCCGAACGCCATCACTCTGCTAAACAAACAATTCCCTCAACACTGTCAAACTATTTACTAAGTCTGCACTACTATTAATCTTCTCATCGTTCCCATCACCCATCTCCTTCCACTTTATGACTGTATGGCTGTAATTTTGTTGCTGGTATCCTTACGATTTATATTGATATTGTTTCCTGATTGCTTATTTGTACCCTATGACTATCATGAAGTGTTGTACCTTATGATTTTTGATGAACGTATATTTTCTTTTATGTACAATGAGAGCTTATGCACCAAAGACAAATTCCTTGTGTGTCCAATCACACTTGGCCAGTAAAGAATTCTATTCTATTCTATTCTATTCTATTCTATTCTATTCTATTCTATTCTATTCTATTCTATTCTATTCTATTCTATTCTATTCTATTCTATTCTATTCTATTCTATTCTATTCTATTCTATTTTATTCTACTCTACTCTACTCTACTCTACTCTACTCTACTCTACTCTACTCTACTCTACTCTACTCTACTCTACTCTACTCTACTCTACTCTACTCTACTCTACTCTATTCTATTCTATTCTATTCTATTCTATTCTATTCTATTCTATCTCACCTCACACTCCTTGTGACTGGCCCAGAGTCACCTGGCCAGTTTTCATCCCTAAAGCAGAACTAGAACTCACCATCCCCTGGTGATTGGCTCAAATTTAACCCAGCCAGCTATCGTCCCTAAGGCAGAAACCAGAATTCACATTTTCCTGGTGATTGATCTACCAGTCAGCTTTAATCCCTAAGGCACGACGAGAGCTCAGAGTTTCCAGCCTGATGCCTTAAATATTAGATCAAACTGGTTTGTTAGGTTCGGGGTTTCTTAGCAACTGCATCTTCTGGATGAGGGCTGAAGGGCAGCAGAGAGGAGTCATGAATGGCCCTTCGCTGTCCTCTCCCTGCCCCCCACCCCCTTGCAGACCTGTTAGCTAGAATTGACTGTCCTGTTTTTCTAGCACAAGATTTTGCAAACCATGTGGGAACTCCATGCTTCCAAGAGAAACTTAGACATCACAGAGAGGAGAAAGGGGTTAAGCTATTTTCCAAAGCACCCGAAGGCCAGACAAGGAATAATGAATGGAAACTGAACAAGGAGAGATTCAACCTGGAAATAAGGAGGGATTTTTTGACCGTGAGAACAATCAGCCCATGGAACAGAAGTTGCCTTCAGAAGTTGTGGGAGCTTCATCACTGGAGGCTTTCAAGAAGAGACTGGACCAGTGGTGGGTTGCTACAGGTTCGCCCCAGATTGGGCAAACTGGTAGCGGTGGTGGTGGGAAGCCCCGCCCACCCAGCCGGACGTCTCTGCGCATCTTCAGAAGCTTCTGTGCCCACGAGCAAACTGGTAGTGATGGGATTTGAATCCCACTACTGGACTGGACTGCCATTTGTTGGAAATGGTGTAGGGTCTCCTGCTTTGGGGGGGGAGGGGTGGGTTGGACTAGATGATCTACAAGATTCTTTCCAACTCTTGTTAATCTTTTTTTTAAAAAAAAAGTTTTCAAAACTTCAATTGAATGTAGCTCATTTTCTTTCATAGAGTTTTTCCTCCTGAGCACAGATTCCAGGATTTTAATTTATTTATTTTTTTGGTTCTGCAGAGCTGAACAAGTTTGAAAACCGCTAATCAAGTGAGTGGGGTAATCCTCTTTCGTGGAACCTATTTGGTAGTTTATGGGGCAAATAAAGTTTTTCTCTTCTGTTTTGGACTGTCAAGATTTTTAGGCAGTGAGAAAAGCCTGGGACTCGGATTGATTTTGTATGTTCCATCTGAAGTTAAAATGTAACACTTCAAAATTACTCAACATGTGTGCAAAAGAGAGAGGGGAAGAGAGAGAGAGAGAGAGAGAGAGAGAGAGAGAGAGAGAGAAAGGGAGGGAGGAGAGAGGGGGGAGAGATGGGGAGGAGTAGAGAGGGAGGGAGGGATGGGGAGAGAGAAAGAGGGAAGGAGGGGGAGAGGAAGAGAGAGGGGAGAGAGAGAGAGAGGGAGAGAGGGGGAGAGAGAGAAAGAGGGAGGGTGAAAGAGGGAGGGGGAGGGAGAGGGAGAGAAAGGGAGGGGGAGAGAGAGAGGGAGGGATGGGGAGAGAGAAAGAGGGAGGGATGGGGTGGGGAAAGAGAAAGAGGGAGGGAGGGGGAGGGGAAGAGAGGGGGGAGAAGGAGGGAGGGGGAGAGAAGAAAGAGGGAGGGCAAGAGATGGAGGGGGAGGGAGACTGAGGGAAAGGGAGGGGGAGGGAGAGAGATAAAGGGAGGGAGGGGAGAGAGGGGAGAGACGGGGAGGAGGAGGGAGGGAGGAGAAGAAAGAGAAAGGGAGGATGAGAGAGGGAGGGAGGCGGAGAGGGAGGGGAGAGAGAGGGAGGGGGAGAGAGGGGGAAAGAGAGAGGGATGGGGAGAGAAAAAGGGAAAGAGGGATGGGGAGAGAGAAAGAGGGAGGGAGGGGGAGGGAGAGAGGTGGGGAGGGAGGAGGAGAGAGGGTGGGAGGGGGAGGGGAGAGAGGGAGGGAAGAAGAGAGAGAGAGAATCTTAGTCTTATGCCTACCTTTCTCCAGTTGCAAAGTGTTTTCCTGCTCACTTGCAGCAAAATGGCCCGAAGAGAAAGGAAAAAGCCCATTAGGACTTGTGAGGGAGGAAGGGGAGAAGCAGGAGGCAGGGAAGGGGTGGCCCCGGGGTCTTTCTCCGACATGCTTTGTGACAGAGGAAAAGGAAATGCGGTCATCTTTGGCAAAAGGGAATTGGATGGCCTCTGGGGGAGAGCTCGGCTAGACGGCTCGTGCTGAGACTTGTACAATCCTGGCATTTGGAAAGCTTTTGTGGGTTTTTGCCTTGCGAGTTAAAATCCAGGTTGGGCTGGGTACATGTTGGCTCAGTGGTGAAGACGCTCAGCTTGTCGATCGAAAGGTCGGCAGTTCAGTGGTTCGAATCCCTAGTGCTGCGTAACAGGGTGAGTTCCTGTTCCTTGTCCCAGCTTCTGCCAACCTAGCAGTTCAAAAGCACGTAAAAAAATGCAAGTAGAAAAATAGGGACCACCTTTGGTGGGAAGGTCACAGCGTTCCGTGCACCTTTGGCATTGAGTCATGACAGCCACATGACCACGGAGACATCTTCGGACAGCGCTGGCTCTTCGGCTTTGAATCGGAGATGAGCACCGCCCCCTAGAGTTGGGAACAAATAGCAGATATGTGCGAGAGGAACCTTTACCTTTAACCAAGAAAAATGATTTGTTTGGTGCTTGGGGCTTTGCAGGAATTCAATACAGGTAGTGTCCTCAACTTACACCACAATGGAGCCCAAAATTTCTGGCGCCTAAGCGAGACATTTGTTAGGTGAATTTTGCCCCATTTTACAAACTTTCCTGCCACCGTTGTTAAGTGAATCCCTGCGGTTGTTCAATTAGTAACACAGCTGTTAAATAAATCTGGTTTCCCCAATGGCCTTGCTTGTCACGTGACCCCAGGAGGCTGCAAACCATCATAAATATGAATCAGTTGTCAAGCATCCGAATGTAAATCACGGGACCATCGGGATGCTGCAACGGTCCTAAGTGTGAAAAACGGTCATAACTCACTTTTTTTTCTGTGCCGTTGAAACTTTGAATAGTCACTCAATGAATTGTTGTAATGAGGGCTACCTGGTGCTCTCTGAGCTTGTTTGTTTGTTTGTTTTAATTTGATTTATATGCCGCCCTTCTCCGGAGATTCAGGGCGGCTTACAATGCGTTAAGCAATCGCCTTCATACTTTTGTATATTTTATACAAAGTCAGCTTATTGCCCCCACAAACTGGGTCCTCATTTTACCTACCTTAGAAAGGATGGAAGGCTGAGTCAACCTTGAGCCTGGGGAGATTCGAACTTACAGTAATTGCAGACAGCTGAATGTTCGTTTTCTTTCTTTCTTTCTTTCTTTCTTTCTTTCTTTCTTTCTTTCTTTCTTTCTTTCTTTCTTTCTTTCTTTCTTTCTTTCTTTCTCCTTCCTTCCTTCCTTCTTTCCTTCCTTCCTCTTTCTTTCTTTCTTTCTTTTTTTAATTTGATTTATATGCCGCCCTTCTCCGGAGACCCAGGGCGGCTTACAATGCGTTAAGCAATAGCCTTCATACTTTTGTATATTTTATACAAAGTCAGCTAATTGCCCCCACAAACTGGGTCCTCAATTTACCTACTTTAAAAAGGATGGAAGGCTGAGTCAACCTTGAGCTGGGTGAGATTCGAACTTACAGTAATTGCAGACAGCTGAATGTTCGTTTTCTTTCTTTCTTTCTTTCTTTCTTTCTTTCTTTCTTTCTTTCTTTCTTTCTTTCTTTCTTTCTCCTTCCTTCCTTCCTTCCTTCCTTCCTTCCTTCCTTCCTTCCTTCCTTCCTTCCTTCCTTCCTTCCTTCCTTCCTTCCTTCCTTCCTTCTTTCCTTCTTTCTTTTTTTAATTTGATTTATATGCCGCCCTTCTCCGGAGACCCAGGGCGGCTTACAATGCGTTCAGCAACAGCCTTCATACTTTTGTATATACCTGCTTAGTAGGGCTTTCGCCCCACCCCCACCCCCAAGCGGTGTTCCTTTTTATACAAAGTCAGCTAATTGCCCCCACAATCCAGGTCCTCATTTTACCAACCTCAGAAGGATGGAAGGCTGAGTCAACCTTGAGCCTGGTGAGATTCGCACTTGCAGTAATTGCAGGCAGCTGGCAGCTAAGTGCTACTTTAACAGCACTTAGTCAACTGCGCCACCAGGCTCTTATGTATGTATGTATGTATGTATGTATGTATGTATGTATGTATGTATTTATTTATTTATTTATTTATTTATTTATGTGATTTATATGCCGCCATTCTCCCCGAGGACTCAGGGTGGCTTACAAAAACAATCATAAATACAAATCACAATAAACACATTAAAATGCATTAAAATCCATAAAATCATTCTAAAAAAGACTATATAACCCCATGATCGTAATATTCTTTAAACAGCCATGTCTTTAATCCCTGGCGAAAGGAGAGGAGGTCGGGGGCCGTCCTGAGGTCGTGGGAAGACAATTCCAGAGGGTCGGAGCTCCGACAGAGAAAGCCCTCCCCCTGGAGGCCGCCAGCCGACATTGCTTGGCTGACGGCACCCGGAGGAGCCCCACTCTATGGGAGCGCACTGGACGGTGGGAGGAAGGCAGGAGGTGGTCCTGTAAGTACCCCGGGTCTAAGCCATGTAGGGCTTTATAGGTTAAAACCATTACCCACACTAGGTAATGTAGCACTGATGTTACCTAGTTAGGGAAATGAAACCTGAGGAAGAAAACAACCACGTTCACAGACCAACAAGGACCTCTCACTTCAACCCTGAGCTGCAAATATTCTCCTTTATTGGAACGGCTGTAAGTTGATGGCTATCTGTATAGGTAGAATAGAAAGCCTCACTGGACACTACCAACAGGTGTGTTCTTCTCTCTCTTTTCTCTTAGCCATGTCTCCATGCAAGATCATGAAGTGCAACTCTGAATTTTTGGCTGCAACCTCGGGGACGCAGCCCCTGGCCGCTGAGGATGCTCCTGAGTTCTGCACTGCCTTGCGTGCTTATGCTCTCTGCATCCACCACACGGCTCGCACCTGCCGGGGAGACTTTTTCTACCACTCTGCAGTCCACGGCATCGATGATCTCATGACCCAACATAACTGCTCCAAAGATGGGCCCACCTCCCAGCCTCGCCTCCCCCCCGCTGCCCCGGCGTGACAGCCAGGAGCGCTCGGACAGCCCCGAGAGCTGCCATTATGAATGTAGCTTCCACAAACACTCCTTGCGCCCCAACTACACCCACTGTGGGCTGTTTGGAGACCCCCACCTGCGGACGTTTTCGGACAGCTTCCAGACATGCAAAATCCAAGGGGCTTGGCCGCTCATTGACAACAACTACCTGAATGTGTAACTCACCAACACTCCTGTCTTGCCTGGTTCCCTGGCAACGGCCACCACCAAGGTAGGAATGTCCCCATAGCAGAGCATGGCTTGGAGAATCTGACCTCTTGTGGACGTTTTGGAAAAGCTTGCTTTGCTTGACCTCATCAAAATTGAGTTGGCTTGTTCTGGAGGCCTCCATATCATCCTTCTGTGGTCCAAGGAAGTCCAACATGTGCTTGTTTGGGGGATTTAAGAACACTGTCAGGGTTCTGATGGATGCCCTAATTAAATCAGGAGCATCGCCAAGCTTCAAAAGAAATCCAGTTATTTATTAGGAGCTTCATATTGGCACGTTCCCAAGTGAAGCCAGCTCTGACCCTACGTAATTTATGCCCCAATCATGACCCTGTTTTCCCCCTCCCCCCAGGGTGTGTCATCAATCATATTCACCAATGGAGCAATTTCCTGGGTTGTACTCCTCTGGCTGTTGTAGGTAACCCTGGGATACAGCCTTGAGAGAGATAAGCATGGAATGTGCATCTGTCTTTGGCTGCTGTTTGGCTGTTTTCCCATCCCCACTGGCCTATGGCAACTCGAGAGCAGGCCAGGGATGCCTTGTTGACAAACAATTGCAGACGCTTGGAAATCTCATTTCACTCTTTAGGCCTCCCTTAAATACTTGAATAAGGGCAATTTTTCCTACTTCGAAGGGATTCAAAAATGAAAAGGGGGTTGCCCTTTAAAGGTATCCAACATTTCTAAACAAATGGAAACATTTGGCCTCCCCCAGTTCAATGGCATCATAAAATCATTGATCACATCCCTAAGCTAAGATTAAAAATATGTTAGGACAACTAGCGAGAAGAGAGAAATGGAGCGTTCAGGCCTGGTACAACAAGCCTGGGAGGGTTATGAACAGATCTAGACCATCTTGCCAATGTCAGTAAGCTTTTGCCTTTCATTCCCACCAGCTCACGATCATTTTCAAGAGCTTCCACGAGTGTGTGGATCAAAAGGTGTACCAGGCAGAGATGGATGAACTCCCAGCAGCCTTTGCTGATGGCTCAAAGAATGGCGGTGATAAGCATGGTGCCAACAGTCTGAAGATCACCGAGAAGGTCTCTGGCCAACACATTGAGATCCAGGCCAAATACACTGGCACCACCATCGTAGTGAGGCAAGTCGGTCGCTACCTCACTTTTGCCATCCGGATGCCAGAGGAAGTCGTGAAAGCTGTGGAGGATGGAGACAACCAGGGTCTCTATCTTTGCCTTCGGGGTTGTCCGCTCAACCAGCAGCTAGACTTCCACACCTTCCCTTCCACCCCAAAGGCTACTGAAAACCTCCCTCACCGGAAAAGCTCAAACCCATCTTCTTCATCCGAGGTCTTCACCTATGAAACGGCCACAGCCAAATGCAAAGAGATACTTCCGGTTGAGGATTTGTACTTCCAGTCCTGTGTCTTTGATCTCTTGACAACCGGCAATGTCAACTTCACCCTTTCTGTTTACTATGCTTTTGAAGACGTCAAGATGCTCCACTCCAACAAAGACAAGCTCCACCCGTTTGAAAGGACACGAGACTTGGAGTTGGGCGATAGGGCCACCTCCCAGCTTTCCATGGTTCTGTTTCTTTCACTCTTGGCATTCCTATGCTTGAATAAAAGTCCATCCTTTTTCTTGTAGACTGGCCTAGACACATTTGATGGAGCCGGGAAACTGAGGAGCACTGTTAATGGTTTGGGGTAGGTGTGAAGCTGAAGCAATCGGGGATTGCGTTGACCCAGGTCATGTCTAAAAAATGTGACTTTGGATCTTCTTATCAACATCTTCCTGTCAACAAAGGTAGGGAGGGTTGTCAAGGGCCCCGTCAGCCACTTTTCTTCTTCCTCCAGTTGCTACACATGATGGAGAGATTTTCCTTCTCACTTTTCTTGAATGCCTTTTTTTTCATGGACAATGGCATTTGTATAATAGTGTTTGGAGAGGCAACCGGAACTGTTGCTTCTGGACTGTGCATATAGTGGCTTGGAGAGGACAGAAGACTGTTGAAAGAGTCCCTAAGTGGGCCCAACATGGGCAGAGTCCCACGGCCTTGGGAGGGGTGGGGGTTGTCTGTTTTTGCATCCTGCTCATGAAAAATGGATTCGCGTGGTTGCATCCTTGTGCATGGGTCTCTGCTGGTGCACACTTATCTCCAGTTTGGCTTGGGTAGCTGCTGGCAGCTGCTCTTGGGTGGGGTGGGTGTATCATTGGTCTTTCCCTCCATGTCCAGAGGAATGGTGCCTAGGAACCAATCTGCAAGGTTTTGATTGTCCCTTTGCCTCCCCTGGGCAGACACCACCCCTACAAACTCGTTTCTTTCCTTGCTCACTCCATCTTGGTCTCATTCATACAAAATGGCTTCCTTTTGCTTCAGCGGAGAATGAACTGGGGAGCAGTGGGAGGGTTGACCTGATTTCATGGGCAAATGTGAACAGATTGTGTTTCTTTCCAACTTTTGGGTGTGGTTCGAGAACCACAACGCCAGTCCTGTTTTCAAACTCGTTGTCCACTCCTGTTCTGGTACTTAGGAAAATAACCTAGGGAACTAGACCAGTATTACTCCAGTCCGTGCCACCTCTAGGTGCAAATCTTCTGGTTGACATCATCCTGAAGTCTTTCATTTTGGAAAACAAACCAAGCCAATCCGTAGGAGAGCTGAGACATCTTTTTCAGTGGTGTCGGCAGTTGCACCTTCTTCTCCAATGACTTGTCCCTTCCTGCTTCTGCAGTGGACATGATGAGTTGTTCTGGTCAGTCCCCCTGCTGAGAAGGCTTCCTGCTGAATTGGTGGCATTACTGTACCATTCGGACCTTGTGTTATAAAACATAATTCTTTATTGGCCAAGTGTGATTGAACACACAAAGAATTTCTCTCCGGTGCATAAGCTCGTATTACATACAAACAACAAGTGATGGCTCATAAGTCATAAATCAATTATAGTCAGGAAGCTCACTCCAAATTGACCAGCAATTTATGCAAAAAAATTGGGCTGTGCGTTTCCCAGAAGATGGGTAGGCCTCATAAACAATGTCATTGTTTTATTTGAGGGACGAAGGCAGAGATGGAAGGTCTTGCCTCAGTATTCTGGAAATACTGTTTTACAAAATGCACCTTCTATAGGTCCATGTTTTTCTTTGTGCAACACCTGAGCTAAGGAATCTCTGAAACATCATGTTGAGTTTAGGTCCAGGTGCCAGATGAGAAGCCTCCCATTCTAAAACTTATCCTGATCTCTTCTCAAAATACACCCACCATGGTGTATTTTGAAGGACACCAGAAGGACATCCAGCTATACTCAAAGCCATGTTTTTGTATGCTTCAAGCATGAACATCTGTCTGATCATCTGCCAGCTCATATTTTATCTTTCTTGAGTGTGCAATAAGTTTAACGCATAGTAAATCATACAGATGGTCATTTTGCCAAATGAGCAAAGAGATGGGACTCCCCTGCTTCCTTCCTAAAATATGTAAAGGAATACTTTGTATTACTTCTCTTCATGATTGGTTCATCAGTTGGCATGATTGTCTTCTCCATTGTTTTCTGTCATTTTGAGAAAACCGAATTGGGGTCACTTAGAGAGGGTCGTAGGGGAGACAGGGTGCTCTCTTCCTACATTTTCAGATGCCTAGGAAGTCAAGATGAATGTCTCTCTCTGCCCACATTTAGCTCAAAGGTATCATGAGCAAACCGTGCTGAGATTTTGCTAAAATGGTAGGTCAGAATGTCTACCAAGTCATGTTCATGGTTCATCCCACAGTACAGGTAGTCCTCGGCCTAGGATCACAATGGAGCCCAAAATTCTGTTGTTAAGGGAGGCATTTGTTAAGTGAGCTTTGCCCCATTCTGTGACCTTTCTTGCTACAGTTGTTAAGTGAATCATTCCAGTTGATAAATTAGTAACCTGGTTGTTAAGTGAACCTGGCTTCCCCATCGACTTTGCTAGTCAAAAGGTCGCAAAAGATGATCACCTGACCTTGGGACACTGCAGTGGTCCTGTTCTGTCCCCGCTCCCAGGAATACACCCAATCGGACAGTTGGAGGTTAAAATAAGCTGGCAGGCAACCAAGTAGTCTAATAAGAAGCTTGGCAGCAATCCCAGCAGCTGCGCGCAAAACCTTTATTAACGTAACAGGAAAATACACACCACAAGTGTCCAGAATAGCCAAAGCTGAGATGCAGGAATATTTGTTTTTGTCCGTCACAAAGGTGCAGGCTGACTCACTCTCTTTTATAGCCTGTGGGGTGTGGTCCAGTGAGTCAGCTAATCATGAGCACGCCGTGCCTTCTGTTGGGCCAGCACTTATCTCCCTCGTCGCTGTCCACCTGTGGCTGCCGGGATGTGTTTGGCTCTGGGCCTATCTCTTGCCATTCAGTGTCCTCCAGGGGCATTGCCAGAGAGGAGGATCCTGGAGAGGGAGGTCTCACCAATTCCTCCTTTTCACTCTCGGAGTCCTCTCCTGACGATGACACAGGCTCAGGCAACGGAGCAACAACAGGTCCCAAGTATGAATCAGTTGCCAAACATCTGAATTTTGATCCCATGATCATGGGGATGCTTCAAAGGTGAAAACTGTTAAAAACGGCCGTAAATGACTTTTTTCAATACTTCCTGTATTGTCTCCACCAAGATGCTTACAATCCTCCACCTTCTAAAATTGATTTTTTTTTTTTTTTGCAAACTTGTAATCTAGGCGGACCTTCTCCAACTTGCTGAAGATGCTCAAAAGGAGACAGAATAACACCATGTACATCACTATATAGTTGCATCTGTAATTAAATCACAATGCAGGTGACATTCTCTCTACTGTGGCCTTTTTGATCGTAGGGTGGACATCCCAATATATTTGGAGAAGAAAGATAGAAAATCTGACTCGGTATTAGTTCAATAGATGTCCCAGGTTGGTTGCCATACTTTTAAGGAGCCTGTGTAGCGTAGAGGGCTAATGCCTCCTACTAAAGGCAGCAATTAACACCAGCTGCCTGTAATTTCTCTGAGTTCAATCCCAGGCAGGCTCAAGGTCGACTCAGCCTTCCATCCTTTCTAAGGTGGGTAAATTGAGGACCCAGTTTGTGGGGGCAATAAGCTGACTTTGTATAAATATACAAAAGTATGAAGGCTATTGCTTAATGCATTGTAAGCCGCCCTGAGTCTCCGGAGAAGGGCAGCATATAAATCAAATAAAAATAAATAAATAAAATAAATTACCTGGTGGTACTGAGGGGTGGGGGTGTGGGGGGGCATGCTCTCCACACAGTGCGTGGTTGACACCATTGATCCTATTTAGATTGAATTTCAGGCAAGTTGGCTTGGAGAAAAAAAATCCTACATGGTAGTTAGATCCCAGGAATGAATGACTGTGAAGAGTGAAGATCAGCTTTCCTTCATAATTCACACATGCTTGGATGCTATGGTACCCATTTCCATTCAATTCTGAATCACAATCCATTAACACAATTGTCACCCAGCTTTTCCAAGATATTTTTTTCCAAATTTCCATCCATTATCTCTTGCGGCTTCTTCCAAGCTGTGACCGAAGAAATGCAGTGCGATCTTTTAAAAAATGTTTTTGCCTGAATAGCATTTAGGGAACTGGATAAACCATATATGGAAATCTTTGGCTGAATTTATATACAGCTCAGCAAGGGAAACCTGAATTATCACTGTGTTTACGATGGTGAGAACTTGCCCCTCACATGAAATTTTCCTCAAAAATGGTTTACCTCACAACCCATGCTAACTACAACTGCTATAATCCCCAACCAATGAAGTCACAACAAGAGGAGGGGGACTTTAATCCAAATTAACTGGCCACCGTCAAAATGGCATTTTATTTTAGCATTTCATAAATCAAAATTCTTGAAAACAGTAAAATTTAACAAATTGGGAAGTTTTTCTTAACCAGTTGTCATCTTTCATTCCCCTCAACTTGTTTCTCTGATTATGGTGAGCTCTAAAACCATTTCCCACCCTTGGGATATTGCTTCTTAAATCTTTAATTATTAACAAAGCACGTTATTTTCTATTATCTTCAGTCGAATTTTGGCTTCTGAGTGAATTCAGCTTATGACGATTCAAGAGGCTCTGAATGAAAATCTGAATAAAGACAGGGAAAGCATATAACAAACACACTGCCTCCCTTTCCAGTTTATTGCATGTGTGTGGAAATTGTATGGGGTGTTGTGATGAAAATATTGTAAATTATTTATTGATTTTAAAAAGAGGAAATAAATTTCTTTTTCTTCCCAATAAAGCAGTCCTGAATTTCTGTTGATGCAATCTTTAGGATGAAAAAAATGGCATGAATTGGCTAGTTTACTGTAAAAGCCAGCTCACCTGCTTGCCAAAATAATTACCAACTTCAGAAAAACGAAGTGAGAATAGATTTGTGATTTCAGTTAGAATAGATTTGTGATGGGGAAGATATCTTAGGTCATATATAACCTTTGGTCTAATTTCAAATTCCTGCATTGAGATCTTTTTTCAAAGTCCTCGGATATTTTTCAAAGAAGAGATCAATTTGATGTCAGAAGCAAAAAGAAAAAAATAAATGCAGAAAATGTCTAGCAATATGAAAAAAGAAGGCGAAGAATAAGAACTAATGACTGAGGAAGATTTTGTCTTCACTATCTAGAATCGGACTTCTAAGCTGAAGTATTGAAAGGCTTCTATATTTTCAAAAGAAGAAAACCGTCATTAAATAACCTCAGGGACAACTATTTGGGGGTAAAAATAAAGTGGGAGATGCTAGATGACCACTGGATAACTTTTTATTCACTATATTCTAAAAGCAACTATATTCTGAAAGCAGGAAATATATCCAGCTGGAGAAAGTACAAAGTCAGCTTAAAACCCTTTTGATATTCTGAGAGGCCCCTTTAGACCTGTCAGAAGATAGGAATGAAATATAGTTAAAAAGCTAGTAAGACCAATGATAGCCACCTGGTGGGAAGTCATTTATTACAGAAGGATTGTTGGTTAACTGTTGAGTTTTGATTTCTGGACTTTTGGTTAACTGCTGAGCTTTGCTTTCTTGAATTTTGACTGGCTGCTTAGCCTTCTTTTCTTGGCTTTGGGTTAAACACTGAGCTTTGCTTTTCTGGATTTTGGCTAAACGCAGAGCTTTGATTTCTAGGATTTTGGCTAAGCGCTGAGCTTTGATTTCTGGGCTTTTGGTTAACCCCTGAGCTTTGCTTGCTTGGATTTTGACTGGCTGCTTACCTTTGCGTTCTTGGATTTTGGTTAACTGTTGAGCTTTGCCTTCTTGGATTTTGGTTAACTGCTGAGCTTTGCTTTCCAGGATTTGGGTTAACTGCTGAGCTTTGCTTTCTGGGATTTCAGTTAAGTGCTGAGCTTCGCTTTCCGAGATTTCAGTTAACTGCTGAGCTTTGCGTTCCGGAATTTTGGTTAACTGTTGAACTTTGCTTTCTGGGATTTCGGTTAACTGCTGAGCTTTGCTTTCCGGGATTTTGGTTAACTGTTGAACTTTGCTTTCTGGGATTTTGGTTAACTCTTGAACTTTGCTTTCTGGGATTTTGATTAACTGCTGAGCTTCACTTTCCAGGATTTTGGTTAACTGCTGAGCTTCACTTTCCGGGATTTCAGTTAACTGCTCAGCTTTGCTTTCCGGGATTTTGGTTAACTGTTGAACTTTGCTTTCCGGGATTTGGGCTAACTGCTGAGCTTCGCTTTCCGGGATTTCGGTTAACTGGTGAGCTTTGCTTTCTGGGATTTTAGTTAACTGTTGAACTTTGCTCTCTGGGAATTCGATTAACTGCTGAGCTTCATTTTCTGGGATTTTGGTTAACTGTTGAACTTTGCTTTCAGGGATTTCGGTTAACTGCTGAGCTTTGCTTTTTTGATTTCGGTTAAGTTCTGAAATTTGATTTGTAGGGTTTTGATAAACTGTTGAGCTTTGCTTTTTTGGATTTTGACTGGCAGCTTAGCTTTGCCTTCTTGGATTTTAGCTACGGTCTGAGGTTTGATTTCTGGGCTTTTGATTATCATCTCAGCTTTGACTTCTTGGATTTTGTCTGGCTGCTTAGATTTGACTTCTTGGATTTCGGTAAACTGCTGAGCTTTGCTTTCTTGGATTTTGGTAAACTGTTGAGCTTTGCCTTCTTGGATTTTGACCGGCTGCTTAGCTTTGCCTTCTTGGATTTTAGCTACGGTCTGAGGTTTGATTTCTGGGCTTTTGATTTCAATCTCAGCTTTGCCTTCTTGGAATTTTATTGGCAGCTTAGCTTTGCCTTTTTGGATTTTGGTAAAATGTTGAGCTTTGCCTTCTTGGATTTCGGTAAACTGTTGAGCTTTGCCTTCTTGGATTTTGACTGACTGCTTAGCTTTGCCTTCTTGGATTTTGGTAAACTGTTCAGCTTTGCTTTCTTGAATTTTTACTGGCTGCTTAGCTTTGCCTTCATGGATTTTAGCTACGGTCTGGAGTTTGATTTCTGGGCTTTTGATTTTCATCTCAGCTTTGCCTTCTTGGAATTTTACTGGCAAAGGACAGGACAAAAAGAAACCCGTGGCATTCCTGTTAAAAATAATGGACCCAGTAATAAGGGGATGGCCAGTATGTATTCAAGCAATTGCTGCTACTCAATACTAGTCCAAGAAAGTAAGAAATTGACCTTTGGGGAAGCCCTTATTGTGAGCACCCCATCTAAAATATGAAGCAATTTTAATGCAGCAGACAGACTTAATTTTAATTACAGATCACAATTTGAATACAGTACAGTTCTTAGCCAACACCAGATTAATGGATCAGTTTGGATTAAAACATTATTGTGCTAAAGTAATTGATTTACAAATAAAATAAAATAAAAAAATAAAATAAAATAATAAAATAAAATAAAATAAAATAAAATAAAATAATAAAATAAAATAATAAAATAAAATAATAAAATAAAATAAAATAAAATAAAATAATAAAATAATAAAATAAATAAAATAAAATAAAATAAAATAAATAAAATAAAATAAAATAAAATAAAATAAAATAAATAAAATAAAATAAAATAAAATAAAATAAAATAATAAAATAAATAAAATAAAATAAAATAAAATAAAATAAAATAAAATAAAATAATAAAATAAAATAAAATAAAATAAAATAATAAAATAAAATAAAATAAAATAAAATAAAATAAAATAAAATAAAATAAAATAATAAAATAAAATAAAATAAAATAAAATAAAATAAAATAAAATAAAATAAAAAGATTGGATTTGGAGGAACAGCCCCTGGAACAAGAACAAGCTATTTTTATTATACATGGACACACTAAAGAGATCCTGGAAGCAAGGGGTTTGCCTCAAAATTGGTTTGCTTAAACCTGTGAAGTGTATGCACTAAATCAATTTCTAAGCATCTTGGGAGGAAAAATAGACAGATTCCAAGCATGCATTTGGAATAATGCATACATTTAGCAAAATATGGGTGGAATCATTGGGGAATTCAAGCTATTGTAAATAAACTTTTAAAATGCTATGGTGATTTTGGATTTAAGATCATTTCAATGTATTCAAGTGGATTTTACAGAATTACCAAGAAGGGGGAGAGTACAATATTTATTGGTCATAGTGGACCACCTCACAGGGTGGGTTAATGCCTCCCCTGCAGGAATGCTACAGCAACAGAAGTGTCAAGAGTTTACTTAGATCCAACCTAGAAAGAATACTGGAATATCATCATATGAATTGTTGATTGGAGTAGCTTTCATGCCAGGAAGCATATGCATTGATTCCCTGGAAACCAGAGACAAAGTATTGAAACAACATGTAAATAAACTGTCCAGATATTTTGAAGTTCTTAGGAAACAAGGACTCTTAGCCCAGATGTCACTTTTGGAGTTTCCAGTCCACAACTTCCACCACGATGATTGGGTGTTGAGCCAGAGCTGAAAGGAAGTTAAACTCCAAGTGAAAGGGCCCGTGCCAGCCCCAAAGGAGTGGAAGGTGGAATCTCACCAAGAAAATCTATTGATGTTGCTGATCCAAAGAGACCAATCGACTGGCAGGCAGTAACCAGTGGGAATAGCGTTCTTCATCACCTGGACTATGTTTGTATTTTTCTTTTTTAGGACTGAGTAGTTGCCTATGCTGTTTCCCAACTGAAGAGGACTACAACTGATCAGATTCCATTGCAAATTCTCCCAGATGTGTTGGGTTTTGTAATTGTGCCTTTTAAGACTTTAGAGAGAAGATCTTGGATCCATTGGACGAGACTGAAACCCGCAGACCAGAGTGATCCGGTCACATACCAGGTAACAATCACTGACAAACCATTGGTGCTGAAGTTCAAGAATACACCCTGCAAAGTCCTACCGGCAACGGACTCTCTACGCACGGTGGTGAATGTCCGCCTTGCTGAACCACTCCGGAAGCTGGTTCCCTGCGCACGGCTGAAGATCAGTAAGGACGAAGACAGCCTTCACACTGTAGATATATCTTATTCACTGTAATATAATACATTCTTACACATACCAATGTTAGAGAAAGGTTGGGTGTGGATGTGGATCCTGTGGGTAAGTTGCTTTCCTAGCCCTACTTTTACTCTTGTTTTACATATATAAGGAACGGTTTTGTGGTAAACCTAGGATCTTTATTGCTACTGCTATTTCCCAATCATCACGTACCACTGACCCTATTCCTGACGTAGTGAGTTTTACACCATAGGTGATTATGATTTGTTTATGGCCTTGGACATTGTTCGCAACAGGACTCTCACGTAACCATATCATGAACATTAATTCCCTAAATAGAGACACTTTAGGTCAAGTACACTCCCGCCAAAAACGCGTTGTCTATGCATGAGGTCGTTACTTTAGACCTGCGTTAACTCCACGACCTAAGGTTCCGCTATTGACATTCCCAGTAGAGGGGGGAATAGATAAGGAAAATGAGCCTCTACAACAATTGCAAAAAGCAGACTATATATCAGGGATCCTGGAATTAAGTCAAGAACTTGTTAATCAATGTAACCCTACCCTAGGTCAAAGATGTTGGTTATGTCTATCTGCTGACCCTGCATCTTATCATGCTGTTCCTGTCAAGCCACAACTCTGGGTTAGAACAAAGGCTACAAGTATCCTTGAAGGAGATAGTAGAAATAAAGCACCCGTCACACCGATACAAGGAGATTTTTATGAGGCATTCAAAAGATTGGGAAAAAGCCACTTTCCTATTGCAGACCCAATAGCTACAGGTATAGACCTCATAGGAATGCCTTCTCTGTGTATCAAGAGATACCAGAAACTTGGTAGACCTGTAGGGTCCCTGACAGAAGAACAATGTCAGTCAGAAATATACTTTGGCCCTAAAATGTACTTGATGGATATAAAATTAACAAAAGGTATTTTTCCCTCTGCCCACCACCTAGTTCAACAAAAGGTTACTTTCTCAACACCACCAGAAATGAGCTTTAAGAAAGGAAAGTGGGAAGGATGGAATAGGTCCTTTGAAAACTGTCCAAAACCATTTCAGCCTCCATGGTTTCCAGTTTGGTTAAACTTTAAGATCAAATAAGGTTTATGTATCCTTTTTCCACCAGGAAATATTGCCTCCTGATATCTTTTTGAAGGACCAGTCCTCAGAGATAAACAAAAGGACCCTTCATTAGAAGTCCCATTGCAACCACTGACAGGAATGTATGTGGCAGGGACTTTGGGGGTCTGGACTAATAAAAACTACCATAGGAACCATGCTTTCTCCATGAGCATAGAAGTATGCATAAAAGAAAAAGGAGTGTTCTTTTTGTGTGGAAAGGATGCATATTTGTGTTTGCCAACAAGCTGGACTGGAACATGTATATTAATTCACCTTTTTCTTAAAATAGTTGTTGTCAGTGGAGAACATACTATCTGTGTTCCCCTTATGGGACATGTTCAGAAGAGGATCCCAATATTGATCCCACTATTAGTGATTATGGGTGTGGGTATTGCAGTTGGAACAGGTGTAGGTGGTCTGACACACTCTGTAATACAGTTTCAGCAATTGTCAGAAGAGCTTCAAGAGAGCTTGAACCAGATTGCTGGAACCTTGGTCAAAGTCCAAGATCAGATAGATTCCTTGGCAGCAGTAATTTTACAAAACTGATGTGCCTTAGACCCCCTGACAGCTGAGAAAGGAAATCAGGTGTGGTCAAGGAAGGTGCTAATGAATTGCAGGATAGGGCTTCCAAAATAAGCCACAGGTTACAGACAGCAGATATGTGGTTTTCTTGGTTGCCTGGATCCGGCAGGATAAAACAAATGTTATTTTTGTTAATACGTGCTATGGCAGGTCTAGCTTTAATTTCTTGTATAAATCCTTTGCTTAAACAACTATCAAAGAGAGTGGTAAAGGAACTGCAATCTGAAAAGGAGTTAGTTTTAATGGAAATCTCATCGGTTATCAGGTTAGCTCTAATGCCTTTGAAGAACATAAAGATCCTGATACAGACCCATATGAGGAAAGGGAACCTGTAGAAATGTAGAGAGAATCTCCTCAAGAATCAAGAGAGTAAAGACAATCAAGAACTACCTATCCTTTATCTTTATTATTATATTTTGTTAGTCCCTATGTATGGTAGATTTGTTTATTGGAACTTTGTATACTCAGAGGTTAAAGGTGGAAGTTTATGTATTAAAAAACAAACAAACTTCCAGAGGGGGGAATAAAATGGGAGCTGCTAGATGACCACTGGATAACTTTCTATTCACTATATTCTAAAAGCAACTATATTCTGAAAGCCGGAAATACATCTGGCTGGAGAAAGTACAAAGTCAGCTTAAAACCTTTTAATATTCTGAGAGGCCCCTTTAGACCTGTCAGAAGATAGGAATGAAATATAGTTAAAAGGCTAGTAAGACCAAGGATAGCCACCTGGCGGAAAGTCATTTATCACAGAAGGATTGTTTGGCAAGGATAATGTAAAACTTTAGTAATAAGGAAATGTCAATTAAATGTAACGGATGTATGTTAACCATATATGGAAAGTTGCTGTGTTAGCAGAATCCTTTGTTTAGAAAAGTATAAAATTGTCATGTAATCATGGACTCTTCACTCAAAGCTAAGATGGGAATCGAGCTTCTGAGTCTTCGTGCAAATAAACTCTCACTCTGGCTGATCTAGGGATGTTGTTTGGTCACTTCATTCCATAATAAAAAAAGACAGAAATTCCAATTTCTGAAAAATTCCAAGTTTTAATTTATAACAATCCGAAATACAGGAGCTTAACAATAGAAAAATAAATAATATTTTATAAACAACATATTTACATTGGAAAAACATGACTTTGTGGCTAAAATTTGGGCCCCGTGG
Organism: Coluber constrictor foxii; assembly: GCA_038048745.1. Taxonomy (NCBI): domain Eukaryota; kingdom Metazoa; phylum Chordata; class Lepidosauria; order Squamata; family Colubridae; genus Coluber; species Coluber constrictor. Next base: position 24,552,966 of record CM075967.1, read on the forward strand.
TGGATTCTGGGCCTCTAGGTTTTCCGGCCACCCCACTTATGCTCTGGCTTGTTCTTCTGCTTGAGAGCCTATCCAGAGGTGAGCGATGGTATACGGAAGTCTTGACACCAAGCAGAGATTTCTGAGAGGTTGAAGGATGAGGATCAGGGAGCTAGGAGTGAGGAGGGGGAGGGAGTTGCTTGTAGTAAGCTGATTTGTTTGGAGGGAAAGGCCTGTAGTAGGGAGATGGTCCTTGCCCATAACTCAAGGGAGATCTATAATCAGATATCCTCCGATAATCTTGGTAGTTCTGGGGCCGGAATTCATCTGATCTTCTCCTTTTAGCCTCATGACAGTATCTGGAGGGGAAAGAAAAATTCAAAACATTCAACTCAACTTGTTTTGAAAATATTTTTTTTTAAAAAACAAACAAACATTCAACTCAACACAAGAGGCAAAAAAGACCCTATCTAGATCTTGGGATGCTTAACTCCCTCTGGTGCCAAAGGCATGGAAGAGAATAGGAATGTTCAACAGTATCTAGCCACTGCAGGAAGGAAAGACGATGGGTAAGAGCAGAGTTGGAGCCCAAGCCTACATAATTTATATTGTGGGTCAGGATATCACATACGCTTAAAAAGGGGGGCAAAGCTCACAATGCAAACCTAGAATGTGGTTGAAGGGTGCAGAGATACCTCCAATGAAGGAATGCAAGATTGTTAAGAAAAAATGAACAGCAACTCTGTCCTGGAGAAAGAGATAATTTCGCCTTATTTCTAAGTTGGATCTCTCTTTAAGCAGCTCCTACTTCTCATCCATAGTCTACACCAGGGGTCTGCAACCTTTAACATTCAAAGAGCCATTTGGACCAGTTTCCCACAGAAAAGAAAACACCAGGAGCCACAAAACCTGGGTGGGTGTGGCCAACTGGACGTCACTCACTCCCACCCAGTCACATGACACGCCCAGGCACACCTACCCAGGTTTTGTGGCTCCCAGTGTTTTCTGTGGGAAACAGGTATCTCTCTCTGTGTGTCTCTTTGTCTGTCTCTGTCTCTTCCTCTCTGTCACACTCTCATCTCTCTCAGCCAGGCGAGGAGTGACTGGATGGGGAGAGCAAGGAATGGGGCCAGCCAGTGGTTGGTTCAGTTGATAGGGAGCCACAGCAGGGGGACGAAAGTGTCGCATGTGGTTACAGAGCCGCGGGTTGCAGACACCCGGTCTAGACATACCTATCTCCCTCAATCATTCATATAATACATGAAGAGACTCAAAACAACCCCACTGGGGTGTTGTTGGTGTAAGAGGGCAGGGAGATCAGGCTTTCAAGGTTCGATTATTTGACCCATCCCTAGAGTTCTAGCAGTCCCTGCAATTTCTGTTCCATGATCTGGCTGACAAACACCATTCACTGCTTTTGGCATGCTGACTCCTGCAGAAGCCCCATGGCTTAGCCGAATGGCCTGCTTAGCACCTCACCTGTAGTCCGGGGGTGCGCGGTAGTTGCGCTCCCTGTATTCGTCATAGTGGCGTTTATGAGAGACATTGCTCGGCTGGTAGTTTCCTCCTCTTTGATATTGTTCTCTTTGTGCCTGGTGATCTGGATACTGTTGATCCCTGTGCCAGCGCTCGTTGTACGGGTTGTACCGGTTTCTAGTCCAATTTGGATAGGCATTCCAACCGTAATTAAATTGGGGATTCCTTTGCCTTTCGTAGACATTCCCTGTAGACAAGGAAGGGGAAGAAGTTAGCACTCTTGCACAAGAAGCCCAAGGATCTTATCCATGTAGACCTTGTTATCTGTACTTCTGCCTTTCTCTACTATTCATTCGATTTTTATTATCTCTTTTTGAAGAAAATAAAAAAAAAGGAAGAGGAGGAACCATAACACAATAATCAAAGTATCCATAGCAGGAACTGCCCATCCAGAGGTGAACTGGGAGACCCTTGAACCATGTTGCCCATGTGGCTCCAGTAAGGGGACCAAGGATGGTCAGGCATTGCCACCTTCCTCCATCTCAGGAAGCTAATGGGACATCAGGAAGAAGGGAAGAGCTTCTCTGGCCTTCAAGATCTCTTGATCTGCCCTCACACCGCTTCAGTCCTGCTTCGCTTTGATGGCAGCCTACCATAAAATATGGGGAGGAGGATGGAGGAATATAGGAAGAGGGATGACAGGAAGCAGAGACAACAGTTAAACGATCCAAGGACACAGGCATGGGAAAGGAATGCGAATGTCCATCACAGAGGCATCAAACTTTGGGAATTGTTACCAAAATAACTAATTTGACCCACATTGGACACTAAAAAAAGATGACCAGGGGGAGGAAAGGGAAAATTTCTCTCCTAAATGGCCAAGTTGGGACAGGCCTGAAAATCTCTCACCTGCGTGGCTGAAATGCCTTCTATTCAGCTGTTGGTATTTTTCTTGTGGCTGCCCATGAATCTGTGTGGGGTGCTGCAGACTTTGTGCCGGAGCGCAATGGCGGACATCTCGACTGGGCCCAGGAGATTCTCGACGAAGCCGCTTGCTACTCCTTGCCTCCTCCTCCATCTTCTGTTCCTGCCGAGCAGAAAGACAACACGGTCAGAAAACTCAAAAGGCCAACAGTAACAATGATTTGGGTCTCATAAACCAGGGGCTGGGGAGGAGGGAGGTCGCTGGAGAATGTTGGAGAGCCTCTTCTAGAGAAAAGGATTAAACAAACAAACAGAAAGAAAAGTGAAAGTTTTAAGTCTTTCCACCACCGCCCCCAACTCTTCCTCTGTGACCAAAGATGTCTTCATCATCAAGGTTTGCTAGGCCAGATACTTTTGGCACTCCAGAGACCCTAGTTCCTGAGGTTTTCTCTTGCACAGGATGTTCCCTGTCCTTCCCTCACTTTATTTATATTTGTATCCCCTCCATCCTACTGCAGATACACAAACATACCCACACCCCTCTGTTCTTACCTTTTGTTCCCGTAATAGCTTTTTCTTAGCCGTCTTGTATAATTTATGTAATTTTGCCGTGTCAAATTCAATAAAGTTAGCAGCAAATATCCATAGATTCCTGAAAGAAGATGAACAGATGTTTTAATGTTCTGTTTTTATGAGCTGGGCCCAAACTTTTCATGTTGGAAGAAAGAGATGCCCCAAAGAAGAGATGCCTCTTCTTCCTCTACACCTCCAAACTCAAAAAGGCTCCTGACCCACAAGCAGTGGTGGGATTCTGCCGGTTCTAGGGGGTTCGGCCGAATCCTTTGTTAAATTGCTGGCTTGCCCCGCCCCTTGCCCCGCCCCTCCGCACCACTATTTATTGCCAATAAATAGTGGTGGGCGAGGGGTGGGCGAGGGGTGGCGAGCCAGCAATTTAACAAAAGGTTCGGTGTTTTTTTGTAATTTTATTGGCCCGCTGGAGTTTCAGCATAGGCTAATTAGCCCTTGATTAGATGGCTCCCGACTCTCAGCTGTTTTACTCAGGGCTCTGCTGCTTGCTGGAGCTAGCTTTGCTGAAAAAGGAAACTGAAAGTAAATTGGCTTTACTGTTGCTGCAAGGTTGGAAAATTAGGCAAGCAGATTGCTTTTCTTTTTCCTCACCAAAAGCGGTAGGTGCAAACCATGGGAAATTTAGGGCAAAAGAGGAGAGTTGAAGATTTTAAACACAAAAGAAAAAAAGCTCTATTTGACTAGGGAATTGTAATAATTGAGATACTATTAATTGTATATTGTGTTGAAAGCAGAAATGGTTAAGTTGTGGTTTGGAGGAATATATGGGGGAAATTATTTGGTTTATTATTATTGGTAAATATAATTCATTGATTTGTAAGAAATTGGATTGCATGGAAATAATTGGAATATTCAGGTTCATATTGATTAATATACAAAAAAGGTAGTTATATAACTAATTGATTTATATTAAAATGTTGAATTGATATTAAACAACTGTAATATTACATAATTAACCAATGTGAGGATGGATATAAAAATAGATGACAATGGGAAGGGGTATAATATAGAATAGAAGGGAAAAATTGGATTTGATTAAGATTAGAGATGAGGATGGTTTTTTACATATTGGTTTTTTACAAAAATAGATGAGGAATAAATATGGCAAAAAGGAAATATAGAAATTGTAAATTTAATTGAAATGACCAAACACTGTTTAAATTTGTGAACCGGCCAAATACTCTGTTCAAAGAAAATACATTGTATGTTTGTATGTGTGTTTCTAATTATTGCAATTTATTCATATTTGTTCTCTTTTATTCTTTCAAGTTTAACAATTCATTCTTTATCTTAATATCTTTATATTTGTTCGGGGTTGGCTTTCTTCCCTTTCATCTTTTTTATTGTACAGCAATCTTTCTCCTCAAACCTACCACCTCTCTCTTTTCTTTCCTTCTTACTTTCTCTTCCTCCCGCTCTTCTTCTCCTCCCTACTTCCTCTTCCTTTCTCCTTCTCCTCCTCTCTTCCTCCCTCTCTTACCCTCACTCCTACTCTAATTTCCCGTCCCTTCCTTCATCCCTCTCTATTGCTGTATCCTTTTGTGCATATGGACTACTCAGAGGGCTGAAAAAGTTATTTTTGACCGGTCCTCGCACTTTTGACCAGTCTTTGAACGTACGACTGTCCTCACTTTTTACGTTTTTTGCCCTATCTTATCACCATGGTGAAGAGAAGCAGTTGTGAAATGATGACATGGTTGTTAAGAATCCTGCATGGGCATAAGTGTGAGGACCAGTCAAAAGTGCGAGGACCTGTCAGAAATCACTTTTTTCAGCCCTCTGGGTAGTCCTCTGGGTAGCTCTCTGGATAGCCCTCTGGACTACTCAGAAGGCTGAAAAAGTTATTTTTGACCGGTCCTCGCACTTTGGACCAGTTCTCAAACTTACGACTGTCCTCAGATTTTACGTTTTGCGCCCTATCTTGTCACCATGGTGAAGAGAAGTAGTGGTGAAATGACTGACACGGTTGTTAAGAATGCAAAACGGGCATAAATGTGAGGATGGTCATAAATGTGAGGACCAGTCAAAAATGACTTTTTTCAGCCCTCTGAGTAGTCCCTATGCACATAGCCATGCCCACCCGGTCACATGACAAACTAGCCATGCCTACACAGTCACCTGACCTGCTAGCCACGCCCACCCAGTCACATGATCACCAAGCCACACACCCCAACTAAGCCACGCCCACAGAACCTGTTGTTAAAAAAAATGAATCCCACCACTGCCCACAAGTCTGACTGCAACATCAAGATGAGAGAGGGAGACAGAGAGGGAGGGAGAGGGAGAGAAAGATTGGAGATTTGGTGGGTGGGCAAATCACCTTTTCCATGTGTCATGAACGTCTGGTTCACTGTGGGTTTTCAAACAATTCGTGATATGGTCGCCTACATTTAATAGGCAATTCCGAGTTTGCTCCAACAGCTCTTGATCCATAAGCCCTTTTCCTGGCGTATCCAGCAGCTTCAGCGACTTTATAACAGGCTTCATCAGCTTTTTGCACTGAGAAGACAGAAAAAGCAAAGCTACGCATTAGTGGCCCATCGGAAGGAAGGCGGAGGAAAGGAATTGAGGCAACCTTTTGAGACTAGGGGCCCATTTGAATTTGGGGGAGGGGATCTGCTGTGGGCACCCTCTCCAAATGGCAGCCACGGGAGTCTTCCTTGTTCGCAAGACAAGTAAATATGCTGCAGAGAGGAAAAGCTTTTGAGGGGAAGGTTCATCCTTCTTGCAAAGATAACCTTCCTTTTCGATCACATATCAGCAAATCTATTATTTTAGAGATAAACTGGTTGCGGGAAAAAATCATTTTATGTTGAGAGAACCAGCCCTCCTTTGGTTCCTAAAGAAGACTCACAATGTCAAAGGTTGCCTTGTCTAATTCATCCTTTTCCACTTCTTCAGTGGTGACCTGTTTCGCCTCGGCGTCTTCGTTCTGTGAAAAGAGAAGAGGAGATAGCATTCCTCATGAAACAGCACAGAATGCAAAGTCACAGATGTACCATTAAGGAAACCAAAAACCCCCAAGGGTGATGAGAAACTTGCATTCTGCTGCCTGGAATTTCCAGGTGATTTCTTCGCCCCTTCAAACAGGGCCCTCCATTTTTGTCATAATAAAGTAAAGATAAAGTTTTACTCTCTCCAGTCATGGCCGACTCTAGGGGATGGTGCTCATCTGCTCATCCCCCTTTTTGGCCAAGAAAGGCAGCATTGTCCGAAAACAATTTCCGTGGTCTTGTGGCCAGCATGGAAGCATACACCAAAGGCACATGGAAGGCTGTTACCTTCCCACTGAAGTGGTACTTCTTCATCTACTCACATTTGCATGCTTTCGAACTGCTAGGTGGGCAGAGGAACTGAGGCAAGTAATGGGAGCTCACCCATTATGGGGAACTCGGGTCTCAAACCCTGGCTGTCAGCCATCCAGCTGACAAACCCAGCGTCTTTAACGGCTGAGCCACAATCTGGGGAGTTCCTGGTGCTCTTTCACCCAGTTATCCCTATCCAATCCTGCTTAGCTTCTCAGTTCTAACAAGGACAGCCAAAGCATTCACCCTGGCCCAAAGGCCTAAAAAATGAAGATAAAAAGGAACTTCTACCCATAATATGAACTTGATTTTAACCAACGTTAAATTATTCACATAACCACACAGCCAAGTTACCAACACACATATGTGAACCTTGGTTAAAATCAGCAATGGCATGGCCACCAAGACAGGTTAACACTAGTACTTACCTGCTCCATTTCCTCCTGTTTTAATTCCCCTTCTTGGTTTTGGGCTAAGCGCTGAGCTTCAATTTCTTGGCTTTTGCTTAACTGTTCCGCTTTGTTTTTGAGGCTTTGGGCTAACTGTTTAGCCTTTTTCTGGTTTTGGGCTAATTGCTGAGCTTTGCCTTCTTGGATTGTGGTAAACTGTTGAGCTTTGCTTTCTTGGATATTGACTGGCTGCTTAGCTTTGCCTTCTTGGATTTTGGCTATGCTCTGAGCTTTGATTTCTGGACTTTTGATTAACTGCTGAGCTTTGATTTCTTGGATTTTAACTGGCTGCTTAGCCTTCTTTTCTTGGCTTTGGGTTAAGCACTGAGCTTTGCTTTCTTCGATTTTGGCTAAGCGCTGAGCTTTGACTTCTGGACTTTTGGTTAACTGCTTAGCTTTGCTTTCCTGGATTTTAACTGGCTGCTTCCCTTTGCGTTCTTGGATTTTGGTTAACTGCTGAGCTTTGAGATCTTGGATTTTGGTTAACTGTTGAGCTTTGCTCTCTTGGATGTTGGTTAACTGCTGAGCTTTGCTTTCTGGGATTTTGGTTAACTGTTGAGTTTTGATTTCTGGACTTTTGGTAAACTGCTGAGCTTTGCTTTCTTTGATTTTGACTGGCTGCTTAGCCTTCTTTTCTTGGCTTTGGGTTAAGCACTGAGCTTTGCTTTCCTGGATTTTGGCTAAGCATAGAGCTTTGATTTCTGGACTTTTGGTTAACTGTTGAGCTTTGCCTTCTTGGATTTTGACGGGCTCCTTAGCTTTGCCTCCTTGGATTTTGGTAAACTGCTGAGCTTTGCTCTCTTGGATTTTGACTGGCTGCTTAGCTTTGCCTTCTTGGATTTTAGCTATAGTCTGAGGTTTGATTTCTGGGCTTTTGATTTTCATCTCAGCTTTGCCTTCTTGGATTTTGATTGGCAGCTTAGCTTTGCCTTCTTGGATTTCGGTAAACTTTTGTGCTTTGCCTTCTTGGATATTGACTGACTGCTTAGCTTTGCCTTCTTGGATTTTAGCTGTGGTCTGGGGTTTGATTTCTGGGCTTTTGATTTTCATCTCAGCTTTGCCTTCTTGGATTTTGCTAAATTGTTGAGCTTTGCCTTCTTGGATTTTGCTAAATTGTTGAGCTTTGCCTTCTTGGATTTTGACTGACTGCTTAGCTTTGCCTTCTTGGATTTTAGCTACAGTCTGGAGTTTGATTTCTGGGCTTTTGATTTTCATCTCAGCTTTGCCTTTTTGGATTTTGACTGGCTGCTTAGCTTTGCCTTCTTGGATTTTGCTAAACTGTTGAGCTTTGCCTTTTTGGATTTTGACTGGCTGCTTAGCTTCGCCTTCTTGGATTTTGCTAAACTGTTCAGCTTTGCCTTCTTGGATTTCCGTAAACTGTTGAGCTTTGCTTTCTTGGATTTTAGCAGTCTGAGGTTTGATTTCTGGGCTTTTGATTTTCATCTCAGCTTTGCCTTTTTGGATTTTGACTGGCTGCTTAGCTTTGCCTTCTTGGATTTTGCTAAACTGTTGAGCTTTGCCTTCTTGGATTTCCGCAAACTGTTGAGCTTTGCTTTCTTGGATTTCCGCAAACTGTTGAGCTTTGCTTTCTTGGATTTTAGCAGTCTGAGGTTTGATTTCTGGGCTTTTGATTTTCATCTCAGCTTTGCCTTTTTGGATTTTTACTGGCTGCTTAGCTTTGCCTTCTTGGATTTTAGCTACAGTCTGAAGTTTGATTTCTGGGCTTTTGATTATCATCTCAGCTTTGCCTTCTTGGATTTTAACTGGCTGCTTAGCTATGCTTTCTTGGATTTTGGTTAAGGGCTGAATTTTGATTTGTAGGATTTTGGTTAACTGCTGAACTTTGCTTTCTTGGATTTTGACTGGTTGCTTAGCTTTGCTTTCTTGGATTTTAGTTAACTGTTGAATTTTGCTTTCTCTAGCTAAGGTCTGAGGTTTGATTTCTGGGCTTTTGGTTAAACTCTCAGCTTTGCTTTCTTCGATTTTGTGTAAGCACGGAGCTTTGATTTCTGGACTTCTGTCTGACTTCTTAACCTCTTTTCCAGGACTTTGGACTGTCTGCTTGTCCTTGTTTTCTTTCTTCTCCTTCGTTTTGTTATTTACCCCATCCTCCTTGGGGGGGAACAAAAATTTGGATGCATAAGAGGACCTTACTCTTAATAAGGGGGTGGGGGGATATATTCAGGCAGCCCTCGACTTCCAGCTATAATGGGGATCAGACATTTCTGATGCCAAGCAAGGCGGCTGTTAAATGAATCACACCTGATTCAATGGCCGTTTTTGGGGGGGACCAGGCTGATGAGCAGAATAACTGAAGTTATTAAGCGAATCATGCAAAGTCAATAAGCGAATCTAGGTTCCCTCACTGACTTCCCTGGTTAGAAGCCGTGTGGAGAGGCAAATGGCTCTCCTGCATCCCTGGGATGCTGCTTTTTTTCCTGTTGCTGTTGTAACCTCAAATGGTTCCTAAATGAATGGATATAAGCTGAGGAGTAGAGTACAGGTACCCCTCGACTGACGACCACAATCAAGCCCAAAATTTATGTGAGGAATTTCTTAAGTGAGTTTTGCCCCGTTTTCCGACTTTTCTTGCCACAGCGTTTGTTAAGCGAATCGCTGCAGTTTTTAAATGAGTCACACGGTTGTTAAGTGAACCGAGCTTCCCCACTAACGTGGGTTGTAGGAAGGTCGCAAAAGGAAGAAATTGCCTAACCCCAGGGCACTGCAACCGTCATAAACGGGAATCAGTTGTCAAGCAGCCGAATGTACAGTCTGGGTTTTTTCTGAACTGTAGGCCCTGGCTAAGGTGGCACTCCCAAAATGGTAGAGAGGAAATGGTAGACCTTAAATTTTAGTCCGCCATTCTCTCCACCAGGAAATCCCAGTACCCAGGGGTGAAATCCAGCAGGTTCTGACAGGTTCTGGAGAACTAGTAGCGGAAATTTTGAGTAGTTTGGAGAACCAGCAAAAACCAGCTCTGGCTGCCCCCCCCAGTGGGGAGGGAATGGGGATTTTGCAGTATACTTCTCCTTGGAGTGGGAAAGGAATGGAGATTTTGCACTATCGTTCCCTCTGGAGTGGGGAGTGGGGAGGGAGTGGAGATTTTGCAATATCCTTCCTCCTGGAGTAAAGTGGGAATGGAGATTTTGCAATATCCTTCTCCTTGGAGTGGGAAGGGAACGGAGATTTTGCAATATGAGTGCTTCACTCATGCTATCTTGCACTTTTGTCACGTGCCTTTCTGGGGTGCAGTTCAAGTTGCTGCTTATTACCCTTCTCTCTCTCTCTCTCTCTCTCTCTCTCTCTCTCTCTCTCTCTCTCTCTCTCTCTCTCTCTGTGTGTGTGTGTGTGTGTGTGTGTGTGTACCAAGATTGTGTACCTCAAACTGTGAAAACAGATCGCTTGTACTTGTAGACGACTCAGTGCCTTGTGCCTCATCCAGGTGTAACATTACTTCAGGGTCCATTTCCTAGAAGGAATCAGACAGACACCAATATGAAATATTTACTACCCACCCCACCCCACCCCACCCCACCACTACCACCCAACCTCAAATTCCCTCTAACTATATGATTTAACTGCCTACTATTTTAAAAAGCAATGAAACAAATAACTAGAAATAATCAATCCGGAAAGGCAGGATCTGAAAACCTGAAACCTTTCACTGGCTAATTGATGAACAGCCACACAGTATGCCTGCTTCAGAATTTAGCCAAATTCAAACTGCTCAGTTCCTACAATCTTTAGTAATAACTGAAACTCAACTGGTAGGGGCTACTCAAGCTGGCCAATAGGAAGCCCCCCTCCCCTAACTGCCATCATCCCCAGGTTCCAAGTTCTAAATCCCATTGCTCTGTGAGGTTAGTCAACTGACATGGCAGACAGCCAATCTGGTCGATGCTTTAGATGTTGGCCTAGAAACCACCAGACTGGATTTCTAGTCCCGCCTTAGGCATGACAGCCAGTTGGGTGACTTGGGCCCAGTCACTCCTTCTCAGCCCAACCAACCTCACAGGGCTGTTGTGGGAAAAACAGGAAGAGTATTAAGTATGTTCACTGCCTGGAGCTAATTATAAAAGTAATAAAGGCAGGATGTCCACTTCTGTTCTGGTACTCATCCAGCTATACACAAAGCCATGTTTTTGTATGCTTCAAGTATGAATATGCAGTAAATTGAACACATACTAAATCTTACACATGATCATTTTGCCATTCTAGGCCCTTTTGTTTATTGATCAGCTACCTATTTCTTTTCCTCTTACTCCTTGGTTGGCTCCAAAGACGACCAAGATAGAACTTCTCAGAGAAATCAATCACTTGCTTGTACCAAAAACAATCCAAGTTCATTGGCTCAATTTTCATTGCCTATCTCTGTCCTTTTCATTCCAGTTTCACCGTGGGTAATACCCACTCAGCAAAGAGACACAATGGTGTAGCCACTGGGTGCAGATATTTGCTTGTCACTTCTCACATTTTCAGATCAAGGAAGTCAAGATGGAGGTCTCTCTCTGCCCATACTTAGCTCAAAAATACCATGAGCAAACAATGCTGAGATTTTGCTAAAATGGTAGGTCAGAATGTCTACCAAGTCATGTCTACCAAGCATGAACATCTGTCTGATCATCTGCCAGCTCATATTTTATCTTTTTTGAGTGTGCAATAAGTTGAACGCATATTCAATCTTACACATGGTCATTTTGCCAAATGAGCAAAGAGATGGGACTCCCCTGCTTCCTTCCTAAAATATTTAAAGGAATACTTTTTATTACTTCTCTTCATGACTGGTTCATCAGTGGGCATGATTGTCTTCAACATTGTTTTGTGTCATTTTGAGAAAACCGAATTGGGGTCACTTAGAGAGGGTCGTAGGGGAGACAGGGTGCTCTCTTCCTACATTTTCAGATGCCTAGGAAAGTCAAGGTTTAAGGTTTATTAAATTTCTATACCGCCCTTCTCCCGAAGGACTCAGGGTGGTGTACAGCCATCATAAAACAATATAAAAATACAAAATTTAAAACAATTTAAAAGCAGATTAAATATGATGGATGTCTCTCTCTGTCCACATTTAGCTCAAAGCAAACCGTGCTGAGATTTTGCTAAAATGGTAGGTCAGAATGTCTACCAAGTCATATTCATGATTCATCCCACAGTACAGGTAGTCCTCGACCTACGACCACAATGGAGCCCAAAATTCTGTTGTTAAGGGAGGCATTTGTTAAGTGAGCTTTGCCACATTCTATGACCTTTCTTGCCACAGTTGTTAAGTGAATCACTTCAGTTGATAAATTAGTAATCTGGTTGTTAAGTGAACCTGGCTTCCACATTGACTTTGCTAGTCAAATGGTCGCAAAAGATGATCATCTGACCTTGGGACACCGCAATGATCCCAAGTATGTTGGGATTGCCAAACATCTGAATTTTGATCCCATGATCATGAGGATGCTTCAAAGGTCGTAACTGTGAAAAACAGTCATAAATCACCTTTTTTCAGTGCCATTGTACTGAAAAAAGACATTTCCACCCCCTCAAATTTCCATCCATTATCTCTTGCAGCTTCTTCCAAGCTGTGACCGAAGAAACGCAGTGTCGTTTTTAAAAATATATTTTTGTCCAAGTAGCAATTCGGGAACTGGATTAACCATACATGGAAATCTTCGGCTGAATTTATATGCAGTTCAGCAAGGGAAATCTGAGTTATCACCATGTTTGCAATGAAGATGAGAACTCGCCCTCACATGAAATTTTCCTCAAAAATGGTTTACCTCACAACCCATGCTAACTACGACTCCTATAACCCCCCAAGCAATGAAGTCACAAAAGAGGAGGGGGACTTTAATCCAAATTATCTGGCCACTATCAAAATGGCATTTTATTTTAGCATTTTATAAATCAAAATTCTTGAAAACAGTAAAATGTAACAAATTGTAAGTAAAGTAATTACTTACAATTACTTACAAAAGTAAAGTAATTTGTACTTACTTACAAATTGTAAGTAAGTACAAATTGTAAATGTAAGAAAACAAATTTTCTTAACCAACTGTCATTTTTCATTCTCTTCAACTTATTTCTTTGATTATGGTGAGCTCTCAAACCATTTCCCACCTTTGGGATATTGCTTCTTGAATCTTTAATTATTAGCAAAGCATTTTATTTTCTATTATCTTCAGTCAAATTTTGGCTTCTGAGTGAATTCAGCCTATGAAGACCCAAGAGGCTCTGAATGAAAATCTGAATAAAGACAGGGAAAGTGTATAACAAACACACTGCCTCCCTTTCCATCTTATCGAATGTGTGTGGAAATTGTATGGGGTGTTGTAATGTAAATATTGTAAATTATTTATTGATTTTTAAAAAAAGGCAATAATTTTTTTCTTCCCAATAACGCAGTCCTGAATTTCTGTTAATGCAATCTTTAGGATGAAAAAAAATGGCATGAACTGGATCACATACTTTGTGTTTGTTGATTTGGCTAGTTTACTGTAAAAGTCAGCTCATCTTGCTGCCAAAATAATTATCAACTTCAGAAAAACGAAGATCAATATTTTTTTAAAAAAAAAACGTGTCATCAGCTTTCAGTTAAAACAGATTTGTGATGGGGAAGAAGCTAGATCAAATATAACGTTTGGCCTAATTTCAAACTCCTGCATTGAGATCTTTTTTCAAAGTACTGGGATACTTTTCAGACAAGGGATCAAAAAGAAAAAAATAAATACTGAAAATGTCAAGCAATGTGAAAAAAGGAGAGGAAAAAGAAGAATAAATGACTGAGGAAGATTTTGTCTTCGTTATCTAGAATCAGGCTTTTAAGCTGAAGTAATAAAAGTCTTCTATATTTTCAAAACAAGAAAACTGTCAACTTAAATAACCTTAGGGACAACTATTGGGGGGGGGAGGGGGAAGATGAATATTCCAATTTCTGAAAAACTCAACTTTTAATGTACAACAATCCAAAGTACAGGAGCTTAACCATAGAAAAAAATTAATACATACTTTATAAACAACATATTTACATCAGAAATCACTTTGACAGTGGCAAATTCCTTTGTCACAAATATAAATTAATATTAATTACTGTATTTAGTCACAGGGATTTCATTTTCCCTTTAAGTCCATGACTTTATGCACCAAAATTCTTCTACCCCAAATCTTTTGGGGTGGGGGTGGGGAAGTGAAACAGCATTGAGTTGGGTTATCACAGCTGGATGACTGGTAGAAACAGAGCAGTGGCCATTATCTTCTCCTTCAAACTTCCAATAAACCTTCATAAATGCATCAAATTAGGGACACACCTAGAATTCAGCCTCCCACCAGCATTTTGTAATTCTCAATCCGGGCAAGAAGAGAACATAGAAACATTCTGGATTTATTATCCCATCTAATGCTCACAATTCCATTGCAAAAATATCCCCTCCTAAAATTATGGGACCCAAATACATTTCAACCTTACAGGAAAAAGGCAGAATTTATGAGTGAAACAGTAGTTATTCTAATTCAGTAACGATCAGAAACATATCAGAACTTAGAGAAGAAAAAAATAACTATTCTAATTAAGTAACACTTAAGGAACATATCAGAAGAGTGAAAGTATCCCACCTGAAAACTATCCATCCAAATATATGTTACCCTTGTGGGAACATGTCAGAAGTTTTGAATAAAAAAGTAACTACTCTAAGGAATTATACTGTAATTAAGTAACAATTAAGGAAACTATCCGAAATGAAGTTTGAAAGTAGCCCCTTGAAAACAATCACCCCCAAAATATTTTGCCCTTATAGGAAAATGTAGGAGTGAAATAGTAACTATTCTAACTATTTCTATTCTAACTAAATAACAATTAAGGAACCTAATCAACGCTAAGGAGTGAAAGAATTGTTCCAATTAACTAAAAAGATAGAATTCTTGGCTTCCCTTTGCTATTGAGTATCTTTGGAATTCACATTTAGTCAGCCACTCTGGGTGGAGATAAAAGGACCTTAAAAAAAACCTCTGTAATGCCTTTTCTGCCATCACAGTTAACAGGTGAGATGTAATAGAAAAAGAGTGTATGGCACACTCATGGACACAGGTAGAGAAACGTAGAGAAACACCCCTCTAGAAACTTAGAAGAGTCTGATTCTTTCTCTTCTTATTTCACCAATAAAGTTTTAACACTTAACGAACCGACTTGACAGTGGAATATCAAAAATTATGGCTCAGGATTATTGCCGGGGGCCCAAAATTCATTTGAAAGGTAATTAACACAGGGATGCTACTTTTCAGCATGTATTTGGCCATTTCATTTTTTTTTATTGAAAAAGTTTTACAATACAAGTTTATTATTTCCCCCCCACACATTTTCCTCCCTCCCCCCCTTCCCTTCCCTCCCCTCCCTTCCCTCCCTTGGCTTCCCTTACAAAAAAAATATTGTTCTTATATGTCTATCAACATTAAACAAAAGTATAGGTGAAATCCCAATAACGTATCATATATTTTTAACATTAAATACTAATTAATCCCCCTTATTACATTCCCTACACATTAACTAATCCCTAGATAACATATACATTATAATATTCCAGTGTCATAACAATTCTTTATATAAAGTAAAATTATTCTATCAAATATATGCTGTCAGTCAAACCTGTATATAAGCTTATCAAATATTTTTAACATTAAAGCCATTTCATTTTTAAAAGCAGGAATTTAACCCAAAGCAATAGATTTGGGGCAAAGTGCTCACATCTGCACACACACACATACATTTTGGGGGAGGTGGGAAACATCTGTCGGAGTTGCTTTGTTTTGTTTTTTTTGAGAAGCTGAGAAAGATCATCAAACTTTAATTATCACTCAGATCTTTGACAAGGAAGGGGAAGAAGCTAGCACTCTTTCACAAGAAGCCCAAGGATCTTATCCATGTGGACCTTGTTATCTGTACTTCTGCCTTTGTCTACTATTCATTTGATTTTTATCATCTCTTTTTTAAGAAAATAAGAAAAAGGAGGAGGAGGAACCATAACACAATAATCAAAGTATCCATAGCAGGAACTGCCCTCCAGAGGTGAACTGGGAGGCCCTTGAACCATGTTGCCCATGTGGCTCCAGTAAGGGGACAAGGATGGTCAGGCATTGCCCCCTTCCCCCATCTCAGGAAGTTAATGGGACATCAGGAAGAAGGGAAGAGCTTCTCTGGTCTTCAAGAAGTTCTCGTCAGATCTGCCATCACACCGCTTCAGCCCTGCTTCACTTTGATGGCAGCCTGCCATAAAATATGGGGAGGGGAGATGGAGGGATATAGGAAGGGGGATGATAGGAAGCAAAAGTGCCAACCAGAGACAATGGTTGAACGATCCAAGGACACAGGCATGGGAAAGAAATGTGAATGCCCACCAAAGAGGCAACAAACTTTGGGAATTGTTACCAAAACAACTAATCTGGCCCACATTGGATGCTAAAAAGGATGACCAGGGATTACTGGGTGTATGAAGGAATCCAAGCTCTAGCTTTGCTTATGCTGTAACCACTTGGCTTTAGTAAAAGCAGACCTTTTACTAAACGCAACTCAACTGCAAATGGAGACAAGAGTCTTTCTTTCCTAAATGCCCAAGCTGGGACAGGCCTGAAAATCTCTGACCTGTGTGGCTGAAATGCCTTCTATTCAGCTGGTTGTAATTCTCTCGTGGATGTCCATGCATCTGGGAAGGGTGGGGAGATGGCTGCTGTAGCTTTTGACCATGAGGACTAGGGGGGACAGGAGACATCGGAGTATCTCGACTGGGCCCAGGAGTTTCTGGATGAAGTCGCTTGCCACTCGTTGTCTCTTCCTTCTTCTTATGTTCATGCTGAGCATAAAGACAACACGGTCAGAAAACTCAAAAGGTCAACAGTAACAATGACTTGGGTCTCATAAACCAGGGGCTGGGGAGGAGGGAGGTTGCTGAAGAATATTGAAGAGCCTCTTCTAAAGAAAAGGATCAAAGAAACTAACAGAAAGAAAAGTGAAAGTCTTAAGGCTTTCCACATCCCCAGCTCTTCATTTCTGACTGAAGATGTCTTCATCATCAAGGTTTGCTAGGCCAGGCCCTTTTGGCTCCCCAGGGACCCCAGTTCCTGAGGTTTTCTTTTGCACAAGATGTTCCCTGTCCTTCCTTCTCTTTATTTATATTTGTATCCCTTACATTCTACCGCACAACAGAAACATACCCCCACCCCTCTGTTCTTACCTCCTGTTCCCGGGATCTCTTTTTGTTAGCCATCTTGTATATCTTATGTAATTTCTTGGAGTTAAATTCAGTAAACTTGGAGACAAATACCCATAGATTCCTGAAAAAAAGGTGAACAGATATTTTAATTTTTCTTTTTAGGAACTGGGCTAAAAGCCCAGGAAAGAGGAAAGAGATGCCCCAAACAAGCAATGATGGAGAGATGTTTTCTTCTGGGCCCCCAAAATCTGCTCTGACACCCCCTCTGCTTCTTAAAATGTCTTCCTTCAAACTTGAGTCATGAAGATTCCCAAGATAAAGCCTGCAGATTTTGATCTAAGCATGGCATCACCCAGTCTGCTACTTTTCTTTACTACTGCGGATGCCTGTTTTGTGATTTTCTAGGGGTATGGACAAAAATGTGGATTTTCTTTTTAACACTCTAACGTATTTCCACATAGGGGAATTCAACACAATTCAACAATTGGAGACTGCATCTCCTTTGTACCATTTCAGCAGGAATTGTACTTAGTTTGCTTGTGGCTCTGTAGAGATTCTAGGCTGATTCCTCTTTTAACTCCATCCCCAGGTTCTACCTCTTCTTTCCCTACACCTCCAAACTCAAAAAGAATCCTGACCCACAAGTCTGATTGCAACATCAGGACAAGAGAGGGAGGGAGGGAGAGAGAAAGACTGAAGATTTGGTAGGCAGGCAAATCACCTTCTCCATACATTAAGAACTTCCTGTTCACGGTGGATTTTCAAACATTCAGCAATGTGGTCTCCAATCTTGAGCAGGCAACTCCGAGTTTGCTCCAGCTGGTCTTGGTCTGTAAGTCCTCTTTCTGGCTTATCCAGCTGCTTCAAGGACTTCTTTACTGGCCTCATCAGCTCTTTGCACTTGGGAGACAGAAAAAGCAAAGCTCTGCATTAGTCTCACATCAGAAGGAAGGCGGAGGAAAGGAAGACCCTGATTGAGGCAATATTTTGACGCTAGGCGCCCATTTGAATTTGGGGGGGGGATCTGCTGTGGGCACCCTTCCAAAATGACAACCACAGCAATCTTCAAAGACACATCTGGGGCCACATGGCATCAAGACCCAGTTTGCTGGGCAAGATCAAGGAAGTGAAAACTATCCCAAATTTCAGGATGGAATTTAAAACTCGCCTGGGGAAGCCATAAAATCTTGGAGACTGTGCAAGAGATTTCCCATCTTTTTTTAGGTGAATTCTTTAAAGTGAAGGAATGCTATTTTTGTTTCAATCCAGAATATGACAGTAGCAGTGTCCTTTGCAACTTTCTGTCCAAGGGGAAGCCAGATTCACTTAGCAATCATTTTACTAATTTAACAACTGCAGTGATTCACCTAACAGCTGTAGCAAGAAAGATCGTAAAACTGGGGCAAAACTCAGTTAGCTGATTTCCCACTTAATAAACGTAAATTCTGGGCTCGATTGTGGTTGTAAGTCTACCTGTTTATTTGTTTCTGACCTGAAGAAAGTCCAAAATCCTTTTTTGTATTCTCCCGCCCCCCCCCCCATTCTTCTCATGTTTCCACTCCCCCCCTTTGACTCCCATTCCCTATTTTTAAATCTTTTGGAGTTGGTTAAGTTTGTATTTTATCTTTCACTGAAACTTAATTGAAGAAGAGTTAAGCTGATTTCGTAACTAAATAGCTGCTGCCCCACTGAGTCAAAGAGAAATTTTCTGGAGTCAGTGATCAGCCTTCTTTGACTTTTCCCCGTTGTGTTCCTAGAGAAGACCTTCACAATGGTGAAGGTTGCATGGTCTAAATCATCCTCTTCCTCTTCTTCGATGGGGACAGGCTCACTTCCTGCCGTAATGTGGACAGGACCCTGACCCAGAGGTTTCTTCCCTTTGTTTCCGGGTTTCGCCTCGGTGCCTTTGGGCTGTGAAAAGAGACGAGGAGATAGCATCCCTCATGAAACAGCACAGGATGGGAAGTCACAGATGTACCAATAGGCAAATGGAAGAAAAACCGAAACCAAAAACAAGGGTAGTGAAAAACTTGCATTTTGCTACCTGGAATTTCCAGGCGATTCCTTTGCCCCTTCAAACAGGGCTCGCCATCTTTATGAGAATACAGGTAAAGATTTACCCTGACCAGTCATCCCCCTTTTTGGCCAAGAGAGGCAGCATTGTCTGAAAATAATTTCCCTGGTCATGTGGCCAGCATGGAAGCATATGCCAAAAGCACATGGAAGGCTGTTATCTTCCCACCAAAGTGGTACTTCTTCATCTACTCACTTTCGAATTGCTAGGTGGGCAGAGGAGCTGAGCCAAGTAACGGGAGCTCGCTCATTATGGGGAACTCAGGTCTCAAACCCAGGCTGTCAGACATCCAGCGTCTTTAACTGCTGAGCCATCGTGGCCCATTTTTGTGATAATGGGACTCCTTAAACAAATGGCATGCACAACCCTCTCATGAATAAAACCAAGAAATATGCATTTTATTTTCTAAAAGAGATGTAATCTTCAGCATACTTCGATTGTGACTGATTTAGGACACGCACCTATAAATGAATTGTTTTTAGCTTTTTGTCTTTCTATTCCAAATGGCCAAAGATGTAAAATAATGGACAGAAATACTATCATTACCCTTTTCCATCCCTCTTTAGCAGAAAAGCATCCACAGTTCACAGGCCTGTTGGCCAGTTTTGAAAGATAGTTAGCCAACTCTCAAAACTTGCTCCAACCTTTTCTTCCTATTTTGGGTGGGAAAAGCTTTTGGATTTTTTAAAAAATGTGTCAACCCAACAACTTTCTTCAGCCCTGGGATCACTTACGCAATGATCACTGAAGAAGGAGAAATCTTCCTGAAAACCAATCTGAAGCTCAGCCGCGTGGAAATTTTATCTTCCTATGCAGCCTGCTGATTTCTCAGAGGTGGGCAAGACCAAAATAACATTATTCAAAGTCAGGAAATATAGAGTATTTGAGACATTGTTCGGGACAGCCTAGGAAGGCAGAAAAAGCATCATTCAATACAAGCTCAATGATAGCCAATTGCAAATTGTGTGCAAGCCAGGTAGTTGCCAAGTCTCACAACTGGCTATCATTTTGTTTGTCTTCTTCTGAGATGTGTCTTAGACTTCTCAGCCAAAACTACAATCTGGGGAGTTCCGGATGCTCTTCCACCCAGTTATCCCTATCCAATCCTGCTTAGCTTCTCAGTTCTAACAAGGACAGCCAAAGCATTCACCCTGGCCCAAAGGCCTAAAGAATGAAGATAAAAAGGAAGTTCTACCCATAATATGAAGTTGATTTTAACCAAGGTTAAATTATTCACATAACCACACAGCCAAGTTACCAACACACATATGTGAACCTTGGTTAAAATCGGCAATGGCATGGCCATCAAGACAGTACTTACCTGTTCCATTTCCTCCTGTTTTTCTTCCTCTTCTTGGTTTTTGGCTGGCTGCTGAGCTTTCATTTCTTGGCTTTTGATTATCTGCTTAACCTTCTTTTCGTGGCTTTGGCCTGGCTGCTTTAGCTTTAGCTGATTTGGGCCTAACAGTTGTCCAGGCAATATATGTATTCTGTGACTTTAAGTTTTAATGCTGCATCATGCTGTAATGCTGAGTCATGCTCTAATTACTTGTAATTTAACAATGTATTTAAGCAAGGTACTGTAAGGTATTCAGTGGATGATAAGCTGCTATCATCACGTGCGTGTGTGGGTGGATCTGCTACCATCCGGGGTTTGTGAACCAACTACTGTTTGTTTGGTAAGAGTTTGTTTGGAGTTAACCGGTAAAGACTTGGACTGTTTAGAAGACTACGAGATTGTTTATTTCCCATTATAAAGAAAACTTTTGATAACACCAGTTTGTATGTATCTCTATCTCATTGCTCTCAGCAACGTTTCTCTGTGCACTTTACTCTGCTAGTTGTTACACAACAACAATATCCTTAACATTAATATCCTCCTGTTTTTCTTCCTCTTCTTGGTTTTTGGCTGGCTGCTGAGCTTTCATTTCTTGGCTTTTGATTATCTGCTTAACCTTCTTTTGGTGGCTTTGGCCTGGCTGCTTTAGCTTTGTTTTCTTGGCCTTTGGTTGGCTGCTTATCCTAGTAGTCTTTCTACTCCTTGATTTTCAGGGCATTCTTACATACCCCATCCTCCTTGGGGGTGGGGCAAAAATGTGGGTACAAGGATCCCAGCAGGTCTCAATGAAATGGCTCCATCAGTCTGGGATTTTTCTGGATTGTAGCCCTTGGCCAAGGTGGCACTCCCAAAATGGTAGAGACCTTAAATTTTAGTACACCATTCTTTCCACCAGGAGGCCCCGGTTACTCAGCATTCATGCTTACCTTCTTCTGTCCTTCTACTGACTGGTTCTCTGGAGGAGAAGAGGCTTCATTTCCTGGCTCCTCCTTGATTTTGGGGAGTTTGTTTTCTTTCCGGATTCGGGGCTTCACACTTTTGGCCTAGTCCTAGGTCAGAAGAACAGCCCACAAGGACACAGAGGAACAGAAAACCCTCCTTGCTGGTCAATTTGGTGGGCCCTATCTTTACTTGGGCAAACCCTTTCCTGTATAGAGTCGCCCAGCTCCTTGCAGTATTTCTGGGGCTCTGGAGAGTGACCCTCTTTATACCTCAATGAGGAAGTTTTCTCACGGACAGAAATGATGCACCACTTGCCCTCCTGGACCGGTAGCTTCTTCCCAGGGAGCAGAAGCAGCTGTGACAATTGGGGCCTTTGCATGGATTCGATTTACGTATTAATTGTGCCTCTTCATGGACAGGGAGGCCCCTTTCGTGGTTACTCAAGTCCTAGTTGCTTCCCATTTGGACTACTGCAATGTGCTCCATAATGAGATGCCCTTGAAGGCAAGCAGAAACTTCAAATGATCCAGAAAGCAGTAGCATTCACAGCTTTGGAACCTCTGTGGTTCACTCATGCTATAACTGCCCTGCTCGGCGTATGTGTCTTTGTGTGCTTGTGTGTATACCAAGATTGGGGAAGGCTGATAAAAGAGCCCCTGACAGTTTCTTTATTTTAGCTCCTTCCTTCCTGTGTCCATATTTTCCACCACAAGACTGGAAACTTGAGTTTGGCATGTGCTAACTTCCCAAACAACGCATAGCAGAAACAATGTCCACTCGATCAAACGGAGCTTGCTCGGTGGCAGAACTGATCTCTTCTGTCTTGTTGAGGTTCTCCTTCCTCTTCATGTCTCTTTGGATAAGTTTCATCAGATAATCTACTCGCGCCTGAAGCTGCTTCCCCTGTGGCTTTTTATCTGTCTCAACTGGTAAAATCTGGGGATGGGTGGAGAAGGAATAAATATAAAAGAGAGGGACTTGTTTAGAATCATCCAGCTGGCTTTGTTCCCAAGGCAGGACTAGAACTCACAGTCTCCCAATTTTTAGCCTGGTGCCTTAACCAGGAGAGCAAATTGGTTCTGTGTTTTAGCATAAAATCAACGCAAAAAAACAACAACAAAACACTGCTTGTCAAGCTGCAGAACCAGTAATCCCCACATCCAATGCCTCCGCTTCCTGCAGAAGTTCTTTTTTCAAGCGTTATTAATTTGGTGTCACATCTGTAAAACGTTGACTCCCATGTGAGGCTCCTTGTACCTTGTCGGTGAGGTTCAGTTCTGGGTCTGACTTGATGAGCTCCCAGTTCCCACATCCGTGCTCGTAAATCCCCCGCAGCAAGCAAGAGTCCTCTTCCACTCCCCAGTCTACATCGAAATGGGCAGATTTGACCCGGCAGTTCAGATGGAACCTGCAAAATTGGAGCAGAGGACAGGCGAGAGATGACAAGCGGTCCCACGCGAGGCATCCCCTCGTCAATGAAGTTCTACAACACAACCACAGAAGACAAAAGAAAAGCAAAGTTAGAGGCGTGTGTGAAGTGTGGATAGGCACCCACAGGTGAAATTGTCTCTCTTAAACCTCTTCTCACTAGCTAACATAAACATTTTCACCTAAACTGACCGAAGGACCATTCCTTAATTGCTCTAAGAAAGGACCACATTCATGTGAGAATCAGCTATCAAGACCTAGTTGAAAAAAAAGGCAACACAGAATTGGCCTTGAAGGGAGTCTTCCCTCTCCCCTAAGTTATCTTCTCCCTGGAGAAGATGAGGAACCAAGATGTCTGGAAGTTATCTAATAGAATAACAAAGTTGGAAGGGACCGTGGAGGTCCAGTTCAATTCCCTGCTGAAGCAGGAGACCCTATACCATTCGGGACAAATGACTGTCTTTGTTGTTAGTTGCGAAGTCGTGTCCAACCCATCGCGACCCCATGGACAACGTTCCTCCAGGCCTTCCTGTCCTCTACTGTTATGTTGTTGCCATTTTGAGCGGGAGATTCAAATGCAGGAGTGTTTGTGATTGGTTAGCAGTCAGCGCTGAAATGTATATAAGGAGTGCTGCTGCTTGTGTTCTTTTGCTGGAGTCTCACTGTGAATAAAAGCGCTGTTGCCACTATCTTGCCTGTGCTGCTCGTTATTCCCCAGCCATGTCATCTACCATCCTCTGGAGGCCATTTAAGATCCCGCCGACTGCTTCAGTGACTCCATCCAGCCACCTCGTTCTCTGTCGTCTCCTTCTTCTTTTGCCCTCCATCGTTCCCAGCATTAGGCTCTTCTCCAGGGAGTCCTTCCTCCTCATTAGGTGGGCAAAGGATTTGAGTTTCATCCTCAGGATCTGGGCTTCTAAAGAGCAGCCAGAGTTGATCTTTTCTAGGACTAACTATTTGGATCACCTTGCAGTCCAAGGGACTCGCAGGAGTCTTCTCCAGCACCAGAGTTCAAAGGCCTCGATTCTTTGGCGCTCAGCCTTCCTTATGGTCCAACTTTCACAGCCATACATTGCAACTGGGAAAAACATAGCCTTTGACTATACACACTTTTGTTGGCAGGGTGATGTCTCTGCTTTTTGCAATAGCTTTCCTCCCAAGGAGCAAGCGTCTTTTAATTTCTTGGCTGCAGTCTCCATCTTCAGTGATCTTGGAGCCCAGGAAAATAAAATCTGCCACTACCTCCATCTTCCCCATCTATTTGCCATGAATTGAGAGGGACGGATGCCATGATCTTACTTTTCTTTATGTTGAGTTTCAAGCCAACTTTTGCACTCTCCTTGACTGTCTAGTCTCTTCTTAAAAGCCTCCAGTGATGGAGCACCCACAACTTCTGGAGGCAAGCTGTCAGGAAATCTGTTACTAATTTAATTGCAGTGATTCACTTTACAACCGTGGCAAGAAACCGTTCATAAAATAGGGCAACAACTATCTTGCTCAGCAACAGAAATTTTGGTCTCCATTGTAGTCATAAGGCAAGGACCACTTGTAAAAGAACATTCAGAGAAGACTTCAACAGCCAGAAAACCATCGCTAATCTGGTAAATTATCATGGGTGGTTCTTTTGGTCTAATCCAGCAATTCTCTCCATATTTTCTCACAAGGCAGAGTCAAAGTAATGGCTGCCTCTTCCACATTTACATTTTAAAAACCGTTTACATGTCTGTTATTATCTGTTTCCAACGTGAAGGTCAACAGAACATAATTAATAACATGCTGCCTAAGGCCGTGATGGTGAAGCTGTGGCATGCAGCACCCTCTCTGATGGCACGCAAGCCGTCACCCCAGTTCAGCTCCACCATGCATGTGTGCATGCCTCCCGCTGGCCAGCTGGTGGTCGGGTCTCTGCCGTGCATGTCCGGGAGTCGGGGCACGTGTGTGGGGGGGTGTCATGCATGTGTGGGGGTGGGGCACGTGCAGGGGGTGGGGCGCATGTGCAAGGGCCATGCACACATTGCATTTTGGAGGTTTGGGCGCTCGTGGCACATTCCTGTGTGTGCAAATGTGCTTTGGGCACTCAGTCCAGAAAAGGTTAGCTATCACTGGCCTAAGGGCTCATTTTATTTTTATTTTTTTAAATTAAATCTATATTAAATATTTACATTAAGATTAACACAAAATAAACATTGAAAAATAATATAATATATTATAAATAATATAAATGGTGAAATGTAGAAACACATAAACACAAGACTAAAACGAAACGACAAACATGACTAACCGGGAGTTAAGCTCACTCTCCAATTAATAATAACTATTATTAGTTAGAGTCAATTTCTACTAACTATCTACAAAACAGTTAGCCTGTTTTTGTCGAAATTTTAAGAAATCATATAGCCTAATAAATATCTAATTAATCTAAATAGACGATCTTATCACCCCTTTCCTAGGTTTAACCTTCTTTTGAGCCAGACAAAGCATTTGTCCCAACTTCTATTATATATTGAATCTTTCTTGCCTTTTAAAATATATGTTAATCTATCCATGTCAGCACATCGGAGAATCTTGTTTATTATCAGGGCTCATTTTATTTAAGAGCTACTTGTGATTCCACCCCCCCCCCCCAAAAACCCTTGTTTTCTTCTTCTTTTGGCTACTCGTGGCTTACACACTTGTGCCTGTCTTAGATGGTTATGCTTACCTTGCCCTCTCCACTGGGTCCCTGGGAATGGTTTGATGGAGCATTGCAAACTCCTCTTCGTGCTGAATAATCGCTTTAACGTTCACCTGGACTCCCGAGATCTTAATTGTGGGTCCCTTTCTCTTCCCTGGTCCTTTACCTGAATAAAAGGAGCCACACAGTCCCCATCAGATGGGGTGGGTTGGGAACTGCATTTCAAGTGCATTCAGCACCTGAGATTTTAACATGTTCCCGTTTTACCAGCCTGCTATTGTAGGAGAAGAGCAGGCAGAAGTGGGGAGGGTTGGAGTTAAACGTGTTATCAGTTTAGAATCCTTGCGTGGCCACAAGTCAGCCTCTCTTGAATTCTATTAACCCTTATCAGGTGACAATTTAGTAATCAACTTTATTTGACTAGATTCTTGCATATCGGCTTGAATAGATCTTCTGTGCTGCAACTTAACCTATAGTCCTGATCCTTTGCACCTGACAGTGATTTTGGAAAAGGAGGACAAGTTTTTGCATCATTTCTTCCTCCCCACCCCCAAGTTGACAAAATATATAGATCTGTATTTTTTTTTAAAAAAAGACCACAATTCCCAACTGTCAAGCTTGGTTGTGATTCCATCTTATCTCTCACTGTCCAGTTGCCTCTTGAAAAAGCACCTTTGGCAAAACCATGACGTGGATGACTGAGAATCTCTACAGACTTTTAGCCATATGATTTGGGATGAAGATCCTTGGAATGGTGTGGGAGGAGGAATGGATTTCCAGAGGAGAAAAATTGCAGACTATAGGAACCAGGAGTGCCACTCAGGTGATCCTGAAGACCCATACCAACCTCCAAGTGGCTTCAATGACCCTCTAAAAAAATGTTTCTCAACCTTGAAAGCTTGAAGATGGGTGGACTTCAACTCCCAGAATCCCCCAGCCAGCAGCGCTGGCTGGGGGATTCTGGGAGTTGAAGTCCACCCATCTTCAAGCTTCCAAGGTTGAGAAACACTGCTCTCAAAGAATGCAAATGACCAGCTGTCTGCAAGGAACATAAGTCCTTCCATTCCCCACCATCCCATAGAGCTGAAGAAGCTTCTGTGATGAGAAGCAAAAGGGCTTCAAAGAAAAAAGTCTAATTGCCTCCTGAAAAAAGCACTTTTGGGACAACCATGACCTGCATGGATGACAGAGAATCTCTACGGATGGTCATAAATCCATTTTTTTCAGAGCTGTTTTAACGTCAAACGGTCACTAAATGAATGGTGGTAAGTCAAGTACACTATCGGTACACAGTAACGTCTTCTCCCACAGGGATGGATGTTCCCTTCAGGATGGATTTTGGATTGCTGCCCCTTGTCATAAAGTGAGACAAGAAGCAGGTTGCTGAGCAGATGCGTGCAAGCTTTTCCTGAGGGAGGTGGGCCAAACTTGAGTCGAGACTACAATTCCCAGAATTCCTGGTAACAGAGTTCACATTTTCTTCTGAAGGAGGCTACTGCCACCTTATGGTGATTCCCGTAACTGCAGTAAAAGGGAATCTGATTAGATACAATTATCCAGAGGTGAGAGTTGAAGTAGGATCTGCTTCTATTGTATTCAAGCTATTCTCTCCGCTCTTCTTAAGGATAGAGGTTGGGAAAAATCAATTCTGGAAGCTTCCAGAAAAAGAAAAAAAGCTATGTTTTTGGTCCATTTGGAATATCTACAAGAGCTTTCCTCATCAAATCACGAGAACACTTTTGCATTTAAAAACAATCTTCTCTTTAAGTCAGTTAAGAGTTAAGAATGTTAACTCTTTCTTAAGAATGTTAACATTCTTAAGAGTTAAGAATGTTACATAATTAACATTCATTTCTGATCTCTTAGCGTGGATAATATGCCTTCTCAAAAATCCTTTCTTGATCCAGCTGGTAAAGTAAAGCAGGTGTGTGAGATGCAAACTCAATTGCAGGAATTACGAATTCAGCAACAGAGTGGTCAATGCCTGGAATGCACTACCTGACACTGTGGTTTCATCCCCAAACCCCCAAAATTTTAACCTTAGACTGCCTACTGTTGCCCTCACCATTCCTAAGAGGTCGGTAAAGGGGGCGTGCATAAGCACACCAGTGTGCCTAATGTCTGTGTCCTATTGTTTCCTCTATTTGTAACTATTTTATGTATTCAATTCATGCTTATAGTTATATATATTACCTAATAATATATAGCTAGACTCAAATAGATCAACAGGCTAGATAGCCTGTTATTAACATCCAACTGTCTGCAATTATTGCAAGTTTAAGGCTCAAGGTTGACTCAGCCTTCCATCCTTTCCAAGGTAGGTAAATTGAGGACCCAGTTTGTGGGGGCAATAAGCTGACTTTGTATAAAAATATACAAAAGTATGAAGGCTATTGCTTAACGCATTGTAAGCCGCCCTGAGTCTCCGGAGAAGGGCGGCATATAAATCTAATAATTAAAAAAAACGTTCTTGACAAATAAAATAAAAATAAAAATAAATGTTGCTGAGTTTCTCAAGTAGAACAGCAGAGGGCGCCCTAGACCAAATGATCACTTATGTTATTCTTACTCCCTGGATTGAAACAATTTGTGCCAGTTTGATGCCACATACCACAGCACCACAGCATCTGCCTCCTTCCTTCCTTCCTTCCTTCCTTCCTTCCTTCCTTCCTTCCTTCCTTCCTTCCTTCCTTCCTTCCTTCCTTCCTTCCTTCCTTCCTTCCTCTCTCCCTCTCTCCCTCCCTCCCGTATTTTTCATTTTATTCCAGAAATTAAAGTACAGAGACAAAAACATTTTAAAAGATGTGAGTTAAAAGGACAAAAACACCTATTGTTCCCCCTAGTTGAACACTGACACATATATTGCAACAATAAATAACTGCCGACTGCATTTCTGATCTCTGTGAGTTGATTGACTGCCCAGGAATAGAGTACAAGCACCACTGCCAATTTCTAAGTGAGCTTGTAATAGGAATATCCTCAGGGCTGGATATTACTACTGGTTTGCATTGGTTTGCATTGCATATTACATTGCATTGCATATTACTACCGGTTTGCATTTACTACCGGTTTGCATTGTGTGCTCTTCTGCACATGTGCAGATCACTTATGATGACATCAGGGTCGGTGGGTGGAGCCTCCCACTGGTTTTACTACTGGTTCTGTAGAACCAGTCCAACTCACTGAATGTCCTGATAGTAGGCTATCTCATATTCAGTTACGAAGGTAATAGGGACCAAGTTTGTGGCTGCTAAAAGATGTAGTTGTAAAATATGACATCATCTGACTGCATTGCTTAGCGATACCAATCCACATGGTCCCAATTTTCATCATAACCCCAAGATGTGCAGGTTGTTAGCAATAGGACTTAGACTTATATACCGCTTCACAGTGCTTTATCGCTCTCTCTGAGCAATTTACAAAGTCAGCATATTGCCTCCAACAATCTGGGCCCTCTTTTTACCCACCTCGGAAGGATGGAAGGCTGAATCAGCCTGAGATTAGATAGATAGATAGATAGATAGATAGATAGATAGATAGATAGATAGATAGATAGATAGATAGATAGATGACAGACAGATAGATGATAGATAGATAGATAGATAGATAGATAGATAGATAGATAGATAGATAGATAGATAGATAGATAGATAGATAGACGAGAGAGATATATGAGAGGGAGAAGGAGAGAGAGGAAGAGAGGGAGGGAGAGAGAGCGCAACAGCAATAGCACTTAGATTTATATACAGCTTCACAGTGCTTTATTGCTCTCTCTAAGCAGTTTACAGAGTCAGCCTCTTGCCCCCAACAATCTGGGCCCTCATTTTACCCACCTCGGAAGGATGGAAGGGTGAGTCAACCTGAGATTAGATAGATAGATAGATAGATAGATAGATAGATAGATAGATAGATAGATAGATAGATAGATAGATATAGATATAGATATAGATATAGATATAGATAAAGGTAGGTAGGTAGGTAGGTAGGTAGGTAGGTAGGTAGATAGATAGATAGATAGATAGATAGATAGATAGATAGATAGATAGATAGATAGATTAAACCAGGGGTTAAATGCTCCTGGTTCGAACCGGATCGCCTGATCCAGTAGTGATGGAGGCGGGTGGTTCGGAGAACCGGTAGCAAAATTCCTTGCCCCCCACCCCTATGCCCAGCTGAGCTGCACAATCATCAGAGGCTTTTTCTTTTAATTTTTAAAAGCATTTTTTCTACAACCTCTTCGGCCGAAAAATGCTTTTAAAAGTAAAAAAAAAAGCCTCTGATGATCGAGCGGCAGAGCTGGGATCGTCAAAAGGATCGTCAGCTGATGATCCCAGCTGAGTTGCCTGATCGGCAGAGGTTTTTTTTTCTTTTAAAAGCCTCTTACGATCCAAGCCGAGTTGCCTGATTGGCAGAGGGGTTTTTTTTTCCTTTTAAAAGCCTCTGACCAAGCCAAGTTGCCTGGTTGGCAGAGGTTTTTTTTTTCTTTTAAAAGCCTTTGACAATCCCAGCTGAGTTGCCTGATTGGCAAATGTTTTTCTTTTAAAAGCCTCTGACAATCCAAACCGAGTTGCCTGATTGGCAGAGGCTTTTAAAAGAAAAAAAAAACCTCTGCTGATCAGGCAACTCAGCTGGGATCATCAGAGCCTTTTGAAAGCATTTTTTTACAACTTCTTCACCAAAGAGTTTATAGAAAAAATGGTTTTAAAAGAAAAAAAATTGGCCACACCCACCCAGTCACATTACCCCCCCCCCCCCCCCGCATCAAGCTATGCCCACAGAGCTGGTAGTAACAAATTTTAGATTTCACCACTGGGTTAAACTCATTGAACAAACGTCTTGTTCACAGGATGAATTTTGGGCTCAATTCGTGGTTCGTGTCAAGAATTACCTGTACTAATCTCACTCAAATAGGTGCAGAATAGAACACGTTAGACTGGCGTTTCTCAACCTCCGTGACTTTAAGATGTGTGGATTTCAACTCCTAGAATTCCCCAGTTATCTGAAAGTCACTGAGATTGAGAAACACTTCATGAGATAACCAACCTGCTAAGGAGAGCAGCTAACAGAACAGAGGTCTTCAAACTTGGCAGCTTTAAGACTTGTGGACTTCAACTCCCAGATTATCAGCTATGCTGTCTGGAGAATTCTGGGAGTTGAAGTCCACAAGTCTTAAAGCTGCCAAGTTTGAAGACCTCTGTAATAGAAGGTAATAGAAGGTGTAGCTGCAAGGTAGGGGAAGGGACTAAATTGCTTGGCTAATCTCCGGAGGTTTGAGAAATATCTCTATAAGCTTCACTGCTCTACTCTTCTTCTCCTCCTCTGAAAGTTGCTGTTATTTATCAACTTTAATCTTTACTCTTCAGCAGTGCGGAAAATTGGCACTTAATTTGCTCTGGGAAGAAGAGCATTGGGGGATTAATTGCTGCTCCTTTTCTCCCCCACTTCCCCCTCCCTGTCTTGCATTGCTTTAGCTGAGGTGCTCCAGCATGTGACACATTCATTTCCTGGCTCCCTCTTTTCCCCACCTCAGTTGTCTTCAGCTGGGGATGAATGCCTTTTTTGAGCAATGGGGCTGGGATCAAAGACTGTGGAGGGTGAAAGATAAAGAGTAACAATGAACTGCAGAATAGGCCAATTTTCTTGAGTTGGCCCAAGGACATGTATTGCTGTACGTGAAATTCTCCCCCATTCTTCTGTTATGCATAGTTTCGAAGATTTGTTTTCCAAGATTCTGGTAGCAAAAGGCTCAAACGTTGGAGATGGAGAAGCAGATGGAGATGCTTACTATGCAGATAGTTTAAAAAGCCATGTGCACAAGTACAACTGATGGATATCTTCTCCGTGCAAATGTCATTGAGGATCAGAGGTGGGTTTCAGCAGGTTCTGACCAGTTCTGGAGAACCAGGAGGGGAAATTTTGAGTTGTTCGGAGAACTGGTAAATACCATCTCTGACTGGCCCCGCCCCCATCTATTCCTTGCCTCCCAAGTCCCAGTTGATCGGGAGGGAATGGGGATTTTGCAGTATCCTTCCCCTGGAGTGGGGTGGGAATGGAGATTTTACAGTATCCTTCCCCTGCCACGCCCACCAAGCCACGCCCACTAAGCCATGCCACACCCACCAAGCCACACCCACAGAACCAGTAGTAAAAAATTTTGAAACCCACCACTGTTGAGGATGTACCAGAGGCACAGATTTAGATGAAGGGACAGAAGGGGAACTCATCAGATTTGCAGATGACACCAAGTTGTGGGGGAATGGCTAACATTTTAGAAGGAAGGCTCAATGGAATGGAATGGAATGGAATGGAATGGAATGGATTGGAATGGAATAGAATAGAATAGAATAGAATAGAATAGAATAGAATAGAATAGAATAGAATAGAATAGAATAGAATAGAATAGAATAGAATAGAATAGAATAGAATAGAATTCTTTATTGGCCAAGTGTGATTGGACACACAAGGAATTTGTCTTTGGTGCATACGCTCTCAGTGTACATAAAAAGAAAGGGAGGCTGAGTCAATGTATGGATATGTAAATAAGCTTCTCCCTGAAATGTATTTGAATATAAGTAGCTCGGGTGGGTAGTTGGGCTGTTGGTCTGAGCTCCGAGGTTGGCAATTTGGTTGCAAACATTTCGTCACCATTCGAGGAGACGTCGTCAGTGTGCTTTGAATTGAAGGAAAAAAGGGGGGGGGGAAGGGGGGAAGAAGGAAAAGGGGACAAGTATGTTGGTCTGAGCTCTGAGCTAGGCAATTTGGTTGCAAGCATTTCGTCCCCATTCGAGGAGACCTTGCCAGTCAGCTCAAAGCACACTGACGATGTCTCCTCGAATGGTGACAAAACGCTTGCAACCAAAATGGCCAAGCTCGGAGCTCAGACCAACATACTTCTCCCTTTTTCCTTCTTCGTTCTTGGAACTAAGTCTATGGATGGAGGAGAAACCTCCAGGCATTGGCTGATTGGCCGGCTGTTAGTCCCAGCTTTTGCCAAGCCAAGGGTGGAGTAGCTAATGATGCAGCAGAGTTGCCTTTTAGCACAAAGTGCCCAGCTGACACCACAAAAGGCTTACACAGCCGTAGCCGCCGGTGAAGTCTGTTGGTTCTGTGTCTCTGTTCTCTTGGCAGTGGGTGTAGCCCACCGCACTCGGTTTTGCAACAAGGATGATCAGACCCCAAGTTAAGCAAAACCAGATTCTCCAAGCATCTATTTTGGTCCTCAGTTTTGCATAGGTTTTGCTTTTTGGCTTTTCTATTTCCTCTTAAAGGAGCTCTTTTTTTTCCCAGCACCCTTGAAGTCTTCTTTTTGACATATTGGACCAGATCAGTTCCAAGCTGGGAGAAAGGCACTGGAGACAAAATGGAGGCTGGAGGCTGATTGGAAAGATGGTTTAATGATGAAGCAGAACCACATGAGTGGTTCTAGTGCAGCTGACCACATGGTGTTGAGAGTAGGGTTTTTTTTTAAATAAACCCCTCTTGGGCTTTGCACTTGAGCTTCCTGTTCCTGTGCATGAACATGTATTCTATTGGCTGTTGTAGGAGGTTATAACTGGTTCTGTAGCTTGTCTGAGCTACGTTTGGTTGAAGTTTGGATGGTGATGCAACTGAGATGATGCAATGAAGGGGCTTTGGGCAATTCCTATTGTGGTTGAGGGCTAATCCTACCTTTGTTGGCTCTTGGGTGAGGGTATTTGCTTATGAATAGAGCTAGCTATCTCTTTATCTCTTAAATGCTACCATCTGCTGTGGGCTATTAAGGAAGGTGGGGGCTGCTTTCCAA
Source organism: Coluber constrictor foxii (assembly GCA_038048745.1). NCBI lineage: Eukaryota > Metazoa > Chordata > Lepidosauria > Squamata > Colubridae > Coluber > Coluber constrictor. The sequence goes on from CM075967.1 coordinate 24,586,108, forward strand.
GAGCATGCTTCTCCATTTCTCATCCAGGGAAATATAATATCCTGCCTTTTTAAATGTTCCTCCAAATATTTCATTCTTCTAGGAGAGCGGTGGGTGCTAACTCTCTACACTCAGTAAATAAAAAAGAAATGAAGCTCCTCCCCCTTAGCTGTTTCTTCCTTTCTCCATAACTTGATTCTTACCGCGTGTTAAAGCTGCGCTTAGCAAAAGGGAAGCTCAAAGGATGGAACAAGGCAGAAATTAAAATTTTTACACTGTGGTTTCCAGAACTGGTATTCAGCCGGTTTGCCTGAATTGGTAGCAGAAATCACAGGTGGGCCCATCCGCCCACCCTGGCTCTATGCCCATGATGGTGAACCTATGGCACGCGTGCCACAGGTGGCATGTGGAGCCATATCAGTGGGCATGCAAGCTCAGCTCCAGCGCACATGTGCGCACTGGCCAGCTGATTTTCAGGCCTTCTGGGTCCACTGGAAGTCAGCAAACAAGCTGTTTCTGGCCTCCGGAGGGCCATTGGGGGAGGTGGGAAAGGCCGTTTTCACCTCCCCAGGCTCCTAGAAAGGCTCTGGAACCTGAGGAGGGCAAAAAATGGGCCTATCAGGCCCACCGTACTATCACATGCCAAAAGTGAGGGAAGTGCGGGGGATCGCGGGGCGGGGTGCATAGAATTATGGGTGTGGGCACAACACGTACACGAACCTCCCGCACTCTCTCGCTTTTGCCACGCGATGGCAAAGAGGTATCACTACTCTATGCCATCCTATTTAGACACGTTTTGGGGGCTAGGCGCATGCATGGACGGAGTAAGTGTGAGCGAAGCGAGTAGGGAAAGTAAGTGAATTCTACCCTTGGTGGTTTCCCTTCCGGAAGGCTTCCATATTGTTCCTCTTCCTGCTCCTGAGGCTGGAGGAGAGGAAACTCACATCAAGAGGGGCTACGTGAGGCAACCCCATCGGCATGTAGATAATCGGAGCTGCAGGGAGTGTGCTAAACGGTAAAAGCCAAAAAACATTGTCCTGCACGAAAGAGGGAGGTTGCCAAAGGGAAATGCCTGGAATTAGGGAACAAGAAGTCCAGAGGCTGTTTCTCCCCCACTCACTCCCCCGAGAGGCAAATGTGAATTTGGCAGTAGGTTTGGGGCATCGGTGAAAGAAGTAGATAGGGTCTTCTCCTCGCCCTGAACGATCTCCCAGCTGCGCTCCGAATAGGATGAAATCTGAAACCTTCCCACTCTCCGTTTTGTTGCTACTGTATTTGATTGAAACAAATGAGGCAGCCTTTCTCAGGTACCTATGTTGTACACACAATGCTTGGGGCAGGGATGGGGGCGGTGTGGGGGGGAGCTTTGTCACTTTGCATCCTAAATGATCTGATTCTGAATGCAGATTTTCACAGCAACACTATTTTCCTCCCTGTTTTGCTCTTTAACATGAATGTGACCCCCCCCACACACCCCCGAAGCAAACTCTAGAATGTTAATTTTTCCATGCAAATACTTCAGAAAAGTATTTGAGTAGGCAACACTTCAGATGCCTTCCTTCCTTCCCTCCTGTTTTTGTCTTCCTTCCTTTCTTCCCTCCTCTTCCCTCGTCTTCCTTCCTTCCATCTACCCTCCGTCTCTCTTATCTCTCCTTCCTTCCTTCCTTCCTTCCTTCCTTCCTTCCTTCCTTCCTTCCTTCCTTCCTTCCTCTTCCTTCCTTCCTCCTACCTACTCTCCCTCTTATCTTTCCTCCCTCTCTCCCTCCCTCCCTTCCTTCCTTCCTCTTCCCTCCTCTTCCTTCCTTCCACCCACCCTCCCTCCCTCTTATCTCTCCTTCCTTCCTTCCTTCCCACCTCTTCCTTCCTTCCTACCTTCCCTCCTCTTCCTTCCTTTCTTCCTTCCCTCCTTCCTCTTCCCTCCTCTTCCTTCCTCCCACTCACCCTCCCTCCCTCTTATATCTCCTTCCTTCCTTCCTTCCTTCCTTCCTTCCTTCCTTCCTTCCTTCCTTCCTTCCTTCCTTCCTTCCTTCCTCTTCCCTCCTCTTCTTTCCTTCCTACTACCTACCCTCCCTCTTATCTCTCCTTCCTTCCTTCCCTCCTCTTCCTTCCTTTCTCCCACCCTCCCTCCCTCTTATCTCTCCTTCCTTCCTTCCTCTTATCTCTCCTCCCTCCCTCCCTCTTCCTTCCTTCCCTCCTTCCTCTTCCCTCCTCTTCCTTCCCTCCTCCCTCCATCCGTCTTCTCTCCTTCCTTCCTTCCCTCCTTCCTTCCTTCCTTCCTTCCTTCCTTCCTTCCTTCTTTCCTCTTCCCTCCTCTTCCTTCCTTCTTCCCACCCTCCCTCCCTCCCTCTTATCTGTCCTTCCTTCCTTCCTTCCCTCCCTCCCTTTCTTCCTTCCTCTTCCTTCCTTCCCTCCTTCTTCTTCCCTCCTCTTCCTCTCACCCTCCTTCCCTCTTATCTCTCCTTCCTTCCTTCCTTCCTTCCCTCCTCTTCCTTCCTTCCTTCCTTTCCTCCTTCCTCTTCCCTCCTCTTCCTTCCTCCCACCCACCCTCTCTCCCTCTTATATCCCCTTCCTTCCTTCCTTCTTTCTTTTCTTCCTTCCTTCCTTCCTTCCTTCCTTCCTTCCTTCCTTCCTTCCTCTTCCTTCCTTCTTCTTTCCTTCCTTCCTCTTCCTTCCTTTCCTCCTCTTCCTTCCTCCCCTCCTCCCTCCCTCTTATTTCTCCCTCCCTCCCTCACAGTACTATTGTCCACTCCACAATCTGTTTTAATGGCTCTTGTGACTCTAACTCCATAGATTCTGTGGCAGATTTCCTTTATAGATCTACTCTACTTCTGGAAGCTTTTCAGACTGGGCAACGGTGACGTAGGGCTCCCCTTTCTCTATTTCAGAAAGGTAAGTATAGGAAAAGAAGTGGTTTTGCGTGTGTGTGAGCAAGACCGTTAAATGCAACAGCAGCTGAATCAGAGTCTTCTTCCTCTCTCTGAAATCTACTCATCCCTTCTTCGAGGCCTGAAGGATTGTCTAGCAAAGGAAAGGAAGCCTCTGGTGATCCAAGGGGATCTCGGTGACGGCGCTTCCAAGAGGAGCAAATGGGCCACAAGGATGGATTATGCACTGCCCAGATACCCCAATTCTCTCTTGTGACTTAAGCCTTCTTCTTCTTCTTCTTCAGAAAATGCCTGTTCTGGAACATAAATGCAAACTGCAGGAATATCAGCTGGCTTCCTCACAAGTCACTAGGGAGCGTTGTCCCCAAACCACTTTAAATCTCCTTCTGGATCGCAATACATACATCCTCCATCAGAACGAGAATTGCTGAGCAAAGCAATTTTAGGGGCAGCCTGAAAAAAAGCTGTTGGGCATGGACTGTGATGGCCTTTCGTTTAGCAAGGTCAGTCCCCAAATATAAGTGTGCTTTGGAACGGATGCCTATGAGAGAATCAGCTCTGGAAGGAAGCCAAGCGTCATTTATATGGACCTCTCTCTGTCTCTCTCCAACGGGGTAATCTTAAGGACCCCTCCAGGTGCCTGACAAGACCCAGATGTGCACCTGCGTTGCGTATATACAAGCACATGTGCATCCACACAACTACCCTCCCTCCTTTCCCATGTTAATGTCATTTAAGCAGAGAGAATCTTACCAATGGCCAGCAAACTAACTGAATCTTTGGCTCAGTTCCTGCCTAATTAGATTGGCTTCCCTGCCTATACGTTTTCCAAAAGTCTTGGCCTTCCCTCCTTCTCCCACTTTCCTAAAGTCTCAGGCTGCACTGTGCAAAATTAATTAAGGCAACTGCTAACTTGGCAACGGCAAGGAAAGGGAGGAGAGAGAGAGCAAGATGGAATGGCGGGCTTGGTAAACCAAGGACAAATGCGTGCAGAAGGGCTCCTGAATGAAAAGGAGATTAGCATTTCAGCCTGGAGAGCTCTAGAAGAAAGTGTGGTTCGGTAGGGAGCAGATAGATATTCAGATGCACACTCCCTAGGATGCAGTCATTCTCCCACCCCAACACACACAATCTCCATTTTGTAGCTCTCGAGCAGTGGTGGAATTCAAACATTTTTATACTACTGGTTCCATGGGCGTGGGCTTGACTGGGCTTGGTTAATACTCTTCCAAGATTCTAGTAGATGCTATTATTAAATAGCTGGGAGTAGGGTTGGTGAAATCAGTTGGGGTTGCCCATCTATTTTAAATCATCTATTCACCTGAGAGTAGTTCACAAACAATCATTTACTTGCCATTGGCATAGATCAGTGGCAGTGGTGGGTTTCAAATTTTTTTACTACCAATTCTGTGGGTGTGGCTTGGTGGGCGTGGCAGGGGAAAGATACTGTAAAATCTCCATTCCCGCCCAAATCCAGGGGAAGGTTACTGCAAAATCCCCATTTCCTCCTGATCAGCTGGGATTTAGGAGGCAGAGAATAGATGGGGGCGGGACCAGTCAGAAGTTTTACTACCGGTTCTCTGAACTACTCAAAATTTCCACTACCGGTTCTCCAGAACTGGTCAGAACCTGCTGAAACCCACCTCTGATCAGTGGTTTTCTACCTGTGGTCTACGGGACCATGATGCCATCACAGGGATCTGTGAAGGCTGGGAGAAATGTTTTGCTTTAAATCTTGAGTTAAGTCTTGGTGGTCCATGGTTATGGCTCATGGCCACAAAAGGTATTTAAAGAGGGTCCTTGGTGAAGAAAAGGTTGAGATCTACTGGTATAAATAACACTAAGTACCTGAATTTCTACAATACATTAGTACAAATATAGGTTGGATTGTTGGCAGTTCCACATGCTATGAAAAGCCCACTCTATCAGAATATTCATGACTGGGAAGACATGGTAACAAGGTCAGCCAATGAATAGGCATATCAACTAAGTCAGCCAATTGGGAGCTGAGACAGACTGGAGCCAGGGTGTGTCTTAGTCTGCAGCTTCTAAGTCTGTGCTGAGAAAGAGAAATTGAAACCAGTATGTGTGAACTTGTCTGCTGATCTGAGCGGAAATGAAACTGTGAAACTGCTGTTGGTATTGTAAATTTACTTCATGTATTATTGTGAATATAAAGAAGTTAATGAATCCTGCTGCATCAGTTTATCTGAGTGTGCTTCTGGATTTGATTTTTGCAAGAAACTCTGACACACTCATTGTCTTAGCATGTTGTGTGAACAAGCCACAATAAGCCAAAAGATGGGAGGAATGTGACTTAAGCATAGTACGCCATCTGAACATATCAGTTTTATCTTGTTCTCTCTGATTGACAGTTCAGCATATTGTGTGAGTCTTGCCAACTGGATAGGTCAAACATCTCAGGATAAGATAATTTCCTACGAGTTTAGCAGATCCTGGAAACGAAAATTTGCACTAAAGTGCACTGGAGCAAGGAACTGTGAAATTGGGATCCGTTTGGAAGGTGTCATAAGTGGCCCTGTGCACGGGGAAAAACATTTCCTTGCCTTTTCATGATTTTATCTAACTTGCAAATTGGGTCTCAATCAGAGGTGAAATCCAGCAGGTTCTGACAGGTTCTGGAGAACCGGTAGCGGAAATTTTGAGCAGTTCGGAGAACTGGCAAATACCACCTCTGGCTGGCCCCAGAGTGGGGAGGGAATGGAGATTTTGCAATAGCCTTCCCCCAGGAGTGGGGAGGGAATGGGGATTTTGCAGTATTCTTCCCTTGGAGTGTGGTGGGAATGGAGATTTTTTTTTTCTTTTAATGTGATTTATATGCCGCCCTTCTCTGGAGACTCAGGGCGGCTTACAATGTGTTAAGCAATAGCCTTCATACTTTTGTATATTTTTACAAAGTCAGCTTATTGCCCCCACAAACCGGGTCCTCAATTGACCTACCTTAGAAAGGATGGAAGGCTGAGTCAACCTTGAGCCTGGTGAGATTTGAACTTACTAATTGCAGACAGCTGGAGTTAAATTACAGTGCATTAGTCTGCTGAGCTATCCAGGCTCCTTTTGCAGGAGCAGGATACTTTTGCAGTATCCTTCCCCTGGAGTGGGGAGGGAATGGAGATTTTGCAGTATCCTTCCCCTGTGACGCCCATCAAGCCACACCACACCCACCAAGCCACGCCCACAGAACCGGTAGTAAAAAAAAATGGATTTCACCACTGGTCTCAACGGCCCCTAGCAAGAGAGACAGCTTTTCAGAAAGCCAATTAGGGGAACGGAAGTTATGTGGATGTGTGAACATGAACTGCCTCTTGTTCCAGCTGAACTTTTAGCGATCAGAAGTCACGGTGAGGAAAGAGACAAATTCCAAAGTATGGAACTCCCCGATATTTCTGGGCCAGCTTTACCCACAGAATGTGATCCTTCAGGTCCCAGTGTTGTGATTATCGAGCTCCCTGATAGAACAATTCCAAACCCTTTCTTGATTCCTTGCAGGCACTTAATAAAGTGTATTTACAGAGTATATGAATTCCAGATTTGACTCTGGACTCAGGGGACCCATATTCCTGTCCTGGAACTGGTGTATCCGGTCTGAGGTTAGGAAAGGAGGAGGAGGAGGAGGAGAGGAGGCCAGCAAGCCTGGAGTAGAACATTCATGGCTTGTGTATTCCTTCTGTCGTGGACACACGGAGCGGAGAGTGGGCTAACAAACAGCATCTGGTAAAAGTCAGATACGGCGCTTGCCGAGGGAAAGAAGTCAGTTCAGCTGCCAACTTCTACCTCCCCTTAGTCATTTTCTTTGCAGATGGATGAAGAGTTCAGCCAGGGAAAGGTTTATATAGTCCATGCTGGCAGGTGGTGATTAAGTCACTGTCCCATTGGCTTCACTCCACGGCTTGGATTTTGACGTTTAACAAGGGGCGAAGGCGCGTGGCATCGTCTTCCTCTTGCAAAGTAGGCCCAAAGAGGGAATGCCACCAGCCCTCCGTCAGCCTGGGTGTTCCCTTAGGGAACGCTCTGAATCCATTTTGCTTTGTTTAATAATTTACGAGACGTAGTCTTGCAAGGCAAAACATCATTGCCCCCTAGGGAGAGAGAGTAAAAATGGCATTTAAAAATAATAATAATAATAATAATAATCATGCTGGGGAAAACAATGGTGACCGTATGAAAAGCTGCCTTTCAGATTCTTAGTCTCCGAAGAGATTGGACAGTCATTTGTCTGAAACAGTATAGGGCCGTGATGGCGAACCTATGGATGTAGAGCCATATCTGTGATCATGTGGACCCATATCTGTGGGCACACGAGAATTGCCCTAGCTTAGCTCCAGCATGCATGCGAGCGCCGATCAGCTGATTTTCAGACCTTCTGGGCTCACTGGAAGTTGGGAAATGAGCTGTTTCTGGCCTCTGGGAGGTGGGGAAAGCTGTTGTTGCCCTCCCCAGGCACCAAAGCCTTTCTAGGAGCCTGGGGAGGGCAAAAAAACAGGCCTACCAGCCCCACCGGAAGTCAGGAAATGGGTCATTTCCAGCCTCTAGAGGGCCTTTATAGGGGTGGGGAAGGCTATTTTGGTCCTCCCCGGGCTCCAAGAAAGCCTCTGGAGCCTGGGGAGGGCAAAAAAACAGGCCTACCAGGCCCACCGTCCCATCGTGTGCCAAAAGTGGAGGGTGCACGCGCATGCATGGGGGGGGGGCGGGTCAAATTGAATTATGGGTGTGGGCACACGCGCGCAATCTGCCTGCACTCCCCCCGCTTTTGGCAGGCGACGGCAAAAAGATTAGCCATCACTCGTATAGGGTTTCCTGTTTGATTAGGGGGTTGGTCCCTTCCAATACTGTTTTTCTGTTATTCTGTCCCTAAATAAAAAGACCCTTTATTTCCCCCCACCCATTTTTTTTTTCTCAGAAGGACTGAAGATTTCTTCTGAATTCCTCTTGGGGTTGTTTCTAAAATGGTTTTATTGCTGGAGATAGTGGAGTGAGTTACCCACAGATACTGTTTATCTTTTATCTGGAGGTCTTCTACTCCAATCTTTTACTCAAGCAGGAGACCTTGTAGCAGGGATGGTTAACCTTGTTCGGACAAAGTGTCCAAAGCACGCACAAACTCCCAAAATGCAATGCACGTGTGGCCCCCACACACATGTGCCACACCCAGGGGTGAAATCCAGCAGGTTCTGACAGGTTCTGGAGAACCGGTAGCGGAAATTTTGAGCAGTTCGGAGAACCGGCAAATACCACCTCTGGCTGGCCCCAGAGCGGGGTGGGAATGGAGATTTTGCAATATCCTTCCCCCAGGAGTGGGGAGGGAATGGAGATTTTATTTATTTATTTATTGGTTTGATTTATATGCCATCCTTCGCCGGAGACTCAGGGCATCTTACAATGCATTAAGCAATAGCCTTCATACTTTTTGTATATACTTGGGCTTTATGACCCCCCCAAGCGGTCCTCATTTTACCTACCTCGGAAGGATGGAAGGCTGAGTCAACCTTGAGCCTGGTGAGATTTGAACTCGCAGTAATTGCAGGCAGCTGGCAGCTAAGTGCTACTTTAACAGCACTTTAGTCCGCTGCTCCACCAAGGCTCTTTCTTTTGCAGTATCCTTCCCCTGGATTGGGGTGGGAATGGAGATTTTGCAGTAGTGTGGCTTGGTGTCACACCCATCAAGCCACACCCACAGAACTGGTTGTAAAAAAAATTGGATTTCACCACTGGCCATGCCCCTCACGCATACACGCATGGCCCCCTGCAAGTGCCCCACCTCGCGCCCCTCGCACTTGCCCCTCCCCACCAGATCTAAGTACCCGTGGGGCCACATTGGACAAAAAAGAGGCAGATGATGGGGCAGAAAAGAAATGGGGATTCTTTGAAGGAAATTGCGGCCCGCGGGCCTTGAGTTTGACACCCCTGGTCTACTTGTTTTGAACGTGTCCACAACCCAGCTTCATATTCCATATTGGTTCTGTTGTAATGCTCAATTCTAGGCTTGTTCTCTTCTGTAAGTTTCGAATTCCACGATCCACAAGGAAGAGCACTTCTGGCAATGCAGAGTCCACAAACAGGAAGGCCCTGATGTGCTGGACTTGACTAAAACCCCAGCTGGGCCTTGGAGTGTTGTCCACTGTTTGCTGCACTCCAAGGCCTGGCCTTAGAGAGGAAGACGTCAACAGTGGACCAAGTTTCCATTCCATCCGAGCCAGGAGTCCATATGGATGCAAAAGAATGCCATTGTTGTTGTTTTTGCTATCGTGCACTCTGGCACAAGAATAATCCCTTCCCGCACATTTGTCTCCTTCCTTGGCTGGACCCGGCTCTCGCTAATTTCTCCAGAGAGCTTCCGGTGTTCTGATTTGTACTGTATTCCATTGCGTTACTATGAGTAGAGTGTACCGAGTAGATCATTCATGTTTATTTTCTGTGTTGTGCTAACAAATCTAACACTGGAGACAGGTTCCAACTGCTTGCAATCTGCTGTTTCGTCCTGACAAGTTTCCAGAATCATTTGCCTGTTGTTTTCCCCCCAACTGTTCCTTGTCAAAACTGAAATAGAAGATTGAACAGTTTTAAGTTCTTTAGGATTCTAGGCCTTCTTTGGTATGTATCGGAACATGGGTTTAATCCTTGGCATTCAACTCAAGGTAGGTAGGTAGGGGAAGAGCTTTGAAAAGCCAGCAAGCTTCTATCAGCCAAATTAGATCTAAGTGCCAGCTTGTGATCGCCCCCCTCTCTCTTTATTAACTCTCCATATTGGGTAATTTTTTCAAGATTATGATTCCATGAACAAAAAGTCCAGGGGTTTGTTCTAATTTTTTTTTACTACCTGTTCTGTGGGCGTGGCTTATTTTATGTGTGTGTGACAATTCTTTAGGATTTAGCAGAGGTACTGGTCTACCAGGCTTTTAACTGCTTGCAGAGCTGTACCGATCTACCCATTTATTTTTTGCAGGCACTGATCTACTCATGTATTTTTGCAGGCACTGGTCTACTCATGTATTTTTGCAGGCACTGATCTACTCATGTATTTTTGCAGGCACTGGTCTACTCATTTGTTTCCTTTTAACACTGATCAGCTGTAGGGCGGCCCTTTGAAGCCCTGCGGCAAGATTTAAACGGGTTTTTTCCCTATAGCCATCAGCTGGGACTCAGAAGGCAGCAATAGATTGAGGGTGAGGCCAAATAAAAGGTAAGAATAATGCGGGGGGGGGGGCAGAAGGCTCGGGAGAACTGGGCTGAACCAGGAGGAACCCACCACTGAAAACATCCATGAACAAATCACTACATAGAATAGATACAAAACAAAGCATCAGCTACAAGCATCATATTTATTTTCAAGGATGCTTCCAGTCCTAAAAGTTGTTTTTGGTTCGTAGGCTCAGGTGACTGTAATTAAGTGTGGAAGTGTTCTACCACAACCTCCCAAACACACAGAAAGGTGAGCATTTGTAGAGGAGATCCTTGGATGTGGGAAGGAATCTCACTAATGTTGTTGTGCAAATGGTGGTTTGTTGTATCAATTACCATGATGATTATTTGTCAGAGTACCTGTAACATATTCCCCAAAAGTATCCATTGACTAAAATAAATTGGGCAAAAAGAGGAAGGAAGGAAGGAAGGAAAGAAGGAAGGAAGGAAGAAAGGAAGGCAAAAACAGGAGGGAAGGAAGGAAGGAAGACAAAAACAGGAGGGAAGGAAGGAAGGAGAGTGAAGGAAGCAAGAGGAAGGAAGGAAGGGGAGGGAAGGAAGGGGAGGGAAGGAAGGAAGAGGAAGGAAGGAAGAAAGGAAGAGGAGGGGAGGAAGGAAGGAAGAAGGAAGCAAAGAAGGAAGGAAGGAGAGGGAAGGAAGGAAGGGAAGAAGGAAGAGGAGGGAAGGAAGGAAGGGAGAAAGGAAGTGGAGGGAAGGAGTGATAAGAGGGAGGGAGGGAAGGAAAGAAGAAGAGATAAGAGGGAGGGAGGGAGGGAGGGTGGGAGGAAGGAAGAAAGGAAGGAAGGAAGGAAGGAAGGAAGGAAGGAAGGAAGGAAGGAAGGAAGGAAGGAAGGAAGGAAGGAAGGAAGGGTCTCATTTGAAATGAGTTGCATTCTTGATCAATGTGCCCAATTTTTTCCCACCAAAAATCTTCCGGGAGTTGCGGAATAAGTCAATAAGTAGACAAAGTCAATACAAAATCTAAATTGGGTTCGATTTCATTTAAATTAAAATCAAACCAAATCAATTGAATGTAGCCAGTAAGATTCCAACATGAGTCCTTTCTACTTGACTGAAAACCTGCAGTTCAGCAGTACCAAACTTTGGAAGGTCTCTGGAGGAAACACGAAAGGTTCTTGTGGAACTGAGCTTGTAAACGTCTGGTCTAGCACTAAGTACATTATTCTGTCCCATCGTTCCTACACTCCAGGATCCATTCCTTGAGAATCACTGCACTCCTAAGCTGTCGTCCTTCGTTAGTCCTCAGATTTCCCTGCTCATGAAGATCTCATGAACTTTGGAGCTCTTGGCATTTGCTCGGGGCGCTGTACTGCACTGAGCAGGCCATCAGATTTTTGGAATAGCTCTAAATTTGTTCCGGCTCTGGGACAGGAAAACAGTAACTTTCCCTCTGAATGGAAAAGAATGACAGCTGGACTGGTTGAGGAATTTGGTCAGCTGTGAAACCTAAAGATTTCACACTCTCTTCAGCATTTCTTTGGCAAAGCCCCAGGCCACATGTTGTACAGTTGGGGAGCATATTGTGAACAGCAGGAGAGCAAAAGAACTTCCTTGGATTCAGATGATGCATTACTTTAAAGAGGTAGGTGGATGCTGGGCTTGTTCTTAGATACTGGAGCAGGCATGGTCACTAAACAGCCTGTTGGTTGTAATGGTTGAAGATCGGGACTCCTTACGCACAGTCGTCATTTCCCGCCTGGCACTCGTCATTTCCCGCCTGGACTACTGCAATGCTCTCTACATGGGGCTCCCCTTGAGGTGTGCCCGGAGGCTCCAACTGGTGCATAATGCGGCCGCGCGGGGGATTATGGGAGCAAGGGGGCGCTCCCATGTGACACCTCTCCTGTGTGAGCTGCATTGGCTTCCGGTGGTCTTCTGGGTGCGCTTCCGGTGGTCTTCCGGGTGCGCTTCAAGGTGTTGGTGACCACCTTTAAAGCGCTCCATAGCATAGGGCCTGGGTACTTGCGGGACCTCTTTCTGCCGCCGATAGCCTCCCACCGGCCAGTACGCTCCCACAGAGAGGGACTCCTCAGGGTGCCATCGGCCAGACAATGTCGGCTGGTGACACCCAGGGGGAGAGCTTTCTCTGTGGCAGCACCAGCCCTCTGGAACGATTTGCCCCCGGAGATCCGTACGATACCTGATCTCCGGGCTTTTCGCCGTGCTCTAAAAACTTTTTTATTTTGTCAAGCTGGGCTGGCGTAACCCCCCCCCCTCTTTTTAAGTTTAAAGTTTTATGGGTTTTAAATTTTAATTGTCTATTTGTTTTTTAAATTTGTTGGGCCAAAATTATTTAATTCTTTTATTAATATTTTAAATTTTGTATTGGAGTGCTTTTATTCTTGGCTGTACACCGCCCTGAGTCCATTAGGAGAAGGGCGGTATATAAATTTAATAAATCATCATCATCATCATCATCATCCTGATCATCCTGGTTATTTACGGGACTACCTTCTGCCACCAGTAGCTTCCCATTGGCCAGTACGCTCTCATAGAGAGGGACTCCTCTGGGTGCCGTCGGCCAAACAGTGTCGACTGGCGGCCCCCAGGGGGAGACCCTTCTTTGTGGGGGCACCTACTATCTGGAATGAGCTCCCCCCTGGAGATACGGAGGATCCCGGATCTGCACACCTTCCACCGTGCTCTTAAGACTTTTTTATTTCACCAGGCTGGCCTGGCCTAACTTTCCCTTTTAAAGTGTAAATTTTAAATTTGTTTTAACCATTGTGGGATGTTTTAATTTGTCCAGGGCCAAGTTATTTAAGGTGGTTTTATATTGTCTTTTTAAATTTTCTAAGCTGTGTGTTTTATTTTTTGGGTGTTCACCGCCCTGAGTCCTTCGGGAGTAGGGCGGTATATAAATCTAATACAATGAAAATGAAATGAAAATGCTCAAACTCACTGCACTGTAGGAGCACAAGTTTCTTCCTTAAAATAGTTTGGTGAATTAAGTCTGCCATAAACTTCGTGCAACTATTTTTCTTTTAACGACACCCCCACAACTGAATAATGGAAGGCAAACAATTCACTCCTGCCCTTTTTGTGACCTCACAATGCCCCATCCTTAGCTGGGGCATTCTTGGAAACCAAATTAAAACTTGAGACAATACCAAATTTATCAGCTGGCTTGCTTTTATACAGACAGAAGGGCATGGAGCTTGATGGATACCAAGGGAGGAATCTGTGGGTTCCTTAAAAAGAGAAAGCTTTCCCTTGCATTTATGTGCTAATCGTTCTCGACTCTAGGGGGCAGTGTTCATCTCCATTTCAAAGCCGAAGAGCCAGCGCTGTCCGAAGACGTCTCCGTGGTCATGTGGCCGGCATGATTAAACGCCAAAGGCGCACGGAACACCGTTCCCTTCCCACCAAAGGTGGTCTCTATTTTTCTACTTGCATTTTTTACGCGCTTTCAAACTGCTAGGTTGGCAGAACAAGTAACGGGAGCTCACCCCGTTACGCGGCACTACGGGATTCGAACCGCTGAACTGCCGACCTTTCGATCGACAAGCTCAGCGCCTTAGCCACTGAGTCACTGCATCACTTAGACTTAGATCGCTCCAATTCTAGAGAGTTGGAAATTAAAACCTACCCTTCTCCTAGAGAAATGAAATGTTTTGGGATATAAAGAGGCAGAATATTTCCCCTAAAAGAGAAATAGAAACTCAGAGAAGCAGATACTCATTCCCCACACCTTTGTCAATGGGCCTCAGCATCCCATCTGTAACACAAAGGACCCATCTAGGACAGAAACTCACCACATGGCACCTGGGAAGATTACATCAGCCAGCAAGGCTACCTAAGACCTCCACTCCCTGGGAGTCTGACAACCAATCAGAATACTCTTCCTGTTCCCTAGAAAGTTCAAAGCCCAGCGAGGATATAAAACCCAGGGACTCTCAGCATCAGAGCCCTTTTCTGCTCAGGAACTCAAACCATGTGATCCTGTCCACCATTAAACCATCTTTCCAAGCAATCTCCATGTTTCCAGGGTCTTTTTCCCCACTTGGAACTGAATCCAGAAGGACATTTCTTCCAACAAGAGGAACCAACGTATTGGTCTCCAGACATACCCCATTTGGAGTCAAGACACTGGACTTTCACATTTCTCTCTTTGCCACAATTTCCTTCAAAGAATCCCCATTTCTCCTCTGTCCCGTCATCTGCCTCTTTTTTTGTCCGATCTGATCTATAGACCAACAGATATGACCACCAACAAGAATGCTATTTAAAAAACCTCTTCTGTCATCTCATAGAATTCTCGATTTGAATGGAGACATGTAGGCCATCAAACCCTAACGGTGTTCTGCGTGGTAGGAATTTGCTGAGTAGATGGTTGTTGAGCTCATTACAACTCTAGAACTTGCTCTACTATCAAGATATTCCGACTGCTAGGAAGTTTTTCCCAGCATTTATCTTCCTCACTTCTTTTCATGATGCATTAGACCGTGCATTAGAAGTGTACTCTTGACTCCATTTCAGAGGGTGAGAACTATCTGCAGTTGAAGAAGTGCTGTGAAGATTTCTTAAGTCTCAGAGTCTGTCTGAGTGGGAGTAATTTTAAGTGCCAAGGCTTGGAGCAAGTATCTGTACATCTGCATTAGTACACAAACCCACACAGCATGCACACACAGAGACACTTGAAAATATATACAGCTCCCCAGACTTGGCCAGGAAGTTCTGCCTTAAAATGACAAAGTGGAATTTTTCCAGTGGTTTTTCCACATTGCCTGTACTGATGAGCTTTGTAAAAAAAAAAAAAACTAAAAAAAAACTGAGGAAGATACTTTCCGCTGTTAGGGAGAGAAATCAGGGTTCCTGGAAGAAAGTCTTTTTTTTGGTCTCCTCGGCAACATTGAGTAAAAATTTAGCAGAGCGTCCCTGGAGATTTTTTTCCTCCTTTTCCTTTTCATACACATGGAAAGAAAAATGCAATTGTGTCTCACCTTCTTGAGACACAGTTTCCCATCTGTTCTTTCGAATCGGCTCTAAACTCAGAGCTCTTAGTAACAAGGGAAGAACGTTAATTCCCACAATGGAGGAAAGGAGATGGTGGGACTGGCCGCCATCTAGCTGACTTAGGGACAAGAACAGTGGTGGGATTCAGCTGGTTAGGGCCAGTTCAGGTAAACCAGTTGTTAAATTGCTGGCTGGCCCCTCCCCTTCTTCCCACCCCTTCCAGGAGTCCTCACACACCACATTTTGACTTCCAGGGGGCTGCAGGGAGGCCTACTAGGCCCAAAATGGGGTGTGGGGGTGCAGTACTCCCCCTGTACCTACTTTCTGGTCCCAGGGGGCTTCAGGGAAGCATACTAGGCACAAAATGGGGAACGGAGCGGTATGGCGTTCCCCCTGCCGCAGCCTGTTTTTGCTCCCAGGAGGCTGCAGGGAGGCCTACTAGGCCCAAAATGGACATGGGGGGCCCACGACCCATTTTTGTTCCCGGCGGGGTGCAGGGAGGCCAAGTGCTGCCTGTCACAGCCACACCCACCATGGCCACGCCTAGCCCAGCCAGTCATTAGGGCAGAGAACTGGTTGTTAAATTATTTGAATCCCACCACTGGACAAGAATGTAGAACAGAACATTGGAGTTGGATGCACAAGAACTTTTAATGGCAAAGAGCTTGGATTCAGGGGTCAAGATAACAGAGTAACAGAGTTGGAAGGGACCTTGGAGGTCTTCTACTCCAATCTCCTGCTCAAGCAGAAGTCCCGATACCATTTTAGACAAATGGCTGTCCAATCTCTTCTGAGAATCTAAGAATCTGAATAACAGAATTGGAAGGGACACTGGAGGTCTTCTAGTCCACACCCCTGCTCAAGCAGGAGACCTTATACAATTCCAGACAAATAGCTGTCCAGTTTCTTCTTAAAAGCCTCCAGTGATGGAGACTCACAACTTCTGAAGGCAAGCTGTTCCATTGGTTGATTGTTCCCACCATCAGGAAGTTTCCCCTTAGCTCTAGGTTGCTTCTCTTCTTGATTAGTTTTCATCCTTTGCTTCTTGTCTTGCTTTCTGGTGTCTTGGAAAGTACGTTGACCTCCTCTTCTTTGTGGCGGCCGTCAAATATAGGGACACGTCTCTAGATGTCTCCCCTAGTCCTTCTTTTAATTAAACTAGACATACCCAATTCCTGCAACCATGTTTCAGCCTCCAGCCCCCTAATCATTCTCGTTGCTCTTCTCCGCACTCTTTCCAGAGTCTCAATATCTTTTTTATATCGTGGTGACCAAAACTGGATGCCATATTGCAAGTGTTGTCCTACCAGGGCCTTGTAAAAAAACATTTTGTGCAATCTTGATTCTATCCCTCTGTTAATGCAGCCTAGGATTGCATTGGCTTTTTTGGCAGTTGCAGTAGATGGCTCATATTTAAGTGATCGTAAATAGTTTTGTGGTTATTTGGAAGTCACTTCTGGAGTTTCTGTATAAAGGAGGGAGAGAGAAAAGAAATTTTAACCCTGTGTTTTGATGATTAAGCAGGTTACTGCTAAAGAAATGGCTAATGGTTACCATTTGGTATAAGTAAAAAAGTTGATACTATAACTTTACTAGGTATCTTACTGCACCGGAAAAAAAGTCCGCCTCCCCCCCCCCCCCCCATGGCTTTTATTTCTATTTCTTTTTTATGTTGAGGAGGAAAAAAAAAACTTCTAATCTTCTCTCTATATAAAAGCCAAGTACCACTCACTCATCATGAAATCTCCAAAACGATAAAGCCTACAAATTTGATATTTGGCACATATGTTCCTTTTGGCTTCTAGGTGCTCGCTAAGAAAGGATTTTTCGAAATGATCATCAGATCATTAGTATTTCATATACAGTATGATATTCACATGCTCTGATGCTAAGGAGTTAGACGTTCTACTCCCCCTCCCCACCTGAAAAGAACTCTGTCCCAACTGCCAGTTGTCTTATATTAACACACTCTGATGCTACCCCTTCGATAAACTGGCCATGGGCATGGCTAGCGCGTGACTTATCCAGCCTGTGGGCTGGGACATTCTATTCTCTCTCTCCCTCTGTTCCAACTGACAGTTGCCTTATATTAAGATGCTCTGATGCTGCGGAGTTACACATTCTGCATTAAATTTCAGGCTTTAAGTGTCAATTTATGCCCAATCACATAATTTCGTAGCGAAGCATGGGCGTCCAGCTAATAAAAATATATTTTTAAAAAAAAGAGAAACACTGGAAGGATCCATATCTGAAAGGCGCAGAAGAGCTAACCTCTAAGCATCCAGAAAGAAACAGGACCAGATCAGCCTGTTTTACTACTTGGATGGAATGAGAAACACTTCTCTTTACAGCTACCCTTGTGAAGTTGTTGCTAACTTCTAAGACTCGATTAAAGGGCAGGCAGGTTGATGTGTTCAATAACACCCAGTAAGTGATTTTGCAGGTCCATTGTGTCTGGTTTGCGGAATTTAAATGTCTGTCAGGGAAACGTGTATCAGAATATGTCAACAAAAAGAGCTGATGACAAGCTCAACATGTTATTTGTCTGAGAGAAAAATCCCAGACTGCGATAAGTCATGTACCCCCACATTTCCTCTAGCCATAATATACAACGTTTAGTTTTGACTTGAGTGAAGCCATCCATTGTGGTTTGAAAACGATGATTAATGGCTTAGCGTGAGGGACTAGCCTAGCGTGTGCACACTCTAAACACCATTGGATTCTGGGAGTGGAAGGGCACACATGGTGCCGTGGCTGAGATGTGCTGCTTTAAACAGGCGGTAACCAACACCTCCAGCTCAACCAGATCAAGTTGGAACTTGATCTGGTTGTTGGATAACCCTTTGTCTGAAGTGGTGTAGGGTTTCCTGCCTGGGCAGGGGGTTGGACTAGAAGACCTCCAAGGTCCCTTCCAACTCTGTTATTCTATTCTATTCTATTCTATTCTATTCTATTCTATTCTATTCTATTCTATTCTATTCTATTCTATTCTATTCTATTCTATTCTACTCTACTCTACTCTACTCTACTCTACTCTACTCTACTCTACTCTACTCTACTCTACTCTACTCCAATTTCTATTCTATTCTGTTCTGTTCTGTTCTGTTCTACTCTACTCTACTCTACTCTACTCTACTCTACTCTACTCTACTCTACTCTACTCTACTCTACTCTATTCCAATTTCTATTCTATTCTATTCTATTCTATTCTATTCTATTCTATTCTATTCTATTCTATTCTATTCTATTCTATTCTATTCTATTCTACTCTACTCTACTCTACTCTACTCTACTCTACTCCAATTTCTATTCTATTCTATTCTATTCTATTCTATTCTGTTCTGTTCTGTTCTGTTCTGTTCTACTCTACTCTACTCTACTCTACTCTACTCTACTCTACTCTACTCTACTCTACTCTACTCTACTCTACTCTATTCTATTCTATTCTATTCTATTCCAAATTCTATTCTGTTCTGTTCTGTTCTGTTCTGTTCTGTTCTGTTCTATTCTACTCTGTTCTGTTCTACTCTACTCTACTCTACTCTACTCTACTCTACTCTACTCTACTCTACTCTACTCTACTCTACTCTATTTTATTCCAATTTCTACTCTACTCTACTCTACTCTACTCTACTCTACTCTACTCTACTCTACTCTACTCTACTCTACTCTACTCTATTCTATTCTATTCTATTCTATTCTATTCTATTCTATTCTATTCTATTCTATTTACCAGACCAATTTAATCAATTTTATCAGAGCTTCTATCCAGTTCCATAAAGTCCATAGAAAACTCTCGTGATTCTGTAACTAATGTACATTTTCCCTAGCTGAACCTTGCAAATGACTCTGAGAGCACCATAATGTTGAACTGCAGTGGGGCCCCTGCCTGAAGATGTAAAATGGTATGAAAGGAAGAAAAAGAGGAATTGTAAAAATAAAATAGTGTCCGGAGCACAGGTTGTGCATGCATAATGAATTTCGTCAAGAAGACAGGCAGATGTCACCTAATATCAGTGTAACTCTGCCTTTAGTTGACACTGCCATCTCAGGAAGGCATCAGAAGGAAACAGAGAGGGTTCAAGTGAATGTCAAATCAAGTTATAAGAAAATGCATTTCTTGTGCAATGGCTTTCTTTTATGTTGGGCGTCTTGTTCAAAAAATAGAGTAGCTCTTCCACCAATAATGAATTTGCCATGCTACAAAGTTTTTCTAGAATCATGTCATGAGATATATTATCTATATAATATGTAGATGTATATACACAAAATATGGAGAGAGAGAGAGAGAGAGAGAGAGAGAGAGATGGAGAGAGAGATGGAGAGAGAGAAAGATGACGAGAGATGGAGAGATGGAGAGAAAGAGAGATGGAGACAGATGGAGACAGAGAGAGAGATGTGGAGAGAGAGAGAGAGAGAGAGTGGGAGGGAGGGAGGAAAGTTGTTCCACTGGTTAATTGTTCTAGCTGTCAGGAAATTTCTTCTTAGTTCTAGGTTGCATCTCTCCTCTTCTAATTTCCATCCATTGCTCCTTGTCATTATGTGTGTGTGTGTGTGTGTGTGTATAATGTATATATATGGCAAAGACATAGAGCTCAGATGCCAAATAAGAATAATAACAAGTAATAATAATAAACTGTTAATAGAATAGAATAGAATAGAATAGAATAGAATAGAATAGAATAGAATGGAATGGAATGGAATGGAATGGAATGGAATGGAATGGAGTGGAGTGGAGTGGAGTGGAGTGGAGTGGAGTGGAGTGGAGTGGAGTGGAGTGGAGTGGAGTGGAGTAGGAGTAGGAGTAGGAGTAGGAGTAGGAGTAGGAGTAGGAGTAGGGTAGGGTAGGGTAGGGTAGGGTAGGGTAGAATAGAATAGAATAGAATAGAATAGAATAGAATAGAATAGAATAGAATAGAATAGAATAGAATAGAATAGAATAGAATTCTTTATTGGCCAAGTGTGATTGGACACACAAGGGATTTGTCTTGGTGCATACGCTCTCGGAGTACATAAAAGAAAAGATACATTCGTCAAAAATCATAAGGTACAACACTTAATGACAGTCATAGGGTAATACCACAAACACCTTGGTGTATATAATCTATCAATGTATCAAAGTAATCATACTATTCCTATGTGTTCTATAAATTTAATTTTGTAAGGTGAAAAGACCTTTAATTTAATAAATGTAGTGAAGAAAATCCAGCTTGCTGGGTGTATCCAGCTTTTCGTTCTTCTGTGACTGAGTTCAACCATTAATCCCAGTCTATACTAATCTGTCGCTTGCTTAGTTTAAACTCTGGCTGTGGAGTTTCAATGGCAGTCCAGCGTTTTGAGAAAAGTAAAAACGGAATACATCGAAGCAGCAACTGTTAGCCCTGCGGCGAGCAAAGGTAAAATGAAGCATCTCTTGTCATTCAAGTTTATTCAATGACTTTGTAGAACCATCCTTGTAGTTTCCTTGGCAACTGTATGGAAGTTGTCGGCCTTCGACTGAGTTGTTTTTTTCAGCTTTCCTGACAATTCTGTAGCCTTGGGATTTCCTTTTTCCCTTCTAAGTATAAACCTAATTCAACCCTGCTTAGCTTTTTGAGTTCAGCAAAGGAGCTACGCCGGCCAAACCAAAGCAGGAAAATCAAGGGGGGGAAAGAAAGAAATTCTAGCCAAATCCTTTGCTGATTGACTGAAAAAAAAATTGGTTTTCTCTGAGGTTTATGGATGCCCTTTGTGAACAGATGTGATTAACAGAGGAGCTAGTGGGTGGGTGGTGGAATGGGAAGAATAATTGGAAGTGGTCATGGGACATATTTCTACTGCAGTTCTTCGGTCCAGAAAATGTCCTCTCATTTTCCATCACAGATGCAGTTGGTCAGGAGAGGAAATCTAATGCTCTTCCCTTTTCTAAGTGAGCAAGAACCTAGGGAACTTGGCCCAAAACCTACGCCGTTTCCCCGAAAATAAAACCCAACTGGAAAATAAGTCCTAGTATGATTTTTCAAGATGCTCATAATATAAACCCTACCCCCCCCCCCAAAATAAGTTCCCGTTAAGATTGTCAGCCAGTTGGGTGCATTTAGTACCATATTTTCCCGAAAATAAGACCTAACCAGAAAAATAAGCCCTAATGCATCTTTTGGAGCAAAAATTAATATAAGACCCGGTCTCATTTTTGGGGAAACATGGTAGAAACCTTGCCCAAACCTAGCTACCCTCAGTTTCTACCAACCCACAATTTTCTCCCATGAATACAGTAAATAGCAATTTTAGCCTCTTTCGTAGATACTATGTTTGCTAAGATGCTGAGACTGCCAAGCAAAGCAGAACCTCCGCTGAATTTTAATCAATCCTTCCAAACATTAAAAAAAAAAAACCCAACCTTGGAACCATCAATCATTGCTGCAAAGAGAAGAAGGAAGATGGTTTTTCTTACCACTCAAGGAAGTCATAAATCATAATCAGGCTAGGAGGTTGATGTGAAGGGAAAGACAAATGCTGCATTTGAACGAATACGCCAACCGCCAAAGAACAGGGCTGCTGCACTGAGACGAGCGGCAAATGGACACCCAGTGGCTCTGAGACATCCATTCAGCAATAAAATCATCAGCTCTTGGCACATGTAGTCGCCAGGATTGCCGTGGAATTAAAGTTTAAGAAAACAGGCCACTCAAGATGCACCAAACCAGGAGGGAGATAGAATGTGTTTACTTATTTACAAGCGGGATGGTGGTATGGTGATAACGCATGGATAGTAGGGATGAATCCAACTGGGTGATCTTGAGCTAGGAAACCATTGGAAATCATTTCCAAAATCTTGCCAAGACAATTGGGAGGAGGAGGAGGGAAGGAGGGACAAGAGAAGGGAGAGGAAGGGGAAGGAGGAAGAAGAGGAAGAGGAAGAAGAGGAGGAAGGAGAAGGAGAAGAACAGGAGGAGGAGGAGGGAAGGAGGAACAAGGGAAGGGAGAGGAAGGGGAAGGAGGAAGAAGAAGAGGAGGAAGGAGTAGGAGAAGGGAAGGAGGGACAAGGGAAGGGAGAGGAAGGGGAAGGAGAAAGAAGAAGAAGAGGAAGAAGAGGAGGAAGGAGTAGGAGAAGAACAGGAGGAGGAGGAGGGAAGGAGGAACAAGGGAAGGGAGAGGAAGGGGAAGGAGGAAGAAGAAGAGGAGGAAGGAGTAGGAGAAGGGAAGGAGGGACAAGGGAAGGGAGAGGAAGGGGAAGGAGGAAGAAGAGGAAGAGGAAGAAGAGGAGGAAGGAGAAGGAGAAGAACAGGAGGAGGAGGAGGGAAGGAGGGACAAGGGAAGGGAGAGGAAGGGGAAGGAGGAAGAAGAAGAGGAGGAAGGAGTAGGAGAAGGGAAGGAGGGACAAGGGAAGGGAGAGGAAGGGGAAGGAGAAAGAAGAAGAAGAGGAAGAAGAGGAGGAAGGAGTAGGAGAAGAACAGGAGGAGGAGGAGGGAAGGAGGAACAAGGGAAGGGAGAGGAAGGGGAAGGAGGAAGAAGAAGAGGAGGAAGGAGTAGGAGAAGGGAAGGAGGGACAAGGGAAGGGAGAGGAAGGGGAAGGAGGAAGAAGAAGAAGAGGAAGAAGAGGAAGGAGAAGAACAGAAGGAGGAGGAGGACGGGGGAGGAGGAAGAAGAAGAGGAGAAGGAAGGAGGAAGGGAAGGAGAGGAAGGGGAAGGAGGAGGAGGAGAACAAGAAGGAGAAAAGAAGGAGAAGAAGAACAAGCACAGGAGGAGGAGGAAGGGGAAGGAGGAGGAGGAGGACGAGGAAGAAGAAGAAGAAGGAGAAGGAGAAATAACAACAAAAACAACAACTCTGGCAGCTGACAGCAACTTGTATCAACTATTAGCACCAGTCAATGGTATTTATGATACATTTTTAAATGTTCAGTTGACTGAGTTTCAAGTTTAATGAATAAAGGAAATAATAATAATAATAATAATAATAATAATAATAATAATAATAATAATAATAATAATAATAATAATAATAATAATACAGCAAAATTTTGCATTGGATGAGACAGTATTCTTCTATCTCCTTTGTAATTTATTTATTTATTTATTGGTTCGATTTATATGCCTCCCTTCTCCGGAGACTCAGGGCGGCTTACAATGCGTTAAGCAATAGCCTTCATACTTTTGTATATTCCTGCTTAGTAGGGCTTTTGCCCCCCACCCCCCCCAAGCAGTGTTCTTTTTTTTTTTTTTTAAATTTTTTTTATTGAGTTTTTGAACATACACATAAAAATAAACAATACATACAAACAATACACCCACCCCCACCTCACCCTTCCCACCACCAATTGTGAAACTAACATATAGTAATTTTTCTGTCAACAGGTTTTATAATTCTCTGTATATGTACTTCATTATTATATAACCCACATCAAAAGTAATATCTCTCCTATAACCTTCCTCTCTTCTATACCCTAATTTTTATTCTCGTTTTTTATTTCAGTTCTCCTTTCAAGCCATTTTTGCCATTTGTGCCATACCGCATAATATTCACTATCCTCCTTATCTCGGAGTTCTAGCGTTAATTTATCCATCTCAGCACAAGCAGTGTTCTTTTTTATACAAAGTCAGCTTATTGTCCCCACAATCCGGGTCCTCATTTTACCTACCTCAGAAGGATGGAAGGCTGAGTCAACCTTGAGCTTGGTGAGATTTGAACTTGCAGTAATTGCAGGCAGCTGGCAGCTAAGTGCTACTTGACAGCACTTTAGTCCGCTGCACCACCAAGGCTCCTTATGGGTTGTGTGGATGGCCTTGGGGCAGTGGTGAAATCCACATTTTTTTACTCCCGGTTCTGTGAGCGTGGCTTGGTGAGCGTGGCAAGGGAAAAATCTCCATTCCCTTCCCACTCTCGGGCCAGCCAGAGGTGGCATTTGCCGGTTCTCCGAACTGCTCAAAATTTCCACTACCGGTTCTCCAGAACCTGTCAGAACCTGCTGGATTTCACCCCTGCCTTGGGGGAAAGAGGTGCTGCTTAGGGAAGGATCAGACAAGAGAGGGAGGAGCTCAACAGTCAGAGAAAGAAACTTTAAAACGACCTGCCCTAATTGATCAGACCATCCATAGTGCTGGCAGGAAGTCTGCACTTTCAGGCTTTCAAGTGTCTGTTGTTGTAGCCTTACAATAAAGTAAATTTAGCTCATCTGGTTGTGTTTCCTGTTTGGTTTATCCAGCAGGGCTGGGCATCCATCTTGGAGACCTAAAAAAATGTATCTTGCTCAAGAAACAAATGAACCAGGCCTAACCTGCCAATAATGTTGAATGTTTCATCATTTGGAGCACAGCAGTGGTGGGATTCAAAAGTTTTTACTACTAGTTCTTTGGGCATGGCTTGGTGGGCGTGGCTTGGTGGGCATGGCAGGGGAAGGATACTGTAAAATCTCCTTTCCCACCCCACTCCAGGGGAAGGATACTGCAAAATCCTCATTTCCTCCCGATCAACTGGGACTCGGGAGGCAGAGAATAGATGGGGCGGGGCCAGTCAGAGGTGGTATTTACCGGTTCTCCAAACTACTCAAAATTTCCTCTACTGGTTCTCCAGAACTGGTTAGAACCTGTTGAATACCACCTCTGCAAATAATCCTTCTGATTAGCTTCCTCCTTCTTAAGAGATAAGCATGACTTCCGAAGTTCACACATTCATAAGCCCACGCTTGACTTAAACCAGGTTTTATTGAATAAACCAAGCCACAAACCATGGTTTCAAATTAATATGGGCAATTTTATTTCTAAAGGAAAGAGGAGTGGTCCAGTAAAAGTCTCAGAGCAGGAGGATTTCACAGGGTTGCTTTGAGTTAATGACGAAGTGGCCAAGTAGAGTCACGTCCTGTTTGTGTTATGTTTTTTTTTTTTTTTAGTACATAATCATCCTTCCGGCAGTCTGCCGCCTCCGTGGTTTCCACTCTTCCATTCAATTCCGAGGGAAGAAATGAAAACGGAACTCCTTGCATGGAACATTTTCAGAGGAAAAAGTGTGGGCGCGCAAGGGAGATGTCCAAACGATGGAAAGATGTGCAACAGAACAGATGTGGAGACTCTAGAAAGAGTGCAGAGAAGAGCAACCAAGAGGATGAGGGGACTGGAGGCCAAAACATATGAAGAACGGTTGCTGGAACTGGGCATGTCTAGCTTAATGCAAAGAAGACATGATAGCAGTCTTCCAATATCTCAGGAGTTGCCCCAAAGAAGAGGGAGTCAAACTATTCTCCAAAGCACTTGAGGGCAGGACAAGAAGCAATGGATGGAAACTAATCAAGGAGAGAAGCAACTTGGAACTAAGGAGAAATTTCCTAACATTGAGAACAATTAATCAGTGGAACAACTTGCCTCCAGCAATGTGAATGCTCCAACACTGGAAGTTTTAAAGAAGATGTTGCATAACCATTTAGAAGAGAATAACAAAGTTGGAAGAGACCTCGGAGCAGCGGTGAAATCCAATTTTTTTTACTACTGGTTCTGTGGCCGTGACTTGGTGGGCGTGGTGTGGCTTGATGGGCATGGCAGGGGAAGGATACCATAAAATTCCCATTCCTGCCCCACTCCAGGGAAAGGATACTGCAAAATCCCCATTCCCGCCCCACTCCTGGGGGAAGGATATTGCAAAATCTCAATTCCCACCCCACTCTGGGGCCAGCCAGAGGTGGTATTTGCTGG
The DNA here is from genome assembly GCA_038048745.1 of Coluber constrictor foxii. Lineage (NCBI taxonomy): Eukaryota > Metazoa > Chordata > Lepidosauria > Squamata > Colubridae > Coluber > Coluber constrictor. The sequence goes on from CM075967.1 coordinate 24,611,811, forward strand.
TTCTCCGAACTATTCAAAATTTCCGCTACCAGTTCTGCAGAACCTGTTAGAACCTGCTGGATTTTATCCCTGCCTTGGAGGTCTTCCAGTCCAACCCCATGCTTAGGCAGGAAACCCTACACCACTTCAGACAAATGGTTATCCAACATCTTCTTAAAAATTTCCAGTGTTGGAGCATTCATAACTTCTGGAGGAAACTTGTTCCACTGATTCATTGTCTCAACATCTTTTTTACATCATGGCGACCAAAACAGAATGCAATATTCCAAGGGTGGCCTTACCAAGGCATTATAAAATGGTACTAACACTTTACGTGATCTTGATTCTATCCCTCGGTTTATGCAGCCCAGAACTGTGTTGGCTTTTTTGGCAGCTGCAGCTACGGACACATTTGTCTGAAGTGGTGTAGGGTTTCCTGCCTAAGCAGGGGGTTGGACTAAATGACCTCCAAGGTCCCTTCCAGCTCTGTTATTCTATTCTATTTTCCAAAGAACAACAGCAGACGCCACATCCCTAAGCGATCTCAAAAAGCATCAAGAGACATTTCGACATCAGTGGCAGGTTCCATGTGAAAGAGGCAGAAAAGCTGGAAACCCTGGCCAGCAAAGGAAGCATCTTGTGATGCTTCAGGGTGTGTTTCAGAACGACGTGACTTCATCTTGCTGTTTTACTCTAATGTCTGGATCTAGAGCCAGAATGATCTCCTTTACAGATTATTTTTAGGTCTCCCTTCAAAGCCAGAAATAGAACCATGCAATATTTTTAAAGGAGACAGCTCCAAAAATATGGAACTACTAATGGAAAAGCTCTGGTTTTAATAGCCAGCATTTTCAGTAGTTGTGAAGGCCTCTAAAAAGACATCCAGAAGGATCATGTAAGTCCCTTAGAGTGTATCAGCCTGAAGTGGTCTAATTGAAATCATATCATTAGCATCAGTTAGATAGACCAGGAGAGACATCATAGCAGTCTTCCAATATTTGAGGGGCTGTCACAGAGAGGAAGGGAATCAAGCTATTTCCCAAAGCAGCTGAAGGCCAGACCAGGAATAATGGATGGAAACTGATCAAGGAGAGATTCAACCTGGAAATAAGGAGGAATTTTCTGACGGTGAGAACAATCAACCCATGGAACAGAAGTTTCCTTGGAAGTTGTGGGAGCTTCATCACTGGAGGCTTTCAAGAAGAGACTGGACTGCTATCGGTCAGAAATGGTGTGGGGTCTTTTTCTTGGGTGGGGGGCTGGACTAGATGACCTCCAAGGTCCCTTCCAACTCTGTTAATCTGTTTCAATCTGTTTCCCTTGTAGGTATCCTTAGATCAGTGGTGGGTTTCAAACATTTCTACTACCGGTTCTATGGGTGTGGCTTGGTGGGTTTATTTTATTTTTAATTTGATTTATATGCCGCCCTTCTCCGGAGACTCAGGGCGGCTTATAATGCGTTAAGCAATAGCCTTCATACTTTTGTATATTTATACAAAGTCAGCTTATAGCCCCCACAAACTGGGTCCTCAATTTACCCACCTTAGAAAGGATGGAAGGCTGAGTCAACCTTGAGCCTGGCTAGGATTGAACTCTCAGTAATTGCAGGCAGCTGGATGTTAACTACTGCCTTAGTAGGAGGCATTAGCCTCCTACGCCACTCAGGTTGCATGGCTTGGTGGGTGTGGCAGGGGAAGGTTACTGCAAAATCCCCATTTCCTCCCAATCAATTGGGACTTGGGAGGCAGAGAATAGATGGGGACGGAGCCAGTCAGAGTTTTTACTACCGGTTCTCCGAACTACTCAAAATATTCCTCTACCGGTTCTCCAGAACTGGTCAGAACCTGCTGAAACCCACCTCTGCCTTCCTTAGATGTATGGTCTCTCAGGGATCAGGCAGAGGAGATGAAATGAATGGATTACATAACAACCATTTGTCCAGAATAATACAGGTAGTCCTCAATTTACAACCATTTGTTGAATAAACATTTGAAGTTACGATGGCACTGAAAAAAGTGACTTGTGAGCATTTTCTCATTTATGACCGTTGCAGCATCCCCAGTGGTGGGATTCAGCCGGTTCGGTTGGGAGAACCTGTTCTGGCCCCGTGCCCAGAAATACCCTCCCCTCAGACAACCAGAGGCTAATGAACTGGCAGGCAACCAAGTAAGATGATAACAAAGGTTGGCAGCAATCTGCAGCTGCTTGCCAACGTCTTTATTAAAAGGTCCGTCACATGCACACCACCAAAGCTGAGACGCAGGGCCGATTCAAAACCGGGATCCATGAATCTTTGTTCATCACAAAGATATGGCTACAATCCCTCTCTTATATAGTCTGGGAGGCGTGGTCCACCAGCTAATCACGACCACGCCTTTTCCTCTGCTGGGCTCTCCTGTCTCTCCGACGCTGGCGAGGATCCAACCAAAACTCACTCCCCTCGTCAATGTCCTCCTGTGGCTGCGGGGACAAGCTTGGCTCTGGGCCTATCTCCTGCCCTTCGGTGTCCTCCGGAGGCATTGCCAGAGAGGAGAGTCCTGGAGAAGGAGGCCTTGCCAACTCCTCTCCCTCACTCTCAGAGTCCTCCCCTGCTGATGACGCAGGCTCAGGCAACGGAGCTACAACAGAACCGATTGTTAACTTTCTGAGCAGTTTGGTGAACTGGTTGTTGGAAGAAATCATTAGGGCAGAGAACTGGTTGTTAAATTACTTGAATCTCACCACTGAGCATCCCCATGGTTATGTTATCAAAATTCAGGCACTTGACAACTGACTCATATTTATGATGGTTGCAGTGTCCCAGAGCCACCTGATCCCAGGTTTTGCGACCTTCTGACAAGCAAAGTCAATGGGGAAGCCACGATTCACTTAAAAACCATGTCACAATTTAACAGCGGCAATGATTCACTTAACAACTGGGGCAAGAAAGATCATAAAATGGGGTAAAACTCAGTTAACAACTGGTTCACTTAGCAATGGAAATTTTGGACTCAGTTGTGGTCATAAATCGAGGATTACCTGTGTAGCAGGGGTGAAATCCAGCAGGTTCTGACAGGTTCTGGAGAACCGATAGCGGAAATTTTGAGTAGTTTGGAGAACTGGCAAATACCACCTCTGGCTGGCCCCAGAGTGGGGTGGGAATGTAGATGTTTGCAATATCCTTCCCCCAGGAGTGGGGAGGGAATGGGGATTTTGCAGTATCCTTCCCCTGAGTGGGGACGGAATGGAGATTCTGTAGTATCCTTCCCCTGGAGTGGGGTGGGAATGGAGATTTTGAAATATCCTTCCCCTAGAGTGGGATGGGAATGGAGATTTTGCAATATCCTTCCCCTAGAGTGGGGTGGGAATGGGGATTTTGCAATATCCTTCCCCTGGAGTGGTTCGGGAATGGGGATTTTGCAATATCCTTCCCTTGGAGTGGGGTGGGAATGGGGATTTTGCAGTATCCTTCCCCTGGAGTGTGGTGGGAATGGGGATTTTGCAATATCCTTCCCCTGGAGTGGGGTGGGAATGGGGATTTTGCAATATCCTTCCCCTGGAGTTGGGTGGGACTGGAGGTTTTTCAATATCCTTCCCCTAGAGTGGGGTGGGAATGGAGATTTTTCAATATCCTTCCCCTACAGTGGGGTGGGAACGGGGATTTTACAATATCCTTCCCCTGGAGTGGGGTGGGAACAGGGATTTTGCAATATCCCTCCCCTGGAGTTGGGTGGGACTGGAGGTTTTTCAATATCCTTTCCCTAGAGTGGGGTGGGAATGGAGATTTTGCAATATCCTTCCCCTGGAGTGGGATGGGAATGGAGATCTTGCAATATCCTTCCCCTGGAGTGAGGTGGGAACGGGGATTTTGCAATATCCTTCCCCTGGAGTGGAGTGGGAATGGGGATTTTGCAGTATCCTTCCCCTGCCGCGCCCACCAAGCCACGCCCACAGAACCCGTAGTCAAAAAATGGAATGCCACCACTGCTGTGTAGGGACTCCTGCTCAAGTAGGGATTAAGTCACTAGAAGATTAAGGCCCCTTCCATCTCTGTTATTCTGTATTCTATGGATTTCCTATTTTTTCCTTACATGCTAGTTCCTCTGGATAAACTAATTGGTTCAATTTATTGGTTTGATTTATATGCTGCCCTTCTCCGGAGACTCAGGGCGGCTTACAATGCGTTAAGCAAGAGCCTTCATACTTTTGTATATACCTGCTTAGTGGGGCTTTCGCCCCCCCCCCCCAAGCGGTGTTCTTTTTTATACAAAGTCAGTTTATTGCCCCCACAATCTGGGTCCTCATTTTACCACCTTGAAAGGATGGAAGGCTGAGTCAATGTTGAATGGGTTGAATGGAGCTAAAGCTGTCCCCTGGCTGCTGTGCGTGTCTAATTTGGACTTGCCTTTTCTTCTGCTATTTAAAAGGCGCCTGGAGAACAGACAGATGGATAGGGTGGCTGTGTTATTCATTTATAACAAACAGATTACAGAAATATTGGAAGCCTCCAGAGTTTCCACTCTGCGCACAGACTATGAGCTGGTAGCAAAGCAGCTTCTTTATAAGAGCTAATGCATTTTTTTTCTTTATGCGTTTTGCTTTTCATTTGTGTGTTTCCCCCCCCCCCCCTTTTAAGTGATCATGCAGAAACCATAATCGCTAAAAGAACACTTTGATATTTTACTGTAGCGGTTTAGTTTTCTAGCACCAACCCAACTCTGCAAAGGCTAAAAAGCCAGCTCAAAATGTCAGGCCCAGGATAACGGAATTACAGAATTGGACGGGACTCTGGAGGTCTTCTAGTCCAACCCTCTGATTAAGCAAGAGATGGTATACTATTCTAGACAAGTGGCTGTCCAGTCTCTTTTTAAAAGCCTCCAGAGATGGAGCGCCCACAATTTTGGAAGGCAACAATTGGTTTTAATTGTTTTCACCAGTGGTGAAATCTAAAATTCGTTACTACCAGTTCTATGGGCGTGGCTGGGTGGTGGTGGAGGTAATGTGACTCGGTGGGCATGGCCAATTTTTTTTTAACTTTTAAAACCATTTTTTCTACAACCTTTTCGGCGAAGGGGTTGTAAAAAAAAATGTTTTCAAAAGGCTCTGACGATCCCAGCTGAGTTGCCTGATCGGCCGAGACTTTTTTTTTTCTTTTAAATGCCTCTGACGATCAGGCAACTCAGCTTGGATCGTCAGAGACATTTAAAAGAAAAAAAAGCGTTTTTTTCTTTTAAAAGCCTTTGATGATCCCAGCTGAACGGCACGATCATCAGAGGCTTTTTTTTTTACTTTTAAAAGCATTTTTTCAGCCGAAGAGGTTGTAGAAAAAATGATTTTAAAAGTTAAAAAAAAAGCCTCTTATGATTGTGTGGCTCAGCTGGGCATGGGAGTGTGGGGGCAGGGATTTTTGCTACCGGTTCGCCGAACCACCCGCCTCCATCGCTACCGGATTGGGTGATCCGGGCCAAACCAGGAGCATTTTCACTCTCAGGAAATTTCTCCTTGTTTCTTGTGTTTCCTTCTGGTGTTTTGGAAAATAGCTTGACCCCCTCTTTTTTGTGGCAGCCCTGAAAATATTGGAACACTCCTCTCACGTCACCTCTAGTCCTTCTTTTCATTAAATTAAATGTATCAGATTCCTGCAATGATTTTTCCTATGATTTAGCCCCCATCCCTCTAATCATCCTGGTTGCTCTTCTCTGCACCCTTTCCAGACTCAACGTATTGTTTATATTGTGGTGATCAAAACTGGATGGAGTATTCCAAGTGTAGTCTAACTAAGGCTTTATAAAGTGGTACTAATAATTATATGTATAATATATAAGTGGCATTAATTTCTGAGATCAACTGGCAGCCCTACCTTCAAAACCTATTACAAGTTCTATGACTTCGAATAGAAGCATCAAAAGCAAAAAAATCTTACCAAGCATCGTCTCCAGCAAAAATAATAGCCATGATGGAGAAACTATTTGATCCACCACAACCAATAGCAGTTGAAGTTTGAGAGTTGGGAATCTTTGAGCTTCTCCTTTAGTATCTTCTTCAGACTCGCAGTGAAACTGGGAGGTATCCTTAAGGCAATTTGTTTGGTATCAGGGATGGGCTGCTGAGGGTTTGGGAGAACCTGTAGCTAAGATTCTATGCAGTTTGGAGAACCCCCAAATCCCACTCCTGGCTGGCTCCACCCCTCCCAGGAGTTCCCATGCGACCCGTTTTGGATGCAGGTAAGTGCAGGGTGCGCGTGGTGGCTCCAGAGGTGGGTTTCAGCAGGTTCTGACCAGTTCTGGAGAACCGGTAGTGGAAATTTTGAGTAGTTTGGAGAACCGGTAGTAAAAATTCTGTCTGGCTCTGCCCACATCTATTCTCTGCCTCCAAAGTCCTAGCTGATTGGGAGGAAATGGGGATTTTCTCTTTCCAAGCCATGCCACACCCACCAAGCCACGCCCACAGAACCGGTAATAAGAAATTTTGAAACCCACCACAGGGCGGCTCGGTGAGGGTGAAAAACAGGCCTACCGGAAGTTTGGGAAGGCCAAAAATGAGCCCATTTCCGGCCTCTGGAGCCTGGGGAAGCTGTTTTCGTCCTCCCGGAGGCTCAAAAAAAGCCTCCAGAGCTTGGGGAGGACAAAAACACACACACACACACATGCTGTGGTGCAGGAGGTCGACTAGGCCCCGCCCACCATGGCCCCGCCCACTCCTCCAGCAACCAGGCAGAGGACCCCTTGCTAAAATTTTCAAAGCCCACCCCTGTGTGGTATCCCAATATTTGGAGAGGAGGGTCTCCATCAGATAGACATTTGCTTAAAATAAATAATGCCTTCTTTTTACTAACAGTGAAAGGCTTCGGAGCTGTTTCTTCTGGAAGATTCTTGGAAGCAGCAGAGGTGAACAATGCTGAACTGGGCACAGCCCATCTGGCCTTGGGTTTGGTTTTCATCATGGAGTTTACCACATCCATCCTGGGCTGCTGGAAATACATCTGGGAATAATCTCATCTGTCATGCTTCAAGGAGACACCACAATACAGAGATCTTTCCACTTAGCTGCTCCTTCCAGATTACCAGCATATGTAAAGAGGATGACAAAAACCACATGAGACTCAAAAGGAAAAGGATTCTGGAGGACTTCATCCACAATCACAAGAGGTGGTTTCAACCTGTTGCAAGACCAAAACACCTGAAATTATAGCGGAGGAGAAAGATCAGCCTCTTCCACTTTTAACTATACAGAGACACACGTGTCATCACATTCAGAACATTCAAAAAAAAAGTCTAAACTTTGAGTATTCAGTAGAAGTTTATGTTTGTTTGTTTTTTTAATATAGAGTACCTAAACCTGTGATTTTTCCTTCCTGAAGCCCGGTTGAGTCTAGGAACATTTTTAATATCTCACCCACCTGTCGTTTTGTCATAATTAGGATTCTCTGTCATCACCAACCAGATGATGAGGGGACCGGAGGCGAAAACATATGAAGAACGGTTGCAGGAACTGGGTATGTCTAGTCTAATGAAAAGAAGGACTAGAGGAGACATGATAGCAGTCTTCCAATATCTCAAGGGCTGCTCCAAAGAAGAGGGAGTCCAGCTATTCTCCAAAGCATTTGAGGAGGACAAGAAGCAATGGGTGGAAACTAATCAAGGAGAGAAGCAACTTAGAACTAAGGAGAAATTTCCTGACAGGGAGAACAATGAATCAATGAAACAACTTGCCTCCAGAAGTTGTGAATGCTCCAACATTGGAAGTTTTTAAGAAGATGTTGGATAACCATTTGTCTGAAGCAGAGTTGGGTTTCAGCAGGTTCTGGCCAGTTCTGGAGAACCGGTAGCAGAAATTTTGAGTAGTTCGGAGAACCGGTAGTAAAAATTCTGACTGGCCCCGCTCCCATCTATTCTCTGCCTCCCAAGTCCCAGCTGATTGGGAGGAAATGGGGATTTTGCAGTAACCTTCTCCTGGATTGGGGTGGGAATGGGGATTTTGCAGTATCTTTCCCCTGGAGTGGAGGGGGAATGGAGTTTTACAGTATCCTTTCCCTGCCACTCCCACCAAGCTTTGCCACACCTATCAAGCCATGCCCACAGAACCGGTAGTAAAAAAATTTGAAACCCACCACTGGTCTGAAGTAATGTAGGATTTTCTGCCTAAGCAGGGGGTTGGACTAGAAGACCTCCAAGGTCCCTTCCAACTCTGTTATTCTATTCTACTCTACTCTACTCTACTCTACTCTACTCTACTCTACTCTATTCTACTCTATTCTACTTTACTCTACTCTACTCTACTCTACTCTACTCTACTCTACTCTACTCTACTCTACTCTACTCTACTCTACTCTACTCTATTCTATTCTTCCATGGATAAATGAATACATCTGGATGTCAGAAATGGCAACCTATAGAAACCAAATCAGTAGGAAAATATTTCAGCTCTACAATATTAAGTCAACCACCTCCAGGCTGCAAAGCTGTGGACAGCCAATAGATGACAGCAAGGAGCTAGAGTTTTCTGCATCACTTTGCAAATAGTTTTATATTGTTTGCAGAATGAATATAACGATAGCATTACGTTCATGTGCAATTTAAAACTCCTGCATCAGACCAGGACTTATGAAAAGAATTTACTTCTACTGTATCTATTTATATACGAATGCAGATGATGATTGAATGTCCAGCTACCGACACTAATTGCCATAATATAATTGGCTACAAAAAGAAACAGAAAACTGTTCCCTCTCTGGATCTTTGTGGTCCAGCATAAAGAGACACAGAGCTCTTAATGGAGAGCTAAAATTAAAACATATGCCCTTATGAGGCTTTTTGGTAACTGGCTTCTGAATTTAACCCCTAATCTATGAATGCATAAACCGGGAGCTTCATTAGACATCGAAATTTCCAAAGAAATTTCTTACTTTCCATAAGGGTTTTTTTTCCCCATTTCTAAGTGAAAAATATTGGTGCAAGCAACAATAATAGGGGATTTGGCCAAAAGTAAATAAGGAAGAAAAATAATAAGTATAATATTCATACAAAGAATCAGAATCCTGCAAAAATAACACAAAGATAGAAACGAGGGTTTCTATTTAGATTAGAAATTTTTGTTATTGGCATTTTTTTAAAAGCAGATCTCTATTGCAAAGACAAACCCAACCTAAATAATATAATAATTAATTAACCTAAAGGTAAAGGTTCCCCTCGCACATATGTGCTAGCCGTTCCCGACTCTAGGGGGCAGTGCTCATCTCCATTTCAAAACTGAAGAGCCAGCGCTGTCCGAAGACGTCTCTGTGGTCATGTGGCCGGCAGGACTCAATGCCAAAGGCGCACGGAACGCTGTGACCTTCCCACCAAAGGTGGTCCCTATTTTTCTACTTGCATTTTTTACATGCTTTCGAACTGCTAGGTTGGCAGAAGCTGGGACAGGAATGGGAGCTCACCCCGTTACGCGGCGCTAGGGATTCGAACCGCTGAACTGCCGACCTTTCGATCAACAAGCTCAGCGTCTTAAAGAAAGAAACCATTGCAAGAATGCAATGATAATACAGTTTATTTGTTTCAGCACAACATGTTATGAATCCATGATCTTTTTTCCTACTTTGGATAGGAAGGAAGGAAGGAAGGAAGGAAGGAAGGAAGGAAGGAAGGAAGGAAGGAAGGAAGGAAGGAAGGAAGGAAGGAAGGAAGGAAGGAAGGAAGGAAGGAAGGAAGGAAAAATAAATGGCCATTTTTAAGGCAGACACAACACAGGAATATTAAACACTTATATATAATGTCCTTGAAAGCATAACATGTTTCCTAGGCAAGTTTATAATTGCTCCTCAATGAAAACAAGGATTTGGAGATCCATCCAAGCTGGAGAAATTTGCCAGCAATCCTCTTTAGTGGTTTCTGCTAGGATACTCATTTTTCAGTTCCCTGTCATTTCTTCTGATGAGGGGCTTTGTCGGGCTTCAAACAATCCATTTCTGTTTTGGAGACTGAGCTCAGAGACTTCACAGTGTCTTTGTAAACACTGTTAATGACAGCCAAAACATGTGCTAAGCATACATTTTTTTACCCAATGAAAATCAGCGAGTCCTGCTTATAAGTACCTAGGCTGCACAGATTGTCATAAACACACTCAAAGGGCAGAGAACTACTTTTTAAAAGTTGCACAGCTGGCAGAAATTCAACTGATACGGGTTCCTTTCTTTCCTTCCACAAGGCGGTGGGATAATTTTGTAAGCCTCTCGGCTCCTGTTCCAGCTTGCCAAGAATCAACTTGAACTGTCAGCAGCTACTCCAAACCCTCTTGGAGAACGTGGACCTTCATGGATGGGTGTGTATGTGTAAAAATCTGCAGAATGGAGGGTGGACGTCACACCTGCCATCTTGCAGAGTTTGAGTCCTCCCAGGTCCTTTGAAGTTTTGCACCCAGGCCAATTCATAAATATAACTTGTCTTCTTGGTAAATATGTTGCTGCAGTTTAAGACGTAGTACTCTAGAATGGATGTCGGCAACCTGTGGCCCCAGAGCTGCATGTGGCTCTTTTGTCCCCCTGCTGTTGCTCCTTATCAGCTGAACCCACCACTGGCTGGCCCCACCCCTCGACCTCCCCTTCTAGTCACTCCTCGCCTGGCCTAAGAGAGATGAGAGATGAGAGATGAGAGGAGGGAGAAAGGGAAGAAGAGAGAAAGAGAAAGAGACACAAAGAGAGAGATACCTGTTTCCCACAGAAAACACTGGGAGCCACAAAACCTGGGTAGGCATGGCTGAGGGGGGGGAGGTATCATGTGACTGGGCAGGAGTGAGTGATGCCAAGTTGGCCACGCCCACCCAGGTTTTGTGGCTCCCGGTGTTTTCTTTTCTGTGAGAAAAAAAGAATCGGTCTCCTGCTTCAGCAGGGAGTTTGTTAAAGCGGCAATCAGCCCCGTTCCCATCCTGGGGTAATTGCCCTCAATTAGAGATGGAATCGTGGCTTTTTTTTCTTCTGTATACTTTGCAAGAAAATGAACCGAAATACATTCTAATGAAAAACTCATATTTATTTGTAAAGAAATAAGAACATCTCACTATCTAAATTAGGTTACATCTTGGAAGCTTTCCCGGCTACCTTTCTTAGCCGGAGAACAAAGAAAAAGTTTTTAGAGAAGAAGAAAGGAATGTAGACATACGCAGTAGTTACTGATAAGGCTCTGGCAAACTACCGTAAGTCTGAGAGTCCAAAAATAAAAGCTCAGCTGGTAAATACAAAAACGCAGTGACAGAGTTGGACTAGAAGTTGGTTCCTTCCAAATTGGTCATTCTAAGTTCTTCTCTAGCTTCTGAGTTAGACAATATGAAACAGTCTGTAGCCTTTTACAGTGTTAAAGTATCATTTAATACCAGGGGTGAAATCTACTTACCTTCCTTACTAGTTCAGAAGTGCATGTGCTCATGTACGCCACATGCGTATGCATAACCTCTGTGCATGCGCAAAACCTTCTGCGCATGCGCAGAGGATAAAAAACGCATTACTTCCTGGTTAAAATCAGGAAGTAATGACACCCAGACAGCCACAATCGCTACCGGATCGCCCAATCTGGTCTGAACCGGGAGCATTTCACCCTTGTTTAATACCCTCCATCATTTGACGTTGTCCGAGGGCAGTCTTAAAGTATGGAAGATATATTGGGCTTCACTACCTGGGAAGAAAGTCAAATGATCATCAATGGATGGAGCAGAAGTAATAAAGACTGGAAAGGAATTGGCTATGGGACAGACAATTTCATGCCTCTGTTGTTTTTCACTGATGCAGGAAGGGGTAAAACAGTAATTTGCTGGTGAAAAGGCTCTCAGGCTATTTAATCTGCAACTAGTATCTGATTTCCTGTTTACCTCCATCATGATTGCAAATTTATCCAAGTTTAATTCAGTCACGGTTTCCTTGATTCACCCAATGTTCAAGATTTGCATTTTCTTTTATTGATTTACAATCAGGGGTGAAATGCTACCAGTTCAGGCCAGTTTGCCTGAATCGATAGTAAAAAATGCTACCAGTTCGCCTGAACAGATAGTAAAAAAATGCTTTAAAAAAAAAAGGTTCCAATAATCACGGGCACAGCTGATTGTCACCGCTGATCGTCAGAACTTTTTAAAACTGTTTTTAGTTAAAAAATGCTTTAAAAAAGTTTTTTAAAAGTTGGCCACACCCACCCAGTCACATGATCCTCCGCCAAGCCAAGCCACGACCACCAAGCCACACCCACAGAACTGGTAAGGAAAAATTTTGAATTTCACCACTGTTTACAATCTATACATATTTAAGACCCATTCCAATCAAATCTGACTCTGAGCAGTGTGCAATTTCCATGTTTGTAAACGTGGATTAAAACAAAAATAATTAACAAAAGAACATAGGTAGCATGATTTACTTAGCCATAAACTAACCACGTGTGTAAGGCTTACTTAAGATACTAAGCAAACATTTGATTGGGTGGTTTGTGTTTCAGTGTACTGTAACACCCAAAGACCAGGTCCAACACATATAACAATCCCCAAACACACTCCCACTCACCACAATTCCGCACCCCTAAACCACCCATTTAAGGAAATAAAACCCTCCATAAACCACACTGACCAGTGATGGGATTCAAATAATTTAACAACCGGTTCTCTGCCCTAATGATTTCTTCCAACAATCAGTTCACCAAACTGCTCAGAAAGTTAACAACCAGTTCTCCTGAAGTGGTTCAAACCGGCTGAATCCCACCACTGACACTGACGTGTGAGTGTGAGTGAGTGGGGCAGCACACCATCCAGCGATTTTAAATTATGCAATATTGCAAGTAGATAAATGGATACCCAGGGATGGGTTCCACTTACCTTTACTACCACTCTATGCATGCACAGATTGCCAATGACAACATCCGGGACAGTAGGCAAGGCCTCCCGCCGGTTTTACTACCGGTTCTTACAAACCAGTCTGAACCGGGACAACCTACCACTGGTACCACTTCAGTGGGGAAAAAATACCTAGGTGTTTTCGTGTGTGCAGTGCTTGATGGGCGTGGCAGGGGAAGGATACTGCAAAATCTCCATTCCCATCCTACTCCAGGGGAAGGATACTGTAAAATCTCCATTCTCTCCCCACTCCAGGGTAAGGTTACTGCAAAATCCCCATTTCCTCCCAATCAGCTGGGACTTGGGAGGCAGAGAATAACAGGACGCAGGGCCAGACAAAATTTTTACTACCGGTTCTCCGAACTACTCAAAATTTCTGCTACCGGTTCTCCAGAACTGGTCAGGACCTGCTGAAACCCACCACTGCCTCATACCCAACGGGGACTGAATCTGTTTCTACACTGTTGGAGGTATGAAGTACAAAGCTCTCCACACATCATTGGGGACATTCACATATATTCTGGAACCCTTCCAGTTCAAACAATCGTCTCTTTTTTTGCACTCTCCCATTCCATTCCGAGGCCAGCCTAGATTTATCGGTGTGTACTGTGTATCTATTGTAGACATATCAATCAGATGTAAATGCGTCTGGGATTTTTTTGCCAAGGGCAGGATGTACATATGTTTATCCCAAAGAAGTTGATGCTGAATTGGAATTCTTGTCTGAGATGAAAATCTCAGTTTCTGATCTCAAGATCTTGTTAAGACTAGTATTTTGATCATCACTATAAGCAAGCATCTAGTCTGACGAAAAAAAGGACTAGGGGAGACATGATAGAAATCTTCCAATAGCTCAGGGGCTGCCACAAAGAAGAAGGAGTCAAGCTATTCTCCAAAGCACCTGAGGGCAGGACAAGAAGCAATGGGTGGACACCAGTGGTGAGTTTCAAAATTTTTTACTACTGGTTCTGTGGGTGTGGCTTGGTGCGTGGCATGGCTTGGTGGGCGTGGCTTGGTGGGCATGGCAGCGGAAAGATACTGTAAAATCTCCATTCCCACCCCACTCCAGGGGAAGGTTACTGCAAAATCCCCATTCCTGACAGGGAGAACAATTAACTAGTGGAACGACTTGCCTCCAGAAATTGCAAATGCTCCAACGCTGGAAGTTTTTAAGAAGATGTTGGATAACAATTTGTCTGAAGTGGTGTAGGGTTTCCTGCCTAAGAAGGGGGTTGGACTAGAAGACCTCCAAGGTATCTTCCAACTCTGTTATTCTATTCTATTCTATTCTATTCTATTCTATTCTATTCTATTCTATTCTATTCTATTCTATTCTATTCTATTCTATTCTATTCTATTCTATTCTATTCTATTCTATTCTATTCTATTCTATTCTATTCCATCCTTATTTTCTACTCTACTCTACTCTACTCTACTCTACTCTACTCTACTCTACTCTACTCTACTCTACTCTACTCTACTCTATTCTATTCTATTCTATTCTATTCTATTCTATTCTATTCTATTCTATCCTTCTGTTCTACTCTACTCTACTCTACTCTACTCTACTCTACTCTACTCTACTCTACTCTACTCTACTCTACTCTACTCTACTCTACTCTACTCTACTCTATTCTATTCTATTCTATTCTATTCTATTCTATTCTATTCTATTCTATTCTATCCTTCTGTTCTATTCTATTCTATTCTATTCTACTCTACTCTACTCTACTCTATTCTATTCTAAGCAAAGTTGGACAGGACACGTTTTTGCTGGTCTCTCGAGGACAACCATGTTCAAATTGCTCTTCAAAAACATATGAGCAAGGACACATTTTCTGTGAGCCCGCGACACCTGACGCCAAACTATCTTCTTTAAATGTGTCTTTTCCTCCAGCTGTTTGGCAGCCCACCCTCCCAACCCCCGACCCTGCCCTGCAGCCTTCACTGCTTGTGAGTCCCCCACCAAATATCTCTCCCCCCCCCCTCCACAGCTCTCCAACTTTGATCCCAGCCTTTCTTAACAGTTCAAAGTGGCTCATGTTCCACCCGTCTGGTTAACAGAGGCCTAATCAAACACGCCTTGCCTAACGGGAGTTTGGTTTGGAAAGATTTATATCAAACAAAATGCCTTTAAAAAGAAGATCTGCACTGTTTACAACCGAGTGCCTTTGAGTTCCATCCTGGGCTTTGATGGGAGGGCTGTGGCTTCGAACATGGTATATTGTTCTTGGCCTGTTCGTGTTTTGCTAGAGATCCAGACAATTTATTATCCTAAGGCAGTTGACAATTTCAAAGGGAAAACAGACACCCATCAGAGGGAGAGGGGCAGAGACGAGCGTGCATTTCTGCAAATGTTTAGCAATTATGAGAGTTTATTTATTTAGTCCATTGACATAGCTGCCCACTCCACAACTGGTTCGTGGCCACTTAAAACTTCTTTGAGACCGCCTTCTACCACATAGCTCCCAACGACCAGTAAGATCCCACAGAGTCGGTCTCTTTCAGATCCCGTCAGCTAAACAATGCCGGCTGGTGGAAGCGCAGGGAAGGGCCTTCTCTGTGGTTGCCCCAGCTCTCTGGAACCAGTTACCTCTTGAGGTCCGGACCATCCCAACCCTATTGGCCTTCCGAAAAGCGGTGAAGATCCGGCTTTTCCGGCAGGCCTAGGGCTGTTGATCTCACTGTTGCGATCTTGTGAGATCCAGCCATGAATGGTGTGAATGGGTTATAATATTTTGATTTTTAAATGTTTTTATAATGGTTTTTTTATTGAACATTTTTTTAAAAAAATTTTTACATACATTTGCTACCGGTTTGGAGAACCGGTAGTAAAAATCCCTGCGCCCACCCCCCTCCCACCACCACCATGCCCAGCTGAGCCGCACGATCATCAGAGGCTTTTTTTTTTTACTTTTAAAAGCACTTTTTCTACAACTTTTCCGACGAAAAAATGCTTTTAAAAGTAAAAAAAAAGCCTCTGATAATCGTGTGGCTCTGCTGGGATCGTCAGAGGCTTTTCAAAGCATTTTTTTTTCCTGCAACCTCTTGGCCGAAGAGGTGGTAAAAAAAGTGCTTTGAAAAGTCTCTGACGATCCCAGCTGAGTTGCCTGATCCATCCCAGCTGAGTTGCCTGATCGTCAGAGAGGCTTTTCAAAGCATTTTTTAAAAAGCCTGTCTGACGATCCCAGCTGAGTTGCCTGATCTACAGAGGCTTTTCGAAGCATTAAAAAAATGCTTTGAAAAGTTTAAAAAAAAAAGTTGGCCACGCCCACCCAGTCACATTACCCACCCACCCACCAAGCCACGCCCACAGAACCAGTAGGAACAAATTTTACATTTCACCCCTGCATTGAACAGTGTGGGAGTAGGAATGGATTTCCAGAGGGAAAAATTTCAGGAACCAGGAGCACCACTCAGGTAAATCACAGATAAATCTCCAAGTGGCCTCAACGGCTCTCTCCAGCTGTCTGGAAGGAGTATAAATTCATTGCCCACCATCCAGTCAGAACTTGAAGAAGCTTCTTGGATGAGAAGGGAAATGTCTCCAAGGAAAAACAAAGTCCAGTTGCCTTTTGAAAAAGCACCTTTGGGAATCGCGATGGTACTAATACATACGCAAATCATTCTTTAGGAATCATTCTTTTAAAAATTGGCACTCGGGTGCACATTTCTTTCAAATGCATCCTCCCTTTTGAGGGCAAGCCACACTGCAAAATGCAGAGAAGCCACGATGCCAAAAGCGAACTGTAGTTTGGCTCATGGGTATCAGTTTGACGATATAAAATGGGATCAGCTTGCACTTAAACGCAACTTTAATTTTTTTTCCCCCGTATCCTTCGTCCCTGGTGGGGCATGTTATTACAGCATTAGAAGTGAAATAAACTTCAGTTGCCAACTGGATTTGACTTTTATGGGAGGAAGGAAAGTTAGTGTTGCTACTCTCAATGGTAGCTATACCCTTTCAGTGTTTCCGGTTTAACGTTTATATTGAGTTATAAAGTATTATAAAATACAAAAAAGTAAATAGAAAAGCAGTGGGGGAGGAAGGGGGGGGAAGAGAAGTGAGGAAGGTTGAGGAAAAAAGAAAAAGAAACATTAACTTCCGACTCTGTTGCAGTAGAATAAGGCATTAACATCAAATCACAGCTTTTTGCTTTTTCATAACAACATGAACCAGCTATTTCTGTAAAGATCTATCCATATAATCTATAAAACCCGAAATCAGAGTTTCATTCTTTTCCACTTCAGGCATGAAGTTCAGAAGCGGTTTCCATGTGGAAACCAAAGTACTTAGGTTCTTTTCTTTGAGCAAAGTAGTCAATTTTGCCATGAAATACCCTTTTGTGAGACGATTTCTGAAGAGGATGTTTTTGTAACAAAACTTGGTTTCAGCTCGAGATCACATAGTGATAGTGACTTTGATTGATGTTTAATGAATGAGACCCAGGTGGGTCCCATTAGAATATGTCCTTCAGTGGGGTACCTCAGCTCTGAACTGCCATCATTAAATGCAGTGGTGGAATTCAATTTTTTTTACTACTGGTTCAGTGGGCATCACTTGGTGTGGCTTGGTGGGCGTGGCAGGGGAAGGATACTACAAAATCTCCATTCCTATCCCACTCCAGGGGAAGGATATTGCAAAATCTCCATTCCCACCCCACCCTGGGGCCAGCCAGAGGTGGTATTTGCCGGTTCTCCAAACTACACAAAATTTCCGCTACCGGAAATCTGACAGGTTCTCCAGAACCTGTCAGAACCTGCTGAATTGCACCCCTGATTAAATGATATCTCTGGTGTGGAAAGTTAGCACCCACCCCTCTCCTAGAAGAATGAAATGTTTTGAGAAACATTAAAAAGGCGGAATGTTATATTTCCCTGGATGAGAAATGGAGAAAATGCTCTTGGAGACAGAAAGCAGCCTCCAACCTTTCTTGATGGCCCTCAGCAGATGTCAGCACTTAAGAGATAAAGAGATAGCTAGCTCTATTCATAAGCGGCAAGATCTGAACAAAGGTAAGATTAGCCCTCAGCCACACTAGGAATTGCCCAACAAGCCCTTTTATTGCATCAGCAGACCAAACTTCAACCAAACTCACCTCAGACAACCCACAGAGCTAGCTATGACCGCTATGACAGCCAATAGAATACATGTTCTTGCACAGGAACAGGAAGTTCAAGTGCAAAGCCTAAGAGAAGGTATAAAAGCCACCCACTCTCAGTTGCATGTGGTCAGCTACCCAGAACCATGTGCTTGATGATTCTGCTTCATCAATAAATGGTCCCTCTTTCCAATCAGCCTCCAGCCGCCATTTTGTCTCCAGTGCCTTTCTCCCGGCTTGGATCTGGACCTGGATATTTCTTCCAACACTGGTTTATGCAACTTTTGGTCCTGGTTTGAGATCTGTAACTTTATCTCCTCCCTTTGAAAATCTTTGGGTTTTAAGCTAGGTCTTCAAATCACTTTCTGGTCTGCGCCTCGGTTGTATGTTTTTAACACAAAATTAGAATGTTTGACTTGGTTTTGCAAATTGCTTCAAGATTACTGCCAACCAGCAGCCCACTTCGTGTTCTAAAATAAAGGAATGGTCTAAAAGCAGCCAAAGATTTGAGACAAGGAAGGAATACAGCTTTTCTGCAGTTTTAGAAAGAGAGGTGAAATCCAGCAGGTTTTGACAGGTTCTGGAGAACCGGTAATGGAAATTTTGAGTAGTTCGGAGAACTGGCAAATGCCACCTCTGGCGGGCCCGAGAGTGGGGTGGGAATGGAGATTTTGCAATATCCTTACCCCAGGAGTGGGGAGGGAATGGGGATTTTGCAGTATCCTTCCCCTGGAGTGGGGTGGGAATGGAGATTTTGCAGTATCCTTCCCCTGCCACACCCACCAAGCCACATCCACCAAGCCACACCATGCCCACCAAGCCACGCCCACAAAACCGTTAGTAAAAAAATTTGGATTTCACCACTGGTGTGTGGGTCTTTCTGGTGCTTTCCTCCCTTGGCTTGCAATGGGGCAGAAAAGCTTCTTCTGTTGAAAAGGGGCTGCAGAGGGAAGGAAGCAGGGGTGGGCTGTTAGGGGTTCGCAGGGGTTCGGGAGAACCACTAGCTAAGATTCTGTGCAGTTTGGAGAATCCCCATATTCCACTCCTGAATGGCCCCATCTACCCCACCCGCCTCTCCCAGGAATCCCCACACAGCCTGTTTTGGATGCAAGTAAGTGCAGGTTATGCACAGAGACTCAGGGAGGGTGAAAAATGGGCCTACTGGAAGTTCAGGAAGGCCAGAAAAGCCCCAGAGGGCCTCCAGAGCCTGGAGAGGCCATTTTCGCCCTCCCGGAGGCTCAAGAAAAGCCTCCGGAGCCTGGGGAGGGCAAAAAAAGGACCTGCATAGCAACAGGTCAGCCAATGCAGGAGGCCAACTAGACCACGCCCACCATGGCCACATCCATGCATCAGCCAGGCAGAGAACCCCTTGCTAAAATTTTTGAAGCCCAGTCCTGGAAGGATGATGTTCAACCTTGCCAATGACTTGGGAGAGACAGGGTCCTTCTGCTTCCACCATTTCAGCAGGTCCTTCTTCGTTCACCTGCCAAGCTGGAGGGAGGTGAGATCACCTTGCAGGAGCTTCATGGCAGGAGTACAACCACACCTGGACTCAAAATTTCTGCTCCTAAGTAAGACAGTTGTTAAGTGAGGTTGGCCCCATCTTATGACCTTTCCTGCCAGTTATTGGATGGGTATAAAAAGAAATTCTTAGGTATTTGAAAGGAACTGTGAGTGTGGTCTTCAAATACAGGTCTGGGAAGAATATTAAGATATTCAATTTTATTTCTATTTCAGTTATGAAGGGAGGAGTGTCAGAGTATATTCATGAACTGGAATAGGCATAGCAACAGGTCAGCCAATGAGGGCTGTTTGGTAACTGAAACATATTATTTGTTGTATGGGACCATAAGAGACAGTTTGGAGCCTGGGTGTGGCTTTAGGTCACTAGCTTCTGTCTTCTCCATTTTGCTCTCCTCCATTTTGTGCTTCAATTTTGTGCTGTGTTTCTACTTGCTATTTCTCTTCTCTACAACGTGGAAAAAACCTACAAGGGTATGGTATGCCTTATGTGTTGTTATGTATATAAAGACGTGTTTGACTCCTGTTTAATAGTCTGCTTGTGTGTACTGCAACAAACTGACAGTTATTAAGTGAATCGCTGCTGTTAAGGAATTCGCAGAGCAACCCTAGAGTAGCAAGGGTGTGCACATGAAAGCGATTGAGAGCAGTTGCAAATAAACAGCCAACACACAGATACACTGAGTTGTGTTTACTTTTAGGAAATAGTTATAAGGCACAGTCCAATAAACAGTCCAGGTCATACACAGATAAAACAGTAGGTAGTAAAACAATAGTCCAGGGATATTCCAATAACAAAGTCTTCTTACCAGTTGTCATAGTCATACACAATAAACAGTTGCAAACAGTAGCAAACACAGCAAAGAGCAGTAAATAGCAGGAACGATTAGCAAAGAGCAATAATGAACAGCAAAGAGCAATAATAATCAGCAAAGAGAAACAAACCATGTTTCAAGCTCCCTCTTAAGGACATTAAGGAGCTAACCAATCAGGACACAGTGTGATGCAATACAGCAATACAGTCTTAAAGCTATATTGAGCGTTTATATATTGCCGACCCAACAAGTTAGGTAATTATCATTTCCTAACAGCTGCAATTAAGTTAGTAACACAGCTGTTAAGCGAATCTGGTTTCCTCTTTGACTTTCTTTTTCTATTTACAAAAGGTGATCACATGACCCCGGGACAGTAGAACCGCCATAAATATTGTTGCCCAATGTTGATCATGTGACTATGAAGATGCCACGATGGTCGTCAGCAGAAAAAACAGTCTTTCTTGTTTTCAGTGCCGTTGTAAGTTCAAACAGTCACTAAATAAACGATGCTAATTGCTAAGTTTACCTGCACCTACGGCGTTTCTGTAGGCTCAAAGTAAGATAAAGGTAAAGGTTCCCCTCGCACATAAATGCTAGTCATTCCCGACTCTAGGGGGCGATGCTCATCTCCGTTTCAAAGCCAAAGAGCCAGCGCTGCCCGAAGACGTCTCCGTGGTCAAGTGGCCGGCATGACTAAACACCAAAGGCGCATGGAACACTGTTCCCTTCCCACCAAAGGTGGTTCCTATTTTTCTACTTGCATTTTTATGTGCTTTCGAAATGCTAGGTTGGCAGAAGCTGGGACAAGTCACGGGAGCTCACCCCGTTACGCGGCGCTAGGGATTCAAACCGTTGAACTGCCGACCTTTCGATCGACAAGCTCAGCATCTTAGCCACTGAGCCACCGCATCCCTACTTCCTCAAAATAAGAGGAAATATTCATAGAGGTTTGTGTTCATCCCTCTGTCCAGTCCGTTTCTTAAATTAAAGCTCGAGATAGCAGAAGGACTTTACAAATCTCTCGCCAGCATTTCTCCACAGAAGTATTTCTTCATTTCCCTTCTCAGTTCTCTTCCTGTAATACCTCCTGGCCCTTTGATCAGATCACCTGTCCACTTGGGCATCACAGTTTTACTTTTCGGAACTGCTACCAATTGTGAATCCTGGCTGCCTGGGTGTCACGTAACACCAGAAGGTCTTTCTTGAGTCACCATCTTGCGAAGGGATGGAAAAATCTGGCTCTTGCTGCTGATTTTTTTATTATTATTATTTTTTAAAAAAACACGCAGTATTGTTCTGACTTTCTACCACTTCCTGCCATCTGGAATCAGGGACTTGAAAGCAGTATTGGTGAAGTGAGGCTCCACACTCAACTCTTTGTTCTGAGCAACTGTCAGTCAAGAAACTCTCATGTGTCATCGTTTTGATCTTCTATATTTAGAAGCTGTTACTCCTACGATTCCCTCCCACTCTCTCCTGATATTCCGTTACGCTTCTAATCTGCCCAAGGAGCAGAACCTGGAGTGATGGAGTGATGCCAGGCCCTGTCCCAGATTTGGAAGAAATTCAGGATCTTCTTGAAAAATCAAGGGATGGTTTGTTCGTGTGAGAATGAGGAGTGAGGTCTTCCTCTTCCTCCTTCCCTCAAAATGACACTATAGAGCAGGGGTCTCTAACCTTAGCGACTTTAGATTTGTGGACTTCAGCTCCCAGAATTTTGGGAGCTGAAGTCCACAAATTATAAAGTTGGCAAAGCTGGCTGAGGAATTCTTGAAGTCCACAAATTATAAAGTTGGCAAAGCTGGCTGAGGAATTCTTGAAGTCCACAAGTAATAAAGTTGGCAAAGCTGGCTGAGGAATTCTGGGAGTTGAAGTCCACAAGTTGTAAAGTTGCCAAGGTTGGAGACCCCCGTTATAGAGCACTGCACACCAGAACAACTAGACACAAGAATAGTTTTTTTTCCCTGAAGGCCATCACTCTGCTAAACAAATAATTCCCTCAGCACTGTCAAACTATTCACTATGTCAGCATTACTATTACTATTAATCTTCTCATCGTTCCTATCACGCATCTCCTCCCACTTATGACTGTAACTTCATTGCTTATATTCTTATGATTTATATTTTCCTAGTATGATTTGATTGCTTATTTGTACTCTATGACTATCATTAAGTGTTGTACCTTATGATTCTTGACAAATGTATCTTTTCTTTTTGCGTACACTGAGAGCGTATGCACCAAAGACAAATCCCTTGTGTGTCCAATCACACTTGGCCAATAAAGAATTCCATCTATTTCTTTTGAGCTAGAAAATAAATTCTGTCCATGTTTGTGGCTCTCAAAGGAGCTCTTGGTAAGACATTGTCAGGGAATTGCTCATCACTGACCTCTCCCTGCGGTGATTCCTTTCCATCATTTTGTTTTTGTTCATCCAATGAATCACCATCACTCATCTTACCTGCCGGTGTAGTTATTCACCGACAATATAACTGAAATGTAGTTCTTGCCAGCTCTGCTGTCTTCTTTTCAAGCTTCCTCTAAATATCCCCCCCCCCCCCGTTGAAAACTGGGATTTCTGACCTGGAAAATAGGAATGAGCTTTCAACTTAAAACATAGAATTATGTCCTGAATGTGTACACCAAGGAAGAATATAAAAACTAGAACATTGATTATTCAGCCTGGAAGCTGTTCCTCTTTTTATTTTCCAAGAGTATTGGCCAACAGTATTTAGCAATAAAACACTGCTCATGTATGTATGTATGTAATGTCAACATGGATAAGAAACTCATCCTTTCATTTTAGTAAACTTTTTAATCCAAGGCTGGAAACTCTAAGCCTGCAGATATTCTCAAACTACAGCAGGTTCATTCATTCATTCATTCATTCATTCATTCATTCATTCATTCATTCATTCATTCAGATTTATACAGTCCCCATCTTGCCAAGTGATTCTGAAGGGTGAAGACACTAAAACGTCTTGGTGGCGTTTAAAGAGCCTTGGTGGCGCAGCATCTTAAAGTGGTGTTAAAGTGACACCAGCTGCCTGCAATTACTGCAAGTTCAAATCTCATCAGGCTCAAGGTTGACTCAGCCTTTCAAGGTAGGTAAAATGAGGACCCAGATTGTGGGGGCAATAAGCTGACTTTGTATAAAAGAAGAACACCGCTTTGCGGGGTGGGGGTGTGTGAAAGCCCTACTAAGCAGGTATATACAAAAGTATAAAGGCTATTGCTTAACACATTGTAAGCCGCGCTGAGTCTCCGGAGAAGGGCAGCATATAAATTAAATTTTAAAAAGCACATCCATATAAATATAAAACGCATGCACAGGAATCCACTACCATAGAAAGCAGAAGTGAAGAATGGCAACCGAGGATAAAAAAAACATTCACGCAACTCATGAACTAAACCAGGGGTGTCAAGTTCGAGGCCCGGGGGCCAAATCTGGCCCACGGGGTGCTTAGAACTGGCCCACGTAGGCCGCCATGAAAACAGTGAAGGACTGGCCTGCGGTGCCTCTGACAGTGAAAACGTAGCTTGGGAGGACCAAGTCCAGTCCATTTGCTGGCAGATGGCTGCAGGAGGCCATTACAGCTGGAAACAAAGCTCAGGAGCCTGTTTTCTCTGGCAGAGCACTCAGGCCACCACAGGTGCCCCCATCATGAGTGACATCAAGCTGGCTATGCCCACCCTGGCCATGCCCACCCAGCCCCCCTGAGGTCAGACATAACCCTGATGCAGCCCTCAATGAAACCGAGTTTGACACCCCTGAACCAGTGGTGAAATCCAATTTTTTTTTACTACTGGTTCTGTGGGCGTGGCCTGGTGGGCGTGGTGTGGCTTGGTGGGCATGGCCTGGTGGGCGTGGCTGGGGAAGGATGTTGCAAAATCTCCATTCCCACCCCACTCCAGGGGAAGGATACTGCAAAATCTCCATTCCCACCCTACTCTGGGGCCAGCCAGAGGTGGCATTTGCCGGTTCTCTGAACTGCTCAAAATTTCCGCTACTGGTTCTCCAGAACCTGTTAGAACCTGCTGGATTTCACCCTTGCCCTGAACTAAACAATCTTCCAACTTGATCTTGCTCAATCTAGGTGGAATTTTGCTCCAAAGGGCAGTGAACATGATATAGAAGGGGTAACTCATGATGGGGGCACCTGTGGTGGCCCGAGTGCTCTGCCTCCCACCGGCCGGTTCGCTCCCACAGAGAGGGCCTCCTCAGGGTGCCGTCAGCCAGACAGTGCCGGCTGGCGACCCCCAGGGGGAGAGCATTCTCTGTGGTAGCTCCCACCCTCTGGAACGATCTCCCTCCAGATCTGAGAACTATCGCTGACCTCCAGACCTTTCGTCGGGCGTTGAAGACTTATTTCTTCCAACTTGCCGGACTTGCCTGATCCCTCCTATTTTAAAATATTTTAAATTCTTTTAAATTCTTTTAAATTTTTAGTGTTTTAGTGTTTTTATTCGGTATATTTTCAGCCTAAATTTATATTGATTTTAGTATGTTTTAACTTATTCTATTGTATTGGTTTTAATTGGCTGTTCACCGCCCTGAGTCCGGAAGGAGAAGGGCGGTATAGAAATTTGATTAATAAATAAATAAATAAATAATTCCTGGGTCCACCAGATCATACGCTTTAATAGTTGGGATTCAGAGCATATCCTTCTTATTACACTTGATAGGACAGGTAGAAAGCACTGGAAAAAAATACTCCCTCTCCCATTCCTGTTTATGGCTGTGCTGACAGGCTATGTCAGGGGTGTCAAACTTGATTGCATTGAGGGCCGCATGAGGGTTGTGTTTGACCTTGGGGGAACTGGGGGGCCATGGCCAGGGTGGGCATGGCCAGCTCAATGCCACTTGTGTCGGGGGCACCTGTGGTGGCCTGGGTGGGCCGAGGGGGGGATCCTCCTGCAGCCATCTGCCAGTGAAAATGGAGCCCTTCTGACAGGAATGGGCTTCAAAATTTTGAGCAAGGGGTTCTCTGCCTGACTGCTGAGTGGGTGTGGCCATGGTGGGTGTGGCCTAGTCAGCCTCCTGCACTACGGCGGGGTGGTGGTGGGGCTTTCTGCCCTCCCCAGGCTTTGAAGGCTTTCCTTGAGCCTCTGGGAAGGTGAAAATGGCCTTCCCCAGTCTCTGGAGGCCAGAAACAGGCCCACTTCTGGTCTTTCTGAACTTCTGGTAAGCCCGTTTTTCATCCTCCCCAAGCCTCCGCACATTCCCTGCACTTACCTGCATCCAAAATGGGCCACATGGGGACTCCTGGGAGGGAGGGGCAGGGTGGGCGGAGCCAGCCAGGAGTGTGATTTGGGAGTTCTCCAAACTGCACAGAATCTTAGCTAGAGGTTCTCCCGAACCTGCAGCAGCCCATCCTTGCCTCCCGAGCTCCATTTTCACTGGCAGAGGCACCACGGGTCAGTCCTTCACTATTTACAGGACGGTCCTACGGACCAGATCTAAGCACCCCATGGACCAGATCTGCCCCGCGGGCCTTGTGTTTGACACCCCTGGGCTACGTTCCAACAGGTCGGAAAAGCCACAAGTTACCCCCCTTTCAGTTCTTGTTTAAAATGGTTCTCCAATAACTCTTGGATAGATCTGGAGGGCTCTAATCATGCCTGTGAATCTTGCAAGGCTGTTCCTCGGGCCGACGTAGAATGGAAACATAAACCAGACTTTGCTAACTGCAAGAAAATAGTAATTACCTCGCGTGCAATGTCTAGTCTCTGCAGGTTGATCGTTTCTGTGGTTAGATGTTTTCCTGATGGTGGAAGTGTCAATTAACCATCCATGCTTAACCAGCATTTTCTTTGCTGAGGGTGAATAATCGTCTACCTTTCCAGAGATGTTGATTAAATCCCAGACTCCCGCTGTTCACAGCGGCTTCCATTGGTGGATATTTGCTGGGATGAACAAGAAACAAAACGAGATCTTTCCTTCCATTGCTGTCCTAAACATGGCCTGCACAGAGTAAACAAGGATGTTGCCTTTGGGTGGTCATGTTTCTGAGGCCAGGTAGGGATTGATAATGGATACACATACACACACACATCTGTAAATAGGAATCTATTTGGAAGGAAGTGGAGAATGCACCTGGGCCATTTAGGTACAATCAACTCAGGTTTGTTACAAAAGATGTTGGGCTCGTGAGGATGCCCAAACCATTCAAAACTTCTATTGTCATAAGAGTCCTTGGTCTTGTCTTGTCTTGTCTTGTCTTGTCTTGTCTTGTCTTGCCTTGCCTTGCCTTGCCTTGCCTTGCCTTGCCTTGCCTTGTCCTGTCCTGTCCTCTCTTCTCTTCTCTTCTCTTCTCTTCTCTTCTCTTCTCTTCTCTTCTCTTCTCTTCTCTTCTCTTCTCTTCTCTTCTCTTCTCTTCTCTTCTCTTCTCTTCTCTTCTCTTCTCTTCTCTTCTCTCTCTCCTCTCCTCTCCTCTCCTCTCCTCTCCTCATCTCATCTCATCTCATCTCATCTCATCTCATCTCATCATCTCATCTCATCTCATCTCATCTCATCTCATCTCTCCCTCTCTTTCACACACACACAGAGTTTCCAATGCTGCCTGCAGAAGAAAATGCAGCAAATAATATTCAACAATTTGGTTAGCGAGTTTGTCTGATGCAGAGCAGTGCAATATTGGCTTACCCGGAGATACAAGGCTACGAAAAGAAGCAGCCGGTGCCAACTCTTGTGTGTCAGAATTTGAACTCAAGCTGGTCTTAGCAATATTCACAAAGTGGACAGCGTTGTGGTGCGCTGTGTACCAAAGCCACCTCCTGCCTTTGGCTCCAAACACCCCCCCTCCTCCTCTTCCTCTTCCTCCTCCTCCTCTTCCTCCTCCTCCTCCACTTCTGCTTCTTCTGCTTCTACTTCTTCTCCTCCTCCTCTTTCTCCTCCTCCTTCCCTTCTCCTCCTCTTCCTCTTCTTCTTCCTCCTTCCTCCTCTTCCTCCTCCTCCTCTTCTGCTTCTGCTTCTTTGCTTTTCCTCCTCGTCCTTCCTCCTTCCCCCTCCTCCTCCTCTTCCTCCTCCTCCTCTTCTTCTTCTTCTTCCTCCTCCTCCACCTCCTCCTCCGTCTTCTTCTCCCTCTCCTTCCTCCCTCTCCCTCCTCCTCCTCTTCCTCCCCTCATCTCTCCTCCTCCCCATCATTCCCCAGGCTTTGAAAGTCTTTGGAATTCAAGTTGCTTTGAGCCAGTCAATCCCCACCCCCCTGAGCAGCACATCAGGCTTAATTAGACTGTCTCCCAAACCGTCTCTTTGTGGCCTTGTGCTGATTGCCACAAAAAGCATTATTAATGTTTCCCATTAGTTCAGAAACCCTCCCTTCTTTGCAGAGGGTTTGTTTTCCTTTTGCTGCTTTTAAAAAATTGGCTGAAAGGGTTTTGGGGGGTGGGGGTAGAGAGAGAGAAAGGGCTCCATAGATGTATAGAAATTGGCAGGGTGCATCCTTAGTTTAGTTTAGTTTAGTTGATTAGATTTTTATACCGCCCTTCTCCCAAAGGACTCAGGGCGATGCACAGCCATGATAAAACAATGAATCATACAAAAATTAAAACCAGTTTAAAAAGAATTAAACAAATTTGGCCTGTCCATTAAAACCCATAATTTAAAAATATCCTGTCCAGGTTCTTATTCAGCCTGTCAAAATAGCAGGGTCTTTAGGGCCCGGCGGAAGGTACGGAGGTCGGGAATCGTACATATCCCAGGGGGTAACTCATTCCAGAGGGCGGGTGCCCCCACAGAGAAGGCTCTCCCCCTAGGGGGCTGCCAGCCTACATTGTTTAGCTGACAGCACCCTGAAGAGTCCCTCTCTGTGGGAGCGCGTTGGTCGGTGGGAGGCTATTGGTGGCAGAAGGCGGTCCCATAGTTATCCGGGCCCTAGGCCATGGAGAGATTTAAAGGTGGTGACCAACACCTTGAACTGCACCCAGAAGACCACTGGAAGCCAGTGCAGCTCACGCAGGAGAGGTGTCACATGGGTGCGTCGAGTCACACCCATAATCACCCGCGCGGCTGCATTCTGGACCAGTTGGAGCCTCCGGGTGCTCTTCAAGGGGAGCCCCATGTAGAGAGCGTTACAGTAGTCCAGACGAGACGGGACGAGTGCGTGAGTGACCGTGCGTAGGACATCACATCCTTTCCACTCGGAGTTGCATAGAGAGCAAGCCAAATTTGGGGCAAAGCTTCTCAGAGGGATCCCTCCCACACCCAAGATGTTAAGCCAGTGATCCTTCTTTTTGTTAACCCCCCCCCGCCCCCCAAATTCAGGGGCTGGGGATCTTTGCTCAGGACTCAAAAACCAGGATCTCCTTGCCAGCCATTTTAAAAGAGTCCTTTAAGTCAGTGGCCCGCCAACCTTTTGAGCACCAGGGACTGGTGCCTTGGAGAAAGGTTTTGTGTGGAGAAAGGGGATATGGTTTCACGTGCTGCCTGTGTCCCACGAATGGAGCTTTGCTTGTTTCCATGGCCAGGTTTCTGGTATGCTATGACCTGGTGCCAGTCCATGGATTGGGGGTTGGGTATCCCTGCTTTACGTCTTCTAACTATTTTGCCAATACAAATCCAGCGGCGATTGGGTGAAACCAGGCTGTTGTGACCGAGGCCCATGTAGTGATTACCAAACACAATTCAGTCCTCAACAAACTTATTTTGTTAAACAGCTGAGAATTGATTCATTCTCAGTTGAGTCCAAAACAAAATTCTTAATAACCAGTCCTTCAGCCTTATCACTAACCATTGATGGCAAAACCCCCCACAAAGTTCAAGAGATGCTGACACGAAGCACTGGAATCAATGTTGCTTTTCTACAAAGTACCCTACAAAGTTGCTGCTCTTTTAAGCCTTAGGGGGGGCGGCCAATCATCTTCTGGCCTTACTCCTGAGTTGTCCTTTTTGCTTCAGTTGCTCTTGTCTTTTGGAAGCTCTTCGCATGTGTGCACTAGGAACAAGCTCCTCCTGTTCCTCCTCCTTTCTGCTGTGCACCTCTGGAGGCTCCTGAGTCCATGCATGAGTCCCAGATGGCCCTGGCTCCATCTCTGCCACCAACGCAGAGCCCTCGTCTGGGCCTTCCACAAACTCCAGGATTGACCGATTCTCCACCCCATCCCCAGCCTCCACACTGTACGACTCCGCTGCCAGGTCCACAGCCTGCTGGTGGACCACAACAAAGGCTTAATAGCAGTAACTGCAAGAGGGGTCTTGGATTCTTAGTGGACAACCAGCTAAATATGAGTGAGCACTGCAGCCAAAAAAGCCAATGCAATCTTAAATTGCATTAACACAGGGATACAACCAAGATCAAGTGAGGGACTAATACCACTCTATAAAGCCTTAGTAAGATCACACCTAGAGTACTGCATCCAGTTTTGTCCTCACACTATAAAAAAGATGTTGAGACTCTAGAAAGAGTGCAGAGAAGAGCAACCAGGATGATGAGGGGACTGGAGGCTAAAACATACGATGAACGGTTGCAGGAACTGGGCATGGCTAGTCTAGTGAAGAGAAGGACCAGGGGAGACAGGATAACAGCCTTCCAATATTTTAGGGGCTGCCAAAGAGAGGAGTGGGTTAAGCTATTTTCCAAAGCACCCAAAGGCCAGACAAGGAATAATGGATGGAACCTGAACAAGGAGAGATTCAACCTGGAAATGAGGAGGAACTTTCTGACAGTGAGAACAATCAACCCATGGAACAGCTGTTGTGGGAGCTTCAGCACTTGAGACTTTCAAGAAGAGATTGGACTGCCATTTGTCAGAAATTGTGCAGGGTCTCCTGCTTGGCTGGGGGTTTGGACTAAATGATCTTCAAGGTCCCTTCCAACTCTGTTAATCTGTAATCTGGAAGCCAAGCGGAAGGACTTTGTTCTTGCTCAGAGTTATTCTAATTTGGTCTGGACAAGTCTCCCCTCTGGATATTCTCCTTCTTCCAGATTGTAAATATTTTTTTCCTACCCTGAGCAAGTACTTTTTCTGCTCCTCCGAGCCCTTGATCAGTGCCTTCCACCTGATTCTGTAATTAAATCCCAGCTTGAGGTCCTTATCCTGTGACATCACATGCCGTTGCCATGGGGCAGTCAACATGTATCACCAGGCAAGTCGGCCGCCAGGAAGCCTTCGCTTATTCTGAAAGGTGTTTTGCTGTCTAATTGTTTATCGGATGAAAGGAAAATAACAAATAGATGAGAGTTAAATGACTGCTTATGAGGATCCATCCATCCATCCATGCCTGAGGAAATGGCCAATAAAACAGGAAATGAGATTTAGGAAGGCTGCAAAAAGCAGAGATATTGAGGAGCGATCGGTGCATGGAGACGGGAAACAGGAACTGCTATCTTGGGCATGAAGTCTACGTATTTCTTGGCAGGATTTCAGAAGTGGTTTGTTTGGGGGCTTTCTTTCTAGGGCAGAGAGAAAGGGATTGGCTGAAGGTCTCCCAGTGGGTAGATATAGATAATGATACAAAAGATAGAAACAACAGGTAAATAAATACAACAGATAGATGATAGACAGGCAGATAGACAGATAGCATAGAAAGATATAGATGCAACAGATAGATACAACATAGATGATAGACAGATAGCATAGATAGATATAGATGCAACAGAGTAGATACATAGAACAGATAGGTAGATGATAGACAGACAGACAGATAGCTATCTAGATATAGATAGAAAAGATAGATGATAGACAGATAGAGAGTGTAGATAGATATAGATGCAACAGATAGATATAACAGATAGATGTTAGACAGACAGATAGCTAGATAGCTAGATATAGATAGAAAAGATAGATGATAGACAGACAGGTAGTGTAGATAGATATAGATAGAAAAGATAGATGATAGACAGATAGACAGTGTAGATAGATATAGATACAACAGATACAACAGATAGATGTTAGGCAGACAGATAGACAGATAGCTAACTAGATATAGATACAAAAGATAGATGATAGACAGATAGACAGTGTAGATAGATATAGATACAACGGATAGATACAACAGATAGATGTGAGACAGACTGTTGTGGCCCCGTCCTCTGAGCCTATCCCATTGGAGGAAGGAAGCTCTGAGCAGGAGGAAGAGGAGCCAGCCAGATCTCCCAGCCCCCCCCCCCTCTGGCACCGTCTCAGGTGCCAGCTGAAAGAGAGCCAAGTAGTGGGGAAACAGGTGTCTCAGATGAGAGTGAGGGAGAGACGTCATTCCTGGACGCACGCCAAAGAAGGCGAGAGAAAAGGTTACTGCAGCTGTGGCGTATGAGGAAATAGACAGTCACTGGATTGGAGTCACAGGATCAATGACTCACTGGACCACACCCAAAGCCTATCTATATAAGACAGTACGGTGGGTCAAGAAGTTTGTGACGAACAAAGCTAAACAAACGGAGCAACCTCGTAGTCTTGGAAGCTAGATGAACGGCAAAGCTACGTAGGTGATTTTCTTGTTTGTGTAAACTAATAAAGTCCTTGGCAGACGGTGTGCATATCGCTGCCAAGGTTGAGATAAGAACTGCGGAGTGTGCCAAGTGATTCTTAACCCTCGGCTGGCTGTGTTTTTGTGGGTCTCTGAAGGGGGGGGACAGATCACAGACAGACAGACAGATAGCTAGCTAGATATAGATACAAAAGATAGATGATAGACAGATAGTGTAGATAGATATAGATAGAAAAGATAGATGATAGACAGATAGACAGTGTAGATAGATATAGATACAACGGATAGATACAACAGATAGATGTTAGGCAGACAGATAGACAGATAGCTAGCTAGATATAGATACAAAAGATAGATGATAGACAGATATCGTAGATAGATCAGGGGTGGGTTCTACTTACCTTTACTACTGGTTTGCAACGGGGCGGTGCACACGTGCTCTTCTGCGCATGCACAGAACGTTTTCATGACATCAGGATCAGTGGGCGGAGCCTCCCGTCAGTTTTACTACCAGTTCTATAGAACTGGTGCGAACCGAGGGCAACCTACCACTGAGATAGATATAGAGGCAACAGATAGATACAACAGATAGATACATAGAACAGATAGGTAGATGACAGAGAGACAGACAGACCGATAGCTAGCTATAGATACAAAAGATAGACACAACAGGTAAATAAATACAACAGATAGATGATAGACAGACAGATAGACAGACAGCGTAGATAGATATAGATGCAACCGATAGATACAACAGATAAAGTAGTTACAGAGAACAGATAGGTAGATGATAGACAGACAGAGAGATAGCTAGCTAGATATAGATACAAAAGATAGATGATAGACAGGAGCTCTTGCCTCACAATCAGGAGGTTGTGAGTTTGATCCTAGGTAGAGGTAGATGTAGGGTCTCCCCTACAATTGCTTGGGCATGGGGTCTGCATGGGCAGGGGGTTAGACTCGATGACCTACAAGGTCCCTTCCAACTCTGTTAAATCTGTGAAGACAGATAGTGTAGATAGATATAGATACTAAAGAGAGATACAACATAGAATAGATACATAAAACAGAGAGATAAAATAGGTAGATGATAGACAGGCTAGATATAGATACAACAGATAGAGTAGACAGAAGACATAGACCAGATATGTAAAACAGATAGATGACAACAGAGAGAGAGAGACAAAGAGAGACAGACACAGAGTGAGGGGAGAGACAGAGACAGAGAGAGAGAGAGAGGAGGGGGAGAGATGATACCAATTAGTATTGTGACAGTTTATTTATTTATTTAATTATTTACTCACTCACTCACTGACTCACTCACTCACTTATTGATTGATTGATTGATTGATTGATTGATTGATTGATTCGATTTATATGCCACCCTTCTCCGAAGACTCAGGGCGGCTTACAATACATTAAGAAATAGCCTTCATACTTCTGGTTTTACTCTTCCAGAAATCAGCTTGTTGAACAACAGCGAATAGACAATAGAGCATGAATATAATAGTTCTCTTTCCAGAGAGCAAGGAACTTGCTCTCTGGAAACAAGTTCAGCACGAACTGAGTGATTGATGGTCCTAACCCCCTTTTCCTACCACCTGCTCTAACCTCTCTCTCGCTACATTGGATATTTTTTTTTCTCCCCCTTTTTCCCATCCTCCTTTAATTGATCGATTGGTCATTTATTTACGTAGGAGCTTTTGTAGATTCGGCCACAGGCAGCTGCTGGCCAGCGCTGTAAACAGAAAATTAAATTGAATAATATCATAACGGAAGGAAGATTTTAAAAAATGTAGTGAGTTACATTGGAGAAGCAGAAAGTTGTTATTTTTGCTGTTGAACAGCAGAAACTCTTTAGACAACTCTTTTCTAAAAAGAGTTTATTGGCCAGCTGGGGAGAGAGCAAAAATGAAAGACGTTGGCTAGACATTGGCCTGGTTCAGACATCACACAAAAATGGTGATAATGGTGATTATCTCATGTTGGCTTAGCATATTGTGCAAACATAGACTCCTTTTTTTTTTTGGTATAAGTTTTATTTGCAAGTTTTCTTTAACAACTGACATTTTTTGGGGGACAGTGTAATGACTGGGTTAACATATTTTTTCACACAGCGTTCACAATAATCAGCATAGGCATCCTTCAGTCTCAAGAGACTATGGTATCGTGCTCTGGAAAGAGGTCCTCAAACAGCATCTAGTGTGACTAAAAAGGCCAATTCGAGAGTGGCCATCCCTTCCACACTGAGGGCAGATCCATTCTGTCCCCTGCCCAGCCCCCAGATTTCATTGGTTCTGGGACTACCTCTTTGCCTCAGACTGCCGAACAAGTGTCTCTTCGAATTGGAGAAGGCTGTGCTGCATCTTTAGCTTCCAACCTGAACGATTGGAGGTCAAGGTTTCCCAGTTGTTAATATCCATTTCCAGGGACTTTAGGTCCCTCTTGCAGATATCCTTATATCGCAGCTGTGGTCTCCCTCTGAGGCGCTTTCCCTGCACTAATTCGCCATACAGGAGATCTTTCAGAATCCGACCATCAGCCATTCTCACGACACGCCCAAGCCAGCATAGACATCACTGTTTCAATAGTGTATACATGCTAAAAATTCCAGCATGTTCCAAGACTGCGCTATTTGGAACTTTGTCTTGCCAGGTGATGCCAAGAATTTGTCGGAGACGGCGCATATGTAAGGTGTTCGACTTTCTCTCCTGCTGTGCGTAAAGGGTCCAAGACTTATTGCAGTGCAAGAGTGTGTTCAGGACACAGGCTCTATAGACCTGGGTCTTTGTATGTTCACAGTAATAATACAATTACATATACAAAATTTTTATCTTCCAACTTCTAACCCTAATGTGCCTTTATTAATCTTATTAACTCCTAACATTTTGATATTATAGATGTTGTTGAGTTGGGCGATTGAGGAGGCAGAAGCAAGTTAGTGATAACAGCTTTTTAATGCAGGGTGAGATTTCAGCGAAGGTTATAGGCAAAACCCACTCCTTTTTATACTCTACTGGCCAGGTCGATGACCAATCACAGTTGACCCATTGTAGTTTGAATCTCCCACCAAAACTTATATACATAACAGATGTCACTCATAGACTTTTGATTTACAGGTAGTCCTTGACTTATGACCATAATATAGGCATCAGAAACCTTCTTTGGAGTGAATTTGTCCAGCCAGTGCTATCCACAGGGAATTGGGGGGGATGGCAGCTATAAACACGCTGCCTCGTTCACAACAGCCGCCATTTTGAGATTTTTAACTATACCCTGCAAACACCTTGGGGGTTTAGCTGTTGTGCTCCTGGTGCCCTAAATTTTCTTCAGTGATCCACAGCTGTAAAGAAATCATCATTTGCCCCCCACCCCCGTATCAAACTCCCAGAAAGGGAACCAGATGTCTTAGAGGAGAAGAAGGGCTGAAACTTAACTATGAAGATTCCAGCTGCTGCTCCTCAAAACATTGGAAATTTTTTGCATGTGTGAAAAGACTCTTTCTGAGTTGTAGATGTCTGTTTTAGAGAGAGGGGGGGGGAGAGGGAGAGGGAGAGGGGGGAGGGAGAGCACATCCACACAAGGTCAACAGCTTTTCTACCAACCTAACTAGCTCAGGTTCATTCTCCTCTTCCTCCTATAGGATCCAATTTACAGGGGTGTGTGTGTGTAAATAGAAAGATGAGATAGATAGATTGATAGCTGGATAGCTAGATGAGAGAGAGGGGGGGGGATGAGAGAGATACAGGGATGGAGATAAATAGATATAGATAAATGAAAGATGAAAAATAGATAGGTAGGTAGGTAGGTAGAGAGATAGATAGATAGATAGATAGATAGATAGATAGATAGATAGATAGATAGATAGATAGATAGATAGATAGATAGATAGATAGATAGAGATAGATAGATAGATAGATAGATAGATAGATAGATAGATAGATGAGAGATAGATAGTTGAGAGAGAGATGAGAGAGATAGAGGGATGGAGATAAATAGATATAGATAAATGAAATGAAAAATAGATAAATAGGTAGGTAGGTAGGTAGGTAGATAAGTAGGTAGGCAGGCAGGCAGGCAGGCAGGCAGACAGACAGACAGATAGATAGACAGATAGACAGATAGATAGATGATACAGTAAATACACAGAGCAGATTGGAAGGATGGATGGATGGATGGATGGATGGATGGATGGATGGATGGATGGATGGATGGATGGAGTAAATATAGATATTGGATAGATGGTTGACTGGCTGACTGGCTGGATAAATGGAACTGGGTGGTTGGAGTAAATAGTTTGGATGGATGGACCTTAACATTAGCCAATGGAGAGTTTTAAAAGCAAGGAATTCTGAGGTAAAAGTAGGTCTTTCAGAATCAAAGACTTCTTGGTAATGTTTTATCTTTGGACTTCATAGTTTTATTGGGAGAAAAATGGCTCAGAAATGAAACATTGGTTCCTTCCTTTCTAAACTATTGTTATGTGTAGGAATTACATTTCATTACCCATAATGCCTTGGGATGCTGCAAAGTCCTGGTAGATGGAATTATTTAATTGAAGGAACCTTGAGGATCAAAGAGACAGTTCTGAAAGCCAAGACTTTGCATTTCAATTTCAATTCAGATAGAGCTGGAGGGGACCTTGGAGGTCTTCTAGTCCAACCCCATGCTTGTGCAAGGAGACCTATATCATTTCAGACAAGTGGCTGTCCAGTCTCTTCTTAAAAGCATCCAGTGATGGAGCACTCACAACTTCTGAAAATAAGCCATTCCATTGGTTAATTGTTTGGACCTTTAGAAAGTTTCTCCTTAATTCCAGGTTGCTTCTCTCCTTGATTACTTTCCAGAACAGATAAAATTGGTACAATCCAGCCTCTGGAAACTGAAGTAGGGCTGGCTGGCAAGATACAACCTCAGCCTTCAGCCTGGCAGTTGAGTTTTCTTCTGCACTCCTCCACCCCCAGAGCACAGCCCCCCAACCTATCCCTCGGTTTGGGGGCCCAGCCAACGTTTTCCCTCCTTCCCAAACCACCAGGTGCTTGCGAAAGTCCAAGCACGTCATTTTTTCCATAAGGATGCGCTTCCATCTGCTCAAGTTTGAGGAACGTTAATGAGCCTTTGAAAGCAAAGCTGCTGAGTCCCAGAGCTGCTCTTCCTCGCCAAGCAGACTCATCCGCTTTCACAAGCACGTATCCTCAGGGGTGGGGGTGGGGTGGGGGCAGAGCTGGTGTTAAAGAGATCACCTTGGAGAGACTATGCCAGCGACTGTCCGCCAGGGCCTTCTTTTTGGAGGCTGTGTCCGGCCCACTCAACAGAAACCCAGGGAGTCCCATGGAAGAGAGGGAGCATGCCAGCCAGCCCAGCTGGGAAGAAGGGAAGACAAACAGCTTGGGAAGCGTTCATCCTTGGATTACAAGTCGTGAACTTTAGTCATCTCTCCTGGGCAGCCAAAGGGCAGCCAAGGGCCAGAATGCAACCCCCAACACAGCAGAGATGGCAGTTGTAGGACTCACAGATGTGAGTCCCTCCGCTTGGCCAGAGTGCCAACAATCACATCCTCCCAATAACAAGGGGAGGCTGCTTTGGCTTAGGCACAGGTGTTCGTGGGGGCCAGGAAGGAACATCGGAGGAATGTAGCACAGCAGCTAAGCTAAATGGTGTCTGAAGAGCAAGAACGGTTTGTGTCTAATAGGAGAAAAAGAAAAGAAGGAAGGAAGGAAGGAAGGAAGGAAGGAAGGAAGGAAGGAAGGAGGGAGGGAGGGAGGGAGGGAGGGAGGGAGGGAGGGAGGGAGGGAGGGAGGGAAGGGAGGGAGGAGAGGGGAGGAGAATGAACGGAGGGAGAAAGGGAGGAAGGGAGGAAGGAAGGAGGTGAGGGAGGGAGGGAGGCAGGAGAGGGAAGGAGGAAGGGAGAGAGGGAGGAAGCAAGAAAGGAAGGAGAAAGAAAGAAAGAAAGAAAGAAAGAAAGAAAGAAAGAAAGAGAAAGAAAGAAAGAAAGAAAGAAAGAAAGAAAGAAAGAAAGAAAGTAGGGAGGGAGGGAGGGAGGGAGGAGAAAGAAAGAAAGAAAGAAAGAAAGAAAGAAAGAAAGAAAGAAAGAAAGAAAGAGGGAGGGAGGAGGGAGGGAGGGAAGGGAGGGAGGAAGAGAGAAGAAAGAAAGAAAGAAAGAAAGAAAGAAAGAAAGAAAGAAAGAAAGAAAGATAAGAAGAAAGAGAAAGAAAGAAAGAAAGAAAGAAAGAAAAGAAAGAAAGAAAGAGGGAGGGAGGGAAGTAGGAGGGGAGGAGAGGGAGGGAGGGAGGGAGGAGAGGGAAGGAGGAAGGGATGGAGAGAGGGAGGGAGGAAGGAGGGAGAGGGTGGGAGGGAGGGAGAGAGGAGGAAGGAAGAGAGGAAGGGAAGAAGGAGAGAGAGGGAGGGAGGAAGGAAGGAGAGGGAAGAAGGGAGAGAAGGAGGAAGGAAGGAGAGGGAGGAAGGAGGGAGGAAGGGAGAGAGGGAGGGAGGAAGGAAGGAAGGAAAGGAGGGAGGGAGGGAGGGAGGAAGAAGAGTAGATCTTCTCTTAGATCCTAAACCTTTGCATTGGAACTCACCTTAAATGCTTTCTGTGAGTTAATATGGGAGACTATGTTGGGCAGAAGCCATGAGCCATGAGGGGGTTGGACTAGAAGACCTCCAAGATCCCTTCCCACTCGGCTATTCTGTTATCTAGACCACTGAATTCAGTTCCTGTGCATAAAAGGTAACAAAATCCTATCTCAGCCTCTCCATGCCCCTGTGTCTACAGCCCACGTCTGCCATTCAAACTCCCACAGCTTTCAGGCAGCACTGCCATCTATGCCCACCCACGGGGAAGGTGCCCAAGTCCGAGAGCTCTATACGGCCAGAGACAAATCCATCCCTAAACTAGAATGAGCCAGTTTTTCTTGGCCAGGATGCTGCTTCGTGTTCAT
The DNA here is from genome assembly GCA_038048745.1 of Coluber constrictor foxii. Lineage (NCBI taxonomy): Eukaryota > Metazoa > Chordata > Lepidosauria > Squamata > Colubridae > Coluber > Coluber constrictor. The sequence continues at coordinate 24,650,426 of CM075967.1, forward strand.
TATCTTAAGGTGGCTGCATTGGATTAGGAAAGGATGCCAAGTGATGGGGCCGAGAGGGAAGAGGAGGTTGGGCGGGAGGGAAGGTAGGATGTTTCTCTTGTAATTTTTAACCATAACCAGCCTCTTAAAAAAAACAAAAACCTGCTACTGTTTTGCGTGGCAGAAAACCAACATCTGGCGGTGCACAGTCTTAGGAGCTCTGGGGGCTGTTAAAAAAAAAAAGAGGTTTGACTACCAGCTGGCTATTTGCCACAAGTTCTCTCCCCCTCCAAGCCTCCCCCTCCCTCCCCAGCTTTAAAAGTCTGAGTCCTCCTTGGGCAGTGGGGAACAGTGGGACCCAAGGATGAAAGGCTACTATTATTCATTTTAGAGATGTGTAAACTCTTTCGGGACACAGTGGCTCAGTGGCTAAGACGTTGGGCTTGTCGATCGAAAGGTCGGCAGTTCGGCGGTTCGAATCCCCAGTGCCACGTAAACGGGGTGAGCTCCCGTGACTTGCCCCAGCTTCTGCCAACCTAGCTGTTCGACAGCACGTTAAAAAAAATGCAAGTAGAAAAATAGGGACCACCTTTGGTGGGAAGGTCACAGCGTTCCGTGCGCCTTTGGCATTGAGTCCTGCCGGCCACATGACCCACGGAGACATCTTCAAACAGCGCTGGCTCTTCGGCTTTAAAACGGAGATGTGCACTGCCCCCTAGAGTCAGGAATGACTAGTGCATATGTGCGAGGGGAACCTTTACCTTTAAACCAGGGGTAAAATCCAGCAGGTTCTGATAAGTTTTGGAGAACCGGTAGTGGAAATTTTGAGTAGTTCGGAGAACCAGCAAATACCAACTCTGGCTGGCCCCAGAGTGGGGTTGGAATGGGGATTTTGCACTATCCTTCCCCTGCCATGCCCACCAAGCCACGCCACGCCACACCCACCAAGCCACGCCCACAGAACTAAAGTTCTAAGTAAAAAAAAATTGGATTTCACCACTGCTTTAAACTCCTTTCGAGTCCTCGAAGACAAAGCGGATCTGTGTTCAGGGGACACCGTGAACGATGCCTCTGTTGGCAACTTCTATTTTCTTAGAGGCGGTTGCTTGCTCCCAGCCAGACATATCCATCGCATCCGCAGATGTATGGTGTGATTGTTTCCACGCTCTCTGCTTTGCCAGCGAGTCTCTTCCCCCCCATACACATACACCCACCTACCTTTTCTTGTTCCTCCCAAGCCTGGATCAGCTGCTTTCCTGCTTTCTAGCCCTTTCTTTCTTCATCACTTTGATTTATTGAGGGCCATTACCAGCCTCCTCTGACAGGCATAAGGGAGCCCCTCACGCTGTGTTCCAAGATGAGGGATTCAAAACACAGCTCCTTTCAAAAGAAATGGGGGGTGGGGTGGGGAAACACACAATATCCTAGGTTTTTTTCAGTCCCGTTCATCCTTTCTTCTCCTCCTCCTCCTCCTCCTCCTCCTCCTCCTCCTCCTCCTCCTCCTCCTCCTCCTCCTCAATGTGGCTTGTAAGATTAACCAGCTTTCAAGGCTGAATTTCATGGCTTGGTCAGAGAAAGATGAGAGGAAGAGGGCTCCAGAAATTCTTCCAGTTCTCTTCTCATTCTCTTCATGTGCTGCAGTGTCATCGTACCTTCACCATCACAATTCTACCCCACGGCATAGTGGTGAAGGTGTTTAAGGTCAAGCATGTCAACAGTCTTGAGTTCCTTCGTGCCCACTATGTCCAACCCACCTTGAATTTCGTTGACTCCTGTCTACCAGCAAGATTCCTAGACCAGGGGTTTCCAATCTTGGCAACTTTAAGACTTGTGGACTTCAACTCCCAGAATTCCTCAGCCGGCACCTTGGCAACTTTAAGACATGTGGACTTCAACTCCCAGAATTCCTCAGCCAGCACTTTGGCAACTTTAAGACTTGTGGACTTCAACTCCCAGAATTCCTCAGCCAGCACCTTGGTAACTTTAAGACTTCTGGGCTTCAACTCCCAGAATTCCTCAGCCATTACCTTGGCAACTTTAAGACTTCTGGGCTTCAACTCCCAGAATTCCTCAGCCAGCACTTTGGTAACTTTAAGACTTGTGGACTTCAACTCCCAGAATTCCTCAGCCAGCACTTTGGCAACTTTAAGACTTCTGGACTTCAACTCCCAGAATTCCTCAGCCAGCACTTTGGCAACTTTAAGACTTGTGGACTTCAACTCCCAGAATTCCTCAGCCAGCACTTTGGCAACTTTAAGACTTCTGGGCTTCAACTCCCAGAATTCCTCAGCCAGCACTTTGGCAACTTTAAGACTTGTGGACTTCAACTCCCAGAATTCCTCAGCCAGCACCTTGGTAACTTTAAGACTTGTGGACTTCAACTCCCAGAATTCCTCAGCCAGCACTTTGGTAACTTTAAGACTTGTGGACTTCAACTCCCAGAATTCCTCAGCCAGCACTTTGGCAACTTTAAGACTTCTGGGCTTCAACTCCCAGAATTCCTCAGCCAGCACTTTGGCAACTTTAAGACTTGTGGACTTCAACTCCCAGAATTCCTCAGCCAGCACCTTGGTAACTTTAAGACTTGTGGACTTCAACTCCCAGAATTCCTCAGCCAGCACTTTGGTAACTTTAAGACTTGTGGACTTCAACTCCCAGAATTCCTCAGCCAGCACTTTGGCAACTTTAAGACTTGTGGACTTCAACTCCCAGAATTCCTCAGCCAGCACCTTGGTAACTTTAAGACTTGTGGACTTCAACTCCCAGAATTCCTCAGCCAGCACTTTGGCAACTTTAAGACTTGTGGACTTCAACTCCCAGAATTCCTCAGCCAGCACCTTGGTAACTTTAAGACTTCTGGGCTTCAACTCCCAGAATTCCTCAGCCAGCACCTTGGTAACTTTAAGACTTCTGGACTTCAACTCCCAGAATTCCTCAGCCAGCACCTTGGTAACTTTAAGACTTCTGGGCTTCAACTCCCAGAATTCCTCAGCCAGCACCTTGGTAACTTTAAGACTTCTGGACTTCAACTCCCAGAATTCCTCAGCCAGCACTTTGGTAACTTTAAGACTTGTGGACTTCAACTCCCAGAATTCCTCAGCCAGCACTTTGGCAACTTTAAGACTTGTGGACTTCAACTCCCAGAATTCCTCAGCCAGCACCTTGGTAACTTTAAGACTTCTGGGCTTCAACTCCCAGAATTCCTCAGCCATTACCTTGGCAACTTTAAGACTTCTGGGCTTCAACTCCCAGAATTCCTCAGCCAGCACTTTGGTAACTTTAAGACTTGTGGACTTCAACTCCCAGAATTCCTCAGCCAGCACTTTGGCAACTTTAAGACTTGTGGACTTCAACTCCCAGAATTCCTCAGCCAGCACTTTGGCAACTTTAAGACTTGTGGACTTCAACTCCCAGAATTCCTCAGCCAGCACTTTGGCAACTTTAAGACTTCTGGGCTTCAACTCCCAGAATTCCTCAGCCAGCACTTTGGCAACTTTAAGACTTGTGGACTTCAACTCCCAGAATTCCTCAGCCAGCACCTTGGTAACTTTAAGACTTGTGGACTTCAACTCCCAGAATTCCTCAGCCAGCACTTTGGTAACTTTAAGACTTGTGGACTTCAACTCCCAGAATTCCTCAGCCAGCACTTTGGCAACTTTAAGACTTCTGGGCTTCAACTCCCAGAATTCCTCAGCCAGCACTTTGGCAACTTTAAGACTTGTGGACTTCAACTCCCAGAATTCCTCAGCCAGCACCTTGGTAACTTTAAGACTTGTGGACTTCAACTCCCAGAATTCCTCAGCCAGCACTTTGGTAACTTTAAGACTTGTGGACTTCAACTCCCAGAATTCCTCAGCCAGCACTTTGGCAACTTTAAGACTTGTGGACTTCAACTCCCAGAATTCCTCAGCCAGCACCTTGGTAACTTTAAGACTTGTGGACTTCAACTCCCAGAATTCCTCAGCCAGCACTTTGGCAACTTTAAGACTTGTGGACTTCAACTCCCAGAATTCCTCAGCCAGCACCTTGGTAACTTTAAGACTTCTGGGCTTCAACTCCCAGAATTCCTCAGCCAGCACCTTGGTAACTTTAAGACTTCTGGACTTCAACTCCCAGAATTCCTCAGCCAGCACCTTGGTAACTTTAAGACTTCTGGGCTTCAACTCCCAGAATTCCTCAGCCAGCACCTTGGTAACTTTAAGACTTCTGGACTTCAACTCCCAGAATTCCTCAGCCAGCACTTTGGTAACTTTAAGACTTGTGGACTTCAACTCCCAGAATTCCTCAGCCAGCACTTTGGCAACTTTAAGACTTGTGGACTTCAACTCCCAGAATTCCTCAGCCAGCACTTTGGCAACTTTAAGACTTGTGGACTTCAACTCCCAGAATTCCTCAGCCAGCACTTTGGCAACTTTAAGACTTCTGGACTTCAACTCCCAGAATTCCTCAGCCAGCACCTTGGTAACTTTAAGACTTCTGGACTTCAACTCCCAGAATTCCTCAGCCAGCACTTTGGTAACTTTAAGACTTCTGGACTTCAACTCCCAGAATTCCTCAGCCAGCACCTTGGTAACTTTAAGACTTCTGGACTTCAACTCCCAGAATTCCTCAGCCAGCACTTTGGTAACTTTAAGACTTGTGGACTTCAACTCCCAGAATTCCTCAGCCAGCACTTTGGCAACTTTAAGACTTCTGGACTTCAACTCCCAGAATTCCTCAGCCAGCACTTTGGCAACTTTAAGACTTGTGGACTTCAACTCCCAGAATTCCTCAGCCAGCACCTTGGCAACTTTAAGACATGTGGACTTCAACTCCCAGAATTCCTCAGCCAGCACTTTGGCAACTTTAAGACTTGTGGACTTCAACTCCCAGAATTCCTCAGCCAGCACCTTGGCAACTTTAAGACATGTGGACTTCAACTCCCAGAATTCCTCAGCCAGCACTTTGGCAACTTTAAGACTTGTGGACTTCAACTCCCAGAATTCCTCAGCCAGCACCTTGGCAACTTTAAGACATGTGGACTTCAACTCCCAGAATTCCTCAGCCAGCACCTTGGCAACTTTAAGACTTGTGGACTTCAACTCCCAGAATTCCTCAGCCAGCACTTTGGCAACTTTAAGACTCCTGGGCTTCAACTCCCAGAATTCCTCAGCCAGCACCTTGGCAACTTTAAGACTTGTGGACTTCAACTCCCAGAATTCCTCAGCCGGCACCTTGGCAACTTTAAGACATGTGGACTTCAACTCCCAGAATTCCTCAGCCAGCACTTTGGCAACTTTAAGACTTCTGGGCTTCAACTCCCAGAATTCCTCAGCCAGCACCTTGGCAACTTTAAGACTTGTGGACTTCAAAGCTGGCTGAGGAATTCTGGGAATTGAAGTCCACAAGTCTTAAAGTTGCCAAGATTGGAGACCCCCGTCCTAGACCATTTATAGTTCACATTCTTGTAGAGTGTTAGCATGCAATAAACTTGTCCTCAACTTACGACCACAATTGAGCCCAAAATGTATGTTGCTAAGTGAGAAAATTGTTGCGTTTTGCCCAATTTTACGACTTTTCTCACCACTTTTGTTAAGTGAATCACTGCCGTTCTTAAATTAATAACACGGTTATTAAGTGAAACTGACTTCCCCATTGACTTTCTCAGAAGGTCGCAAAAGGACTCTGGGACACTGCAGCCATCATAAATGTCAGTCAGTTGTGCAGCCAGCACCTGGATGTAAATCACACGACCATGGAGATGCTGCAATGATCAGAAGTCTGGAGGATGGTCATCATAAGTCACTTTTTTTCAGTGTCGTCGTAACTTCGAAAGGTCACTAAATGAATTCTTGTAAGTCATTTGAACGGCCTTGACTCCTGATTTTTTTTGTGCCTGACAGCCAGTACTTGTCAACCCTGAAGCTTACCTGATCATTTTGGCTGCTTTTAGTGTTGCCACACTCAAGCTGAGGGATAGGAAGTGGGGATTTGAGATAGAGGGAACTGTGTAGCCAAACAAAATATTTTCTCTTGGGAACTAAGGACACTCTCACACCTGATAGGAGGAAAGCGGAGTGATGCCTTCCGTTTGCCAGACCGCATCGTGATTGGTCCAGGTGACTGATTGTTTTGAGACAGTAGAATCTCTTTTACTTTTAATTAGATGAAACTGCAGGAGTTTTCAGAGTCGGTTTTCACCAGATATGTGCCAATGTGCTATTTCCAATAAAGCTATCCTTTGAGGAATCTACTTACCTTGCTTGATATGGATCTATTACTGAGAACCCTGACAATACTGTTTGACCAGGCTGTTTGACCAGGGATTCGTTTGACGGGCGAATCCCTGTCTCAAGGGATTCGCCTGTTGCTCCAGCGATTAATCTTACAGTCCTGCCTTTCATGACAACAAACCAAAATAATCTGATCTGAAACAATCGAACAATATGCAAATCAAATCTATGCAAACAGGAGTTCTTCCCAGCTGACCACACCGTATTCTTACAGGAAAATCTAAATGTTAATACAAGGGCCCAGAAATCCAGAACATCACTGCTCCTCTTTGTTCTCTCTCATCTAAAAGCCTATAAGCCAGAGGATCTAAGAGCTGACACTATGCTTGCAATAAACCCAGAGAAAGCCTTTGTGAGTTTTAACAGTCTATAAAACCTGCTTACGTTCACGGAGAAAGAGGGGGGCAATTATAGCCAATTTGCCAAACCATCCTGCGGCTCTTCTAGAAGTGAAGCGCAGAAAAGATGGATTCCTGCCTGCATCCCAAAATGCAACACAGCGTAATAGCTCCTTACAACGGGATTTGGGCATTGCAAAAAGCAGGTAAGGTAAGGGCAGGACTGTATCCAGGGGCTTGGATACAGCAAATCTGGCTGAGGAACTCTGGGAGTTGAAGTCCACAAGTCTTAAAGTTGCCAAAGCTGAGTTAGATTGTCCCAAGGATAACCACCAGCATCAGGCATCAGCTACTGTCACTGTGTTGCCAGTGCCACCAGCTGAAGTGATGGATCCCTCCTCTTATTGGTAAAACATTTCTCCACAAGGACCCCAGAATTCAAGGTCCAAACTCTCTGAAGATATCAGGTGGATAGCAATAGTGATAGCACTTAGACTTATATACCGCTTCATAGTGCTTTTACAGCCCTCTCTAAGTGGTTTACAGAGTCAGCCTCTTGCCCCCAACAATCTGGGTCATTTTACCCACCTCGGAAGGATGGAAGGCTGAGTCAATCTTGAGCCAATTGGGATTGAACTGCTGGCAGTGGGCAGAAGGAAGGAAGGAAGGAAGGAAGGAAGGAAGGAAGGAAGGAAGGAAGGAAGGAAGGAAGGAATAGCACTTAGACGTATATACTGCTTCCCAGTGCTTTTACAGCCCTCTCTAAGCGGTTTACAGAGTCAGCCTCTTGCCCCCAACAATCTGGGCCCTCATTTTACCGACCTCGGAAGGATGGAAGGCTGAGTCAACCTTGAGCCTGGTGGGATTTGAACTGCCGAACTGCAGCTAGCAGTCAGCTGAAGTAGCCTGCAGCGCTGCACTCTAACCACTGTGCCACCTCGGATGCTTTTATAGAGGCTAATATGTTCTGAAGCGTTCTGAGCCTTGGCTCATGATGTCCAACAGAGTCTTTTTTAAAAATAATAGCATCCCTACTGAGATCAGATTATCCGCTGCATTTGTCATATTTATATCCTCTACTTTTCCCCAGATGCTCAAAGTTTAAGAAACGTTGTAATGATCTATAACAGGGATGGCTAACCTTTTTGCCATCGCGTGCCAAAAAAGGGGGGAGCGTGGTGGGGTCACACGCACGCGTGCCCATATCCATAATTCTATGTGCCCCGCCCCCCACCCCTGTGCTCCCCCCACTTTTGGCACGTGATGACACGGTGGGCCCGGTAGGCCCATTTTTTTGCTCTCCCCAGGCTCCAGAGCCTTTCTAGGAGCCTGGGGAGGGCAAAAACGGCCTTCCCCACAGCCCCCCCCCCCAGAGGCCCTCTGGAGGCCGGAAACAGTGTGTTTCCTGACTTCAGGTGGGCCCAGAAGGCCCGAAAACCGGCTGGCGCATGCATACGTGCCGGAGCTGAGCTCGCGTGCCCACCGATATGGCTCCACATGCCACCTGTGGCACCCGTGCTATAGGTTCGCCATCATGGGTCTATACTATGTCCTTTTTGCCATTCCCCCCCAATTATTATCTCAGCTCCATTCTCCACTTGTTAATATTATGGGGTTATAATAATTTAATATTATTATATATTAAAAAGGACAGCAATGAGAGATTAAAGTGAGGTCTTGATCTCTCATTGCTGTCCTTTTTAATATATTTTATTGCTGGATTGTTTCTTAGCTGCTTTGGGTATCTGGTTTTATCACCTCTGTTATAAAAAAATTAGTAACAGATGGGCTTCTATCCAGAAGGGGGCTTCCCCAGCTGATTTTTTCAAGCAGAGGCAGAAATGAAATCAAAAGCCAAAAAAACCCCCTCCTACATTTCTCTTTGCAGTCCTAACATTGTTAGCTCTGGACCCTTGCATTTTCCTCTTTTTCCTCCCTTTTCAAAGCTGGGAAGAGAAGCTCTTGGTTGCCCAGACAATGGACAAGGAGGCGCATTCCGACGTGATTTACAGCCCTTTCTCCTGCAATATTACGCAGGGCCCATCTGTTAACCGAGATAGCGTTGCTGCTGCTGTTTTCCTTTTCCAGGGCTGGATTTATCGTTGCAGAACCCTACCTGTGAGAAAATTAAACCAAAATTAAATATTGTCTCTCCTTTCACAGTTGCAAATGGAATTGTTATCCCTCCCGAGCCATAAAACCGAAATATCGTCCTTTGAGAGACTTCCTTGTGTACTCTGCCTTTTTGTCTGTGGATTTCGGCTACGGGCCTTGTGAAAACACAGTGGAGTGATGCAGGTTAGGTCTAAGAGTCATTCAAGAAAAGGAACGGGCCCTGCCAATCATTCTCCAGAATAGTCATCCTTCTCCAGAACTGCACACCCAAAAAGGCTGCGACCATACTGTCCACCTCCCCCCCCCCCCACATGATTTGCAAATGTGTCCTCACTGAATAACAGCATAACAGAGATGGAAGGCATCTAATCCCACCCTGTGATTAAGCAAGAAACTCTATACCCGTGATGACAGTGGTGAAATGTAAAATTTGTTATTACCGGTTCTCTGGGTGGGGGGTGGGGGGGGTGTAATGTGACTGGATGGGCGTGGCCAACTTTTGTTTTTTTTTTACTTTTAAAACCATTTTTTCTACAGAGGCTCTTCAGCCAAAGAGGTTGTAAAAAAATCTGCTTTTAAAAGCCCCTGACGATCCCAGCTGAGTTGCCTGATCGGCAGAGGCTTTTTTTTTTCCCTTTTAAAAATATTTTTTCTAGAACCTCTTCGGCTAAAGAGGTTGTAGAAAAAAAAATGCTTTTAAAGGCCTCTGACGATCCCAGCTGAGCCGCAGGATCATCAGAGGCTTTTTTTTTTTTTTTTAAAAAACTTTTAAAAGCATTTTTTTCAGCTGAAGAGGTTGTAGAAAAAATGTTTTTAAAAATTAAAAAAAAGCCTCTGATGATTGCGCGGCTCAGCTGGGCATTGGGGGGGGGCAGGGATTTTTGCTACCGGTTCTCTGAACCACCCACCACCATCGCTACCGGATTGGGTGATGCATGCGTGGAAGGTCGGGTCACAGGTGCATGCATGGAAGGTGAACCAGTGGTAAAAATATATGAAACCCACTTCTGGGGATCTCCAAACTTGGCAACTTTAAGATCTGTGGACTTCAACTCCCAGAATTCTGACTGGGGAATTCTACGACTTGAAGTCCACCAGTTTTAAAGTTACCAAAGTTGGAGATCTCTGCTTTAGAGCATCAAAGCCCCCTTGCATACTGCAGGCATATATATCAGTCATTTTGCATTATGGAGAGTGGCTCAATAAACTACACTGTGAGTAATCAGTGTGTGTGCCTATGTAATGCACTCACTGGGAGGGGTGATTTGAATCAGTCCACTCTTTTTTCAGTAATATCGTATTATTCTCCTTCTGACAATATTTTCAGCAAATCAAGTTTACTTACTTATTTATTTAAAAAATAAATACTTCTCTCAATTTGTTCTCCCAGTTTGCAATTATTATTATAGAGGTTTTGGGTCTATGTTTCTTTTACACGTTCCATGATTTCTGCAGTGTATGTAAATGTGGATCTGATTGAAATGCAATCAGTCACCCTGCCTAACTTCCTTTCCTATGCAAACTTCACAAATGTATGTTCTCTTTTTTTATGCAGTTCCATTTTAAGCAACTGAGTTAAAGACTGGCAGATGGCAGTCGATTCTGTTGAAGCTAATAGGTTTCTGCTGATTTCATGTAGAAGGAAGACAGGAAGGAAACAATTCACGGCAAAGTTGTTTGTTTTGGTACAGTGAGGATCATTTCCTATTAACTCTTCCATTTGCAGAATTGAACGATCAAACCAAAAGAATTTTCTGTGATTTCCCCAAATTGGAATTGCAGTTTATCAGACCAAGGAAACCAAGATTTCTAAGCTAGCAACAAACTCTTGATTCAAGCAATCTCCCCCCGCCCCCCCCTCCTGGCTTCTAATTGCAAATTACAATAATATCCATGTTAGGTGTCATTTGAGATTCTCTTTCCTAGCTTGTTAATAGGATAGGATAGGATAGGATAGGATAGGATAGGATAGGATAGAATAGAATAGAATAGAATAGAATAGAATAGAATAGAATAGAATAGAATAGAATAGAATAGAATAGAATAGAATAGAATAGAATAGAATAGAATAGAATAGAATTCTTTATTGGCCAAGTGTGATTGGAGACACAAAGAATTTGTCTTTGGTGCATACTCTCTCAGAGTACATAAAAGAAAAGATACATTCATCAAGAATCATAAGGTACAACACTTCATGATAGTCATAGCGTACAAATAAGCAATCAGGAAACAATATCAATATAAATCATAAGAATAGAAGCAACAAAATTATAGCCATACAATCATAAATGGAAGGAGATGGGTGGTGGGAACGATGAGAAGATTAATAGTAGTGCAGACTTAGTAAATAGTTGGACAGTGTTGAGGGAATTATTTGTTTAGCAGAGTGATGGTATTTGGGGAAAAAACTGTCCTTGTGTCTAGTTGTTCTGGTGTGCAGTGCTCTATAGCATCGTTTTGAGGGTAGGAGTTGAAACAGTTGATGTCCAGGGTGTGAGGGGTCTGTAGATACTTTCCCAGCCCTCTTTTTGACTCGTGCAGTATACAGGTCCTCAATGGAAGGCAGGTCGGTAGCCATTGTTTTTTCTGCAGTTCTAATTATCTTCTGAAGTCTCTGTCTGTCTTGTTGGGTTGCAGAACCAAACCAGACAGTTATGGAGGTGCAGATGACAGACTCAATAATTCCTCTGTAGAACTGGGTGCTTTGTTGTGCTTTTTTGATGACATTTTTGATGTTAGCTGTCCATTTTAGATCTTGCGATATGGTAGAACCTAGAAATTTGAAGGTCCCTACTGTTGATGCTGTGTTGTCTAGTATTGTGAGAGGTGGAAGTATGGAAGGGTTTCTCCTAAAGTCTACCACCATTTCTACGGTTTTGAGTGTGTTCAGTTCCAGATTGTTCCAGTCACTTGTGCGAAAGGAACCCCTAAAATGGGGTGCAGTTAGGCTGGATATGTTGATATACTGTGCACCACTTCATAATCTATTCAGCCGGTATTCATGTTTTAAAACAGTTTTCCCTGTCTGGGATTGTTTCATTTGTCCTACAGTATCCCAATAACATTAGTCACCATTGCTCCCGTGTTACAGATATGGGGCGATGGTTGAGAGTTTAAAAATGCTGAGTTTGTCAGCTCGATATGGGGTGAGTTCTTGTCCTTTGCTCCAGCTCCTGCCCACCTAGCAGTTTGAAAGCATGCAAATGCAAGTAGATGAATAGGTACCACTTCAGGGAAGGTAATAGCATTCTGGGCACTTTTGATGTATAGCCATGCTGGCTACATGAACACCGAAAATGTCTTCGGACAACGCTGATTCCCTTGGCCAAGAAAGGGAGATGACTACACCTATACCTTTACCTTAGAATAGATCAATAATAGTCTATGGAGATTCTCAGTCATCCATGTCATGGATGTCTCAAAGGTGCTTTTCAAGAGGCAACTGGACTTTCTGGGGTTTTTTTGAAGATGTTTTGCTTCTCATCCAAGAAGCTTCTTCAGCTGTGACTGGAGCTGGTGGGGAACAGAAGGATTTATACTCCTTGCAGACAGCTGATCATTTACATCCTTTTAGAGGGTCATTGAGGCCACCGGGAGGTTTGTCTTCGTCCTCAGGATCACCTGAGTAGTGCAAATGTTTGTGGAACCTTCTTGGAACTGTTAAAAGGACTGGGTTGTAGACTGGAGATAGATGATGTTGTATCCCTCCTCCTCTGTTAAGAGAAGGTTGTTCAATTTTGACATAGATGTTCTCTTTGACTTCTCTTCCAAAATGTGGTCTTCTCTGTCCAAAATGTGAACTTTGCTGTCTTCAAATAAGTGGCCTGTGTCTTTTAAATGCAGACGGACTTCTGAATCGAGTCCTGATGTGTTTGTTCTCCTCAGTGGTGGGATTCAGCCAGTTTGTACCACTTCGGGATAACCGGTTGTTAACTTTCTGAGCGGTTTGACAAAGTGGTTGTTGGAAAAAATCATTAGGGAAGAAAACCGGTTGTTAAATTACTTGAATCCCACCACTGGTTCTCCTATGTTGTGCCAGGCGCTTATGAAGTGGTTGTTTTGTTTCCCCATTGTACAGATCTGCACATGGCTCACTGCAGTGGTGGGTTGCTACTGGTTCGTCCCGGTTCGGGGGAGCCGGTAGTAGCAGCGGCAGGAGCACCCAGCCACTCGGACGTCATAAAATACGCTCTGTGCATGCGCAGAAGTGGCGCATGTGCGTGAGTGAACCGGTAGCAAAGGTAAGTGAAACCCATCCTTGACTCACTGCATTGTACTGCATATACCATGTTGCTCAGTTTCTGTCTGGGTGTTTTATCCTTGAGGTGGACAAGCTTCTGCCTTAGTGTATTCTTGGTTTTGAAGTGAGCACATGTGTTATGTTGATTGAAGATCCCCCTGAGCTTTTCCGATATGCCTGCAACATATGGAATGACAACGTTGCTTCATTCATTGTTTTCTTCGTTATCTGTTATGGAAGAGTTCCTGTAGGGTCTTTTTTAGGTCAACAATAGAATCTTCCCAAAAATTATTCAAGGCGAAAGCCATCCAGAAGAAAGGCTAGAAAAGAAATAAGGCTGACTCCAGCTAAAATTTGCATGTCGGATGATTACTGCGCCTCAATTTATTATGGACCCAGATTAACCTGGGCAAACCATGCCAGAGAATGATTATAACTTCCTAGCTTGCATGTGAATTTTTGAGTGGCCATGCTTAGAAAGCAAAGGGAGCGGCTGATAGGCAGAGTGAGGACTATGTCTCTGGCATCCTCCATTCGTTGCATATCTACAATAGTCCATAGTGGTTCTGAAATAGTGAGAAGAACATCAGAACAAGTTGTCTATGGAGACCCCAGGTCATGGTTGTCCCAAAGGTCCTTTTACAAGAGGCAACTGGACTTTCTGGGGGTTTTCTCTGAAGACGTTTCGCTTCTCATCCAAGAAGCGTCTTCAGCTCTGACTGGATGGTGGAGAATGGAAGGATTTATGCCAATCCTTTCATTCGATCCTTCCATTCCCTGCCATCCAGTCGGAGCTGAAGATGCTTCTTGGATGAGAAGCGAAATCAGGGATGAAATCCAGCAGGTTCTGACAGGTTCTGGAGAACCAGTAGCGGAAATTTTGAGCAGTTCGGAGAACCGGCAAATGCCACCTCTGGCTGGCCCCAGAGTGGAGTGGGAATGGGGATTTTGCAGTATCCTTCCCCTGGAGTGGGGAAGGAATGGGGATTTTGCAGTATCTTCCTCCTGGAATGGGGTGGGAATGGAGATTTTGCAGTATCCTCCCCCCGGAGTGGGGAGGGAATGGGGATTTTGCAGTATCCTTCCCCTGGAGCAGGCTGGGAATAGAGATTTTGCAGTATCCTTCGCCTGGAGTTGGGTACGAATGGAGATTTTGCAGTATCCTTCCACTGGAGTGGGTGGGAATGGAGATGTTGCAGTATCCTTCCCCCAGGAGTGGGGAGGAAATGGGGATTTTACAGTATCCTTCCCCCAGAGTGGGGTTGTAATGGAGATTTTGCAATATCTTTCCCCCAGGATGGGGAGGGAATGGGGATTTTGCAGTATCCTTCAACTAGAGTTGGGTGGGAATGGGGATTTTGCAGTATCCTTCCCCTGGAGTGGGGAGGGAATGGGGATTTTGCAGTATCCTTCCACTGGAGTGGGGTGGGATTGGAGATTTTGCAGTATCTCCCCCCAGGAGTGGGGAGGGAATGGAGATTTTGCAGCATCCTTCCCCTGGAGTGGGGGTGGGAATGGAGATTTTGCAGTATCTTTCCTCTGGAGGGGGGTGGGAATGGAGATTTTGCAGTACCCTTACCCTGCCACGTCCACCAAGCCACACCCATAGAACCGGTACTAAAAAAAATTGGATTTCAGCACTGAGCAAAACGCCTTCAAAGAAAAAAACATAAATCCAGTTGCCTCTTGTAAATGCCCCTTGGGACAACCAGAACAAGTTATAATATCTCACTTAGGGAGAGAAGCAACTTTTTCCTTGACTGTAGCACTAGTTGTGAATGTATTTATTGATTAGCCCTTGGGCCATATCAAAGTGCAGAGTTCCAGAAACAAATCATTACAAAACTTTGGTAAAACAAACTTTTGTAATGATTTGTTCCAATTTAAATGAAATAGGAACAACGCACGATTTAAAATGAAATTGGAATCAAATGCGATCTAAAATGAAATCGGAATAAAATACAATCATTTGAGATACAAATTAAAAATAATTAAAATTATATTATAATGCCACCCCGGCATCTACCCAATCAGTCTTAAAACTACTATTAAAATTACATTATTAAATCAAACGATCTTTCCTACAATCTACCACGTTCGGCTGCACCAACTTTGTCCTTTTTTCCATCAACTTTACCGCAAATTTGGCAACCCATTTCCCCAGCTGCAAGTTAGAACTTAACGGACAATGTTGCAAGAAGCGCTCTTTAGACTGAGGGGTGCTGGTATAAAAGATCCTGCCCAGCTGATGTTCCCTCAAATCTGAGTATAGGGGACTGTAGCACTATCTAAAAGAGAAAACTCCTAGGGAACCATGTTAAATCCTCATCATCAATAAATTATTTACCCAACTAGTGAAGCTTGGCAAATGGACAGGAAGTGAAGTAACCCTTTCTCTCTCTCCCTCTCTCTTGGCTCACTGCGGTTTGCTTCCCCAGCTCATGTCAAAAGCCCTTGTGGTACTAAAAATTGACAGGAGTCTGAGAAATAATTAGAAACCACAGGGGAAAAAAAACCACATTTTCCCTCCGCTGTCTGACTTCTTTCCTACCTCTTAAACCAGTGGAAAAACAGCCCGTGCTACAACACACGGAGTTTAGACCATCGTCACTTGCCCGCCAGCTGAAATTGAGGCTGGGGAAGGCGGGGGGAGAGAAAATTTTAAAGGATATTTTCCATCTTTTCATCTTTTCCATCATAAACAACAGAACGTCCCCCAGTTTCAGAGGGCTGGCATGCATCTTAGTGTTAAAAAAAAAAGGAGTCTTCTACGATCCTAATTTTTTCTGCTTGTATTTTTTTCCCCTTCTTACTTGCTCGGGTTTCTGATTTCTATCAAGGGATGAATGGGGAGGATATAGGAAAAAAAATGTTTTGGTTATCCCTAAAATGTGAATAGCTGAAAAAAAAGAAGAGGTGTGTTTTGAAACACATTTTTTAAACTATGTTCTTCCCCAGGGGTGAAATCCAGCAGGTTCTTGACAGGTTCTGGAGAACCGGTAGTGGAAATTTTGAGTAGTTCGGAGAACCGGCAAATACCACCTCTGGCTGGCCCCAGAGTGGGGTGAGAATGGAGATTTTGCAGTATCCTTCCCCCAGGAGTGCAGTGGGAATGGGGAATTTTGCAATATCCTTCCCCCAGGAGTGCAGTGGGAATGGCGATTTTGCCGTAGCCTTCCCTTGGAATGGGGTGGGAATGGAGATTTTGCAGTATCCTTCCCCTGACACGCCCACTAAGCCACGCCCACAGAAGCGGTAGTAAAAAAAATTGAATTTCATCACTGTTCTTCCCCCCGTTTTTTCTGCCTTACTCTCAGAATTCTTTATGGTACATTTTAAAGGTTTGGCTTATTAATGCACCGCTTTATAATTTACTCGACCGATACGATACACTTTTTTTTTGATATATGGAAGCATGGAGCGTGAGTGGGACCTGTATTCTCCTGCAGAGAGGATTGTGCAGTCAAAGACATCATTCGTGCACTTGATCATCTTAGAACTAAGTACAATAAGTGAGGGGATATTAAACTCCAGTGACAGCTTCACTGTCATTTTCTTCTCCTTAGAATGAATCATCAAAAGCAGCATCTCCTTCAGAAAGACTTCTGTGTTTGGAGGTTACTTTAACAGATTAACAGAGTTGGAAGAGACCTCTAGACCTCTAGTAGGCCATCTAGTCCAACCCCTGGCCAAGCAGGAGACCCTGCACTATTTCTGACAGGTCCAGTCTCTTCTTGAAAGCCTCCAGTGATGAAGCTCCCACAACTTCTGAAGGCAACTTTTGTTCCATCGGTTGATTGCTCTCACTGTCAGAAAGTTCCTCCTTATTTCTAGGTTGAATCTCTCCTTGGTCAGTTTCCATCCATTATTCCTTGTCTGCCTTCAGGTGCTTTGGAAAATAGCTTGACCCCCCTCCTCTCTGTGGCAGCCCCTCAAGTATTGGAAGACTGCTATCCTGTCTCCCCTGGTCCTTCTCTTCACTAGACCAGCCATGCCCAGTTCCTGCTCTCTACACATAGTTGTATACACCTGCTCCTTCTTCATTTGTCAGTATGTATGGTCAAAAGCCAACTTTGGGGGGAAGTATTTAGCATAATCTCTCCTGGTCCAAGTTATGTCTAACTATATCCAGCAGGGAATGTCAAACTATGAGCTACAGTGGCGCAGTGGTTAGAGTGCAGAACCGCAGGCTACTTCTACTGACTGCCAGCTGACTGCAATTTGGCAGTTCGAATCTCACCAGGCTCAAGGTTGACTCAGCCTTCCATCCTTTGGAGATGGGTAAAATGAGGGCCCAGATTGTTGGGGGCAAGAGGCTGACTCTGTAAACCACTTAGAGAGGGCTGTAAAAGCACTGTGAAGTGGTATATA
Organism: Coluber constrictor foxii; assembly: GCA_038048745.1. NCBI lineage: Eukaryota > Metazoa > Chordata > Lepidosauria > Squamata > Colubridae > Coluber > Coluber constrictor. The sequence goes on from CM075967.1 coordinate 24,667,741, forward strand.
AGTCAAAGTGTTATGGCTATTTGCTTCTTATGACCATGACTAACCTCACGTCTCCTCTTTGAAGCCATCAGATCCTCTTTGATCACAATGACCGAAACCCAGTTGGCACCCAAGTTTATTCCCAATTAAATCCAGCAGGGGATGACAAGCTTTGCTCCTTATGGCCACAAATAATCTTAAATCTCTTCTTTGAAACCCACAGATCTTCTTTGACCATCATGCCTGTTGGAACTCAAACTTATGCCCAACTATATCCAGCAGACAATAGAACAATAGAATAGACAATAGAATAATAGAGTTGGAAGGGACCTTGGAGGTCTTCTAGTCCAACCCCCTGCTTAGGCTAGAAACCCAACACCAATTCAGACAAATGATTATCCAACATCTTCTTAAAAACCTCCAATGTTGGAGCATTCACAGCTTCTGGAGGCAACTTGTTCCACTGATTAATTGTTCTAACTGTCAGGAAACTTCTCCTTAGTTCTAAGTTGCTTCTCTCCTTGATTAATTTCCACCCATTGCTTCTTGTCCTGCCTTCAGGTGCTTTGGAGAATAGCTTGACTCCCTCTTCTTATCTCTCTTCTTCTCCCTCCCCTGAGATATTGGAACACTGCTAACATGTCTCCCCTAGTCTTTCCTTTCAGGGATTGGCAATTTTTGCTCCTCAGGGCCACAAATAACTTCAAGTCTCCTTTTTTGAAACCATCAGATGGATCCCTTTTGTCCATGATTTCTGGAACCTAGCAATGAAGTCTTATTAAGATAAGAAAAGCATGAGAACTGTAGTGGGGAAAAAAACCCCCTAAAATGGCAGATGTTATATTTCTGTTCCACCAACTGTGATTTCTTCTCTCTCCCCCACCCCCATATCTTTGACTTCCACTTCTGCGCATTCCTCATCTTGAGCAAACAGTTTGCATGGTGATGCTTGAAGCAGGTTGTTTCATTAAAAAAGCTTATTCAGAGTTAGAGGATGTTTTAATTCTAGTTGAATGGATGCCCTTTCCATCTGTCATGGAGATTAGACTGGGAACATTCCAACGCCATTAGTCACCCGGCTGTTGACATTCTGTGGTCAACACGTTGGCTCAGCCCATCAGGGTTAAAGGTATCACTGCCATGACCGCATTACCAGGCAGAAAAATGCATGCCATCTCTACTCGAAGGCTTTTATTGATTTTTCCTTTCTCCGGCTTCATCGGAGCTTGATTTAGAATAGAATAGAATAGAATAGAATAGAATAGAATAGAATAGAATGGAATGGAATGGAATGGAATGGAATGGAGTGGAGTGGAGTGGAGTGGAGTGGAGTGGGGTGGGGTGGGGTGGGGTGGGGTGGGGTGGGATTGGGATGGGATGGGATGGGATGGGATGGGATGGGATGGGATGGGATGGGATGGGATGGGGTAGAATATAGGCTAGGATGGGATGGGATGGGATATACGATGGGATGGGATGGGATGGGATGGGATGGGATGGGATGGGATGGGATGGGATGGGATGGGATGGAGAATAGAATAGAGAATAGAGTAGAGTAGAGTAGAGTAGAGTAGAGTAAAGTAGAGTAGAGTAGAGTAGAGTAGAGTAGAGTAGGATGGGATGGGATGGGATGGGATGGGACGGGACGGGACGGGACGGGACGGGACGGGACGGGACGGGACGGGACGGGACGGGACGGGATGGGATGGGATGGAATGGAATGGGATGGAATGGGATGGGATGGAATGGGATGGAATATAGGATAGGATGGGATGGGATGGGATGGGATGGGATGGGATGGGATGGGATGGGATGGAATGGATTGGGATGGGATGGAATATAGGATGGGATGGGATGGGATGGGATATAGGATGGGATGGGATGGGATGGGATATAGGATGGGATGGGATGGAATAAAATAGAATGGAATGGAGAGTAGAATAGAGGATAGAATAGAATAGAATAGAATAGAATAGAATAGAATAGAATAGAATAGAATAGAATAGAATGGAATGGAATGGAATGGAATGGAATGGAATGGAATGGAATGGAATGGAATGGAATGGAATGGAGTGGAGTGGAGTGGGGTGGGGTGGGGTGGGGTGGATTGGGATGGGATGGGATGGGATGGGGTGGGATGGGATGGGATATAGGATGGGATGGGATGGGATGGGATGGGATGGGATGGGATGGGATGGGATGGGATGGGATGGGATGGGATGGGATGGGATGGGATGGGATGGGATAAAATAGAAAGGAATGGAGAGTAGAATAGAGGATAGAACAGAACAGAACAGAACAGAACAGAACAGAACAGAATAGAATCTGGAATCAGGATAGAATCAGAGCTGTGGGGCTAGACCAGGACTTTAGCATAGAATAGAATAACACATTTGGAAGGGACCTTGGAGGTCTTCTACAGTGTTTTCCTGAAAATAAGACCCTGTCTTATATTTTTTGAACCCCGAAATAAGCACGGCCTTATTTTTGGGGAGGTCTTATTTTGGGGCGCATGGAGCAAGATGGGGCTCCTCTTGCCATCTTACCTGATTTCCAGCTCTGTCTCGCTAACCCTAACCAGAGGAAATGATGGGGACCGGCTGTGCATGTGTTTAAATATTTTCAGGGTGGGCTTATTTTAGCATGTGTGCTCAAAAGCCTGATTGGGCTTATTATCCGGGGAGGTCTTATTTTCAGGGAAACAGGGTAGTCCAATCCCCTGCTTAGGCAGGAAACCCTACACCACTTCAGACAAAAGGTTATCTAATCTCTTCTTTAAAACTTCCAGTGTTGGAGCATTCACAACTTCTGGAGATAAGTTGTTCCACTGATTAATTGTTTTCACTGTCAGGAAATTTCTCCTTAGTTCTAGGCTGCTTCTCTCTTTGATTAGTTTTCATCCATTGCTTCTTGTCCTACCCTCAGGGGATTTGGAAAATAGCTTGACCCTCTCTTCTTTGTGGCAGTCCCTGAGATATTGGAAGACTGCTATCATGTCTCCCCTAGTCCTTCTCTTCATCAAACTAGACATACCCAATTCCTGCAACCGTTCTTCATATGTTTTAGCCTCCAGTCCCCTAATCATCTTGGTTGCTCTTCTCTGCACGCTTTCTAGAGTCTCCACATCTTTTTTACATCGTGGCGACCAAAACTGAATGCAGTATTCCAAGTTTGGCCTTATATTTTTTTAATACTTTCTTACTATTCCCCTTCCCAACGATCCACCTATGTCAAAACACTCGGTTGTTTCTTGGTGTGCTGGGTTCTTTCCAACAGCTCTCAATGCAAGACTGTGCTTCAATTAATGCACCATTGGCACATGGGGGGGGCAGAGGGGGGTTTCAGCAGGTTCTGACCAGTTCTGGAGAACCGGTAGCAGAAATTTTGAATAGTCCGGAGAACCAGTAGTAAAAATTCTGACTGGCCCCGCTCCCATCTATTCTCTGCCTCCCGAGTCCTAGCTGATCGGGAGGAACTGGGGATTTTGCCGTATCCTTCCCCTGCCATGCCCACAAAGCCACGCCCACAAAGCCACGCCCACAGAACCAATAGTAAAAAAATTTGAAACTCACCTCTGTTGGGGGGGGGGGCTGTTCATCCTGCAAGGAAGTACGCATAAAAAACCAATCTGTTATCATTTTATGATGCAGCAGGATCTTCTGAATATAATATATTGACCCAATGGTCAAACGTAGTACACACAGGGGTGTGGCTAGTAGATATTTTCAGCCAGGTTAAATTAGTCCAGACCACAAATTAAATACGTCTGGTGAAATCATCTACAATTATAGTGCAAAAGGACCTAGATAATTAATGCCTTGCTCCAAATTGTATCCTCAAGGGAAAACACACACACACAAATACACACGCACTCTCATTGTGTTCCAAAAAGTACATGTCCCACTGTACCCTGTGTCAAAATGATAAAGTGAGAAGAGACCAAGTTTCTCAGCAGCTACTTGGTCTGCTTCTTATATTATCTATATCAGAGGTCTTCAAACTTGGCCGCTTTAAGACTTGTGGACTTCAACTCCCAGAATTCTCCAGCCAGGAGAATTCTGGGAGTTGAAGTCCACAAGTCTTAAAACGGCCAAGTTTGAAGACCTCCGATCTATATTGTCTTGTTCTTGTGGCATAAAAGGTTCCCAGATCCCGGTTTGACTGATGTGGTGGCTTGAAATTTTCATAAATATGCCAACTCCTCCATAAAGATATTTATTATCTTTGAACTGGAAGCCATTTATCAGCTTTCCCAAACGTTCAGCTTTCCTTGGGCGTTTTCACCACATTGGATGTGGGACTTGACACAAGAAAAGAAATATAAGGTAAAAGGTAAAGGTAAAGGTTCCCCTCGCACTTATGTGCTAGTCGTTCCTGACTCTAGGGGGCGGTGCTGATCTCAGTTTCAAAGCCGAAGAGCCAGCGCTGTCTGAAGACATCTCCGTGGTCATGTGGCCGGCATGACTAAACACCAAAGGCGCACGGAACGCTGTTACCTTCCCACCAAAGGTGGTCCCTATTTTTCTACTTGCATTTTTTATGTGCTTTCGAACTGCTAGGTTGGCAGAAGCTGGGACAAGTAACGGGAGCTCACGCGGTTACGCAGCACTAGGGATTCGAACCGCTGAACTGCCGACCTTTCGATCGACAAGCAATAGAAAAAGGAAAAAGAGTACAGGGAAATGGAAGAATTGAGCAAACCTTCACGCTATAGATGGAGGGGACTGTCCTTCCCACAACTATCAGCCATATTTATGTGATATTTGAAGACTGTTATCATCTCCAAGTCTTCTTCTGAAGATGAAATATTTTCATATTTCATTTTCCTTTCATAGGATTTAGTTTCTAATTCCCTGGTGTGTTTAGTGTTTATTAAATTTATATACCACCCTACTCCCGAAGGACTCAGGGCTGTGAACAGCCATGAAGTAAAATACATATATACAAAATTTAAAAACAGAATAAAACCGAATTAAGCAGTTTTGGCCCAAGACAAATGTAAAAACCCCTGTAATTTAAAAACAGATTTAAAATTTGCATTTTAAAAGAAAAAGGGAAAAGATTAGGCCAGGCCAGCTTGATGAAATAAAAAGGTCTTGAGAGCGCGGCAGAAAGTGCGCAGATCCAGGATCCTACGTATCTCCGGGGGGAGCTCATTCCAGATAGTAGGTGCCCCCACAGAGAAGGCTCTCCCCTTAGGGACCACCAGTTGACACTGTTTGGCCAATGGCACCCGGAGGACCCCCTCTCTCTGAGAGCGCACCGGCCGGTGGGAGGTAATTTGTGGTAGTAGGCGGTCCCGTAGATAACCAGGTGAACTTTCCATGAATCTGTTTCTGTTTGTGGACTCTTTTGAGTCCCAGAACCAAACACACATTCCAAGACAGATCTGAACAAAGCAGAATCAAGTGGAAACTTGATATCCCAGGATTGGAAAACCATGTTTTGACAGATAAGATGTGCAACCTCATCGTTGGAGGCCTCATATTCAGTTTGCAATCAACTACTATTTCAAGATCATCTTCACAACGGCTATAAATGCTCCAACACTGGAAGTTTTTAAGAAGAGGCTGGATAACCATTTATCTTGGGGGTAGGGTTTCCTGCCTTAGCAGGGGGTTGGACTAGAAGACCTCTAAGGTCCCTTCCAACTCTGTTATTCTGTTCTGTTCTGTTACCAAAGGAGGGGTCCTGTTTCCTGTGCATTTGATTTCTGTTAGAAGTCCTTTAACCAGCCTTCTTTCCAACTATTGCAATGGATTTTATTTTTGTCTTTTAAAGCAGGGGTCTCCAACCTTGGCAACTTTAAGACTTGCCAACTTTAAGACAGGTGGCTGAGGAACTCTGGGTGTTGAAGTCCACAAGTCTTAAAGTTGCCAAGGTTGGAGACCCCTGTTTTAAAGTATCTGGCTGTTTCACTCTTCCACCCAAATCTGATAAGCATCCTTTCCATCCCCTTATCTAAGTCATTAATATATTTTTTTAAATAAAAACAACCTAGAAAAATAGAGGGTCAAAGCTGTTTCCTGCAGCACACTAGTCAGGACTTAACTTCAGTAAGTACTTTGCACCACCTAGTATGCTGCTGAGAATAGGGGGGCATAATACAACTCACTGGAGAGCATGAAATTGGGAAAGCCTATAATATATTTTGGGAGGAAAGAACCTCAGCAGTAGAACACACATTTGCCATGTAAAAGCTTTCAGATTCAGCCATTGGAAAGTAAAGTTGGGAAGGTCTGTATCGAAAATATTCAGTTACATCTGGAGTTGTATAAATGCTTATAATTTAAACAGACCTTTGGGTAACTGTCTTTATGAAATAATATCATCTAGCAGTGTTTAGCAATACTTTTCTGGAGTTCTCAGCAATGAGCTTTTTCCAATATTATCTGAAAATAGCAAGGATGGAAGCTGAAATATCAAGATGTTTTGTCAAAGATACTTATCTGGATCCTTGGAACTGGGGGACTGTACTGGAGGTTCTTGGGTTTCCTGGGACAATTCTCCATGGACATTATAATCCATAAGTGTTATTGATTCAGTTATGGACCATAGGACATCTCTTTCAAATGGTCCTCTTGTTCCTTTTTTTTTGTCAGAAGTTCAGACTGGTGCCTATTTACATAACAAAACCAAATTAAAAATATGGAATTATACGGTGATGGTTTGTCAAGACCATATGTGGGTCTTTTTCTTCTGCCAACTGTGCAAGATATGTTCTTGGGCTTAAGTTCTTGGTCTAAGAATGGTGGGTCTTCTGTGCATCAATTACTGGGTGCCTATGGAACAGCAAGTGTGTTATGGAAAACTATCACATTGTCGATGTTCAGAAATTTCTCAAATGCCCCCCTCATGGAATCCACTGGGGCTGATAGCACCTCATCTCAAAACCCTGCAGAAGGAAAGGAGGAAATCCAGAGGCCTGAAGAGGAGAAAGGAATGTCAGTAAATGCTCCGTTGCCTGTGACACGCTATAGAAAAGATTTTTCTGCCCTGTGACACAGAAATAGCAGCTCCTTTGCCCTCTGGATGGGGGGGGGGTGGTTGAAAAGGTGCTGAGGGGAAACAAAGCAAACCTATGAAGCTTCTGGCTCTTTGTGGTTCAGTTCTGCCAAAAAAACAACCATTTTTCTTTCAGTCCCTGGCTGTGGTGAACAGGACTTGCCCATTTCCTTTTCATGAATCACAAAACCCACTTCTCTTGCTGGGCAGGTCAAGTTGTCGGAGAATTTATTTGAAACAGGGGTGAGCTGCCTGTGAAAGTCATTTCATGCCCCAGAAATAAATGTTTACCAAGGGCAGGATTCATCAGAATCCAGCATGGTTAGCCACCACTTTTTATGTTCAGAAATGGCATATTCAGAGAATCACCAAAGCCAAAACCAACAAAAAGTGAAGAGTGAGGGACTTGGTTTCTTCTGCATCGATGTTCATCATCGCCTTTTACGGGGCCATCTGGAAAACGATTCCAGTGTCACAGAGAGATGACTGTTGATTAAAGACTGAAGAGCTTTTGCCAAGTGAAACCCTTCAGATGCTGTAGCCGAGGGATTCCCAACTCCCCAACATCTAATGGGCATCCACTTGAAGAAGTTTTGATAAAGAGATGACACAATAGTGGCCAAAATTGTGGAAACTTTTTGGGAAAAGTGTATTTTTCTAAAGCTAGATAATAACACCACTTTTTTTTTTTGAATAGTACCCTAAAATTATATATCAATGGAAAGATAATTTAATCAAGAAAGTCATGCAATAACTTTTATGAAGGATTTGCTATTAGAATAGCAGTTATAGCATAAAGAAGAAAAGTGAAACATGTAGAAAAAATGAGATATACAAAAATGATCACCATAGAAAAAACAAGATATACAGAAATGATCCCCATGTCAATTAACACTTCGTTGGGTAACCTTTAGCATGAATGTCGGCCTTACAACGTCTTCCCATGGAGTGAACCAAGTCTTTTAGTTCTGCAGCTGTTATAATGTGAAGCCAAGATTGAATGATGGCTTCTATTAACTGGGTTTTATTGCTGGGTCGCTTCTAACTAACCAGTTTCTTTAGTCGGCTCCATAGATTTTCAATTGGGTGAAGGTCTGGGCTATTCCTAGGCCATTCCAGCAGTGGAATAGGATTATCTTGAAACTCCCCCCGAAAAAATGGTGTTGTTAGCCATCAAACCTCAAAAATACACTTTTCCCAAAAGGTTTCCACAATTTTGGCCGCTACTCTAGATAGGACAACTGCTCACACTGTTGCTTTTAACAAAATGAACAAACCTGGCTGTCCTTTCAGTTATTCTTAAGTTTTCATTTATTATAAATAAATAAATTATATTATTCGTTGGATTTTTATACTGATCCTCCTGTCAGGCACAAATATTCAGGATCATACATTAAATTCTAGTCCCGAAGCCGATACACAGGAATCTATTCAACTAATGGTAACATTAATTTAGCACTAGATAAGAGTCAATGGAATTCAAGGGTGGGGTGAATTTGGATCACTTGTATTAACTTAAGAACTCCAGACTGATAACTCTCTTGACTCCTAGGCTCTGCCTCTTCTTCTCCTACAACTCCATCTTTTCCCCCAAGAATAACAGAATAACAGAGTTAGAAGGGACCTTGGAGGTCTTCTAGTCCAACCCCCTGATTAAGCAGGAAACCCTACATCACTTCAGACAAATGGTTATTCAATCTCTTCTTAAAAACTTCCCGTGTTGGAACATTTACAACTTCTGGAGGCAAGTTGTTCCACTGATTAATTGTTCTAACTGTCAGGAAATTTCTCCTTAGTTCTAGGATGCTTCTCTCCTTGATTAATTTCCATCCGTTGCTTCTTGTCCTGCCCTCAAGTGCTTTGGAGAATAGCTTGACTCCATCTTCTTTGTGGCAACCCCTGAGATGTTGGAACACTGCTATCATGTCTCCCCTAGTCCTTCTTTTTATTAAACTAGATATACCCAGTTCCTGCAACCGTTCTTCATATGTTTTAGCCTCCAGTCCCCTAATCCTCTTTGTTGCTCTTCTCTGCACTCTTTCTAGAGTCTCAACATCTTTTTTACATCGTGGCGACCAAAACTGAATACAATATTCCAAGTGTGGCCTTATCAAGGCCTTATAAAGTGGTATTAAGGCTTCACATGATCTTGATTCTATCCCTCTGTTTATACAGCACAGAATTGTGTTGGCTTTTTTGGCAGCTGCTGCACACTGCTGGCTCATATCTAAATGGTTGTCCACTAGGATAGAAGAGATCTGCTTCCCACCCCACCCCAATCCTATCCTAAGGATAAGTACTGAATTGGAAGTAGAACCTCATTCATTGGCTGTCCTTCAATAATATGGCCAGGTGAATTCCTCTCCTTATCAATCCAGAGGCTTTCATGGGCTGGCACTACATTATTCAGGATGTCTAAGTTGTTTAGCTGGCAACCTTGGTTTTACTCTTCCTAGTTTCCACAGAGAAGGCTGGGGGAGATTGAGTGACCATTCAGCACACCCTACAGACACAGCCTGCTAAGGTTGAGCAACAAGTGAGGGTTTTAATCCCAGCTTCTTGGATCATTGACACATCACCTAAATTGACCATGCCTAGCCCTTCAAAAATGCTACTTCTTGTAACCTTAAAGAGTGTGACTAATGAACCTGATTCTTCATTAAAATGTCTCATAATCCAAAAATAGCAGATGATGGGATTTCTAGGAATCCTAAACACAGTTCAAAACAATTTAGGAGACAATGTTGTAAACTGCTGACTGAAAGCTCTTGTGAAGAGTCCTAGTACTTCACCAAAAGGCCAATGGGAAGACAAAGAGTAAAGGGGGCTCTGCTCTAACAAACTTTGAGAAATAATTGAATTTTAGATGGGAAATTTCACTTGCTGGAATTCCTGAAACTGTGTTTTTTTCTTCTCAATAAAGCTGACTAAAGAAACTCTGTAACTAAGATGCATAGAAAAGAATGACTGTGGGCTGGGGTGGAGGCTGAAGGACTCCATGCAACCTATGGCTCCAGAAATACATGTTAACCGAAGTTAACAGAATAGGAGTTGGAAGGGATCTTGGAGGTCTTCTAATCCAACCCTACACTATTCCAGATATATATAAAATTATATATCAATGGAAAGATAATTTAATCAAGAGAGTCATGCAATAACTTTTATGAAGGATTTGCTATTAGAATAGCAGTTACAGGATAAAGAAGAAAAGTGAAACACATAAAAAAAATGAGATATACAAAAATTATCACCACGTCAGTTAACACTTAGTTGGGTAACTTTAGCATGAATGTCGGCCTTACAACGTCTTCCCATGGAGTTCTGCAGCTGTTATAATGTGAAGCCAAGGTTGAATGATGGCTTCTATTAACTGGGTTTTGTTGCTGGGTCGCTTCTGACTAACCAGTTTCTTGAGTCGGCTCCATCGATTTTCAGTTGGGTTAAGGTCAGGCCATTCCAGCAATGGAATAGGATTATCTTGAAACTCCCCCCGAAAAAATGGTGTTGTTAGCCATCAAACCTCAAAAATACACTTTTCCCAAAAGGTTTCCACAATTTTGACCACTACTATAGATAGGACAACTGCTCACACTGTTGCTTTTAACAAAATGAACAAACCTGGCTGTCCTTTCAGTTATTCTTAAGTTTTCATTTATTATAAATAAATACATTATATTATTCATTGGATTTCTATCTCAACCTATGGCTCCAGAAATACACGTTATCCGGAGTTAACAGAATAGGAGTTAGATGAGATCTTGGAGGTCTTCTAATCCAACCCTATACTATTCCAGACAATTGGCAGTCCAATCTCTTTTTAAAAGCTTCCAGTGATGGAGCACCCACAACTTCTGGAGGCAAGCCATTCCACTGATTAACTGTTCTCACTGTTAGGAAATTTCTCCTGAGTTCTGGGTTGTTTCCCTCCTTGATTCGTTTCCATCCATTGTTTCTTGTCTTGCCTTCTGTTGCAATAACCTAATCTCACCCTGTAGCTCCCAGAACTAGGAAAATGTAATGCACAGTAAACAGTGGTGAAATTCAGCTGGTTCTATCAGGCTCACACGATTGGATAGTTTCGGTGGCGAGAGGCTCCACCCACCCGCCTGGACATCATCACGTCCCATTTTTGACCCTCTGTGCATGCGCCAGTGGTGGGTTAACCCCGGTTCGCACCGGTTCTATAGAACCGGTAGTAAAACCAGCGGGAGGCTCCGCCCACTGACCCCGACATCATCAGAACGCTTCTGTGCTTGCACAGAAGAGCGAGCAAGCAAGCACACGAGCGAAGTGAGCCCGTGTGCATGGCCCTATTGCGAACCAGTAGTAAAGGTAAGTAGAACCCACCCCTGCTGTGCACGCTCACATTTGCGAACCGGTAGCGAAGGTAAGTGAATGCCACCCCGATAGTAGAGTTGGGGGCAGCCAAAGGTATCATGACTCTTACCCATGTTCTTCTCAGATTTTCTTTGGTGTAGTAACTTCCAAAGCAGTGGAGAAAGAAAGCAGCGTGAAACATGATGAATGGTGTTCCCCAAAGCATCAAAAAGGAATAGCAATCTGGGAATAACAGAGTAGATACTTCTAAGAAGCAGACTTGGCTTCAAATATCTTCCTCCAATACTCAGACATTGGCCAGATACCTCTAAATTGCTGTAAAATTATTATTTTTGTTGTGACGAAAGGAGGAAACGGCAAATTATATGTCATAATCTTAACTGGATTTTGGAGATGTAATGTAATGTAATGGGAATTAAATCAGATCTTAAATTGTCCTGCTGTTTTCTTTCTCCTGGTCCTGTCCACTTTTTGCACTCTCATGATGTTCGTCCATCGTTTTCAAAGAGGACCTTGACATCTAACCAGCCATGGGCCGTCCATGGTGTGTCTGCAGATGGCTGGTAAGGCTTATACGGGCATGGGATGCTCTACCACACATGTTGGGCAGACATGTGTGGGTACCACAGTTGCAGCATTTGTAGCTCTGGCTTTGCAGAGGGCTTGCTTCTCTTTTTTTTTTTAATTTGATTTATATGCCGCCCTTCTCCGGAGACTCAGGGCGGCTTACAATGCGTTAAGCAATAGCCTTCATACTTTTGTATATTTATACAAAGTCAGCTTATTGCCCCCACAAACTGGGTCCTCAATTTACCCACCTTAGAAAGGATGGAAGGCTGAGTCGACCTTGAGCCTGGCTAGGATTGAACTCGCAGAAATTGCAGGCAGCTGGATCTTAATTGTTGTCTTTAGTAGGAGGCATTAGCCCTCTACGCTACACAGGCTCCTGTGCTATGGTTGTCCTGTCTTCAAATGTCTGGCAGCCTTGGTGGATCAGCGTGCGCCATGTCAATCGATCTTGTGCCAGGATTTCCCAGGAGGTAGTGTCAATATCCAGGGACTTGAGAGAGGCCTTCAGCATGTCTTTGTATCACCTCCTTTGTCCCCCGTGTGATCGCTTTCCTCGAGACAGCTCACCATAGAGGAGCTGTTTGGGGATGCAGTGGTCTGGCATCCTTACAACATGGCCTGCCCAGCGTATCTGTCTGGGTTTTCATCATCAGAGTGTCAACTGATGGCAGGCCTGCTCCGGAGAGGACCTCTGCATCTGGCACCTTGTCCTGCCACCGGATCAGAATGTAGGTTCTACTTATCTTTACTACCGGTTCTCATCGCGCCTGCAGGCGCTCTTCTGCACATGCATGGATCCCCTATGATGACATCCAGGTCAGTGGGTGGAGCCTTCCAAAGGTTTTACTACCGGTTCTTGCAAACCGGTCCATACCGTGGGCAAGCCACCACTGCACCGGATCCTCAGAAGTCAGGTCGTGTGGGAGTGGTTCAATTGCTTAGCTGCCTCCTGTATACAGTCCAAGTCTCACTGGCCTACATCAGGGTAGTTAGCACTACTGCTCGGTAGACTTTGAGCTTTGTAGCAAGGCTTATTCCATGGCGGTCCCACACGTGAGTCAGTAGTGGCATTCTCATAGCACACAACTCACGGGCAGAGGGCAGGCCTCAGTCTCAAACAAATCGTAAATTTCTGGTTGTGCCTAGCCATAGTCCCATGGGATGACCTGGTAACCACTTCCTACAACACTTCCTTCAACTGTCCCCTTTTAACCACTTCTTACAATGACTTCCCTCAACCACTTCCTACTACTACTTCCTACAAACCCTGTGTAGGAAGTTCTCCTTACCCAACGTTTATGAGGACTTCCTTCAACCACTTCCTTCAACCACTTCCTACTACTACTTCCTACAAACCCTGCGTAGGAAGTTCTCCTTACCCAACATTTATGGGGAGGGTTCTAATAAACTGAACGAGTTTCCTATGAATTTTATCCATCGCGAACTAACGGCTACTTATTCTGGATTCTAGGTTTGTAACTCCTGGGCTGTTTTGGAATTCTTCAGCTTGAAGGATATCTTTAGCCATACAAAAATACTTCCTGCATTTTGCTGTGGCCTGGGTGCAGATTGTAATTTAGGTGTGTTAGTATTTATGGCCCATGAGCCAAGCTATTTAAAGCCCTGCCAAATATGAACTGCTCTTTAGCAGAGACAAACATAACCCAGGGAAAGGTGCAGCCTTTGGGGTGGTTCTCTACCTCTGGTCTGTGTTTGAGAGTGAAGGTGGTGCAGGATGGGTGAAAATAGAAGTAGGGTCAGATATCAGGCAGAGGTCAAAAGGGCTGCTGTCTCATTAGGAAGTATCAGTGGAGGTGCTTTCTTTCCATAGAGTAAGGCATCCATAATGACAATAGCAATAGCACTTAGATTTATATACCACTTCACAGTGCTTTCCAGCCCTCTCTAAGTCAGCCTCTTGCCCCCAAGAATCTGGCTCCCCATTTCACCCACCTCGGAAGGATGGAAGGCTGAGTCAACCTTGAGCCGGTCAGGATCGAACTCCTGGCAGGCAGCAGAATTAGCCTGCAATACTGTATTCTAACAGGAAGGAAGGAAGGAAGGAAGGAAGGAAGGAAGGAAGGAAGGAAGGAAGGAAGGAAGGAAGGAAGGAAGGAAGGAAGGAAGGAAGGAAGGAAGGAAGGAAGGAAGGAAGGAAGGAAGGAAGATAGCAATAGCACTTAGATTTATATACCACTTCACAGTGCTTTACAGCCCTCTCTAAGCAGTTTACAGAGTCAGCCTCTTGCCCCCAACAATCTGGATCCTCATTTTACCTACCTCGGAAGGATGGAAGGCTGAGTCAACCTTGAGCCTGGTGAGATTTGATCTGCCAAACTGCTGGCAGCTGGTGGTTAGCAGAAGTAGCCTGCAGTACTGCACTTTAACCACTGCGCCACCACGACTCTTGGTTCTGATCCTGGTTCAGCCTTTTACTAGTAAGCAAAATAAAACCAGAAAACAATTGGTCAGAGTCTTGATTGACAAAGCTTTCCATATAAATGCCCTACAGTCTTGTAGAGTGGAAATTCCGGGAGCAGTAATTTCAGAATGGATTGAGATTTTGGCGGCAGCAATCCTAAATGGCATTAACAGAGGGATACAATCAAGATCAAGTGAGGTACTAATACCACTCTGTAAAGGCTTAGTAAGACCACACCTAGAATACTGCATCCAGATTTGGTTGCCACACTCTAAAAAAGATGTTGAGACTCTAGAAAAAGTGCAGAGAAGAGCAACCAAGAGGATTAGACAGCTAAGAACATGGGATTGGAGCTATTTAGACCCTCAGCTTTCTGTGCAGTCTGTGGTGCTATTGTCAGGTTTGTCTGGGGTATTACTTCGAACCCTGACATCTATGTGTTCTCATGGGAAGCTTTTGTGGGCCATTTCAGCAGCCAGAAGTTGTCATCTGTAGATACTATTAACAGGTTGCTTCCCCAGTGATGTCCACTGGAGCCTTCAGTTAAAGGTATTTTGTTTAATTGTTAAATTCTGCCCCCCAAAAATCTACTTGAAATGATGTAGGTTAGAAAAACCAACATCTTGTTAAGATTTCATGACCTTCTGAAACTTGGGCCATTTTTAGAAAATGATTTCTTACTATATGCTATAATAATATGAAGGCAAGCAAGGAATATCTCCTGTAGTACCTACACCAGTGGTCCCCACGGATTTATATTGATAGGGATAGATTTGAGATGAGAAGGAAGACTATCCTTCATCCATGTCATCTCTTCAAGCCCTGATGGGCCATGGGTCATGATGTGAGAGCGCTATCATGATATGCTTCACAATTTCAGAAAGAATGCACAGAAGCACACACCCATGCGAGCAAAGCGAACACGCTTGTGTGCTCCCATTGCAAACCAATAGTAAAGGTAAGTAGAACTCACCCCTGATCTGAGCAAACTCTTTAATATCATTCTGAATATCCTAATAAATTGCTTTTGGATCCTCACTGTCCTAGTCCAAAGTTGGACCCAGTGTTCTTCCCCAGCTACAGACCCCAAAGAACACAGCACACACAGAGTCTGTACAAACCTTAATTTTTTAATTAAGGACTACTAATGAGCTTTCTTAGTAGTCGTTCGAACACAAGTACAGTTTAAATCAGTCTTTTCTGAACAAGGGCTGTTAATTTAACTTCATTAACAGCTGACAAGAATCCAAAGAATAGTAACACAATTCTGAGGCATAGTATTTCAGATAACCGTAATCTTACTGTGGTTGGCAGAATGCCCAGAAGCAATTTGCAGGAAAACTGACAAGAGAAAAACAAGAGCCGAATCAAACGTTTCTGGAATCAAGACGCGAAGGAATATGAACAAAGTTGTTTCCTGCAAATTGCATCAGTCGGCGTCCTTCCTTAAATAGGCTAGGGGAGTGGCCAATTAGCCCCACACTTACTCTTGAGGAGACTTCCTCCTGAGGAGCCACTCCTGCCTTTTAACAGCTCTGCGCGCTCGTGCATCAAGAAGAGGCTCCTCCTCTTCTTCCTCTTCACTTACGGGAGCTTCTGGAGGTTCTGAAGGCCCTGGCTGAATCCCTGCCTCTGGCACCACATCTTCTCCAGCCTCCTCATTGTCTGACTCGAGTGCCAGCTGCACAGGCTGCTGGTGCAGCACCACACCAGCCTCCTCGCTGTCGGAATCAGCTACTAGCTGCACAGGCTGCTGATGGGCCACAACACCCAGCATGCCAAAACCAAAAATGAAAACTGTAGAAGTAAAATGGAAACCAGAAGCAACAGCAGTAGCGGTCCAAGGGGGAATTATGGAGGATAGTCCATTTTTTTAAAAAAAACCCAACCCACTAAAGGTCTAAACCCAGAATTTATAAAACCTTCCAAGGTAGAAAACTACTAAGTTAGAACTGAAATCTAACAGATCAACCACAGGGGAACCTCAGAAATCATGGAGCTCTCCAGTTTATAGGTCAAATCTATATAATTCCTGATTTTTTTGGCTGACTTCCTTTAGGCACTCTAAAATGGGCGCAGGATGATGGTCTCAGGGGCAGCCACCCGAGCTTCCAGCTGGCACTGAAGCACACATGCTAACCTTCTCTAGCAGCAGAGACAGGATGCTTGGTTAAGCTCAAACTGCTGGATTCAAGCCAAGGAAACATCTGGCCAAATTAGAATCAATCATAGAGAACAGCCCAGTCTGGATGGATCCCAAAGCTGAGGAGGGGCAGGAGGGGGAGGGAAGGAATAGGGAGAGGGAGGTAGAGAGAGAGAAAGAACTGTCTCATCCCAAGGCTCTTTGGGGTTAGAAAGGCCAAAATGTAATAATTGCTGTCAGGGGGAATGTGTGCTTCGCAGGCACAGATGGGGCTTACCTGCATCCGACAAAACCCTTTTCATTGAAAGAAGCAAAGGGGGCTTCCATCGATGGTCGAAAAGCAAGCACACACATAGCATAGTCATTGCCTGCTTTGCTAATGCACGAGAAAGAACTTTTATTCAAAAGAAGTGAGTTTGAACCCTGAAATCCAGGTTTTGGGGTTTTTTTAGAAAAAATGTTGTTTCTGCTTAATCCACACTCTAAGGATCCCGAGGAAGGGACCCCAGAAACCATTAATCACCTCCTTTGCAAATCCACACGATTTCTCAACAAATGAAAGATGAAACATGCTGTGAGTTTTAACATCGAGACTTTGATAGCCATGGTGGCATAGTGGTTAGAATGCGGTATTGCAGCGAATTCTGCCCACTGCCAGCAGTTCAATCCTCACCGGCTCAAGGCTGACTCACCCTTCCATCCTTGTGAGGTGGGTAACAGGAAGACCCAGATTGTTGGGGGACAATAGGTTGACTCTGTAAACCGCTTAGAGAGGGCTGTAAAACACTGTGAAGTGGTATATAAGCGGAGGTGAGCTGCTAGGGGTTTGCGGGAGTTCAGGAGAACCTCTAGCTGAGATTCTGTGCAGTTGGAAGAACCCCCAAATCCCACTCCTGGCCGGCCCCTCCCATCCCACCCCACCCCTCCCAGGAATCCCATGTGGCCCATTTTGAATGCAGGTAAGTGCATGGCGCGCATGGAGGCTCGGGGAGGGCAAAAAACTGGCGTACTGGAAGTTTGGGAAGACCAGAAACAGGCCTGTTTCTAGCCTCCAGAAGGCCCCTGGAGCCTGGGGAGGCTTTTTTTTGCCCTCCTGGAGGCTCGAGGAAACCCTCTGGAGCCCAGGCAGGGCAAAAACGCCTCTCCCACTGTGGTGCAGGAGGCCAACAGGCCATGCCCACCATGGCCATGCCCACCCAGCCACAGGGCACCAAAACCCCTTGCTAAAATTTTTGAAGCTAACATTTTTGAAGCCCACCCCTGACCAGAAACCGTTAATAACCTCCTTTGCAATTCCACAACATTTCTCAACAAATGAAAGGTGAAATATGCTGCAAGCTTTAAAGATCAAGACTTCGATAGCCATGGTGGCACAGTGGTTGGAATGCAGTATTGCAGCTAATTCTGCCCACCGTTAGCAGTTCGATCCTGACCGGCTCAAGGTTGTCTCAGCCTTCCATCCTCGCGAGGTCGGTAAAACGAGGACCCAGATTGTTGATATGCTGACTCTGTAAACCGCTTAGAGAGGGCTGTAAAAGCACTGTGAAGCAGTATATAAGTCTAAGTGCAATGGCTATTGCTATTTTTGACCAGTCACAGAATGAAACCTGAAAAATTGCCAGATATTAATAAACCCAATAATAAGGAGCATTACCTTGAAAACAGAGGTGGGTTTGACATAATTTTACCACCGGTTTGCCGTACACCAAAAATGTGAGCATGCACCATTGACGCATGAGCTTTCCTCGCACTTGCGGCTAACATACATGCGCGCAGCTTAGAAAGCATGGCTAAATAGGACGGCATGCATTGGAAAGCAAGCAGATTGAGGTGGTGGTGGAGGAGGAATCGAGGTCTCCTCTCAATCAGCCCTCAAAAGAGGCTGCTGGGTGGGCCTCTGTAAACAGAGGGAACCAAAAAAGAAAAACCAACCCAATCTTAATAGGAGGACAAAGAATATTCATCAATTCAGAATATTTATTTGACTTTGACTGGAAGTTTTCAATCAAGCTCTGGGTTCATTGGTTGGCAAAGCCAGGTTATTAGATTGCTAGATCTATAGATTGTTCACCAATATAAAAAGTTTCATAGATGGCATATGCCACAAGAGAAGTTAGCAAAAATGTTAAAAGATAAATCAGTGAAATGTTGGACATGTCACCAACTACCAGTATCTTATTATCATATGTGGAGGACATATTCTGAAGCAAAAAATTATTGGAATAAAATTAAAATTTGGCTGGAAGAAATGACACAAATACATACTGAATTTAAACCAGAGTTGTTCCTACTGGATATCCTACCAGATAAAATTAAAAAGGAATATATTTATTGGATTATACATGTAATAACAGCTGCAAGAATTGTTTATGCTCAAAATTGGAAACGAGAAAATACCTGTGGAAGATGAAGTAATAAAAATTTTTTTAGATTGTGCAGAAATGAATTGATTAACCTTGTTGATTAAAAGATCAGAGTATCAGAATATTTTAGAACATGGAGTTATTTTTGTTGTTGGTTGGAAAAGAGATATAAATGATTAATTTTATAACTACGTATAAAAATTTGATAGTAAGAATATGACTACAGGAATGAATTTTTACAGTGGATTGGATGACGATTAAAATAGAAGAAACTGTTGAAACAAGAAGAACAAAAAGAAAAGTAGAAGTCAACACCGAGATGTCACAGGAGAGGGATGATTGATGTTAAAATGTTTATTTGTTTTATATTAAAAAAATGTATGATATTTACTAGAGGTTAAACTGGAAGAAGAAGTTAAAGAAACAATGCTTGCTTGGGGGGGAAATTTTGAACGTGGAATTGACTTAGAGAAATGGCAAAAATTGTGGTCACAAAATTATAAAATGATAATGTCAACTGCATATAAAGAAAAATTGTATAAGATGTTTTACAGGTGGCATCTACCCCTGACGAGAATAGTCAGAATGTTCAAGAACAAATCTGAAAAGCGTTGGAAATGTTATCAGATACCAGGCTCATACTACCATATGTGA
Source organism: Coluber constrictor foxii (assembly GCA_038048745.1). NCBI lineage: Eukaryota > Metazoa > Chordata > Lepidosauria > Squamata > Colubridae > Coluber > Coluber constrictor. The sequence continues at coordinate 24,687,215 of CM075967.1, forward strand.
TGGACATGTGTAGAAGCCAAAAGATACTGGACTAAAATCCACACGTGGTTGGAAAAAATGATAAAAAAACACATAGACTTTAAACGAGAGATTTTTTTTATTAGGGATTATGCCAGAAACATACAATAGAGAATTGAGATATTTGATTGTGAAATGTATTAACAGCGGCTAGAATTGTGTTTGCTAAAAACTGGAAAAATGAGAAAATACCAACGCAAGATGAAGTTTTTAAGAAAATTATGGAATGTGCTGAAATGAGCAAATTGACATTTGAACTTAGAGAACAAGAAGATAAACAATGCTATAAGATATGTGATTTATTTTATCAATGGCTCGATAATAAAACATGGAAATGAAATATGAAATGGATGTTATAATATAATATTTGAAAATATTTTTTATAAGACGAGAAAGCCATAGTTAAAGAAATGACTAATGAGGATAATATTACAAAGATATTTATTAGACTGATAATATGAGAAATTGGATAATTAGTAAGTTATGAATATGGTGAGGAAGCACAAAAGACTTGTAACTGACCACACACTGTCTGCAATTTAATGGATGATGGATTTATGTTTTGTTTAAAAATAAAACATTTTTTTAAAAAAGATTGCTAAACTGTTTAAACGATATGCTCAAAAAAAATGATTAATGAGGTGCCTTCAAATTATTGTCCACTCTTAGAGACCAAGTAGATAAATCTATGTGGTCTTTCAGATCTTCCAATGGTGCCTTCATTACCATTGCAATTGAGCGCATCCATCTTGTGGCTGCTCAATTTTTTCCTTCTTTCCTTCTACTTTTCCCAGTTTTCTCCAAAAAGTTAGAACTTCATATAATGCTTAAGATCATTTGACTCCGGGCATTGATGCCTCAAATGAGAACTCAGGGTTATTTGCAGAGGTGGGATTCACTTATCTTCCCTATGTGAGCATGCATGCCTTCCATGTATGCTCGGCCTTCTGTGCATGCCTTCCACGCGTGTGCATAGCCTCCAAAACAAGACAAAATAGCACCGCATTACATCTGGGCGGGTAGGCGGAGCCTACTGCAGTTGCCGCTACCAATTTGCCCGAACCGGACATAACCAGCTAAATCCCACCACTGGTTATTTGTTTGATGATCCATTGATTTCTTTTCTTCACTGTCTACAGTATTCTCGTGACCAACATCTTAGCCACTGAGCCACTGCGTTTCACATATACAGGAGTCTATAAAATACCTGCGTGTATTTTTAAAGAATCTGCCGACTGAAATACTGCTGCGTTGCAGGCAGGAGAATCTAATCAAGAAGTCGTCTGACTCCAAAAATGAGAACCAGGTGAGCAAAATATAATATTTGCTCTTGCAGAGCAGAGCAAACAGACAAGGAGAGATACACAGGCTACGTTCTTCATCCAGGATGTCCAGTTCAATAAAACAAACAAAAAAGTGATTTACTCCTCTTTTTTTTATCCGTTACGGGGACATTATTTCTTGTCTTCTAGCTTTTATTCCTCATTAAAAAAAAAATCAACCCCCTCCAATTTAGCCATTTAAATCTCCAGATTTGTGAAAGTGGTGGATACAAATGCCATGCTCCACATCCTACAGGATTACTCACCGTGCTGTAGCCAGGTTGTGAAAGATTGACCTAGATTAGCTGAGAGTTATTTTAATCCCTGGGAGTAAATAAATATCTCCGGAAGATCCAGGGCTAACAAGGAAGGTTTCTGAATGACTCAAAAGCTGGCTCTACTAAATGGGGAAACATTGTAGGCTTTGTCAATAAATTAATGTAAGTGTCCTAAGCAGAACACAATGTGCCTGGGTGGATTAATGAAAATTTGTCTTCATCCAGACTCTGGCAATGATGTGTGATTCATCTGTTACTCTGCCAAATTGAATTCCTATAATTTGTGCCATCATGTGTGAACCCATTTAATTCCATTTATCATAGAAGTGGTAATACCACTTTATACTGCACTAGCAATATATTGTTCTGCTCATCGTGATTCAAAGAAGATGCTGAGATCCTAGACAGGGGGCAACAAAGAAGACTGGAAGGTAAATTGTATGACGAAGGGTTGAAGGAGCTGGGTATGTCTAGGCCTATGATGGCGAACCTATGGCACTTGCGCCACAGGTGCCACATGGAGCCGTATTGGTGGGCACACAAAACATTTGCTAGACCAGTTCTCGAATACAGCTCATCTGTCTGGAACCCGCACTGTATATCGGACATTTTTACAATTGAGAGAGTCCAGAGATATTTTACAAGGAGAGTCCTCCACTCCTCTGCTCAGAACAGAACACCTTATTTATTTATTTATTTATTTATTTATTTATTTATTTATTTATTTATTTATTTATTTATTTATTTATTTATTTATTTATTTATTTATTCATTCATTCATTCATTCATTCATTCATTCATTCATTCATTCATTCATTCATTCATTCATTTATTTATTTATTTATTTATTGGTTCGATTTATATGCCGTCCTTCTCCTGAGATGCAGGGCGTCTTACAATGCGTTAAGCAATAGCCTTCATACTTTTGTATATACCTGCTTAGTAGGGCTTCCCCCCCACCCCCCCAAGCGGTGTTCTTTTTTTTTTTTAATACAAAGTTAGCTTATTGCCCCCACAATCTGGGTCCTTATTTTACCTACCTCGGAAGGATGGAAGGCTGAGTCAACCTTGAGCCTGGTGAGATTTGAACTCGCAGTAATTGCAGGCATCTGTCAGCTAAGTGCTACTTTAACAGCACTTTAGTCCGCTGCACCACCAAGTTCTCTTATGCCACCAGGCTTGAAATTTTGGGCTTAGACAACTTAGAACTATGCCAACTTTGGTCTGACCTAAGCGCAGTACATAAAATTATCTGCCACAATGTCCTATCTGTCAATGACTACTTCAGCTTCAACTGCAATAATACACGAGAAAATAATAGATACAAACTCAAGGTAAACCGCTCCAAACTCGATTGCAGAAAATATGACTTCAGCAACAGAGTGGTCAATGCCTGGAATGCTCTACCTGACTCTGTGGTTTCATCCCCAAACCCCCAAAACTTGAACCTTAGACTGTCTACTGTTGACCTCATCCCATTCCTAAGAGGTTTGTAAGGGGTGTGCATAAGCACACCAGCATGCCTACCATCCCTGTCCTAATATTCCTTTTTATTCTTACTCTTTTCATGTATTCAAATTATGTTTATACTTTTACCTGTTATCTTATATATGCTTGAAAAATACATAAATAAAATAAAAATAAATAAAAATGTATCTCCTTTAGAGTGGAAGAGTAGCGACATTTTGGCTCTGAGGGCATAAATGACTTTACGCAAGGAGCAAATCTCCTCGCTCTTGACCAAATTCTTGTTTGCCTTCTTCTGTTCCTCAAAATCATTAGAGTTGATAATTTGAAGCATCTCAGTGGTTCCTTCAAAGCCATAAACATCTTGCAGTGAGTTCCATTAAAGATGAAATTTATTATGCATTGAACAAGAAAATGGGAGGAATGGAATGTAAATTAGGGTGTGAGTCAAAGGCACTCAGAGATTGTTGAATCTGCTACATTTGGAGCTCAGCATTTATCCACCAATCTATAAGGCATTCCACAAAATGGTACCTGTGGGAGGACATGTACAATTGGGGAATGTTTAGACTAATTTCACAATTCTGATTAGATTTCTGCTAATCAAAAGTGTGTTTTGTTCTCATAGCAGACTAAGCCATGATTTGTTTAGTTTCAAATATGTCCTGAGTTCACAAATTACCCTAAATCCTAAACCATGATTTGCAATCTGTTGGCCGGGTATCCAAAACATACTAAGAAGAAACCAAAAGAACACCATATTTTATCCTACAATATAGTATGAATAAGAGTGTAGGGATAGCAATAGCACTTAGACTTATATACCACTTCAAAGTGTTTTACAGCCCTCTCTAAGCAGTTTACAGAGTCAGTCTATTGGCCCCAACAATCTCGGTCCTCATTTTACCCACCTTGGAAGGAGGGAAGGCTGAGTCAACCTTGAGCCAGTCAGGATCGAACTGCTGGCAGTGGGCAGAGTTAGATTGCAAAACTGCATTCTAAGCCCTGTGCTACCATGGTTAAGGGATAGAATAACAGAGGCCATGTTCACATGCTTACACATGGTTAAGATAATCAAAGGTTTATTTAACTACCTTGATTTTCTGGGTTTCTTTGAATAACCACATACTGTAGATGAAGTTGATGCAACATGGTCAGCTGAAATTAGGTTGACTAGCTAATCCCAGCTTTTAGGGCTCATTTCACAAGTCAGGGTGATCCCAGCAACGGCAGAATTTTGAGTAAAGTTCATTCCCTTAGTTCAGTCATGGCTTTGCCTTCAAGTCTAACTTATCTTGCAGCATAATTGGGACAATCAAACAAAGAAGAAGACAGAGGACACTGCCCTTAACTTGTAGAAGGTAAAAATAAAGTCCTAGCCACTGGATCTCAAAATTAGGTGGATCTTATGGAAACAACGATCTATTTTGGGGGAACAATATGACTGAATGTGTTGGTAACTACCCTCTTCCAATACATTTTAATACTTACAGTGTAGACCTGTTTAATTCCCTGGGATCCCCTGCTAACTAGCCCAAATCTGACTAGCTTCCAAGTCTAGACAAAGTCTGCCTGACATAAATGTGATCCATCAGTCAGATCTCTAGCAACTCTTATATCAAGTAGATGGATATGAAACGCAAGGATGGGTCAAGGACACCATGTTCTCTTCGCTGATGATGTAAAACTACTCAACACCACCAACAATGCCACTACCCTTCAAAAAGATCTTGACTATGTGTCAGATTGGTCTAACAAGTGGCAACTTCAAATCTCAATCAACAAATACTCTGTCTTGCACAATGGCAAAAAAAAAATCAGAACATAAAATACAAATTAGATGGACATGACCTTGTAGATGACCCTCACTCTGTCAAGGACCTTGGCGTACTCATTTATAAAGATCTAAGTGCCAGAGCCAACTGTCACAACATTGCCAAAAAGGCATTAAGAATTGTTAACCTAACCTTGCATAGCTTCTTCTCTGGTAATATTGCATTACTAACTAGAGTATACAAAACCTTTGCTAGACCTGTTCTCGAATACAGCTCATCTGTCTGGAACCCGCACTGCATATCGGACATTAATACAATCGAGATAGTCCAGAGATATTTCATGAGGAGAGTCCTCCATTCCTCTACCCTCAATAAAATACCTTATGCCACCAGATTTGAAATTTTGGGCTTAGACAACTACGCCAACTTCATTCCGACCTGAGCATAGTACATAAAATTACCTGCACAATGTCCTACCTGTCAATGACTACTTCAGCTTCAACCACAACAATACACGAGCAAATAATAGATACAAACTCAAGGTAAACTGCTCCAAACCCAATTTCAGAAAATACGACTTCAGCAACAGAGTGGTCAATGCCTGGAATGCACTACCTGACTCTGTAATTTCTTCCCCAAACCCCCAAAACTTTAACCTTAAACTGCCTACTGTTGACCTCACCCCATTCCTAAGAGGTCTGTAAGGGGTGTGCATAAGCACACCAGCGTGCCTACCATCCCTGTCCTAATATCCCTTTTTACTCACATCCTTTTCATGTATTCAAATTATGTTTATACTTTTACCTGTTATCTCATATATGCTTAACAAACAAACAAACAAACAAACAAATAATAAAAATGTTACAGAACTCCTTGGCAGGAGGCAGCCTAGGCCAGGGGTCGGCAAACTTAAGCACTCAAAGAGCCACAAAGATCCTAACTGGAAGCCCCCCGTTCAATTCTGGAGCTGACCGGAAGTCCATTTCCCCCACCATAGAGTCTCCTCCTAGCACGGTGTCAGTTTTCCTCTATCTGTCCTAACCAAAAACGCTATCAATTGTGGACCCAACCGGCGACAAGGAGCCACAACAGAGGGATGAAGGAGCCACATGCGGCTCCAGAGCCGCAGGTTGCTGACCTCTGAGCTAGATGGAAAGATCCTTGATGAGATGAAGGGATAGTAAAGCAGAAGGTCACAGAGAAAACATGGCAGAGGGGGGAAAAAGATGAAATCCTTTTTGCAGGATGGATCACTAGAGAGCTCTTCAAACTTCTCTCCATCTGAGGTCCTTAGCAAATGTGGATGGAATAAGATGTTGGGGAGGGGGGAGACAAGAGGAAGCTTTCCCTTGTAGCAAAATCATATTGCAGATCAGGAAGGAAGGAAGTGCTTGCTCAGTGATACAGCTTTAAAAAAATAGAGGAAATGAATGACTTCTCCAAAACCTTTCCCACTCCTGGGAACATTTAAGAACATTTAAGGAGTGTCTGTGAGGAAGTGTTCCAGAAATTCTCCCTTCATACCTTCTCAGTTACAGTTTGGGTTGCTCCGTGTTCATCTTTTTTAAAAAAATTATTATTTTTTAATTATTTTTCCCTGCATTATAGTTAAAACCCAAATAAATCTTCATCTGACAAACAATACCCTGTCTTGAAACACTCTGCCATGCCCAGAAAGATGACAGGTGTGTAATACATTATTATGTTGTCTTGTGTCACACTGTCACATGTACCACTCCTGGTTGAAGAAAAATATACATACAAAAAACTACGATAAGAGAAGAAAGCAAATATATATATATATATGTTTTTGTAGATGTTCAAGGGTAGAGGTATGCAAGTTTTGGCGTATTCAGGTCTTTTCCCGTGTAAGATTGAGAGTATCTTGGCGATGATTCGATGAGGTCTCACTCATCATCTTCAGGCTGGTGTCTTCGGCTTTGTGCTTTCCTCGTTTTCTCGATAGAAAAATACTTAATCTCTCTCGCATGGCTCAAGCTGATGAAGGGAGGAGAACTTGTGGCTCAGAGGTTAATACAACTGCCTAACATGCAGGCAACCCTAGTTCGAATCCAAGTATGGGTATGGTTAGCTGATGAGAGCTAAATAGCTTGAAATAGATCTATACTAGTCTCCCTTTATTTCTTTATCAGTGAAATATAAATTTGTGTGTGTGTAGGTCTTTGGCTTTTGGGTTTTCTCCCGCGTAAAATTGGAAGTGTCTTGGCAACGTTTTGACAAAGTCTCATTCGTCATCTTCAGGCTGGTGTTCTCAGCTTGGTGCTTCCAGGAGCAATGTGAGATCGCTGCTGTTTCTTCCTTTTAACTGCTAGTGTGGGTGGGAGCTTATTGGGTGGGAGCTAGGCTGTGTTCTGATTGGGTGGAGGTGTGTTATGATTGGATGGGGGCTTGGCTGTGCTCTGATTGGATGGGGGGTTGGTTGTGCTCTGATTGGCTGGGGGGGTGTTCTGTTTGGGTGGGGGCTTGGTTGTGCTTGGTTTAGTCTGAGTTGCAGGGGGATTTGAGCTGGTGAGCTGCATTGTTGTTGTTTGGCTTTGTGTTTGTAGCCGTGCCAGATCTTCATGGTGGGTGTCAATCTGCTTCAAGTATGGATTGGAGGGGTTTAAGGTGGCTAATGATGCAGCTGCGGTCTGGCTTCTGGTCCTTGGTCGTGCCTCATTATCAGTGTGGGTTTGAGTCTGCTTTCGGTGTGGATGTGTGGTGGTGACATCCTGTGTGGCTCTCGTGAGTGTGGGTCTGGTGTCATTCCTCGTGTTAGGGACTCGTTTGTCAATAAGGGCAGGTTTCCAAATGGCTAGTGGGAGTGGGAGCCCAATCAGCTCCCACTCCCACTAGCAGTTAAAAGGAAGAAACAGCTGCGATCTCACATTGCTCCTGGAAGCACGAAGCTGAGAACACCAGCCTGAAGATGACGAATGAGACTTCGTTGAAACGTCGCCAAGACACTTCCAATTTTACACGGGAGAAAACCCGAATAACCAAAGATAGATAGATAGATAGATAGATAGATAGATAGATAGATAGATAGATAGATAGATAGATATACACACACACACACACACAGAGAGAGAGAGAGAGAGAGAGAGAGAGAGAGAGAGAGAGAGAGAGAGAGAGAGAGAGAGAGAGAGAGAGAGAGAGACCCACCTTTGGCCTCCACATTTATGCTAAAGGCCACTTTTATGAGCCGTGTATGCTCCCTCATAGCTTTGCCAACCCGAAAAGAGAGCTCAGAGGGCAGGTGGGAGTGGAGAAAGTGTTCAGTTGGATGGGAATCCTGTAAGTGAGATGCTGCTTCATTTGAAACTCCTAGGTACCTATTAAAGAAATTATGAGACTGATGATAAACAAGATATGTGTTAATTTGCTTGAGCTTCTCTGGCTCTTTCCCATGATCTCTGGAGGAATGAACACATGGTCCTGAGGCAGGGGTGAAATCTAAAATTTCTTACTACCGGTTCTGTGGGTGTGGCTTGGGGGGGGGGTAATGTGACTGGGTAGGTATGGCCAATTTTTTTTTTTACTTTTGAAACCATTTTTTCTACAATCTCTTCCAAAAGCCTCTGATGATCCCAGCTGAGTTGCCTGATCGGCAGAGGCTTTTTTAAAACTCAGCTGGGATCGTCAGAGCATTTAAAAGAAAAAAATGGTTTTTTCCCTTTTCAATGTCTTTGATGAGCCGCACGATCATCAGAGGTTTTTTTTTTTTACTTTGAAAAGCATTTTTCCGGACGTAGTTGTAGAAAAAAATGCTTTTTAAAGTAAAAAAAAGCCTCTGATAATTGCCTGATCCAGTAGCAATGGAGGAAGGTGGTTCAGAGAACTGGTAGCAAAAATCCCTGCCCCCCCTCCCCCATGCCCAGCTGAGCCGAGCAATCATCAGAGGCTTTTTTTTTTAATTTTTAAAAGCATTTTTTCTACAACCTCTTTGGCCAAAAAAATGCTTTTAAAAGTAAAAAAAAAAGCCTCTGATGATTGTGCAGCTCAGCTGGGATCATCAGAGGCTTTTAAAAGCATTTTTTTCTATAACCTCTTCAGCCGAAGAGGTTATAGAAAAAATGTTTTTAAAAGGGAAAAAATCCTCTGCTGATCAGGCAAGTCAGCTGGGATCGTCAGAGGCTTTAAAAAAAGCCTCTGCTGATCAGGCAACTCTGCTGGGATCGTCAGAGGCTTTTAAAACCATTTTAAAGTAGAAAAAATGGTTTTAAAAATAAAAAAAAAAGTTGGCCATGCCCACTCAGTCATATTACCCCCCCCCCCAAGCCATGCCCACAGAACGGATAATAACAAATTTTACATTTCACCACTGTGGCAGACCAATTCTTTGGGAGATTCAGAGAACGCGGGATATTTTCTTACTGGTTTTCTTTGGCATTTTGCTCTTTTTCAGTCAAACTTCCCAAACCAGTCTTCTTAACCGGAAATAGTCCATTTGAAAAGTGCCAATAGAAAACTCCCCATCCTGATTTTTCTTCCTTACGTGCATTCTTCTCTTAGCCATATCTCTCTAGTGAACATGTTCATACCACAATTTAGGAATGTGTTGTGCCTGCATACATGGAAACACAGACCACTCTACATCAGGGGTCTCCAACCTTGGCAATTTTAAGACTTGCAGACTTCAACTTTAAGACTTGTAGACTTCAACCCCTAGAATTCCTCTGCCAGAAGTTGGCTGAGGAACTCTGGGAGTTGAAGTCCACAAGTCATAAAGTTGCCAAGGTTGGAGACCCCTGCTCTACAAAAAAATCTGAGTTTCCATGCACAGTGTAGGAGATGACAAGGCTGATCCTGAGGGAGAGGTGAAAGGTGTCATCAGTCATGAGCCTCCTCATGCCTGCAAGAGCTCTAAATCCTGCCCACCTTGAATGCCTTCTTCATTTCTGCTCATTTCCCTTGACCGTTAGTAGCTCAGATTTTTGTAGAGACCTTAAGCTTGCAACAAATCTTTATACTCATTTGAACCAGAGGTGGGTTTCAGCAGGTTGTGACCAGTTCTGGAGAACCGGTAGCGGTTCTTGAGTAGTTCAGAGAACCGGTAAATACCACCTCTGACTGGCCCTGCCCCCATCTATTCTCTTCCTCCTGAGTCCCAGTTAACTGGGAGGAAATGGAGATTTTGCAGTAGCCCTTTTTTTAAAAAAAATTGATTTATATGCCGCCCTTCTCCGGAGACTCAAGGCGGTTTACAATGCGTTAAGCAATAGCCTTCATACTTTTGTATATTTATACAAAGTCAGCTTATTGCCCCCACAAACTGGGTCCTCATTTTACCTATGGAAGGCTGAATCAACCTTGAGCCTGGTGAGATTCGAACTTACAGTAATTGCAGACAGCTGGTGTTAATCATAATGCTTTAGTCTGCTGAGCTACCAGGCCCTTCCCTAGGTGTGGGGAGGGAATGGGGATTTTGCAGTATTCTTCCTCTGGAGTGGGGAGGGAATGAAGATTTTACAGTATCCTTCCCCTGCCATGCCCATCGAGCCACATCCACCAAGCCATGCCACGCCCACCAAGCGACACTCACAGAACCTGTAGTAAAAAAATGTGAAACCCACCACTGATTTGAACCCAAATTTTTCTGGCTTTTATAAATCCACCAGACATGAGGACCCAGATTATGGGGGCAATAAACTGACTTTGTATAAAAAAGAACACCGCTTGTGGGGGGCAAAAGCTCTACTAAGTAGGTATATACAAAAAAAAGTATGAAGGCTATTGCTTAACGCATTGTAAGCCGCCCTGAGTCTCCGGAGAAGGGCGGCATATAAATCGAACCAATAAATAAATAAATGATAAAATGACCCAACGAGTCCAGCCTCAAGGCCATGCAAACATAGCTCATCCCAACAGAGCAGAAAAACAAGATTTCCAAGGAGCTTGCAATATGCAGCTCAACCCAGAGAAAATTAATTGAGCATGGCAAAGGAAGCCGCTAAGGATATAAGCAGAACACAATTACTCCATTACTGCCGTGGCCCGTACTGAATACCTTAATTCCTCAGTAGCCTTCTCAGAGGATGCTGAAATTAGTTTAAGGCTACTGCGCAGATATTATTTTACTTGAAGGAGTGCCCAGTTTTGAATGCCAGACAGGAAAAAGGAGCTCTCCAAAGCCCAGACTTATTTAGCACATTCGCAGAGAGGAGAAAGAGGAGGAGGGGGATGGGGAATAAATCAGAGTAATGCTAGCAAAATGTTAAGTGTAAGTGGTCCTCCAGCGATTGGAGAAGTGACACACACGTTCCAGATTTCCTGCTGATATGGGCATATGGCAAGCAGAACAGCATCTCTGAAAGGGATTAATAAGTAACTTGTGAGGATATCTGTACTCAAGGTTTCCAGGCCAGGAACTTCAAAGGACATTTAGGAGTCGAGATGAAGAAGGGAATAAATTCTTGGCTTCACAACAAACTCTCCAGAGCTGCTTTCAAATCCTTCTCCGAACAACAATGGCAGTGACTCCTGGAGCCCGATGGGGCCCTCCCCAGCCAATCTCCACCCACAACTTGTGTTGTCTATGAAAGGTTGTCTTTTGCTCATTTGTAATCCTGAATTGTAGCATCGGCATTTCCCGTGATGTTTCATTTGCTTCCTTTGAAAGCTAATGCAATCCTGGGTTGTATAAACAGAGGCATAGAATCAAGACCACGTGTAATATTAGTGCCACTTTATAAAAACCCTAGTAAGACCACACCTGGAATACTGCCACCAATCTTGGTCAAAATCCCTACAAACATCCCTAGCGCCGCATAATGGGGAGAGCGCCCGTTACTTGTCCCAGCTTCTGCCAACCTAGCAGTTCGAAAGCATGTAAAAAATGCAAGTATAAAAATAGAGACTACCTTTACTGGGAAAGTAACAGAGTTCTGTGCAACTTTGGCATTTAGTCATGCCAGCCACATGACCACGGAGTCTGGAGAACCGGTAGTAGAAATTTTGAGTAGTTTGGAGAAGCGGTAAATACCACCTCTGACTGGCCCCGCCTCCATCTATTCTCTGCCTCCTGAGTCCCAGCTGATCGGGAGGAAATGGGGATTTTGCAGTTACCTTCCCTTGGAGTGGGGTGGGAATGGAGATTTTACAGTATCCTTCCCCTGCCACGCCCACCAAGCCACGCCCACAGAACCAGTAGTAAAAAAATTTGAATCTGACCACTGGTTTTGCCGGCCACATGACCACGGAGACGTCTTTGGACAGCGCTGGCTCTTCAGCTTTGAAACGGAGATGAGCACCGCCCCCTAGAGTCGGGAACGACTAGCACATATGTGCAAGGGGAACCTTTACTTTTTCTACAAAAAAAAAATGTTGAGACTTTGGGAGAAGTTCAAAGAAGAGCAACTAAGATTATCAAAGGCCTGGAGACTAAACCATATGAAGAACGGCTGCAGGTTTTGGGTATGGCTGGTCCAAAGAAAAGAAGAATTAGGGATGACATGATAGCTGTATTCCAGTAATTGAGGGGCTGCCACAAAGAAGAGGGAGGGTCAAATTATTCTCCAAAGTGCCTGAAGGTAGGACAAGAAACAACAGATGGAAGCTAATCAAGGAGAGATAGCCAAGAAACCCGTAGAAGGATCTTTTGGGGGGGGGGGTGAGCAAAATACAATTGTGAATTGAGGACCTTCTCCAAGGGTGTCATCAAATGTGAGTTTATTTATTTATTTATTTATTTATTTATTTATTTATTTATTATTTAGATTCTCCCGAGGGACTCAGGACGGTGTACAGCCATAATAAAAACAACATATACTACAAAATTTAAAAACAATTTAAAACGTATTAAACAATTTGGCCCCAAATTAAAAACTCACGATTAAAACCCCATTACAATTCCTTATGTAGCCAGCCCAGCCTGTTGGAATAGTAGAGTCTTAAGGGAACGACGAAAGGTACGTATAGTTGGGAATTATACGTACCTCCGGGGACAGTTCATTCCAGAGGGCGGGTGCCCCCACAGAGAAGGCTCTCCCCCTGGGGGTCACCAGTCAACATTATTTGACCGACAGCACCCTGAGGAGTCCCTCTCTGTGGGAGCGTGTTGGTCAGTGGGAGGCTATCAGTGGCAGAAGGCGATCCCGTAAGTATCCAGGTCCTAAGCCATGGAGCACTTTGAAGATGGTAGCCAGCACCTTGAATCGCACCCGGAAGATGACCGGGAGCCTGTGCAGCTCACGCAGAAGAGGTGTTACATGGGTGCACTGTGTCGCTCCCATAATCACCCGTGTGTCCACATTCTGGATCAGTTGGAGCCTCCGAGTGCTCTTCAAGGGGAGCCCCATGTAGAGAGCATTACAGTAGTCCAGACGGGTTAAGGAGTAGTATAAACATCTTTTTCTAGAACCAAAGACCTCCCCAAATCAGCTGATCCAGTAATATGCTTAAAATCAGAAGTAGACTTAAGATTGCCTTCCATGAAGTTATAAATGTGTTGTGATTACAAGTTCCAGATTTTTAAGAATAGTGAGACCAAAAGATGCCAGATTTGTGTAGTCTGGGAGAAATCACTGCTGAATCCTAAATTTCTTGATTCTTTTGGATTACAGCAAGTGATTTTCTGGAATGTTAGTTTCAGACAGCCAAAGGATCTGTTATCTTCTATCCACCAAGCAAGCAAATATGGTTTTCCAGCAACTTGGAAAATATCTTTCTGTCAACATACTGCCTTTCAAGGCACTGGGGCCCTGCCTGAGGTGGAAGGAAAATGTTGTTTTAGATGCCAAGAAGCTAAAATTACACTGGGTTCAGTGGTGAAATCCAATTTTTTTTACTACTGGTTCTATGGGTGTGGTGTGGCTTGGTGGGTGTGACTTGTGGGTGTGGCAGGGTAAGGATACTGTAAAATCTCCATTCCCACCCCACTCCAGGGGAAGGGTACTGCAAAATCTCCATTTCCTCCCAATTAGCTGGGACTCAGGAGGTAGAGAATAGATGGGGGCGGGGCCAGTCAGAGGTGGTATTTACAGGTTCTTCGAATTACTCAAAATTTCCGCTACAGGTTCCCCAGAACTGGTCAGAACCTGCTGAATTTCACCTCTGGTTCAAATGAGTATAAAGATTTGTTGCAAGCTTAAGGTCTCTACAAAAATCTGAGCTACTAACGGTCAAGGGAAATGAGCAGAAATGAAGAAGGCATTCAAGGCGGGCAGGACTTAGAGCTCTTGCAGGCACGAGGAGGCTCATGACTGATGACACCTTTCACCTCTCCCTCAGGATCAGCCTTGTCATCTCCTACACTGTGCATGGAAATCCAGATGACTTTGTAGAGCAGGGGTCTCCAACCTTGGCAACTTTAAGACTTGTGGACTTCAACTTCCAGAGTTCCTCACCCAACTTCTGGCTGAGGAATTCTAGGAGTTGAAGTCTGCAAGTCTTAAAGTTGAAATCCACAAGTCTTGAAAATTGCCAAGGTTGGAGACCCCTGATGATAGGAACGATGAGAAGATTAATAGTAGTGCAGACTTAGTAAATAGTTTGACAGTGTTGAGGGAATTATTTGTTTAGCAGAGTGATGGCATTTGGGAAAAAACTGTTCTTGTGTCTACTTATTCTGGTGTGCAGTGCTCTACAGAACTGTTGCTATAGAGTTGATACAATTTATGTCCAGGATGTGAGGAGTCTGTGAATATTTTCTACTATGTACATAGTACTAAGATAGTATGGTTTCTAAAGCACAATGGTACAACTGCACAGCATACTGACAGATTTCATGGGGTCTTTGAATCTTGACAACTAATCTAAGAATGCAATATGGAAGAAGCAACTGGAGGTCCAAAAAGGCAAAGTATTGGCGACAGTAGGATCAAAGTATCACAATGCATGCTTAACAGGTCTACAGAAGAAGATGTAATTTAAAAAAAAATTAGATTGTGCAGAAATGGACAGACTGATATTAAAGTTAAAAGAAAAAGAACATACAGAGTATTTTCAAAGATGGGAGTTGTTTTACAAATGGTTGGATAATAGAGGTAGAAACTAGGAGCGGGAAAAGTATTATTATATAAGCAAAATGATCCAGACAATCTGCGGTTCACGAAGCACTTACGTATGTAAAGTGAAAATGTACAAATAAATTGTTGAAAAGAAAAAAAAAGGTATAAGAGTTCAATCCCATGGTTGTAGCTGCCATTTTGATTTATTTTATTGGTTCCACCCTACCGCGGGTATCCCTGATCCAGCAGTAGAAAACCAGAATAAAACTAGCCAAGCTAATTTTAAAACGGTGGTAGCAGGCAGTATTTCATCCCAGGATTTGATGCCTGATGAAAAGAGAGCTGCTTTCCATTTGGAGGAACAGATGAAAAATTACAGGAGCGCTGAAATATTTTATTAGCTTTATCTTACTGCTGTATCTCAGTACCGCTTAACTATTTGTTTAAGCGTTTGGAAATGGCAGCCGGTCCATCTGTCCTTGGGCAGCTTCTATGACTGAAACAGCTTGCTATTCGGATCTGCTTTGTACAGTTCTAATTAATGGGAGGGTTTTTATTGCATTATAACCTACATTGTTTGTTCCTTATTTCATCATTAGCTGCTTTAACTTACGAGGGTGGAGGTTCATTACAGAGAAATCCGACTTAGAACCAAGGAGAAATTTCCTGACAGTGAGAAGTAGCAATAACAGAGTTGAAAAGGACCTTGGAGGTCATAACGAGGCCGCGCGGGTGATTATGGGAGCGACTCGACACACCCATGTGACACCTCTCCTGCGTGAGCTGCACTGGCTTCCAGTGGTCTTCCGGGTGCGAGTCAAGGTGCTGGTCACCACCTTTAAAGCGCTCCATGGCTTAGGACCTGGATATCTACGAGATCGCCTTCTGCCACCGATGGCCTCCCACCGACCAACATGCTCCCACAGAGAGGGGCTCCTCAGGGTGCCGTCGGCCAAGCAGTGTCGACTGGCGACCCCCAGGGGGAGAGTCTTCTCTGTGGGGGCACCCGCTCTCTGGAATGAACTGCCCCCGGGGGTACGTATGATCCCCAACCTGCATATCTTCCGCCGTGCCCTTAAGACCCTACTTTTACAACAAGCTGGACTAGCTTGACAAGAATCCGGACTGGGTGTTTTTAAATTCTTGGGTTTTTGAATCTGTGGAGCCAAAGTATTTAATTTGTTTTAATTGTTTTTTAAATTTTGTACACTGGGTTATTTTAATGTGGCTGTGCACCGCCCTGAGTCCTTCGGGAGAAGGGCGGTATAGAAATTCAATAAAATAAATAAATAAATAAATCTAGTGCAACCCCCTGTTCACGCAGGAGGCCTATACAAGGGATTCGAACCGCCGACCTATCTGAGCGACAAGCTCAGCGTCTTAGCCACTGAGCCATCTAGGGAGTGGAACAGATCACCTCAGGAAGTTGGGGGGAGGGGCCTCCATCATTGGAGGTTTTTAAGAAGAGATTGGACAGCCATTTGTCTGGGATGGCATTGGACAGGGGTGTCAAAACTCAATTTAATTGAGGGCCACATAAGGGCTGTGGTTGACCTTGGAGGGGAAGGTGGGCTTGGCCGACTGGGTAAGTATGGCCAACTGGGTGGGCGTGGTCATCTTCATGCCACTCACTGGGCGTGGCTGACTGGGTGGGCGTGGCCAGCTTGACGCCACTCCCCAAACTGCTGCCATGTTTCCTCTTTGCATTCGGTAGACCGGGCCGAAGCAATGCAGGCTGGCCCCTTCCATTTTCCAGAATGGCGCCGCAGGCCAGATCTGACCACATCACAGGCTGGACCCAGGCCTTGTGTTTGACACCGCTGGTATAGGATCTCCTGCGTGAGTTGAGAGTTGGACTAGAAGGCCTCCAAGGCCCTTGCCAACTCTGTTATTCTATGTTCTACCAGTATGTTCTGAAGAGTCGTGATGGCGCAGTTAGAATGCATTATGGGGATGCTGTAATAAGAAACATATTGTTCTGACCGGGGCCCAAGTAGTGATTACCAAAGACAATTCAGTCCTGAACAAACTTATTTTATTAAAACAGCTGAAACTTCATTCATTCTCAGCTTAGTCCAAAACAAAATTCTTCATAACCAGTCCCTCGGCCTTATCACCAACCTCTGATGTCTTTGGCAACCTGCCAAAGGCTTTCCTTGGCAAAAACCCCACAAAGATCAAGAGACGCCGACAAGAAGCACTGGAATCAACGTTGCTTTTCTACAAGAACCCAATGGCTCGTTGCCGCTCTTTTAAACCTTATGGGAGTGTCCAATTGTCTTCTGGCCTTACTCCTGAGTCGTCCTTTTTGCTTTAGCTGCTCTTGCCTTCTGGCAGCTCTTCGAATGCACGCACTAGGAACACGCTCCTCCTGTTCCTCTGTCTCTCTGCTGTCCGCCTCTGGAGACTCCGGAGTCCACGCATCACTCCCAGATGGCCCTGGCACCATCTCTGCCTCCAACGCAGAGCCCTCATCTGGGCATTCCCCTGACTCCAAGACTGGCCCATTGTCCTCCTCAGTCTCCTCACTGTCTGACTCCGCTGCCAGGTCCGCAGGCTGCTGGCGGACCACAATACATCGGGCAGTCACTAAATGAATTGTTGCAAGTCAAGGATTAGCTGTATATAGAAAACTAGTTGGTGAAGGAGAAAGAAAGCTCACTTTCTAAGAGTTTGTTTTCTTCCCAGAAAAAACAAAACACCTTGATGAGATGTTTTAACCCCCGAATTCTGGAGAACGTATCAAGTGCCTCAAACAGACAAGGAAATGAAAAACAGCAAGTTCTCCATCTCTGCCAGCGTCTTAATTCTCGGAGGCTGAGTCAGGACAGAAGCTGAGCAGCAGATGCTTCTCTTCCGAGCCAATGTGCATCATACATTTGAACAGGCACAATATTCATTTCAGAGCCGAAATGCAAGTCAGTTGTAACCCCTAAAAAGTTTGGGCCTTGGTCCCAGTAATCGCAAACAGTAGCTGCTGAATTAGAAGTTTACTTGAATTCAAAAGAAGATTACCAATGTTAATAATAAAGGTAAATACAGTATTAAAGATCAGCGGTGTATTTGAGGAAGCTGCCAAAGAGAAGCTGGGAGCTGGAAAGACTGACATGCTGCCAGCCTGTGTTTGCATCACACATCAAACTATTCCAGAAACTGAGAAAGAAACAATAAATCAACAATGGCGGCTTCTTATAAAGAAATTTTGTATAAAATGTTTTATAGATGGCACTTACCACCTGCTAGGTCAGCTAAAATCTTTAAAAATATGTCTAGCAAATGTTGGAAACGTAACCAAAAAACATATTACCTGTTAGCATAGGTGGTGGACTTGCATTAAAGCAAAAAACATTGGGGCAAAAATATAGAAGTGGTTAGAAAAAATGATAGGAAAGCATGTAGATTTTAAACCTGAACTTTTCTCTTATTCGGTATAGCACCAGAAAAAAAATTGCTAAACAAAATATATATTTAACATTGCATGTATTAACTTCAGAGGTGGTGAAATCCAATTTTTTTACAACTGGTTCTGTGGGTGTGGCTTGGTGGGCGTGGTGTGGCTTGGTGGGCGTGGCTTGGTGGGCGTAGCAGGGGAAGATACTGCAAATTTTCCATTCCCACCCAACTTCAGGGGAAGGATATTGCAAAATTGCCATTCCCACCCCAGTCCAGGGGAAGGATATTGCAAAATTCCCTCCCCACTCCAGGGAAAGGATATTGCAAAATCTCCATTCCCATCCCACTCTGGGGCCAACCCGAGGTGGTACTCAAAATTCTCCAGAACCTGTCAGAACCTGCTGGATTTCACCTCTGAACTGCAGCAAGGATTATATTTGCAACAATATTGGAAAAATGAAGAAACACAGTGAGGCGAAGAGATAATTAGGAAGATACTGCATTGTGCAGAAATGGACAGACTCACATTGAAGATTAAGCAGGAAGAAGATACAGAATAGTATCAAATGTTGAAGAGCACTCGGAGGCTCCAACTGGTCCAGAATGCGGCTACGTGGGTGATTATGGGAGCGACACGATGCACCCATGTAACACCTCTCCTGAGTGAGCTGCACTGGCTCCCAGTGGTCTTCTGGGTGCGATTCAAGGTGCTGGTTACCATCTTCAAAGCGCTCCATGGCTTAGGACCTGGATACTTATGGGATTGCCTTCTGCCACCGATGGCCTCCCACCGACCAACACGCTCCCACAGAGAGGAACTCCTCAGGGTGCCGTCGGTTAAACAATGCAGACTGGCGACTCCCAGGGGGAGAGCCTTCTCTGTGGAGGCACCTGCCCTCTTGAATGAACTGCCCCCTGGGATACGCATGATTCCCGACCTGCGTACCTTTCGCCGTGCCCTTAAGACCCTACTATTCCAACAGGCTGGACTGGCTTAATAAGAATTTGGATTGGGTGTTTTAATTTTTGGGTTTTTAACTGGAGGGCCAAAATTTTTAATTTGTTTTTACTTTGCTTTTAAATTTTGTATTTCATGCTGTTTTATTGTGACTGTACACCGCCCTGAGTCCTTCAGGAGAAGGGCCGTATAAAAATTAAATAAATAAATAAACAAACAAACAAATAATAAATAAATAAATAAATAAATAAATATGGAACTTATTCCACCAGTGATTGGAAAAAAGGGGTGGAGATTAAGAACGCAATCTGTACTGTACAACCCAGTGTTTATTAAGCACTAACAAAATGTAGACAATAGAACATTATCAAACGTAGGACTATTGTAGCATCCTTGTCGTCATGTGATCAAAATTCAGGTGTTTGGCAACTGGTTCATATTTATGACCACTGCTGTGTCCCAAGGTCATACGAATCCCTTCTGACAAGCCAATTGAATGGGGAAGCCGGATTCACTTAACAACCGGGTTACTAATTTAACAACGGCAGTGATTCACTTAACGACTGTGGCAAGAAAGGAGATAAAATGAGGCAAAACTCAACTAGCAACGGTCTTGCTAAGCAGTGGAAATTTAGGGCTCAACTGTGGTCTTAAGTCAAGAACAACAACTCTGAAATCCAGTTGGATCTATCCGGTTTGTGCAAGCCGGTAGGACTGGCAGTGGGAGGCTCCATCCACCCGCCAGGATGTCATTACATCCCGTTTTTGACCATCTGAGCATGCGCAGAAGGCTCTGAGCATGCGCAGAAGAGGCGCATCTGAGCACACATTCACATTTCCGAACCAGTAGCGAAGGTAAGTGCATTTCACCGCTGGTCAAGTACTACTTGCATTTTAATGTTTCCTCCAAATATCCTGCAGTGCCAAAGTTACTGAGAAAAGTCCTGTTTTCTCAACCTAAATGATTTGGGTTAAAAAAAAAAGATTTAGCAAAACAGCAGCCTGAATAAAGAGTTAAGAAAATAGGACAAAGAGATGGAAAATAACAACAGAGAGCCTGATGGATAAAAGCCATGGACCAGCTTTGTGTTTCCTGCTAAACCTTAGCGGTTGGTCAACAACGGGCCCACTCACATCCTCTGGCTCTTCATCCAAAGTGCCAGAAGAGCGCATGATGCTTATGCAAGATGCTTCATAACCAGAAGAAGCCAGAGAATGAAATCATAAACAAAGCAAAGACCAGCTTTGATAGATACCCGAGTTGGCTCTTGGCAGACTTCAATGCTGGGCATCACATTGACAACAAACCACAGAGAGATGGAGCAATGCCAGTGGTCAGTTTATAGCTTAGCCTATGTTTGCATGGCTTGGTTCATTTGATGCACTCGATGTTCTGGTGCCTGGAACACGCCGACCCATCGAGTAGCCTCACTGGTTCTGTTTACAGAACATGTGAGGCTAAAATGTGGTGGGACTGTTGGCAGGCATAGCCCTGGAGAGCTGTGTGCCTGGTTGAGAGGGTCCTCGGTCTTCTTCAGATCGGGACATTCTATCCCCATTGTGAAAAACATCATCCTTCCTTTCTGTGCCTTTGTTTCTTCCCCGAATATTTCTCCTCTTCTTCCTTTCCCATAACTGCTCTCCATTACATCATTCTCCTCCCTTTTCAAAGCACTGGCATTGGTCTGGATTTTTTTATTGTTATGTATGAAGTTCTATTTCCAGTCTCTCCAGACTGGACATCCTCCTAGTGGGCAGATGGGTCTAATGACAATTTGCTTCAGCCAACTCACCACAGCCAATTCACCATATCCAACTCACCATGACCAAATAACCACAGCCAATTCACCATGGCCTACTCACCATGGTCAATTTACCATGGCCAACTCATCACAGCCAATTCACCATGGCCAACTCATCATGACCAACTCACCATGGTCAACTCACCATGGCCAACTCACCATGGCCAAGTAACCATGGCCAACTCACCACAGTCAATTCACCACAGCCAACTCACCATGGTCAACTCACCATGGCCAAGTAACCATGGCCAACTCACCACAGTCAATTCACCACAGCCAACTCACCATGGCGAACTAACTGCAGCCAACTAACCATGGTCAATTCACCACAGCCAATTCACCATGGCCAACTCACCATGGCCAACTAACTATAGCCAACTCATCACAGTCAACTCACTATGGCCAACTAATCACAGTGAACTCACCATGGCCAACTCACCACAGCCAATTCACCATGGCCAAGTCACCACGGCCAACTAACCATGGTCAATTCACCACAGTCAGTTCACCACAGCCAACTCACCATGGCGAACTAACTACAGCCAACTCACCACAGTCAACTCACTATGGCCAACTAATCACAGTGAACTCACCATGGCCAACTCACCACAGCCAATTCACCATGGCCAAGTCACCACGGCCAACTAACCATGGTCAATTCACCACAGCCAATTCACCATGGCCAACTCACCATGGCGAACTAACTACAGCCAACTCACCACAGTCAACTCACTATGGCCAACTAATCACAGTGAACTCACCATGGCCAATTCACCACAGCTAACTCGCCATGGGACAACTCACTGCAAGACAAGAGTTACATTAATATCAAAGAAATGGTGCAATAAGGCCATTAAACGAAGGATGCAAAAAGAGGGGTGAATGAAATGTGAATGGCAAAAATTAAAATAAGTTTTTTTTTTATTTTAAATAACTAAATTGATTTTTTTTAAAAAAAATTGATTTATATGCCGCCCTTCTCCGGAGACTCAGGGCGGCTTACAATGCGTTAAGCAATAGCCTTCATACTTTTGTATATTTATATTTTTACAAAGTCAGCTTATTGCCCCCAACAAACTGGGTCCTCAATTTACCCACCTTATAAAGGATGGAAGGCTGAGTCGACCTTGAGCCTGGCTGGGATTGAACTCGCAAGTAATTGCAGGCAGCTGAATCTTAAATGCTGCCTTTGTAGGAGGCATTTGCCCCATAGC
Source organism: Coluber constrictor foxii (assembly GCA_038048745.1). Lineage (NCBI taxonomy): Eukaryota > Metazoa > Chordata > Lepidosauria > Squamata > Colubridae > Coluber > Coluber constrictor. The sequence goes on from CM075967.1 coordinate 24,709,392, forward strand.
GAGTTCACTGTAGCGTCAGTTGCCCCGTAGCGAGTTCACTGTGGCAAATTAGCGGAGGTGAATTGTCCCATTCTGTGGGCAGACTCTGGGGATACTACTAGAAGCCGAGGCCTCAAATAAGTACTCCATGGCAAAGGAAATACATCCGCCTGTCCTGAGTGAGCGGCTAAAGCACAAGAACAAAGCAGTGCTGGGATTCAGCCAGTTTGCAGCACTTCGGGAAAACCGGTTGTTAACTTTCTGAGCAGTTTGGCATCTAACAGCAGTGCACCATCTAACGGCCGTGACAAGGGGGGCATTTGTACAGCTTCGCCTGGTGCGCCAATTATGACCTTTCCTAGACAGGGACGCCCTCCGTACGGTCACTCATGCTCTCATTATCTCTTGGTTGGATTACTGCAATGCCCCCTACATGGGGCTGCCCTTGGGGTGCACCCGGAGGCTCCAGCTGGTCCAGAATGCGGCCGCGCAAGTAGTTACAGGTGCGTCCCACTACTCCCATGTGACATCACTTTTGCGCGAGCTGCACTGGTTGCCAGTGGTCCTCCAGATCCACTTTAAGGTGCTGGTACTAATCTATAAAGCCCTTCATGGCACAGGGTATTTGCAGGAGCACCTCCTACCGGCCTCCCACCGCCCAGTGCGCTCACATAGGGCGGCCTTCCTCCGGGTCCCCTCAGCCAGACAGTGTCGGCTGGCGGTCCCCAGGATGAGGGCATTCTCTGTGGTCGCACTGACCCTTCTGGAATGGGCTGACCACGATCTCTGCACTTTCTGCGCCGACCTAAAGACATGGCTCTTTCACCAGCTTCCCTAATCTGTTGTGGTTTTTACCTGGAGTTTTGGGGGATTTTATATTTGGTTTTAATATAATTGAAATAATTGTCATATTATTGTGAACCGCCCCAAGTCCTATGGGAGAAGGGCGGCATATACAATAAATAAATAAATAAATAAATAAATAAATAAATAAATAAATAAATAAATAAATAAATAAATAAGTAAGTAAGTAAGTAAGTAAGTAAGTAAGTTAGTTAGTTAGTTAGTTAGTTAGTTAGTTAGTTAGTTAGTTAGTTAGTTAGTTAGTTAGTTAGTTAGTTAGTTGTTGGAAGAAATCATTAGGACAAAGAACCGGTTGTTAAACTACTTGAATCCCACCACTGGAACAAAGGTATGTTCCAATGCCACCCAATTCCAAGCATCCAATTCTGATGTAAGCCGGCAGATTTGTCCCTTGCCACCCCATCTGCAGCTGGCATTCCAGTTTTTTCATCTCCTTCCCAAGGGATGAACCCAGTAAATCTGGGAGTTTTCCCAAGAGGCCCAGCCGAATACATCTGAAGATCGTTTTCAAAGTGAACTCCAGTAAAAAGGGCACTTGCCCTATAAATCTGTCAGCAAAAGCTTCCTGAAAATCCTGCACGGCCTTCTCTTCCCTCTGTTCTTTACAAAGACTCCATCTGCTGCCACAACAGCGGCGATGGCAATCTTTAATCCAAGCTCAGGAAACGGCCCAGCCCATGTTCCTCAACTTTTCCTCAACACAATTTAACTACAAATTGAAGGGGGAGGTGGAGAAATCATTGTTCCCCTGAAATCTCACCAAAGGGAGTGGTATTTGAAGTAAAACTAGTGCACCTTTCCTTCCAGCATGATTGGTAAGCATTTGGTTTTTCCCAGTCCCCTCCCAGTTTAAATTAGAGGATTGCTCCAAGTTGCAATGCTTGGAAAGGGATTGGTTTTATCAGCATGAAATGATAAATCTACATCCTCTTAGAAGGCAACACCTTGTCTGGGCCCGAGTCATCGTTTTTTCAGAAAAGGGAAGAAATTGCAGCAGTGGAAACTCTGGTTGTTTCTCTGGGTTGGAGCGGAGGAGTAAATTGGTGGTTATCTGGAACCAGGTCAACTGGAAAAGCGAAATTAACCACACACAGCTGCAACAGGTATACTCCATTGTAAATAATAGCTAAGGTAACACATAAATTAACTTTCAACTGGCAACAACAATTTAGTTGTTCAATAATATTAAAGGTATGATTGCAGGATGTAAGCAGTTCCAATTGCCTTTTGCAATTGACTGATGGTGATTTTATTAATGCCGATGGAATTCAAGGGGTGCTCCAGCTGTTTTGGGATTGCACCCAAGGTGCCTCTAACTATTGGTATTATTATGGTTCATCGCTTAAACAGCCAGATGTTCAGACTGGATTTAGCATTTTATCTACCTATCAAGACTTTTCCCTTTTTCCTTTTTACCTAATCTTTTCCCTTTTTTCCTTTTTAAAATGTAAATTTTAATCTGTTTTAAATTACTGGGGTGTTTTAAATTTGTCTTGGGCCAAATGGTTTAATTTGGTTTTATTCTGCTTTTAAATTTTGTATATATGTGTTTTATTTTGTGGCTGTTCACCGCCCTGAGTCCTTCGGGAGTAGGGCGGTATATAAATCCAATAAACATAAACTTAAACATAAGACCTTTCCAAGGACTTGGGACAGGCTGATGCCAATAGAGTTCAAGTAGTGTTCCAGATGTTTTGAGATGATGATGATGATGATGATGGTTGGTCACAGCCAGCCAGATGCTCAGGTCGGATTTGGTATTTTTGTCCACCTATCGAGTCATTTCCAAGAGTTGGCACAGACAGATATTGAAGGTATCATTGCAGTATGTAAGATGTTTCAAGTAAAGCTTGATTTGTTTTACTGATTCTCCTTCTCCTTCTCCCTGTCCTCCTTCTCCTCCTTCTTCTCCTTCTCCTGTCCTTCTTCTTCCAACCAACCTTCCATTGAGGACCTGTATACCGCACGAGTCAAAAAGAGGGCTATGAAAATATTTATAGACCTCTCACATCCTGGACATAAATTGTTTCAACTCCTACCCTCAAAACGACTCTATAGAGCACTGCACACCAGAACAACTAGACACAAGAACAGTTTTTCCCCGAATGCCATCACTCTGCTTAACAATTAATTCCTACAACACTATCAAATAATTCACTAACACTGTATTATTATTATTATTCTCTTCCTTATTAGTACCTATCTCTTCCTACTTATTACTATAACCATGTTGCTTGTATCTTTCAATTATATTGTTTTTGTTTCCTAGTAGGATTTGATAGCTTATTAGTAACCTTGACTGTCACTAAGGGTTGTATCTTTTTATTCTTGATAAATGTATTTTATTCTCCTTATGTACACTGAGAGCATATGCACCTAAGACAAATTCCTTGTGTGTCCAATCACACTTGGCCAATAAAGAATTCTATTTCTAGTCTTTTTCTTCTCTTTCTCCTTCTTGCAGTATGAAAATGTGTACAGGAAAGATCTTGGATTTGCCTGATTGTTTCCATATGGATTGTTGGCCACAAGTTGACGCTTTGCTCATTTTCAACTCTTTACGTATCAGTTTTTAGACACAGTAATCCCTGCTTTCTAATTGGTATAGAAGCAATTATGTCCTAGAATAAGACCAGTATAATAACTGACGTATATACAATACATGCCAGTGGTGGGATTCAGCCGGTTCTCTCCAGATTGGGCGAACCGGTAGGACGACTGTGGGAGGCTCCACCTACCTGCCCGGACATAATGCACAAGCACGGTGCATCAGTGGTGGGTTGCCCCCGGTTTGCACCGGTTCTACAGAACCGGTAGTAAAACCAGTGGGAGGCTCTGCCCACTGACCCCAACGTCATCAGAATGCTTCTGCGCATGTGCAGAAGAGCATGCACGCAGCCCTGTTGCAAACCAATAGTAAAGATAAGTGGAACCCACCCCTGTTGTGCATGCACAGAGAATGTGCGAGTGAGCAAAGCGAGCGAGCTCACGTGCTCACATTTGCAAACCGGTAGGGAAAGTAAGTGAATCCCACCTGTGGTGTGGTGGATACACATATATTTCAAACATGTTTCTTAAATTGAGTGGGAAGTGATATTTGATATGTATGTGGGTAAAGGTTTCAGTTAAATGAAATCTTAAATCTATTTATTTTTAGAATCTAAAACATTCCAGTTACTCAGATTAAAACAAAACAGAAGCAGATTCTTTTACAGATCCTTAATAATAAAAACAGAATCATAGTAACCGTTCTGGACAATCCTTAGTAGGTTCTTGTTTTACTAAGTATGAGTAGTACTCTATGGAGCTATTGTAGAGCAGTTACAAAGGAATTTCAAAAATGTAAGCCATTTCTTTATTATTGGTTCAAAGCACACCAATCCCTCCTCATAGGAATGTCTGCACATAAATCTTATATATATATAAAATTTATTTAATGAGATTTATATGCCGCCCTATCTCCAGCCAGACTCAGGGCGGCTCACAACAGTAAAAAACATCTAATGGAAAAGTTGAAAAGAAATTAAATCCAAATCTCATAATTTAACAGTTAAAAGTGCAATTAAGACTGACAAGTTAAAAGTTAAAACCCCATCAGTCCAGGCCAGCCAAACGAAACAGCCATGTTTTCAGCTCGCGACGGAAAGAGCGGAGGTCGGGTGCCACCCGGAACTCCAAGGGCAGTTGATTCCAAAGGGTAGGTGCTCTCCCCCTGGGGGTCGCCAGCCAACACTGTCTGGCTGATGGCACCCTGAGGAGGCCCTCTCGGTGGGAATGCACCAGGCAATGGGCAGCTGTTGCTGGCTGCAGATGCCCCCCCAAATATCCCGGGCCTAAGCCATATAGGGCCTTATAGGTAATCACCAGCACCTTGAATCTCACTTGGAGGGCAACCAGCAACCAATGCAAGTCAAGTAGGAGAGGTGTAACATGGGAGTGTTGAGATACTCCCATCACAACCCGTGAGGCCGCATTCTGCACCAGCTGAAGCCTTCGAGTGGTCTTCAAGGGCAGCCCCATGAAGAGAGCATTGCAGTAGTCAATACAGGAGGGTGACAAGTGCATGAGTAACCGTACGTAGGGCATCTAGGTCCAAATAGGGGTGCAACTGGCGCACCAGGCAAACCTGGGCAAATGCCCCCCTGGTTACGCCATAACATGATCTTCCAAGTTTAGCCGCGAGTCCAGGAGGACACCCAAGTTGCACACCCTGTGACCAAAGATGGAATATCTTGATCAGACCAAGACACCGGTACCCACAGCCACTTGGTCTTAGCAGGGTTGAGCTGAAGCCTGTTCCTCCCCATCCAGATCCGCACCGCTTCCAGGCACCGGGACATCACGTTGAGGGCATCGCTAAGTTGGTTTGGGGTGGATATAAAAAGCTGGGTATCATCAGCATACTGATGAAACCCCTGATGATCTCACCCAGCGGCTTCATATAGATGTTGAACAAAAGAGGAGAGAGGACCGACCCCTGCGGCACCCCACAAGTGAGGGGCCTCGGGGCCAACCTCTGTCCCCCAGCCAACACCACCTGCAAACGTTCCAAGAGGTAGGAGGAGAACCACCGTAAAACAGTGCCTCCCACTCCCAACCCCTGGAGTCATTGCAGCAAGATACCATGATGGATGGTATCGAAAGCCGCTGAGAGATCTAATAGGACTAGGACAGAGGAGTAACCTCTGTCTCGGGCCCTCCAGGATCATCCACCAGCGCTATTCTGGCAACCATGTTGACTTTTGAAAGTTTGGTCCAAGCTTTAAAAAAAGTCACAGGACAACTTACCACGAGCCAAGAGTTACACTAATATTGAAGAAATGATGGAATAGGATCATTGAAGAAAAAATGCCAAAGGAGAAGGAACAAAATAAAATGTAAGTGACAAAACTTTAAATAATTTTTAATTATTTTAAATAATGAAATTGACTTGTTTTTTTAAAATATAGTTTTTATTCATTTATAATATGACATACAAAGAGAACAGAAAGGTAAATATTAGGGAAATTAGGGAAGGAAATAGGGAAGTGGATAGTCGGGGAAAATAAGTGAAAAAGAAAAAAAATAGCCATTGACTTCTCCTTTAGTGCAGTAAAATAAAGAATTAACATCTACCCTCAACTTTTTACTTTTTCATAATATTATAAACTAGCCATTTCTATAACAACAAGTCTATCTACACGGTAAAACCCCAAATCAAAATTTCATTTTTTTCCCACCGCAAACACAAAAATCGGAAGTGGTTTCCAAGTAGAAATAAAGGTATTTGTGGTTTTTTTTCTTTAATCAAAACAGTCCATTTAGCCAGCTCTGCTAACTCCATCAGGTTTTGCAGCCATTCATCCATTGTGGGGATGGAGGTGACCTTCCGTAGAGTAGTCTTGCTGCCATCAACATATATAACATCAGAGTTTGACTTGTTGAACTGTCCATAGCAAATTGGCCATAGTGACTTGTCCCACTGCAAGTCGGCCATGGCAACTTGTCCCATTCCATTCAAAAAACTCTCTTTGATGCAAATGGAATGGAATGGAATAGAATGGAATAGAATAGAATAGAATAGAATAGAATAGAATAGAATAGAATAGAATAGAATAGAATAGAATAGAATAGAATAGAATAGAATAGAAGGGAGGAGAGGGGAGAGGAGAGGAGAGGAGAGGAAAGGAAAGGAAAGGAGAGGGCAGAGGAGGGGAGAGGAGCGGAGAGGAGAGGAGAGAAGAAGAGAAGATGGGAAAGAATAGAATAGAATAGAATAGAATAGAATAGAATAGAATAGAATAGAATAGAATAGAATAGAATAGAATAGAATAGAATAGAAGAAAGGGGAGGGGAGAGGAGGGGAGGGGAGGGGAGGGGAGAGGAGAGGAGAGGAGAGGAGATGGGAAAGAACAGACTAGACTAGACTAGACTAGACTAGACTAGACTAGAACAGAACAGAACAGAACAGAACAGAACAGAACAGAACAGAACAGAACAGAACAGAACAGAACAGAACAGAATAGAATAGAATAGAATAGAAGGGAGGAGAGGGGAGAGGAAAGGAAAGGAAAGGAGAGGGCAGAGGAGAGGAGAGGAGAGGAGAGGAGAGGAGAGGAGAGGAGAGGAGAGGAGAGGAGAGGAGAGGAGACTAGGCTAGGCTAGGCTAGGCTAGGCTAGGCTAGGCTAGGCTAGAATAGAATAGAATAGAATAGAATAGAATAGAATAGAATAGAATAGAATAGAATAGAATAGAATAGAATAGAATAGAATTCTTTATTGGCCAAGTGTGATTGGACACACAAGGAATTTGTCTTCAGTGCATATGCTCTCAGTCTACATAAAAAATACATTAATCATGAATCATAAGATACAACACTTAGTGATAGTCATAGGATACTAAATAAACAAATACTAGGAAACTAAATAAAACAATATAAATTATAAAGACACAAGCAACAAGGTTATAGCCACAAGTAGTAGGAGGAGATAGGTAATAGGAAGGATGAGAAGATATATAGTTAAAATAAAGCATTAACATCAAACCACAACTTTTTGCTTTTCCATAATAATATAGACTAGCCCAGGGGTGAAATGTAAAATGTGTTACTACCGGTTCTGTGGGCATGGCTTGGGGGAGTAATGTGACTGGGTGGGCATGGCCAACTTTTTTTTTTTAACTTTTCAGAGCATTTTTTCTAATGCTTTGAAAAACCTCTGGCGATCAGGCAACTCAGCTGGGATCGTCAGAGAGGCATAAAAATGCTTTGAAAAGCCTCTCTGCCAATTAGGCAACTCAGCTGGGATCGTCAGAGAGGTTTTTTAAAAAATGCCTCTCTGCCGATCAGGCAACTCACCTGGGATTGTCACAGAGGCATTTTAAAAAATGCTTTGAAAAGCCTCTCTGACGATCAGGCAACTCAGCTGTGATCATCAGAGATTTTTCAAAGCTTTTTTTTTGCCACCTGTTCAGCCAAGAAGTTGCAGAAAAAAATGCTTTGAAAAGCCTCTGAGGATCCCAGCTGAGCCGCACGATCGTCAAAGGCTTTTTTTTTAACTTTTAACTTGTTTGGCTAGGACATTTGATTAACAAGCAGAAGCTGTTGAGTGATGCAGGAGCTCACTTCTTTGGGCGCATGTAGTGGCTATGGCTGATGACGGCTCCCGCCTTTTAAAACAACCCGTGCTACCAGATTCCTTCCCATCTTTTTGCTATCCCTGTTTAACATCTCTCCTACGCGAACTCTCCATAGTGGAAGTGGCTTAATGTTGGAGAACCTGTTGGGCAGCTTCTCCTTTGCAAAAACCGTCTACGCTGACATCAGAGCTGGGGGCTGGGTGAGCAAGGAGAGAGATTTGTGGCAGGCAAGAAATCCACCATAATTTCTCCTCCCCGCCCCCCACCCCACCCCAAAGGCTCTTTTTAACACGTATCTAAACAACTGTGAATAATCACGCACTTAGTGTGCATTTAGTTTCCAGATCCTTTTTTTTTAATAAGGATAAATGGAAATAGAGTGCCCTGGCCAACTTCTGCATTAATTACAACTCCATGATTTGCTGCAATCCTGCATGGGCTTTGTTTACAACTACCATGTAAGAAGGTGTTTGGTAAACCCTGGTGGGGTGAGTAAAAGACCACTTCCTCACGTGGCTGGTTGTGTCTTTGCAAGTGGCCTGATTGTCGTGTCTCTGTTTGCACACACGGACCTGCTTCATTCACATTGCAGCCCCAGCAATTGTGTTATCTGTGCAAGGACACACAGAATCGCCCAAGAAAAGTCCTTAGAAAGGACTGGCCACTGCCTTCCAGAGGACACAGCTGCATTCCAACGATCACAGCTGCTTTGTTCACATCGCTTGCTCTGGAAAGAGGCCCCTTTAAGTGCAGAGTTTAGGTAGCCCTACGACCACAATTGAGCCCAAAATTTCTATCACCTTTGTTAAATGAATTTTGCCCCGTTTTACAACACAGTACTTAAGTCAATCTCTGCTCTTGTTAAATGACTTTGGTCACCACACTATAAAAAAAGATGTTGAGACTCTAGAAAGAGTGCAGAGAAGAGCAACAAAGACGATTAGGGGACTGGAGGCTAAAACATACGATGAACGGTTGCAGGAACTGGGCATGGCTAGTCTAGTGAAGAGAAGGACCAGGGGAGACATGATAGCAGTCTTCCAATATTTGAGGGGCTGCCACAGAGAGGAGGGGGTCAAGCTCTTTTCCAAAGCACCTGAAGACCAGACGAGGAATAATGGATGGAAACTGATCCAAGAGAGATTCAACCTGGAAATAAGGAGACAGAACAGAAGTTGCCTTCAGAAGTTGAAAAAGCTTCACTGGAAGCTTTTAAGAAAAGATTAGACTGCCATCTGTCAGAAATGGTGTAGGGCCGTGATGGCGAACCTAAGGCATCGGTGCCACAGGTGGCACACGGAGCCATATCAGTGGGCACACGAGCATTGCCATAGTTCAGCTCCAGCACATAGCTGTGTGCCAGCCAGCTGATTTTTGGGCCTTTCGGTCCCACCGGAAGTTGGGAAATGGGCTGATTCTGGCCTCCGGAAGGCCTCCAGGGAGGTGGGGAAGGCCATTTTCACCCTCCTCAAGCTTCTAGAAAGCCTCTGGAGCCTGGGGAGGGTGAAAAACAGGCCCACTGGGCCCACCATGCCATCACGTGCTACAAGTGGGGGGCAGAGCGCATTGAATTATGGGTGTGGGTACACACATAGGTGACCTCCCCATGCTTCCCCTGCTTTTGGCACGCGATGGGAAAAAGGTTAGCCATCACTGGTGTAGAGTCTCCTGCTTGGGCGGGGGAGTTTATTTATTTATTTATTTATTGGTTCAATTTATTTGCCGCCCTTCTCCGGAGACTCAGGGCGGCTTACAATGCGTTAAGCAATAGCCTTCCTACTTTTGTATATACCTCCTTAGTAGGGCTTTCGGCGCCCCCCTAAGCGGTATTCTTTTTTATACAAAGTCAGCTTATTGCCCCCACAATCCGGGTCCTCATTTTACCTACCTCGGAAGGATGGAAGGCTGAGTCAACCTTGAGCCTGGTGAGAATTGAACTCGCAGTAATTGCAGGCAGCTGGTGTTACTTAACAGCATTTTAGCACCACCAAGGCTCTTAAGTTGGACTAGAAGACCTACAAGGTTCCTTCCAACTCTGTTAATCTGTAATCTGTAATAACATGGTTGTTAAGTGAATCTGATATCCCCATTGGCTTTGCTTGTAAGAAGGTCGCAGAAGAGGATCACATGAGCCCGGGATAGTGCAACCATCATAAATATGAACAGGGGTGAAATGATCCCGGTTTGGACTGGATCGCCCAATCCAGTAGTGATGCAGGCGGGTGGTTCGGGGAACCGGTAGCAAAAATCCCTGCCCCCACCCCCACCCCGCATTGCCCAGCTGATCCGCACAATATTAAGAGGCTTTTTTTTTTTTTTACTTTTAAAAGCATTTTTTCTACAACCTCTTCGGTCAAAAAGACGCTTTTAAAAGTTAAAAAAAAAAGCCTGGGATCATTGCATGGCTCAAAACCCCCCTTTTTTTCTTTTAAATGCCTCTGATGATCCAAGCTGAGTTGCCTGATCGTCAGAGGCATTTAAAAGAAAAAAAGTCTCCGTCGATCAGGCAACTCAGCTGGGATCGCCAGAGCCTTTTTGAAAGTTTTTTTTTTTACAAGCTCTTCGCCGAAGTTGTAGAAAAATATGGTTTTAAAAGTTAAAAAAGAAAATTGGCCACACCCACCCAGTCACATTTCTTCCCCCTACCAAGCCACGCCCAGAGAACCGGTAGTAAGAAATTTTAGATTTCACTCCTGAATATGAGGCAGTTGCCAAGCATCTGAATTTTAATCACCTTACCATGGGGATGTTGCAATGGTTATAAGCGTGAAAAGCAGACTCATAAGTCACTTTTTCCAGTGCTGTTATAACTCTGAACAGTCCCTAAATAAACTGTTGTAAATCAAGGACTTAGACCGCAAGGTGACTCAACTGGTCAGTCCTAGAGGAGATCAACCCTGATTGCTCTTGAGAAGGCCAGATACTGAAGAGGAAACTCAAATACTTTGGCCACCTAATGAGAAGGAAGGACTCCCTGGAGAAGAGCTGGGAAAGATCGAGGGCAAAAAAAGAAAGGGACGGCAGAGAACGAGGTGGCTGGATGGAGTCACCGAAGCAGTCGGCGTGAGCTTAAATGGACTCCGGAGGATGGTAGAGGACAGGAAGGCCTGGAAGAACGTTGTCCATGGAGTCATGATGGGTTGGACACAACTTCACAACTAACGACAACGAAGTCAAGGACCGCCTTCACTATTTTCTCCTGTGAACTAATTTTATTTACAAGATTTATATCCTGCCTTTATTTGGTGCAACTCAAGGCGGCATTATGCAGTACGCATAGTGATCCACCCATTCTTACTTCTCGACAACAACAGCAACCTTGTGAAATGAGGTGGGCCGAGAGAGAGTGACGGGCTGAAAGTCACCCAGCCAACTTTCATGCCTAAAGGAAGATTAGAATCCTTCCTAGTTCCTCATTCAGCACTTTCAGCTCTTCACCAAACTGGCTTTCAGTGGTATTTATACAAGGGTGTTAATTAAAGGAGCAATTCTGCTTGGGGGGGAAAGAGAGAATCCTGACTGCGGACACTCTGAAATGTAAGGAGATGATATTGCAGATTATGGTATCCAACAAATTTGGCTTCCCCATGGACTTTGCTTGTCAGAGGCTGCCTGGAAAGATTACAAGTGAAGATTGTCTGAAGTGGTGTAGCGTTTCCTACCTAAGCAGGGGGTTCGACTAGAACAGCAGTCACCAACTGGGGGTCCGTGGACCGCCAGTGGTCTGCAAGAAAATTTTGGTGGTCCGCAGAAAAATTATTTGCATTTTTATATTGCACTAAATCAGGGGTCCTCAAACTACGGTCCCTGGGACAAATATGTGCAATGAACACTTGTGTTGCTGCAGAGAGTCTCCCCCTTCGGGGTCTTTTTGTGTAGGTTGGAGGGGACAGAAATTCCGACTTGGGGTCTGCTTGACCTTCCTGGTGTGGGGCTTTGGGCAAAGGCTGGAGGGAACGGCGGTTCCCTGGTGGCAAAGAGCCGGAGGGCCTCGTTCCAGTGGGACTGCCTCATGGCCTGGAACTGGCTGACCATCTCAGCACGCTGAGCCTCCAGGCGCCGGTACCTGGCCTTGCACTCCTGCAGGTCTTCCCTCTGCTTGGAAAGCCTATGCTCCTAGTCCTCAGTGAGGTGCTTCTGCTAAGCCTCCTTCTCGGTCAGATCCAATTTGAACTGAGTCAGCTGTTTAGCCAACTCTTTCTCGCGGTGGCTGATTAGCTCCAACAACAATCCAGCAGGTTCTGACAGGTTCTGGAGAACCGGTAGTGGACATTTTGAGTATTTCAGAGAACTGGCAAATACCACCTCTGGCTGGCCCCAGAGTGGGGTGGGAATGGAGGTTTTGCAATATCCTTCCTCCAGGAGTGGGGAGGGAATGGGGATTTTGCAGTATCCTTCCCCTGGAGTGGGGAGGGAATGGAGATTTTGTAGTATCCTTCCCACAGGAGTGGGAAGGAAATGGTGATTTTGCAGCATCCTTCCCCTGGAGTGGGGTGGGAATGGAGATTTTGTAGTATCCTTCCCCTGCCATGCCCACCAAGCCACGCCTACTAAGCCACACCACACCCACCAAGCCAAGCCCATAGAACCGGTAGTAAAAAAAATTGGATTTCACCACTGGTAGGAAGGAAGTAGTTTTGTCACCTGTTGCACTTCCTCCAGCAGTGAAATTTTCAGCCGGTCTGCTGAAAGTCCATAGAACTGAGAAGCCTCCGTCTTATCGTCCTAACTCTCCAGAGGGAAAAGGCCATCCTCCAGTTGTTTGCATTGTTGAGTTGTGGTTTTCCCACTATAAATACCCATGTGTGGTTAGAAAGAGAGAGAGAGAGAAAAGAATTAAAAGACAAACAAACAAAAACAGTTCACTCTGCTACCAGTGGGAGAGAGAAATCATAGCCTCGGGGCAAAGACCTGTAATTAAAGTCTTTCTCCTATGAAAGGAATAACCAGTTGAACTCCAAAATGACAGCATACCGAAAAGGCTATTATCAGCTTCTCACGTAATGGAATTTTTTGCATCAACAGAAAAGTAGAAATGCTTCGAATTACCTGAATTCTAGAGAACAGGGACTTTTTCCTCAATTAGGAAATCTGGCGGGCCTTTCAACCATCTTGGACGTATATCCGGATTCAACATTTCTAGTCCTCACCTTTCAACGTTTGGTCCATTTCCAACCTCTGGGTGTCTAACCCTAAAGCTAACACTGACCCAAGTTGATTGGATCAATAGTTTGTCTGATGGGCTATGGAAGAGCACTTCGATTCCTACCATGGACGAATGGCTGCAGAAGCTGATGGAGTTGGCTGAAGTGGCAAAACGGACTATTTTGATTGAAGAAAAGCATCATAAGTACTTTTGTTTCTAATATGGAGACTGCTTCTGAATTTCGTACTTGAAGTGGAAAAGAAGGAAACTTTGATTTTGGGTTGTATGGGTTTTTTTTACAGAAATGACTTGTTTACATTATTATGAAAAAGCCAAAAGGTGTGATTTGATCTTAGTGCCTTATTTTACTGCAACAGAGTGTTGGAAGAAATGTCCATCTGGGTTTAGTTCCAAGTAGGGAAAAAGACACTGGAAACAAGGACTGACACTGGAAAGACACTTGAAAAGATGTTTAATGGTGGACAGGACCACATGGTTTTGAGGTCCTTGGCAAAAAGACAAGAAATACTAAGAAATACTTTTCCTAGGAGAAGGGTGGGTGCTAATTTCCTACAAGAGAAAGTCAGAAGTTAATGTTTCTTTTTCTCTTTTTTCCTACTCTTCCTCACTTCTCTTCCAGCTCTTCCTCCCCACCATTCTCCTATTTGCTTTTGTATTTTGTATCTTATTTTATCTTATCACTCAATAAAAATGTTAAATGAAAAATAGCTCCATCTGATTGAATGTCCCAATTCCTTCAATAGCCAACTTGCCAATATCAGAAACCCATAAAACAGGGAATGGACAGATCAGTTTGTTTCTTGGCTGCTGCTCCATCACCTTCTCCGGAGACTCAGGGCGGCTTACAATGTGTTAAGCAATAGCCTTCATACTTTTCTATATTTATACAAAGTCAGCTTATTGCCCCCACAAACTGGGTCCTCATTTCACCTACCTTAGAAAGGATGGAAGGCTGAGTCAACCTTGAGCCTGGCGAGATTCGAACTTACAGTAATTTCAGACAGCTGAATGTTCTTCTTTCTTTCTTTCTTTCTTTCTTTCTTTCTTTCTTTCTTTCTTTCTTTCTTTCTTTCTTTCTTTTCCTTCCTTCCTTCCTATGCTGCCCTTCTGTGGAGACTCAGGGCGGCTTACAATGCGTTAAGCAATAGCCTTCATACTTTTCTATATTTATACAAAGTCAGCTTATTGCCCCCACAAACTGGGTCCTCAATTTACCTACCTTAGAAAGGTTGGAAGGCTGAGTCAACCTTGAGCCTCGAACTCGCATAATTGCAGACAGCTGGGTGTTAATAACAGGCTATCTAGCCCGTCGAGCTATCTGAGGCTTCTTTACTTCATTGCACTTGCCAGTTTTTACCTTTTATTGATTTTATTGTCATTTCTTAGATTCTTGCAAGCTTCCCAGAGTTGCTATTGTTGTTATTTATTCGGTGGCATTATGACTTTGACATTGCCAAACCCCACAAGTTCTCTCCTCTCCATCAATTTGCAACAGCATTAGCCTTTCCTCCCATTAATGGAGATTCAATGGCACAATGACTTTGAGAAGACTGGCGTCACAGAAGCCACTTTCCACCTCATTCCTGAACGAGGGTCCTTGGCACAACCCCCACCCACCCAAAAGACACACATTATTTGCATACAGTCAGGGGGGGGGGGCTGCTTGCAAAAAAAAAGAAAAAAAGAAAAAGGAATTATAGAAAGATATTGCATCCAAAAATGATTGCAATAATACAGATGGGCTTTTTGGGGGGCGGGGAACAATTCCCAACACTGCAAAGCAGTGCAGAAATGGAAAATGGATGAATATATGCTTGAAAAATGGATATATGTTTGGGGGAAAAAAAACTCTCCCTCTCTGTCTGTTTGGTTTAAGGCGGACCAAAGATTTCATGTCAAGCTATCCTTCCATCTAGAAAGAATGGGAGTTTGCTGCCTCCTCTTTGAAACTGCTGATGTGTCACTGGATCGTTGCCTGATATATATATATATATATATATATATATATATATATATATATATATATATATATATATATATATATATATATATATATATATATATATATATATATATATATATATATATATATATATATATATATATATATATATATATATATATATATATATATATATATATATATATATATATATATATATATATATATATATATATATATATATATATATATATATATATATATATTGTAGTGATATTTATTATTTGTATCCCTTTTCCATTAATGCTCCTGGCAGCATGCCTGGAAAAAGGAATGAGCAATACCAGCCAAATCATTTCTGAGTTCATTGATTTCAACGGAGCTAAACGGAGTTCAGTCAAAGCACTTTGGATTCGGTAGATCACAGATGAGGTTACCAAGAATTTTCCTTGGCAGACGGCAGCCCCCAATGCAGGTTGAAAAATCAAGTATTTAACACAACAGACTCCCTTCAAAACCTTGCACCTGGTATTTGCACAACACGTTAAGCTTGGCTATCTCAATGGCTGGTTTACAGTACTGTGCTGTGTGAAATGAGAAAATAGGTTAAATCCATTGCCAAGTACACAGGCTGAACCCAAAAGCGTGTTGGAATATATTTACTCCAAACCTGAATGCTATTTAATGCTGGGTAATTTATTCAAAATAGGAAAGCTACAAAAGGGATGAAACTCTAAATGGGTCTTCTGATTGGACAATAAAGTAGCAGAAGAAGCCACAAAGCCCTATAGTTATCACGCAGGGGTGAAATCCAGCAGGTTTTGATGGGTTCTGGAGAACCGGTAGCGGAAATTTTGAGTAGTTCAGAGAACCGGCAAATACTACCTCTGGCTGGCCCCAGGAGTAGGGAGGGAATTGGGATTTTGCAGTATCCTTCCCCTGGAGTGGGGAGGGAATGGGGATTTTGCAGTATCCTTCCCCCAGGAGCGGGGAGGGAATGGGATTTTGCAGTATCCTTACCCTGGGATGTGGTGGAAATGGTGATTTTGCAGTATCCTTCCCTTGCCATGCCCACCAAGCCACGTCCACAGAATTGGTAGTAAAAAAATCTGGATTTCATCACTGTTATCATATCTTGTTGCTGTATAGTAATGTTTCTCAACCTTAGCAATTTGAAGTTGTGTAGACTTCAACTCCCAGAATTCCCCAGCCAGCCTTGCTTGTCCTTGAATTCTGGGAGTTGACGTCCACATATCTTAAAGTTGCCATGTTTGAGAAAACCCTGCTGCACATCTGATGTTCATCTGATAGCATTCAGATGGACATTGGCCAGTTTGTAAATTTAATTGCTGTTCTGTGTTTTTCTATTTGTAGGCCAAGCTACTCCATCAGGAATAATACCTACTCTTCTTTAAGCTATCCAATCTATGGCCATCTTCGTCTATACTGTAGGTTCCTTACATTTGAGCATGGTAGTTAGCTGGATTTGATCCCAAACTTTGCCCATCACTCTAAAGAAGTGGAGAGTCAGTAGAGAAAGTCTCTAGAAAGAGTGCAAAGAAGAGCAACAAAGATGACTAGGGGGCTGGAGGCTAAAACATAGGAAGAATGGGTGCTGTAATTGGTTATGTCTTGTCTAGTGAACCATAAGGAAGGCTGAGCGTCAAAGAATTGAGGTCATTGAACTCTGGTGCTGGAGAAGACTCCTGCGAGTCCCTTGGACCACAAGGCGATCCAACCAGTCAGTCCTGGAGGAGATCAACCCTGACTGCTCTTTAGAAGGCCAGATCCTGAAGATGAAACTCAAATACTTTGGCCACCTAATGAGAAGGAAGAACTCACTGGAGAAGAGCCTAATGCTGGGAATGATTGAAGGCAAAAGAAGAATGGGATGACAGAGAACGAGGTGTCTGGATCAGGGGTGAGTTCCACTTACCTTTACTACTACGTTTGCAGCGTGCGTGCACTTCTGCGCAGATCACCCATGATGATGTCGTTGTCAGGAGTTTCGGTTTCATCCTCGAAATGTCAGTGTTCCAATACTGACAGTCGTAGTGGGTGGGTGGAGCCTCCTGGCGGTTTTACTACCGGTTCTATAGAACCGGACCGAACCAGGAGCAACCCATCACTGGGCTGGATGGAGTCACTGAAGCAGTCGGCGTGACCTTAAATGATCTCTGGGGGATGGTAGAGGACAGGAAGGCCTGGAGGAAAGTTGTCCATGAGGTTACGATGAGTTGGACATGACTTCGCAACTAACAACAACAAAGTCTAGTGAAAGGAAGGACCAGGGATGGCATGATAGCAGTCTTCCAATATTTGAGGGGTTGCCACAAAAAAAGAGGGGGTCATTTTATTCTCCAAAGCACCTGAAGGTAGGGCAAGAACCAATGGATGGAAAATAATCAAGAGAACTAATCAGAACATCTATGATGACATCCGGATGGGTGGGCGGAGCGTCCCCCCAATTTTACTATCAGTTCGCAAGAACCAGCCCAAACCGGGGTCCACCCACCACTGAATAGACTCCTAGGTCGATCCTAATTAGTGGTGGGATTCAGCCAATTCGCACCTATTCGGGAGAACCGGTTGTTAACTTTCTAAGCAGTTCAGAGAACCGGTTGTTGGAAGAAATCTTATTTTGTTTTTTTTCCACTTTACAGGGCTAATCCTGTAAGGAAAGCAGGAAGGAAACATTCTGGTGGTGTTTCTAGCCTAATCTTTATTGCCCTGCTTACAGAAATTGCCTCTCTGGTTAACCCTTGTTACATTGTAACAGCTAAGGCGAAGCACCCATCGAAGTGAATGATGTTGAGTTGGCCATGCCCACACGGTCACATGACCACCGAGCCATGCCTACCCAGCTGGTCATTAAGGCAGAGAACCGGTTGTTAAATTATTTGAATCCCACCCCTGATCCTAACGATATGGCAAAGTTTTGCAGAGGTATGGAGAAGGCTGGGATGGGGAGGGGAAAGGAAAGCAAGGGAAATGCTGGGCTGGTGCAGCACTTTAACCATGAAGGCAAAAAGTTCAAGAAACCATGGATGGAAACCAATCAAGGAGAGAAGCAACCTGGAATTAAGGAGAAACTTCCTAACAGTGAGGACAATTACCTAGTAGAAGAGCTTGCCTCCAGAAATGGTGGATGCTTCATCCCTGGAGGATTTGAAGAAGAGACTGGACAGTCACTTGCCTGAAATGGTATAGGATCTCATGCTTGAGCAGGGGGCTGGACTAGAAGACCTCCAAGGTCCCTTCCAGGTCTATTCTGATTCCGAAGATGCTTTGGAGAAGACAAAATACCTGCAACAATTTTAACCAGCTGTGCTTTTTCCAGAGTTGGTGTGTCGATGTCTCCTGCTAGAAAACCCCAAGGAAAGAAGCATTTGGTTGAAAGAGTTCCAGAAACGGGCAACATTTGCACGCCAGATGCTCCGAGGCACCTGTTTGCTTTGATATTTAAAGCACGGCGCACGCAGTTCAGAAATCGCTATCCTTTTTGCTAAAGATTCGTTATAATTATATGTTTATGTAAATATGTTACTTGTCTCTTTTAGGATGATCCCCCTCTGAAACATTCAACCGCACAGAGATGATAGCAATAAAATAAAACAATTAATGATCAGGGTTCTGTGTGATCTGGTTTTAAAGGTCAGTGGCACTTAAATCAGGAAAGTCAAATAGAGTAAGTCCATCTGAAGATGTCATGAAAAAAGGTTATTGAGGGGGAAAAAAGTATACTGATAATGCTTGGCTTACAACAGCTTGTTTAGTGAACTTTCGAAGTTATAACGGCGGTGAAAAAACTGAATTATGACTGTTTTTCACACCTACGACTGTTGCAGCATCCCCACGGTCACTCGAGCAAGACTCAGACACTTGGCAACTGATTCACATTTATGACGGTTGCCGTCTCCCAGGGTCACATGATCCCCGTTTGTGACCCTTTCGTTCCCTTAACAACCATGTTTCTAATTTAACACCTGCAGTGATTCCTTTAACATCTGTGGCAAGAAAAGTCGTAAAATGGAGCAAAACTCACTTAAAAAATGCCTCACTTAGCAACAGAAATGTTGGCCTCAATTGTAGTCGTACGTCGTATCTACGGGACCGCCTATTACCACCAATAGCCTCCCTCCGGCCGGTACGCTCTCACAGAGAGGGGCTCCTCTGGGTGCCGTCGGCCAAACAATGTCGACTGGCGGCCCCTAGGGGGAGAGCCTTCTCTGTGGGGGCACCTACTATCTGGAACGAGCTCCCCCCCCCCCCCCCCGGAGATACAGAAGATCCCGGATCTGCACGCCTTCCGCCGTGCTCTCAAAACCTTTTTATTCTATCAGGCTGGCCTGGCCTAATCTTTTCCCTTTTCCCTTTTAAATATGTAAATTTTAATCCGCTTTTAAATTATTGGGGTGTTTTAAATTTGTCTTGGGCCAAATTGTTTAATTCGGTTTTATTCTGTTTTTAAATTTTGTATTTATGTGTTTTGTCGTGTGGCTGTTCACCGCCCTGAGTCCTTCGGGAGTAGGGCGGTATATAAATCAAATAAAACTAAACTAAACTAAACCTCGAGGACTACCTGTATTACAAACAAGATGCCATCTCTGAAATAATTTCATTCGCGGCACTTAACAAAATAATAAATCATAGTAATGAACAAAAAAAATGAACTGTAGGCGAATTTTATATAGTGGGAGTGATCTTTTTTGCTGGGGGAAGGATACAGAATATCAATATTTAATACAATTCAACAACTGGACTGTTTAGGTTCAATATAAAAATGCAACTAAATAGATGAAAACCTTTTTTTCTTTTTCTTTGAAATCCCTATCCTAAAATATGGATATTTTTTTAAGAGTATCCTGTAAGAAAAAATTATTATTGGGGGGGGGGGGGGGAAAGAAAAGCACTTAGTCAAAGCATAGTGAAGCACGAAAAAGTGCACAGATGTATAAATAATTTTGTGACTGGGATATGTTTATATGATTCGAAAACAAATAATATGTTTTGCAGGGAAAATACCTCAATTGCAATATCAATAGCACTTAGATTTATATACCGCTTCATAGTGTTTTACAGCCCTCTCTAAGCAGTTTACAGAATCAGCATACTGCCCCAAA
This sequence comes from Coluber constrictor foxii, assembly GCA_038048745.1. Classification (NCBI taxonomy): domain Eukaryota; kingdom Metazoa; phylum Chordata; class Lepidosauria; order Squamata; family Colubridae; genus Coluber; species Coluber constrictor. The sequence continues at coordinate 24,729,584 of CM075967.1, forward strand.
CAATTTGGGTTGTCATTTTACCGATCTCGGAAACATGGAAGGCTGAGTCAATCAGGATCGAACTCCAGGCTGTGAGCAGAGTTAGCCTGCAATACTGCATTCTCACCACTGCGCCACCGGGGCTTAATGTTGCCTTAGTAGTTGCATTCCACATAAATGCAGTTGATGATACTGGCATTATCCAAACAATTAATGAATTTTGGGTAAACAGGGCATTCTGGTGGAACAGGTAACGTCAATTCATCCCTGGTTCTTCCAAGAAGACTTGCAGTTAAACAGAAGCCTGTGAAAGGGGATGAATATTTCTGAGAATACATAGCATATTTTTGTAGTAAAAAGAAAGAAAAAAAAACTCCCCAAAGTGCTCCAGGCATCTTGCATATTCTCCAAAGTCAACATAATTTCTCTTGCCCCTAAACAGACTGCGAATTTCAATTTGGAATTATTATTTTTTTTTACATTCCATTTATTCAGACGCACGTATGAGCAAAAGTCTGAAGTAAGACATCTGATTACTCTACCGATATATTTCCTTTTTTTTAAAAAAAAAAAAAGTTAGAATTTTGCAATACAATAAGAGTCCTGCAGAAGTGCCAAACCTGAAAACAAAAATAAGAAAAAGAGAAAAAGGTGGGAAATGAGAAAAGTGAAGGAAAAGAAAGAAAGAAAGAAAGAAAGAAAGAAAGAAAGAAAGAAAGAAAGAAAGAAAGAAAGAAAGAAAGGAGGGAGGGAGGGAGGGAGGGAGGGAGGGAGGGAGGAAGGAAGGAAGGAAGGAAGGAAGGAAGGAAGGAAGGAGGAAGGAAGGAAGGAAGGAAGGAAGGAAGGAAAGAAAGAAAGAAAGAAAGAAAGAAAGAAAGAAAGAAGGAAGGAAGGAAGGAAAGAAAGAAAGAAAGAAAGAAAGAAAGAAAGAAAGAAAGAAAGAAAGAAAGAAAGAAAGAAAGAAAGAAAGAAAGAAAGAAAGAAAGAAAAAAAAATAAGGCTGTTGATTTCTCTCATTCTGTCCATAGTGTAATTGTCATTTCATTCTTTCCTCTCCCTTTTTAATCCTTCTTAATTTCCGCTGCCTATACATTTTCGGATTAAGGAAGGAGGATTTCAGGAGCAGCAACAGGTGAGCTGCTCCTTCAGCAAAACTCCGCCTCCTTAAAAGAAAATAATAAGGTGGGACGATGTATAAGAAGTTAAGAGAGCTTACATGATCCAGGCATCAAAGCTGGTTCGGGCCACAATTAATTACCTCAGTGAATCAATGAGAGGCCAGAAGTCAGATTCATCTCAAGCAGAAAGTACACTGCAGTGAATAATTATCCCCAAGGATGTCACAGAGCATGTATCTGCATGATCACTGCTAACCTCAGAGCAAATTAAATGGATTCCTAGGGTGCTCGGCACAGCTGTGGGCTGGAGGGAGACGGGCTCAGCCCCCTGAATTCCTGCTTACAGTAATGAGGCTATACCGCCATCTTATATATACAGTATGTATAAGATGATCAAAGGCCTGGAGACGAAACCATATGAGGAACGGCTGCAGGTTTGGGGTCTGGCTAGTCTAAAGAAAAGAAGAATTAGGGGTGACATGATAGCATGTATTGCACGAGCTGAGGTGGCGCAGTGGTTAGAGTGCTGCACTGCAGCTACTTCAGCTGACTGCTAGTTCAGCAGATCAAATCTCACCAGCTCAAGGTTGACTCAGCCTTCCATCCTTCCGAGGTGGGTAAAATGAGGACCCAGATTGTTGGGGGCAATATGCTATTTAGTATACTGTCGATTGTTGTAAGCCGCCCAGAGTCCTCGGAGAGTGGGCGGCATAGAAATATGATTAATAATAATAATAATAAATAAAATAAATAGCAGTATTTCGGTATTTGAGAGGCTGCCACAAAGAAGAGGGGGTCAAATAATTCTCCCAAGCACCAAAGCATCACTGGAGGTTTTTAAGAAGAGACTGGACAGTCACTTGTCTGATATGGTATAGGGCAGTGATGGCTAACTTTTTGCCATCGTGTGCCAGGAAGGGGGGGCGGCGGAGGTTCGCGTGCTCCCCGCCCCACGCATGCAACCCCCCTCTCCCCCGCTTCTAGCACACGATGGCCTGGTAGGCCCGTTTTTCTTTCTCACCTGGCTCCAGATCCTCTCTATACAACTGGGGAGGGCGAAAGCAGCCTTCCCCACCCCCTCGGAGGCCTGAAACGGCTCGTTTCCCAACTTCTGGCTGGACAGGAAGTGACGTATTTTGCTGTCCCCAGCCTCCAGAGACTCTGATGCATGTGCACCGGAGATGAACTGGCATGCCAGGCGACATGGCTCTGCGTGCTGCCTGTGGCATGCATGCCATAGGTTCGCCATCAGGGGTATAGGAAGCTGGACTAGAAGACCTCCAAGGTCCCTTCCAGATCTATTCTATTCTAAGACCTCTAAAAGGGCCAGGAGGAGGCTGGGAACATCATTTAGCTGGTTCCTTCTGTCTTTCACATTCTGAAAATTGCAAGAACTTTAACTGGGCGATGTTAAAATGAGCACACAATTCAACTGGACCTTCTGACTTGCGATCATTACACCGTAGTCCTTGTCTTATAACCTTGTCTTATTCGTTCAGTGACTGTTCACTAGCCACAGGAAAAAGGGACTTATGACCGTTTATTGTATTTATGACCGTTGCAGCATCCCCACGGTCACGTGATCAAAATTTAGATGCTTGGCAATTGGCATGTATTTATGATGGTTGCAGTGATCTGGGGTCATGTGATCCCCTTTGTGACTTTCTGATGAGCAAAGTCAAATGGGGAAGCCAGATTCACTTCACAACTGTGTTGCTAACTTAACAACAAATAATAAAGTAGAGTAGAGTAGAGTAGAGTAGAGTAGAGTAGAGTAGAGTAGAGTGGAGTAGAGTAGGATAGGGTAAGATAGGCTAGGGTAGGGTAGGGTAGGGTAGGGTAGGGTAGGGTAGGGTAGGGTAAAGTAGGGTAAGGTACGGTAGGGTAGGGTAGGGTAGGGTAGGGTAGGGTAGGGTAGGGTAGGGTAGGGTAGGGTAGAATAGAATAGAATAGAATAGAATAGAATAGAATAGAATAGAATAGAATAGAATAGAATAGAATAGAATAGAATAGAATAGAATAGAATAGAATAAGAGTTGGAAGGGATGTTGGAAGGGATCTTCTAGTCCAACCCCCTGTTTAGGCAGGAAACCCTACACTACTTCAGACAAATGGTTATCCAACTTCTTAAAAACGTCCAGTGTTGGAGCATTCACAACTACTGGAGGCAAGTTGTTCCACTGGTTAATTGTTCTACCTGTCAGGAAGTTTCTCCTTAGTTCTAAGTTGCTTCTCTCCTTGATCAGTTTCCACCCTTTGCTTCTTGTTCTACCCTCAGATGCTTTGAAGAATAGTTTGACTCCCTCTTCTTTGTGGCAGCCCCTGAGATATTGGAACACTCGTATCCTGTCTCCCCTGGTCCTTCTTTTCATTAGACTAGACATACCCAGTTCCTGCAACTGTTCTTCATATGTTTTAGCCTCCAGCCCCCTAATCATCCTTGTTGCTCTTCTCTGCACTCTTTCTAGAGTCCCCACATCTTCATCTCAAGTCTCAACAGTGATTCATTTAAGAACTGTGGCAAGAAAGGTTATAAAATGGGGCAGAACTCACTTAAGAACTGTCTTGCTTAGCAACAGAAATGTTGGGCTCAATTGTGGTTGTAAATCAAGACTACCTGCATTTTTTTTCTTCTCCTTCCAATGATTTGGGACAATGGATGTCCGGGAACATCAGGAGCAAAAGCTCGATGAATGCTTATCCTTTAAGGAGCAGTTCAAGGCCTGCAAAATGTATTTTAAGTAGGCATCACCAATAAGAGTCAAGATTAACCACTTATATTGATCACCTCTTGCTTGCTTTTTCTCTCCTTTCTCTTTTCTTCGTCTGGATTTTAAACGCTGCCAAAATGTGAATATAAAGTCATTGCTGGAAATCTTTTAAATAGAAGTGATCTATTGTATTGACCAAGGAGGAAAAATAATGTATGGCAAATTGCCAGACTGGAGGGATACACACCATGAGCTTTGGATGAGTCCTGGTGGCTATTTAAGAATCGTCGTTCATGTTTTCTCTCTCTGTCATCCTCCCCAAATCTGAAGGAGCTGCTGTTTTTCCAGAAGGATGAAGACACCTAAGGATTTCAGATGTGGAAGTCTGGAAAATGAAGACGTGAATCTAGTTCACAGCACTGTAGGTTGGCGTGCTAAATCAACCCCCTGTCCTGAGCCGAGATGCCTTCTTGATGAGTGCAATGAGGGATAATGAACATTTGACGCTGCTATGGGAGAAGAAAACAACAGGCTAATAAGTGGCTCCCTTCTTGGGCGCTTCAGACTAGAGAAAAGCATTAAGTGTTACTCTGGTTGCAAACACCACTGTGCAACTGTCTGGCTTGATTGTTGTCTGCAGACAATAAACCATCATGTGACCTTCCTTAATGAGCTCCTTGGTATGTGACAATTGCAGGCTAGTCATTCTCCTTCAAGCAGGCAGCTCCATCCCCCGCACGGCCCAGCTGATACCTGCCCTTTTTTCAAAACTGCGTGCTTTTTGTTCAGAGACCAATTCGGAGCTGCTGTTCTTCCTTTTCAAGCCTGCAAAATTCACCTGGAATTTTATTTACTTATTAAATCTGTATGCTGCCCGTCTTCCTCTATAAGGCGACTCTGGGCAGTTTGCAGATGATTAAAAGAGAATGGAAAAATAATTAAAATAGGATATAAATTAAATATTTTATTTTTTTCCAATTTACATAACAATAAACATTGTTTTAACAGTGTTGCGTCATTTATTTTATTTATTTATTTATTACATGTATTTATATGCCGCCCTTCTCCCGAAGGACTCAGGGCGGTGAACACAAGTTAAAAAACATGTACAATAAAATCGCATTTTAAATCAAATAACTAATTAATGATAAATAATAAACCCAGCATCAGAGTCAGCCTATTTGCTTGAACAGCCAAGTCTTCAGCTCCCGACGGAAGGAGCGGAGATCAGGAGCCGTCCGGAGCTCGGTAGGTAATTCATTCCAGAGGGTGGGAGCACCCACAGAGAAGGCCCTACCCCTGGGCACCGCTAGACGACATTGGCTCGCCGTCAGGACCCTGAGGAGAGCGGCCCTATGTGAGCGAACAGGATGGTGGGAAGCAGGCAGGAGAAGGTCCTGTAAATATCCTGGACCTAAATCATGTAGGGCCTTATAGGTGAGAACTAGTACCTTGAAGCGGACCCAGAGAACCACTGGTAACCAGTGCAGCTGACGCAGGAGGGGTGTTATATGGGAGTAACGTCATGTGTCTCTTACAGGTGTTTACATTTAAAATACTTTAAACTGTACAAAAAACAGAACCCATGAAGCTTCTTGGATGAGAAGCGAAACCAATTCAAGAAAAAAAACAGAGGAAGCCGAGTTGCCTTTTGAAAAAGTACCTTTGAGACAACCATGACTTGAATGACTGAGAATCTCCATAGACATTTATTTTAAAAACCCCAAAAAACTAAGAGATGGATGAGACAGGGATGAGGACTTCTTACACCATCAACTGCCTCCAATGGTGAGCGCTCCCTTCAGGGTCCCAAGCAGCCAGCAAAATGAAATTTTGATACCCTTCCAGCATCCCAAAAGGATGGGGGAAGTTCTCACTTCCAGTGGTAGAATGTTCTACAAGAATGGGGCCATAGCAGAAAAGACCATCAACAGGAATTCCTTAACAGGTTTTCCCTTGGTATTGTTCCCTCACCTCACCCTGCGCCTTACCTCTCCGCGTTACACTCTATCAAACATAGGCTCGCATTTATGAAGGCATGATTTAATGTGATCCCCACGAATGTCCTCGACAGTAGGCTCTCGGAGGGAGTAAAATCCACCTATTGTACATGTGATGGCCAATCCCCGGAGTCTCTGTTCCACATTACATTCGTATGTCCCCACTACCGAGACATAAGATCAAGATTTATTTCCCCTATTTCCCAAAGATTCCCTGGATCACCTGATCTGTTCAGCCTTTATTTCCTACTCCAGGATGCAGACCCTAATATATCTCCAAAGGTGGCCAATTTTTTTGCTGCAGTTGTGGCTGAAAAAAAAATGGGGGAAGAGACAGGTAACCCCTACGGCAGAGGATCACTAGTATTGACAGTACAGATTGTATCTGAGGTAGTAGATGGTGTGCTGTCATATGATCTATCTATATTTGCAAAATTTACCCCTCCCCCCCTTTATGTGTATTTTAATTTGGTCTATGAGCACAATAAAGCTATCTATCTATCTTAACAGATGGAATAAGCTACAGTAGTTCAAACTCAGCCTTCTATCCAGGAAACCAAGCTCCCTTAGAGAATCCGTTTATGTTCCCTCATTTGGCACGCTTGGTTAACAGTCATGGCTCCACCTCGGGCAAGGCCCCGCTGGCAGTGGGAGGACCAAGGGCATCCAAGGAGATACCAAGATGGCAGCCATAGCCATGCCAGTCAAGCTGCCATCTTAGGTTTTTTTTGTGTACATTCCCCCTCATGGAGGAGGCCTTGCACAAGAGCTCTATGGGACATTGTACATGCATGCACCTCAGTGATGGGATTCAATTTTTTTTTTACTACTGGTTCTCCGAACTACTCAAAATTTCCGTTACCGGTTCTCCAGAACTGGTTAGAACCTGCTGAAACCCACCTCTGATGCACCTGGGCATGGCCCTTCATCTCTTTCCATTCTTCCTGGCACCATGTCTAGTGCAAAGAATCATGATCACCTATTAAGTGCCAATTAAGCTTACTTATTGCTCATGTTTTACACAATGTCAACCAATAATCAGCATTAAATTGGGACTAGATAAAGAGTTAATTCAAGAGGGCTTGTCTTTAGACTGCTTGTTGGGAACGCAAGGATTCCAGGCTGATTCCTTTCTTGTCTCCATCCCCTGTCTGTCCTTCTCCTATTCACTGCTTTCTTTTATTCTTTAAACGTTTAAGAGGATATGGCACTTTTAGAACAAGAAGTGAATCTAAATTTTCCCAAAATCTCCTAATATAAGCAAATCCCTTATTGATATAATAATCATATAATAATAATATGTTCCAATATCTCAGGAGTTGCCACAAAGAAGAAGGAGTCAAACTATTCTCCAAAGCCCCCGAGGGCAGGACAAGAAGCAATGGGTGGAAACTAATCAAGGAGAGAAGCAACTTAGAACTAAGGAGAAATTTCCTGACAGTGAGAACAATTAATCAGTGGAACAACTTGCCTGCAGAAGTTGTGAACGCTCCAACACTGGAAGTTTTTAAGAAGAGATTGGACAACCATTTGTCTGAGGTGGTGTAGGGTTTCCTGCCTAAGCAGGGGGTTGGACTAGAAGACCTCCAAGGTCCCTTCCAACTCTCTTACTCTACTCTACTCTACTCTACTCTACTCTACTCTACTCTACTCTACTCTACTCTACTCTACTCTACTCTACTCTACTCTGTTCTGTTCTATTCTATTCTATTCTATTCTATTCTATTCTATTCTATTCTATTCTATTCTATTCTATTCTATTCTATTCTAATAATAATACTGGGCTTTGATGCCAGCCTCAGTGGTCAAAACAAGTTTTGAAACCTCTGGGGCATTACAGAAAATTAATGCCGATTAATTTGCTGATCTCACTAAGGGCTACTGCTTAGCTTCTCATACAGGGTCACATCAATGTGCTTTGGGGAGATTAAAATGTCCACTCAGTGGACACAGATACACATACTGCCATCTTGGAGACACCAAGATGGCAGCCATAGCCATGCCAGTCAAGCTGCCATCTTAGGTTTTTTTGTGTACATTCCCCCTCATGGAGGAGGCCTTGCACAAGAGCTCTATGGGACATTGTACATGCATGCACCTCAGTGATGGGATTCAATCCACACTTATACCTGGAGGTTATACCCAGTGGCTCCCCCCACGGCCTGTTTTTTCTCCCAAGGGGGTGCAGGAGGCCAAATGCTACCTGTCACACACCCTGGCCATGCCCATCATGGCCATACCCACCCAGCCGGTCATGCCAACCGGGCAGAGAACCGGTTGTTAAATTATTTGAATTCCACCACTGGGTACCAAAGGCCCTTTGCCATGAAATCTTCAAACCGGTGTCTTTCCAAAGAAGAAAAAGAACTGCATCATTTCTCTATGCCATTCTCGGCTATCTCATTAAATCCCAGAAATGCCTTCAGTTAAGAGAAGGTGACCAATTTTTTTACAATGAGAAGGAGGACACAAATAAATTGAAGAAAAAAAATCGTAAATAAAAGAAACTTTATTCACTGCAACAATGAGTCTTATGTGTGCATGTGTGCCGTGTCATGTTTCGGTAAGAAGTAAATAAAGCCATTTGCGCGTGGCGCACTCTTGGACGTGACACACTTTCTCAAAACAATTCTCCTGTGCGGAGCGCATGCGTCTCATAATCGCGTCTCACCTCAGTACACCGGGCCTTGACGAATTGTCATGTCAAATATAAACACGTCACATCACACACAACAGATCGGATCGGCGTCAATTTTTTATTTTATTTATTTATTTTTAATTAGATTTATATGCCGCCCTTCTCCGGAGACTCAGTGCGGCTTACAATGTGCCAAGCAATAGCCTTCATACTTTTGTATATTTATACAAAGTCAGCTTATTGCCCCCACAAACTGGGTCCTCAATTTACCTACCTTAGAAAGGATGGAAGGCTGAGTCAACCTTGAGCCTGGGGAGATTCGAACTTACAGTCATTGCAGACAGCTGGTGTTAATCACAATGCTTTTAGTCTGTTGAGCTATCCAGGCTCCTTATTGAATACGGAGTTTCACAGATTAGTCTTCAAATATCGAAAAGGAGGACATGTAGGAGGACACTTTTTGAGAGAGGACAGAACTTACAAAAGAAGGACTGTCCTCCCTAAAGGAGGACAATTGGTCACCTAAGTTAAGAGCTACCACTTGTGGATTGAAAAACTCTAGGAAAACCACTAAACAGCAGCGACTTTTAAAAAAACAAAATCTCTCTTTGCTTCCTTCTATAAAGGGCTATAACCTTACTCTTAAGAATTAAATTGCTATATATACAGGTCTTTTCAACTTGACGAAAACAGTTCATTGGAAATAAACAATGAAACAGTGGATTCCAAAATAATATTTTAATGAGATTCATTTTTCTTAGCTTTGCATAATCCGTAATATTTGAGTGTAATCTCTGAGCCAATTTAATTTTTAAGTCCATGCTTATTTTGAATCAATATTTCCTCCTGATAGCAGCAACCGTAGAACATCCCGACACTGTGTTTTGTCTAAGCCGGCTGAAAGTAAGTTCCCCTGGCAATCTGCCTTTGTGTGTGCAAAATTTGTGGCCCAGAGGCATCTGTGAGGGATCAAAAAAGTGAAGATGACAGCTGAGGCTCTGTGATCAAAGACCTGCGACTTTGACATTTGTTGCATGCAATGCACATTTAAACGGGTGTGTGGCTTTGATTACGCTGTCACAGTTGTCATCTTTACTTTTTTACACACACATACACACAACCTGTGGATGTCCCTAGGCCTAGAACAACACATAGGGATACTTATTTGCAATGGCCATTTCTGCCGTAAGCATTTTGTCCATTCTCAATCGATTTCACAACTGCTTTCTTATGTCAAACTGTTCTATCCAACCTCAGTTTTGTAATGCTGATAGAAAACCCCTGGTTACATACAGTATGTAACATATAGGAAAACCTTTCCACCTTCAGACAGAACTAACAGTACCACATCTGTATTTTCTCAATCCAAAGAAGTAAGTAGAAAATTTGAATTATTCCAGCCAGCCAGCCATCTCGCTGTTTGAGGATGTTGCATAACATTCTCAGAGACTCTTCCCATCCTGCTTACAATCTTTTTGGACTGTTGCCTTCTGGCAGAAGATACAGAACAATTAAAACTCGGACCGCACATTTTCTGAATAGTTTTTATCCCAGAGCTATAATTGCACTCAACAAGGAACTAAAGGGCCACCATCAGTGAGCTGTTGGACAGCATGACTTGTGTGGATGTTTGGGTGTTTTAGGGTGAGGAATTTGTGGTGGGTGGGAGTGGGTTTGGGGATTATTATGTGTGTTGGGCCTGGTCTTTGGGTGTTAAGTGAATTTCGTTGTATGGGTATACTGTGTATACACGTACAATGACAATAAAGTTATTGTCGTTATCATCATCATCATCATCATCATCATCATTCACCAAGACAGTTTGGACCTTCACTGTGAGTTTTACGAGCAACACAATCTTCATAGCAATGAAATATATTGTTTATGTAGATCCATCCAACATTATCTATTATGAGAGTTTCTCCATAAATCATCACCCATATCCTTAATCAGCTGGAAAACTATTGCTAACAGTGTAGATTGATCTTAATTGGATGTAGATACAGCATTTTTTTCAAAATTTTGCAAAACCACAGTTTGGGGCAGCAAAATGCAACTAACTATTGCTTGTCTGCAACTACATTCTTCAATTCTGCTTCTTTCTTTACCCAAATAATAAAAGCCATTGGCATCAAGATTTTCCCCCTGTGTATATTGAGTGTCTTTGGGCCAGCTTTCCATTCTAGGCAGAAAGACCTACAGTAATGGCCAAAATTGTGGAAACCTTTTGGGAAAAGTGTATTTTCTAAAACTAGCTAATAACACCACTTTTTGGCGGGAGTAGTACCATAAAATTATATATCAATGGAAAAATAATTTAATCGAGAATGTAACACAATAACTTTTATGAAGGATCTGCTAATAGAATAGCAGTTACAGTATAAAGAAGTGGAACACGTAGAAAAAACGAGATATACAAAAATGATCATGTCCGTTAATACTTAGTTGAGTAACCTTTGCCATAAATTACAGCCTTACAATGCCTTCCCATGGAGTGAACCAAGTCTTTGAGTTCTGCAGCTGTTATCATGTGAAATCAAGATTGAATGATGGCTTCCATTAACTGGGTTTTATTGCTGGGTCACTTCTGACTAACAAGTTTCTTTAGTCGGCTCCTTAGTCTTTCAATTGGGTTAAGGTCTGGGCTATTCCCAGGCCATTCCAGCAGAATAGGATTATCTTGAAACTCCAAAAAAAAGAAAAAAAGGTGGTGTTATTAGCCATCAAACCTCAAAAATACACTTTTCCCAAAAGGTTTCCACAATTTTGGCCACAACTGTATTCTGTTGGCAGAGATGAAATATCAGTCTGTTTGCTTTCTTTCTGAATTGCTTCCATCCCAGCTGGTGATGATAAGAATACAAACAACTTCCGGCTGCATTACAGCATTACAGCTGTGTTACAGCTGCTTGTTGTAAGAACTTTACAAGTCGTCTTTTTTTTTTCCTTTCTCCTTTTTTTTCTTTTTTCTTCCTCTGGTGTCATGATTCAAGATCAGAAACCAAAAGGGGGTTACGGATTGATTGGTAAAACAGTGAACAATCTCTCGTAGAATCATTAAGAGAAACAGAGTTTTCGAAAAGGCCATTTGAAGCTTCTGCCGCAGATGAAAAAAATTGCAAGTTGGTTTGGTTGGGAATGATCAACAGGGAGCTCTCCCGGACAAGGGGCTAAGTCATTTTGTGGAATAAGCCAATGACGGAGCTCCTACACCATCAAGTCAGAAAGTGGGGTTTCATAAACCACAATGCTTTGGTTTACATCACCCACAAAGCCAAAATAAAGCCTTAGAATGGATCGGCATGACATATGTACCCCAGCCTTTGAGTCTCATAACCAAACTCTACTTAATGCGAAACAGAGATTGTTGCAATTTATGACCATTTGAATAGCAATAGCACCAGCCCATGCCTTTCGCTTTTGGGGGACGTGGTACTCTCAAAGGCCTTCAAGATAATTTGTCTTGAAGGGCTACTATGTTAGTCATAGGAATCTCTTGGGTCTTTGAAACTGGGATATGGAGCCATGGTGACGCAGTGATTAGAATGCAGTATTGTAGGATAACTCTGTCAATTGTCAGTAGTTTGATTCTCACTGGCTCAAGATTGACTCAGCCCTCCATCCTTCCGAGGTTGGTAAAATGAGGACCCAGATTATTGGGGGCAGTAGGCTGACTCTGTAAACGGCTTAGAGAGGGCTGTAAAGCATTGTGAAGCAGTATATAAGTGCTATTGCTATATAGCCATGATGGCGAACCTGTGGCACGCAGTGCCCTCTCTGTGGACATGTGAGCCATTGCCCCAGTTCAGCTCCACCGTGCATGTGCATATACCTCCCACTGGCCAGCTAGTCTTCAGATCTCTGGTGCGCATACACAGGGTGCATGCAGGGGCAATGGTGGGATTCAGCCAGTTCGCATCACTTCGGGAGAACCGGTTATTAATTTTCTGAGCAGTTTGGCAAACCGGTTGTTGGAAGAAATCAAGAGCCTTGGTGGCACAGAAGACTAAAGTGCTGTTAACTAGCACCAGCTGCCTGCAATTACTGCAAGTTCGAACCTCACCAGGCTCAAGGTTGACTTAGCCTTCCATCCTTCCGAGGTAGGTAAAATGAGGACCCGGATTGTGGGGGCAATACGCTGACTTTGTATAAAAAAGAACACCGCTGGGGGGGTGGAGGCGAAAGCCCTACTAAGCAGGTATATACAAAAATATGAAGGCTATTGCTTAACGCATTGTAAGCCGCCTTGAGTCTCCGGAGAAGGGCGACATATAAATCGAACCAATAAATAAATAAATAAATAAATAAATAATAAATTAGGGCAGAGAACCAGTTGTTAAATTACTTGAATCCCACCACTGTGCGGGGGGCCATGCACACATGCAGGGGGGGCATGTGGGGGGCACATGTGCATGCATAGGATGTGGGGCGTGTGCAAGGGGCATGCACGCATTGCATTTTGGGGGTTTGGGCACACACGTGTGCTTTGGGCACTCATTCTGGAAAAGGTTAGCCGTCACTGGTATATGGTTTCCTTTTTTCTCAGGAGGGGTTGGACTAGAAGACCTCCAGGGTCCCTTCCTATTCTGCTAAAAAAAAAAAGTGAAGGGAGTTGATCTATACCATTTCAGACAAATAGATGTCCACATTTGACTGGTTGAAACAATAATAACCAGATAAATTTCGGATGGTGCTACCTATTTGAGGTTAATGAAACACCGGCAAGAAAACATCAGAGAGAGCCCCAGATATTATATTGCTTTCTCTCATCCACCTGTTCTGCTTGCATCCTTCCTCCGATAAAATGTGGCTTAGCTGGTCTCCTGCTGGTTCCCAGAAGGGCAGCCATTCACACCTAGGAAAATATATGGAGGAAATTGACTTTTCATGTGATTATGTGGTTTCCAATGGGGACTAATTGTCTATGTGCGCTTCAGCAGCAGAGAACTGGAAATGTGTTTTTCGAAGATGTTTATGGGGAACAGGCAGCTCTCAATGCACTGCAGGAATCAGTCGTTCTAACATCTGCCTCTTGCCTCCAAGTTCTCATTTTCTTCTGAATGTTATTATAATTGCAAAAGTGTTGAAAAAAACCCACTGCAGTCCAGGAAAAGCACACGTTGGAAGGGAAAAGCTTACATACCACAGCTTTGCCCCTTCTTGATATGCTGTTACTTTTGGCTCAGCCGGTCATTAGGGCAGAGAACCAGTTGTTAAAAAACACCGGGAACCACAAAATCCTTTTGACATATCTCTCTCTCCCCCTCCCTCCCTGTCTTCCCCCTCTCCCTTTCTCTCTGTATCTCCCTATGTCTCTCTCTCTCCACCTCTCTCCTGTATCTCTCTATGTCTCTCTCTTCCCCTCTATATCTATGTCTCTCTCTTCCTCTCTCTGTATCTCTCTCTCTCTCTCCCCCTCTCTCTGTATCTCTGTCTCTCTCCCCCTCTCTGTATCTCTCTATGTCTCTCTCTCCCCCTCTCTGTATGTCTCTCTCTCCATCTCTGTATCTCTGTCTCTCTCTTCCCCTCTATATCTATGTCTCTCTCTCTCCCTCTCTGTATCTCTCTCTCCCCCTCTCTCTGTATCTATGTCTCTCTCTCCACCTCTCTCTGTATCTCTCTATGTCTCTCTCTCCCCCTCTGTATCTGTCTCTCTCCCCCTCTCTCTGTATCTGTCTCTCTCCCTCTCTCTCTCCCCCTCTCTCTGTCTCTCTCCCTCTCCCCCCCTCTCTCCCCCTCTCTTTGTCTCTCTCTCTCCCCCCTCTCTCCCCCTCTCTCTGTCTTTCTCTCTCTCTCCCCCTCTCTCTGTATCTCTCTGTCTCTGCCCTGGCCGCTTCTCCCATCCCCCACCGTCACCCTTACCTTCTCAGGCCAGGCGAGGAGTGACTGGGAGGGGAGGGTGAGGGGCGGGGCGGGGCCAGCCAGTGGTGTGATTACCTGACAGGGAGCCACAGCAGAGGGGCCAAAGAGCCATATGCGGCTCTGGAGCCGCAGGTTGCTGACCCCTGGGTTAGCTAATAGCCCAAGGTCTGGGCTATTCCCAGGCCATTCCAGCAGTGGAATCGGATTGTCTTGAAACTCCAAAAAAAAAAAGTGGTGTTATTAGCCATCAAACCTCAAAAATACACTTTCCCCAAAAGGCTTCCACAATTTTGGCCACTACTGTATGTTTATAGTTGGCTTTCTAGGATGGCTCATCCTGAAATCCTGACAATTGTCTTAAAGAGGGGCATCTCACACTGATCAGGAGCCCTTGGCAGAGTTCCTAGGCCTCTTTGGAGAAAGGAAATGACCACAAGACTAATTGAAGTCACAAATCTAGCTAACCCCTTGTCATCTATTGATTTGATTTCGGCCCAAACAGCTATACAAATGGCGACCTAGTTTAAACCAATATAGGACCTGTGCTCTAAATCCAAGCAGTATATATATATTTTTTCACTAACCCTGGAATGTTTTTCTATACCAGCCTTGCTAAACAAATAGGGAATTGAGCATGATTCTGTATGTCCCACTTCCTCCTTCCCTTTCAGCCAAGGTCTCTCTGCAAATACACAAAATGGATGGGAAGTTTGCCACTTTCTCCCCCCACGTTCACTTTAGAGATTTTTTTTTTTAATTTTTAATTTGATTTATATGCCGCCCTTCTCCAGAGACTCAGGGCGGCTTACAATGCGTTAAGCAATAGCCTTCATACTTTTGTATATTTATACAAAGTCAGCTAATTGCCCCCACAAACTGGGTCCTCAATTTACCCACCTTAGAAAGGATGGAAGGCTGAGTCGACCTTGAGCCTGGCTAGGATTGAACTCAGAGAAATTACAGGCAGCTGGTGTTAATTGCTGCCTTTAGTAGGAGGCATTAGCCCCCTAGCTACACAGACTCCTTCCCCCACCACCAATCATGTCCCCCCCACCCCGGTAGTTCTGGGCCAAAGGAAAGACAAGCCAGTCAAAATTGTTCTCCCTACCTGAAGACTATATAAGCCTCTTGGCTTTTGTTCCTGCCAAAACTACAGATGAGCTAAACCACAGGTCTAGTTTAAGCAAGAATCCTGATTCTTAGGAGTGGAAGACTCTTATATTGCTGGGTTTTACTCTTGCAATCTTCTCTTACAGTATTATTTGCTTTTAACTGCTTCCTCCTCCTTTCTGAACAAGGAGGGTTGACCAGTATTTCTTTGCCCTTCTGCAGTGTGGAAATATTATGTGTTATACGGCAGCCAAAATGATTGGAAGCAGTGGTGAAATCTAGATTTTTTACTGCAGGTTCTGGGAGTGTGGCATGGTTTAGACTCTCTACTTCTGATATTGCTTTCCCCACAACCAAAGATGGATGGGGAGAGAAATCTTAAAGTTCTTATCACCTCTTGGCTGGATTACTGCAATGCCCTCTACATGGGGCTGCCCTTGGGGTGCACCCAGAGGCTCCAACTGGTCCAGAACGCTACCATGCGAGTAGTTACGGGTGCATCCTGCTACTACCATATAACAACACTATTGCGCAAGCTGCACTGGCTGCCAGTGGTCCTTCGGATCCGCTTCAAGGTGCTGGTACTCACTTATAAAGCCCTTCATGGCATGGGCCGGGGGTATTTGCAGGATCACCTCCTACCAGCCTCCCACCACTCAGTGCCCTCACATAGGGCTGCCCTCCTCTGGGTCCCCTCGGCCAGACAGTGTCAGCTGGCGGTCCCCAGGATGAGGGTGTTCTCTGTGGCTGCACTGACCCTCTGGAAAGGGTTGCCCATCAGGCTCCGGACGGCCCCCGACCTCCACACCTTCCGCGCCGACCTAAAGACATGGCTCTTTCAGCAACTTCCCTGATCTGCTGTGGATTTTAACTTGGGGATTTGGGGATTTGAATTGGTTTTTAATATTATTTAATTTTATCTATTGTCGGGTTGTTTTAGTGTTGTGAGCCGCCCCGAGTCCTACGAGAGAAGGGTGGCATATAAATCTGACAAATAAATAAATAAATGTCCTTCTGACTTTAGAGCATTATGTGGTATGACAGGATAACCAATTCTCCCCTGAAACAGACATCTCATTTTTGAGCCACCTCCAAGCAAATAATTAGCAAAACAATTAAACCCTGCATTTGTCCCAGTATGGCTGCAGGATTCACTGAACACTAGACAAGCAAAGAAAACCAAATTGCACATGGATCCTTACTGTTTAAAGAGAGGAAGTATCAGAATCAGCTTTTTATAGCCAGCTCATCTGATTTACAACTATTGATTTTACATTCTAAATGGAAGAAAGGAACTATGGTTCAGAGCAGAGCATGCCAGAAAAAGAACTGCAGTCTTGGCTCAGCAACCCCTTTTAACCATTTACCCAATTATTGATCAAGTGTGATAGATATCAGCTAAGGAATTCCTAATGGGGAAACTATTTTTGGATGAGAGAAAGACAGGACATCATTTCTGCTGCTTTTCTTTCTGTGGTGTCTTAATAGCTGTATAGCCAACATAAATTCAAGTGATTCCATCAGAGGGACAGGAGAAGTTAGGAGTTTGAATACACCTTGAAATCAAAACTAAGTTTGACCATTGACTGTATTTTCACGAAGCGTAAGCCATCATGTGGGTTTGATAGTGTGAAACTAAGCATAGTGGCTTCCAAACCATGATTTATACCTTAGCACTTTGGCCTGGCTCATCTAATTGTGGTTTAGTTTAGTGGTGTCAAACTGGTGGCCCGCGGGGCGGATGTGTCACATGCAGGCCACACCCACCCCAGCTCCGCGAATGGGAAAAACCGCCACGAAATGTCACGACAGCAACGTGATGCCACGAGTTTGGCAGCCGTGGTTTAGTTAATAAGCCTTGTTTATCCAAGCCCTACTTTACTGCAATGTGTGAACCATGTCTTAAGAAAAAAACAAGTCCCACAGGATTGCGCTGTATTACAAGCCCAATCTCGCCAGACAAATGCTTAGCAGGATTCTGAGGTGATGAAAGCAAATGGGTAAATAAAAAGGGGACTTTCGAGGACTTGAAACATGTCTTTGTTGTGGCCCGTCAGCGGTCTGTGCAGCTAGTAGCTGATTCCGACAGCGAAGAGGCTGGCAAGGTGCTGCACCAGCAGCCTGTGCAGCTGGCACTCGAGTCAGACTATGAGGAGGCTGGAGAAGATGTGGTGCCAGAGGCGGGGATTCAGCCAGGGCCTTCAGAACCTCCAGAAACTCCCATAAATGAAGAGGAAGAAGAAGAGGAGCCTCTTCTTGATGCACGGGTGCGCAGAGCTGCCAAAAGATAGGAGTGGTTCCTCAGGAGGAGGTCTCCTCGAGAGTAAAGCTCGGGGCTAATTAACCACTCCTTTAGCCTATTTAAGGAAGGACGACAACTGAGGCAATTTGCAGGGAACAACTTCGTTCACTCTCCTTCGAGTCCTGATCTTAGTTCTCTTATCCGTTTCCTGCAAATTGCTTCTGGGCTTTCTGCCAACCACAGTAAGATTACGATTATTTATTCTTTGGATTCTTGTAGGCTGTTAAGAAAGTTAATTAACAGCCTTTGTTTGAAAAAGACTGATTTAATTAGTGAATTAAGATTTGTACAGTCTTTGTGTGTGCTGCATTCTTTGGGGTCCGTAGCTGGGGCAGAACAGTCTTTCTTTGGCTGTGAACCAATCTCCAGACTCTTGGGATTAAGGGAGAGAACAGACTGGTCCTTGGTGCTCTCTGAACTTGGTTCTTTTCTTGCAGATGTTCTATTATCCAATTAGGTAACATCAGCAGTGCTAGAAGGATTGGCGATAACTCATGAGCCGAGGTGGCGCAGTGGTTAGAGTGCTGTATAGCAGCTACTTCAGCTGACTGCTAGTTCAGCAGATCAGCAGATCAAATCTCACCGGCTCAAGGTTGACTCAGCCTTCCATCCTTCCGAGGTGGGTAAAATGAGGACCCAGATTGTTGGGGGCAATATGCTATTTAGTATACTGTTGATTGTTGTAAGCCGCCCAGAGTCCTCGGAGAGTGGGCAGCATAGAAATATGATTAATAATAATAATAAAAGAATAATAATAATAATAATAATAATAATAATAATAATAATAATAATTCACTAGTGTGTTATGTGACAGACCAATGCCAACCCATCTTAATTCTAAGATTTACAAGACTACCATCCACCCCTGTTCCACTGTATGGCACTGAATGTTGGGCAGCAACAATAAGAGACCGAAAGCCATCTCCATGCCATGGAAATGCGAATGCTCTGTTGGATATCTGGCATCTCTCTTCTTGACCACCTCACAAATGACACCATTCAACAACATTTTGGTGTGGCATCAATTATCAAGAAGATGAGAGAAGGCCAGCTCCGCTGGTATGGCCATCTCCAGAGAGCAGCACCTTCCACCATGGCCAAAGACTGCCTACCAACTAGAAGTCAATGGCCAGTGACCTCATGGGTGCCCAAAACAGAGATAGCAAGACACCATCAATGAAGATATTCATGTAGTTTCTCGACTGGGGAGAACACCAAGGATCCCACAGTTCAACCCTGAGCTACAAATATTCTCTTCTATTGGAGAGAACAGAAGGTTGCATACAGTCTGAATTTTCCTGGGCTTCAAGATCACCGCAGATGGGGACTGCAGTCAAGGAATTAAAAGAGGCTTGTTCCTGGGAAGGAAAGCTATGGCAAATTTAGACAGCATACTGAAAAAGCAGAGACATCACCCTGCCAATGAAAGTGCGTATAGTCAAGGCTATGGTTTTCCCAGTTGCAATGGATGGCTGTGAAAGTTGGACCATAAGGAAGGCTGAGCACCAAAGAATTGAGGTCTTTGAACTCTAGTGCTGGAGAAGACTCCTGCGAGTCCCTTGGACTGCAAGGCGATCAAACCGGTCAGTCCTAGAGGAGATCAACCCTGACTGCTCTTTAGAAGGCCAGATCCTGAAGAGGAAACTCAAATACTTTGGCCACCTAATGAGAAGGAAGGACTCACTGGAGAAGAGCCTAATGCTGGGAAAGATTGAGGGCAAAAGAAGAAGGGGACGGCAGAGAATGAGGTGGCTGGACGGAGTCACTGAAGCAGTCGGCGTGAGCTTAAATGGACTCCGGGGGATGGTAGAGGACAGGAAGGCCTGGAGGAACATTGTCCATGGGTTCGCAATGGATTGGACACGACTTTGCAACTAACAATAACAAAAAAATACATCCTTAATAGCAGTGATTCTCAAGAGTTCCGAGCTCTGCCCAATTTGTTCCCATACAGTAATTTTCCCTGTTGAAAACTCCATCCTAAACTTCAGGCAAGTGCTTCACTTAACAGGCAAAAGGCCAGGATCTCTTGCCTGGAGTGCCCCCAGATTCAGTGCAACTCAGCTTCCCAACAAAAACAACAATTAACAGAGCGTTTTTTCCTGCTTCTTCCTTCCTGTTTGTCCTTTCATTCCCTAGAGGGCATTTTGAAGAAAAGGAGTACCTGCAACTTTGCAAGGTCCTTAAAACTCTTTTGGTACAGGAGAGTGGGGAAGGAGTAGAAAGACAGGAAGGGAGAAGAGAAGAGAGGAGAAAGAAGAAAAGGAAAAGGCGAGGAAGAAAAGGGAGGGGAAAGAGTAGCAGAGGAGAAGGTTAGAAGGAGGGAAGAAGAGAAGAGTGGGAGAAGAGAAAGGGAAGTAGGAAAAAGAAGGAGAGGAAGAATGAAGGAAGTAGGAGGAGAAAGAGGAAGGAAGAGAAAGGGAGGAGAAGAAGGAAGGTTGGAGTAAGGGTAAAGGGTAAAAGAGCAGCCCCGAAAAAGTAAAAATGAAAGTTAAAAGATGAATGAAAAATGATGGAAATGATTTTACATGTAAATGTGTTTATGAGAAATAAAAATAAAAAAACCTTTAAACAAACACTCTTTCGGTAGAAAAAAATTAAAAGAAAACGAGACCAAGTTGTGTGCTTATAACAACACAATTTAGGAAGCTTGGTTGAGGTGCGTGTACTTAGGAATCCAGATTTGTACAGATTTTACAGATTTTTCCATTCTGTGGTTTAGTGGCATGGGTGTTGAAGTACTGTAGGGTTTAGTCGAACCCCTAGTTAAAACAAGATATTATGTAGTTGATTGATGGGAGACTGCTGGCTCCTGCATGAGGCAATCTACGCTTTGATTGGTTGCTGTAGGTGTAAAGGGGAGGTTCCCTTTTTCCCGCCTTTTTTCCTGGGTGCTCTGTACGTGATTTACCTCATGATGTTCCTATCTTGTCTGCTGTAATTATAGAAGTTAAATATATTTATATAAAAATTACAAGTTGGTGTCAGCATCTCCAACTTCATTTGGACACCTGTGCAATTCCTTGACATCCCAAGCCTATTATTCTATGTTCTTCCAGAACATGTTGTCTAGGCTAACAACTGCTCCTAACTTCTTTGGTCTTCACATTAACACCAAGCCTAATAACCACATTATGACTAGTTAAAGTGCAAATTTAGCTAGACGTGGCTCGTTCAGTTAACCCTGTTAGACCGGTTCATCATCCCCATTACTATGCCGGTTTGCTTAACCTGTTTTGCTGAATAAGCCATAATTACTTGAGTTTTGCATAACATTAACCAAAACCAAAGAAAGCAAAGATTTTGTGGGTTGAGTAGACCAAAATGCATAAGTTAGTTGCTGAAAAATCTAAAATGAATTATTGAAAATATGGTTTAGGCCAGGGGTCAGCAACCCGTGGCTCCGGAGCCACATGTGGCTCTTCGGACCCTCTGCTGTGGCTCCCTTTCGGGTGATCCCACCACTGCCTGGCCCCACCCCTCGCTCTCCCCTCCCAGTCACTCTTCGCCTGACCTGAGAAGGTAAGGGCGATGGGGGATGAAGAAGCGGCCAGGGCAGAGACAGAGAGATACAGAGAGAGAGGGAGAGAGAGAGACAGAGAGATACAGAGAGGGGGGGGGACAGAGAGAGACAGAGAGAGATACAGAGAGAGGGAGAGACATAGAAAGATACAGAGAGAGGGGGAGAGAGAGAGACATAGAGAGATACAGAGAGAGAGAGAGACATAGAGAGGGGGAGAGAGAGAGACAGACATACAGAGAGAGGGGGAGAGAGAGAGACAGCAAGAGATACAGAGAGAGGGGGGAGAGAGAGACATAGAGAGATACAGAGAGAGGTGGAGAGAGAGAGACAGAGAGATACAGAGAGAAAGGGAGAGGGGGAGAGAGAGACAGAGAGAGATACAGAGAGAGAGAGGCATACAGAGAGAGAGAGACATACAGGGAGAGGGAGAGAGAGAGACATAGAGAGATACAGAGAGAGGGGGAGAGACAGAGATACAGAGAAAGGGGGAAAGAGAGACACAGAGAGATACAGAGAGAGGGGGAGAGAGAGAGACTTAGAGAGATACAGAGAGAGGTGGAGAGAGAGAGACAGAGAGATACAGAGAGAAAGGGAGAGGGGGAGAGAGGGAGAGAGAGAGGCATAGAGAGATAAAGAGAGAGGGGGGGAGAGAGAGACATAGATACAGAGAGGAGGAGAGAGAGAGACATAGATACAGAGAGGTGGAGAGAGAGAGACATAGAGAGATACAGAGAGAAAGGGAGAGGGGGGAGAAAGCGGAGAGAGAGATATGTCAAAAGGATTTTGTGGTTCCCAGTGTTTTTTAACAACCGGTTCTCTGCCCTAATGACCGGCTGGATAGGCGTAGCTAGGGGGATGGTCATGTGACTGGTGGAAGTGAGTGACATCGAGTTGGCCACGCCCACCCAGGTTTTGTGGCTCCTGGTGTTTTCTTTTCTGTGGGAGACGGGTCCAAATGACTCTTTGAGTGCTTAAGGTTGCAGACCCCTGGTTTAGGCCACTGGTCAATGACACTGAAAACATGACTTAAAAATGTTTTTTGGTTATGAAATGGTGATTTCATAAGTTATGATCATGGGGATTTGCAGCATCCCCATGATCATGTGATCAAAATTCAGATACTTGCCCACTCGTTCCTATTTATGACCGTTGCTGTGTCCCAAGGTCATATAATCCCATTTTGTGACCTTCTGACAAGCCAGGTCCATGGGGAAGCCACATTCACTTAACAACCGGGTTACTAACATATCACCTGCAGTGATTCACTTAACAACTGTGGCAAGAAAACTTGTAAAGTGGGGCAAAATTCACTTCAATGTCTCACTTAACAACATACATTTTGGGCTCATTTGGGGTCATTAAATCGAGGACTACTTGTACAGATGAAATTTCACTTGCTCGCCTGCCACTCATCTACAGCTGTGAAACCCAGTTCTTAACTGGCCATGGACCGGTACAGACCACAGTCTGATACTGGTTTGTGGCCCTGGGATTGGGGACCCCTGGTTTAGCAATACATTTTTTAACAGTAACAAGAGTTGGAAGGGACCTTGGAGGTCATCTAGTCCAACCCCCTGGTCACGCAGGAGACCTGTACCAGGGATTCGAACCGCCGAACTGCAGACCTTCCTGATTGACAAGCTCAGTGCCTTAGCCACTGATGAAATTCATTGTACGACTTGCACGTGAATTATTCATTGGCTTGATTGACCCATCAAAAACATGGCTTGTTTCGCTTAGCTCAATATGTGGCTGACTCAACCGCTGTTTGTAAAGCATCGTTTGTGGCTTAGTGTTAGGGACGGATTAAGCCACTATGCCTGATCAACGCACTTTTTCAAACCACAGTTTGCTCAGTCATGGCTCATAGCTATGGTTTCTGGTTGAATAAGCCATAGCTGTGGCTTCTGCATAATACAGTCAATCCAGCACACCCCACTGTA
This sequence comes from Coluber constrictor foxii, assembly GCA_038048745.1. Lineage (NCBI taxonomy): Eukaryota > Metazoa > Chordata > Lepidosauria > Squamata > Colubridae > Coluber > Coluber constrictor. The sequence continues at coordinate 24,752,770 of CM075967.1, forward strand.
GCTAAAGAGTCTTACGGAAGTTCAACTCTGGCTAAGCAGACTCTGGTTTAAAGAAGACAGGATTTCAAACTTTGCTGTACAGCAATTCTCTACAAGGATACATGAAGTTGTGTGAACTCTCTCCCAAAGAGGAAGAAATAAAGATGCCACATTTTAAAATCATTACTGTAGAGTGTCAGGTTTCGAGGTCGTCTCAAATAAATTGCATTTCAAACAGAATCTTTATTATTTATTTATTTATTTATTTATTAAATTTATATACCGCCCTTCTCCTGACGGACTCAGGGCGGTGAACAGCCAACTAAAAACCAATACAAAAAAGTTAAAATCATACTAAAACAGATATAAATTAGGCTGAAAGTTTAAAAAACAGATAAAAGTTCTAAAAAATTTTTTAAAAAGTAGAAGGGATGAAAATCTTTCATTTATTGAGCCCGATATTCCATCTTCTGACTCCACATAGCCAACACTGACTTCCCGGCGCCAACCCCTCCCTTCCTGTCTCTACTCCTCTGGTCTCATTGGCCATCTTCCAAATCACTCTTTCCCTAATCTACCGCTCCAGCTCAAAGGAATTTCCCCCCTTCCATCCCATCTCCTAAAGGATATTATCTCCAGGGAAAATAAGTAGGTGAAAAGTCTAAACGTCTCTTTCCAGATACCCTTCTTCTCCTTCTTATGTCAGCACTAGAGTGAATGCGGCTTGGATCTGTGTATCTCAGGCAGTCACTTTCCAGGGCCACAGATACCCACTCTGGAAAGGAATCCAGGAGGATTCACGTAAAAGCAAATACTGGTACCAGCAAATTCAGATCATAATAACAGTAATAGAGTTGAAAGGGACTTTGGAGGTCATGTAGTCCAACCCCCTGCTCACGCAGACCTATACTAGGGATTCGAACTGCTGAGCTTTCTGATCGACATGCTCAGCATCTTAGCCACTGAGCCACCTAGCCAGGCCACATTCCCATTTTGCCTGCGGAGGCATGATCAGGCTTTTTTTTAAAAAAACAACACAAAAAACACCACAACGCTGACTCCTCTCTCAGTTGTTCACCACCCTGTGCACACATCACACATGCAGACACACATGACTCCAGCCTGAAATCTCCCTGCTTAGAGAAAGGGACAGATGCAGGAGGGAGAAAGTACAAGGTAGTCCTCGTCTTACAACCACAACGGAGCCCAGAATTTATGTTGCTGAGTCAAAAATTTGTTAAGCAAGTCCTGCCCCATTTTACGACTTTGCTCGCCAGGCTGGTTAAGCGAATCACCGCAGCTGGGAAATTAGTAATGTGCTGCTTCAGTGAAGCACCATTGATTTGTCAGAAAATCACAAAAAAGAGAATCAAGAGGATCCCGGGACACTGCGATGGTCATAAGTATGAAGCAATTGTCAAGCATCTGGATCAGTGGTGAAATCCAATTTTTTTTACTATTGTTCTGTGGGTGTGGCTTGGTGGGCGTGGTGTGGCTTAGTGGGTGTGGCAGGGGAAGGATACTGCAAAATCCCCATTCCCTCCCCACTCTTGGAGGAAGGATAGTGCAAAATCCCCATTCCCACCCCACTCCTGGGGGAAGGATACTGCAAAATCCCCATTCCCTCCCCATTCCTGGGGGAAGGATATTGCAAAATCCTCATCCCCTTCCCACTCCTGGGGGAACGATACTGCAAAATCCCCATTCCCTCCCCACTCCAGGGGAAGGATAGTGCAAAATCCCCATTCCCACCCCACTCCTGGGGGAAGGATACTGCAAAATCCCCACTCCCACCCCACTCTGGGGCCAGCCAGAGGTGGCATTTGCCGGTTCTCCGAACTGCTGCAAATTTCCGCTACCGGTTCTGCAGAACCCGCTGGATTTCACCCCTGCCCCAGCAACTCTTCCATCAGTTAGTGCAACGCCGCGGGGTTTTGGAAAGGCAACCGGGTCGGCTGAGCTCCGCATGCCTTTTGCCAGTCCCTTCGCCGGCTAAGCAACGCCGGAGCTCCCGGAGACCCCCAGCAGGAGGGGCTGGCAGTGGGGCGGAGCCGGCAGGGCTGGCTGGCGGGCGGGGTGGGAGTGACTCACTCCTCCGGCTGCTCCACCGCCGCCGCCGGACTGGGCGAGAGAGCCCGAGTGAGTCGCCTCCAGCACCGGCCGCTCTGCGGAGCGCGAGGAAGAAGCAGCCGCCGCCGCCACCTCCGCGCTCGCTCGCTCGCTCTCTCTCTTTCTCCGCGCGCCGGAGAGCCCTTCCGGAGCGCCGGTCTCCGCGCTCGCTTCTCCCGCGCCCACCTGCCTTCCTTCCTGCGGAGTTGCAGCTCCAGCTCCCCCGCAAGCCTCCGCTGCCTTCTCCCGCTTGCAGGGCTTCCCTTCGCCGCCGATGGAGCCGGGACTCTGAGCCGAGGACGAGGAGGAGGAGGAGCGCGCGTGGCTCGCCTATTGTTTCCCAGCAGCGGCGGCGGCGGAGTCGGGTTTTCTGTCGCGGGGAGAGGGGGACACACCTGGGAGCGCCACCGGGCGGGGGGGCCCCGACTTGCTGCCCCCCTGAAAGGCTCGCCTGCGCCCGGGAAGGGCCCCCTCCCTCCCGCCTTCCTTCCCCCGTCCGAGCGGTAAGTTGGCCCGTGGCTGGAGAGAGAGAGAGAAAAGTTTCCAAACTTTTCCCTTGAGTTTGGGGAGGGTGGCGTGGGGGGGGGGGGGTCCCTGCAAGCGCGGCCGTTGCCTCTCGGCCTTTCGGAAGCGACCGGGGAGCCATCCAGGGGTCCCGATCCCCTTTTTTGGGGGGGAAGCTTTTGGGGGGGGGGGAAATGCGGGGTGCGGGGGGGAAGAGGCCGGCGCGGCGAGTGCAATTGGCAAAGTTCCCGCTGGTATTCAGCTGAGCCCGGGGTTCTCCATCGCCCCCGGCGTTTGGCGCCTGGCAGTGCAACGGCTTGGGGACGGGAGTAAGGGGGAGGTGGGATTGGGGGGGGGGGTCTGGAACGGAGGCTCCGGTCGGAACCCGGCCGCTCTTCCCGGAGGGTGGAAGGGTGGAGGAGAGAGACGACCGGAGGCCCCCGCGGAGGGGCGCTTACCGGTTGCGGATGTGCGGGGGCGGCAGAAGGAAAAGGCGGCGGGGTTTTGCAGAGGTGGGTCGGTGGGAAAGCCCGGGAGACAGACGGATGGACGGGTGGGTGGGTGTTGGCCACAATCCCGGTTCGGTTTGCTGCATGCCGCTCGTGTTTCCTCCCGCACGTACGGGAACAAGCGGGCATCGCGGACACGCATGCAGACGTGCCTGGGTTTTTTTTGATTGATTCATTGATTCATTGATTGGTTCGATTTATACTCCGCCCTTCTCCGGAGACTCAGGGCGGCTTACAATGCGTTAAGCAATAACCTTCATACTTTTGTATATACCTGCTTAGTAGGGCTTTCGCCCCCTCCCCAAGCAATGTTCTTTTTTATACAAAGTCAGCTTATTGCCCCCACAATCCGGGTCCTCATTTTACCTACCTCGGAAGGATGGAAGGCTGAGTCAACCTTGAAACCTTGGGTTTTGCAAGCCAGGAGTGGGTTGGGGGGGGGGGGTCGGTGGCTTTCCTAAACCGGCCACTCCAAAGCTCGAGAGGGCCTGGATTTCTCTTGCTTGCTTGCTTGCTTGCTTGCTCTTCTCCTGGACTCCGAGCCAGTGGGGGAAATCTCTGAAAGGAAGGGAAAGGGAAGGGTGGGGGTCCTCTGAGATACTCCTTTAAGGATCCCTTAATTAACTTATATATCTGGGGGTGGGGTGGGGGGGCGTGAAAAGTCTACCCCGGGATCTCGGACGCGACTTCGGATTTTAAAGGCAGCAACCGTTTGGAGCTACTTTGGGTTTACTTGAAGCTCTCCTTCCTCCCAAAGTAGCAATCGCTCCTTCCTTGGCTGGGGTCTCTTTGCTTTTTTACACCCCCCCCCTCTCGCTTCCCAAATTTGCACTGTGGGCTCCTCGGGGACTTAGGAAAGGGTCTTGTTTTGTTTCGGGATGGAATTTCGTGGCGTAACAGAGTTGGAAGGGACCTTGGAGGTCATCTAGTCCAACCTCCTGCTCAACGCAGGAGACGTGTAATAGGGATTCGAACCGCCGCGCTTCTGACCTTTCTGATTGGCAAGCTCGGTATCTTAGCCACTGAGCCACCTAGCACATGGATGGAGCTGTGTAAATCCTTTGATTTGGGACCCATCCTTCCGAGCTAGCATGGATTCTGGGGCTCAGCAGTGCCGGAGAGCTTAAGGAAGGAAAGGCTGTATGGAGAGCCTCATCCAATCAATTGTCCTGGTTGTGGCAAAGGTGCTTACTTTATTTTATTTTTTTAACCAAAAGGCAATGGATTTCCCTGTTTCTTTTCTTTTGAAAACGTTTTGCTTCTCATCCAAGAAGCTTCCTCAGTTCTCTTCGGTTCAGTTCTGAAGAAGCTGCTTGAAATGAAGTCTTCAAGAAAGTCCAGTTGTCTTTTGGAGAAAAAAAACCCTCACCACCTTTGGGAAAAGGCTGGTATTGTATAAGTAGTGATGCGTTTTGGTTCATGGATAAGGCCAGGTAGTTTAGAGATCTGTTACAGGTAGTCCTCACTTTGTAGCTATTCCCCATGATCATGTCATCGAAATTTAGACGCTCGGCAACTGATTCATACTTAACGACCGTTGCTGTGTCACGGTGTCCAGTGATTCCCCTTTTGCAACAAGCAAAGTCAACGGGGAAGAAGCCAGATTCACTTAACAACCAAGTTACTATCTTATCAACTGCAGAGATTCACTTAACAACCTGTGGCATGGCAGGTCGTAAAATGGGAGGGGGGGGGCAAAACAAACGTCTCAGTTAACAACAGAAAATTTTGGTGTGGTCGTAAGCCGAGGACTGTCTGTGCTGGGCGAGCTGTCTTTTTCGTACGGCAGGAATGAATGGAGGCTACAAGTCAGCAGCTGGGAAGGAGCCCCCGTCTTCATGGGGGTCCCCCTTTTACGACCTTCTGGCAAGCAAAGTCAAGGAGGACACCCGATTCACTTAACGTATTACTAACTTAACAACTGCAGTGATTCAAGGAACAAAAGGTGGCAAAGAAAAATCCCAAACTGCCTGCTCGGTAGAAGGAAAACGGGGGAACGAGGGACAGAAGGCTCCTCTCATTGCGGGAGCTCCTTCCAGGCAAACGAATGCATTGCCAGGCTCCACCAAGCCAAACTGCTCCTGTCTGTGTACTTTGTTAGTATTGACCCAACAAATGGAGTTTGGGGCGTATTGGCCACCTGTTCAAGTTTAAAATCTATTTGATGAGGTGGCAAGAGTTGGCAGGAGGCTTGTTTACAAGGCAGCGGTGCAATTTATGTGTAAATTGGCTCGAAGGGGCCTCTCACTATGTTGATTTGCTTCTGGAGGGGTTGAATATGAAATCTGTCCCTTCGCTTATGTGGCTGGTTTTCAGCAAGGACTAGCAAGCCAACTGCTGCGTTGGCTGGCAGGCATTGGTCTTTGAGCAGAGTCCGGTGACATCATTAAGAGTGGACCATGATGTCATTTCCCATGGACTACAGCCATGGTGTCCACCCACCCTTGGCCACTTTAAGACCTGTGGACTTCAACTCCCAGAATTCCCTAGCCAGCCAGCTACAGGAGTTAAAATCCACAGGTCTTCAATTCCCCAGCCAGAATTCTGGAAGTTGAAGTCCGCAAGCCTGAAAATTGCCAAGGTTGGACACTCCTGGACTAGGGCTCAGCTGGTTTAGGAAGTCCTCAACTTACCACGGTTCATTTAGTGACCAAAGTTACGACGACCCTGAAAAAAAAAGTGGCCATTTTGCACGCCGATTTGACTGTTGCAGCATCCCAACTCACTTGGCAACGTAAATGTTGTGCTCCATTGTGGTCAGAAGTCAAGGACTATCTGGTGCTGAATGCTGTCCCTCGTGAACATCTGTATAACCTTGCTGGGAGAGGAGATAAGCCACAGGCCTCCAGAGCAAGGACATTTTAGACAGATAGTTAGACCTGTGACATGTCTCCTCCTTGCTCCAAGGTATGCGAGATAAGGGAAAGGTTACCAGGTGCTCTCATGGGTGTGTGCCTCCAGACCGAGATTAGGTATGGTGACACGTTGTGCAAATACAGGTGCAAAAGAGTGTTTTGGTTGGTTCACCAAGGTCATTGCAATATAGCCGTAAAATCAGATGTTGTGCTATGGAACAGTATCTCTGCAAGAGTGCTGCAGGTGTTTTTATGTTGTCTTACGTTCCAGACCATAGCTGCCTCTTCGTGATTAATTGCCAGCTCAGGAGGGAATAATATCTTAATATTCCCCTTTATAAGCATACAAATATTTATAAAACACACGCCTTAAGGGATAGAAAGGGCTATTTAGAATCAACTTTGAAACAAACTGTTTCTCCCTTTGATACTTTGGGGGCCAGTTAATCTCTCTCATTCCTCCTGCTTCTATTCACTTTGGTGTGTGAGGTAGCTAATATCCAACAGTATCGGAGCCCATAAGAGGTATTTTTTTTTTAAAGAATTGAATATCTTTTACGTATTTTACTCCAAATAAAAGCTCCTCTCCCCATCATTAATTGAAAGGGCACCTTCAAAAAACACTGTAATTATTTTTCAATAAATAAATAAATAGGAACCATGGTAGGGTACCTCAAGATAAGGGGATTTTCCATCTTGGATATTTTGAAAGATTTAATTATGTGCAACTTCAACCATGTTTCTGTCTTTGGATAATGGCTGTATGGTGGTTGGGTTAATATGTTAGCTGCAGGACAGAATGCACAGTTCTCAGCCTGGGTTAAAACTGTAAAGGTAAAGATTCCCCTCGCACATATGTGCTAGTTGTTCCCGACTCTAGGGGGCGGTGCTCATTTCTGTTTCAAAGCCGAAGAGCCAGCGGTGTTTGAAGATGTCTCTGTGGCCAGCATGACTCAATGCCAAAGGTGCATGGAACGTTGTTTCCTTCCCACCAAAAGTGGTCCCTATTTTTCTACTTGCATTTTTTACATGCTTTCGAACTGCTAGGTTGGCAGAAGCTGGGACAAGTAACGGGAGCTCACCCTCGTTATGTGACGCTAGGGACTCGAACCGCCGAACTGCCGACCTTTTGATCGACAAGCTCAGTGTCTTAAGCCACTGAGCCACTGCGTGAACTGTATATGATGTTAAATCATAATAGTATTTGGTTTTGCACTGGTATGTGACATAAATCCAGCCAACTTGATTTCTAAACCATGATTTATGAGTTAGTACATCTAAATCCCACCTAAAAAGTATGGAAATGTCTTTTTTAATTTTCTGGAAGTCAGAGCCTTCCTTCCTTCCTTCCTTCCTTCCTTCCTTCCTTCCTTCCTTCCTTCCTTCCTTCCTTCCTTCCTTCCTTCCTTCCTTCCTACCTACCTACCTTCCTTCCTTCCTACCTTCCTTTCCTTCTTCCCTTCTCCTTCCTTCCTTCCCCCCTCTCTCCCTCCCTTCCTTACCCTTCCTTCCTTCCTTCCTTCCTTCCCTCCCTCCCTCCCTCCTTCCCTTTCTTCTTTCCTTCCTTCCTTCCCTCTCTCCTTCCTTCCCTCTCTCCTTCCTTTCCTCCTTCCCTTCCTCTCTCTCTCTCTCTCTCTCTCTCTCTCTTTCTCTCTCTCTCTCTCTCTCTCTCTTTCTCTTTCTCTCTCTTTCTCTTTACCTTTCTTTCGTTCATTTGTCTTAGATTATTTTTTGCTTTCCTAACTGGAATACATTGATGGTGCTATTTTATTTTTCTCACCATGGAATCCAATACCTGTTTCCCCCCCAATGCTCCTGTGGACTTGTTTGAGGATTCTGATTCCATAGATACTATGTTGCGTGTTATTGATTACAGTTTTCCTCCTCTTAAAAAACAAACATGGGGACTTCTGTGTATTTCATGTAAAAATAGACCTTCTAGCACCAGACCTTCTGTCCTACGACAATTAAAGAACATTTTGCTAGATCAAGACACACATCTCTTCCTTCTCAGAGAATGTCAGGATTCTGAGCTGAGCAAGTAGACTAATTTGATCTTAGGTTGTTCTTTCATCATTAAAGCCGTGCTGTGTGTGTGTGTGTGTGTGTGTGTGTGAGAGAGAGAGAGAGAGAGAGAGAGATGGATTTTAATGGATTTGCTTTTATATTTTGATTTATTTTAATTAAAGTATTTATATTCTGTCTTTTACTTTTGGACCGTCTTTCATAATGGAACAGGAGGGGATAGATTCTACAAATAAATTGTAGAAGAAGGCAGAACTGCTTCCAATGTCTATTAGGAAAATTGTCCGAGAACCTTCTATTATTAAACTCCAACGTCTTGTACTATGGTCTTCCGTTAGTATGAAGCCTTTCATTCTTTTCTTGAGGATGCTTCCGTGTGTGGCATTTGTACTGCTCCAAACTCATATTGGCACCAGTGTGGTCCCTCGACCTTTGTTTTTGTTCAGGAAGCTGAGTTAATTTCTTTCCAGTTCAGCTGATATTTCTGGGTGTCTAGTTTGGCAGCTGAAAATGGCTTCTCTTCGGTGGGAATAACTCCCAGGATTTCACCTGGTGTCTTCCCCAGGATCCCCCCAGTGAAACAGCTTTGCCTTCAGATAGGAGCTTCTATCACTGGAGGTTTTCATGAAGAGACTGGATAGCCACATCTCTGAAATGGTACAGGGTGTCTTTTTTGGGGGGGTTGGGCTAGAAGACCTCTAAGGCCCCTTCTAGCTTTATTCTGATTGAAGTCTAAAAGTCCATGCTGGATACAATTCATTCACCAGGCACCGTTCTTTTAAGTTGGGTGATGCTGCCATGATGGATGGCTCTTCTTTTAGAAAGGATCAAACCCAGCAACTGTGATGGGGATGGGGTCCATTTTGACACATTCCCATTTGTTCGTTGGAGAGAACATGGGTTAGCCCCGGGGGTGGGGGGGTCTTCTTAGTGTTTTGATAGCAGTTGGAGTGAAAGCAACAGATCTCCAAGTGTTTCTAAAAATCAGGGAGTGAGAAATGGCAAAGCCAACCTTATTCCAAAACTATTAGCATGTGTGAAGAGGATCCAAGAAATGAATAGACCTTAAGATATAGGAATGGTATCTAAACATTATGAAATCGGTGTGTGTGTGTGTGAGAGAGAGAGAGAGAGATTCAATCCATGTTTTCAATCCATTTTCCTTCTCTTGGAAGTAGTTGATTTACACTCCCGTCTTCTCTTCGCTGCTTAATGACTTACATCAAGATAGTAACTCCTGTGCTAATTGAGCCATCCCAGTGAGAATGCTAGTGCTTTTATCATACTCCTCTTGAGCTTCTGGTGGAAATGTAGGACCTGTAGGAATTTGCCATGCATGGAGTCAAATTAATGCTCTGTTTGTTCCAGAATTGTGTTTTCTAACTGGTACTGGGGATTTTTTTTTCCAGCCCAAACTTCTTACTGCCAGCCTGCCCCCTGATACTTTTAATTAAATGACCTTCCATGAATTCTCCCCACCATTTTGAGAACTTAGTATGCATTTACTTGGAAGGAGGATCTATGGAGCTCGGTGAAAATTTTCTCTTGAGTTCCTATGATCAGACTGCAGTGCTCTGTTTCCTTTCTTAGTTCCTTGTCCGGTTATCAAAATATCACTTGACCATGATGATTAAAATATAGCCTGAAAGTAGGTGCTGTGGAATTCAAAAGACAAAGTGTATTTCGATCTCGGAATGTTGGCAGCAAATCAAATGTTAATAAGTGGCTAAATTTTCTTAAATTTTCTGTTCCAGAGCGGCCTTCCTAGGAAGCATTAACAAGCATCTGAGATCTGTACAAATCGATTTCCTGCTTCTTCAAAACTCTTCTTTTTTTAATTTTTAAAACCGGGAAATCATTTCTGTTTTGTTTGATTAAATCAAACATTCCCTTAAAGGTTTTTTTAGAGATCTTCGGTCCCCCTTAACGTATCTGAACAGGTAGGAGTTAGACATTGAAAACAATGTGAGGACTGTGAGTTTGGCAGCCAGCCTGGTAGAGTTAAGAAAAAAGGAAAGTTACGATGCTTCTTATGATGCCTTCTAGATATGGTCATCCCTTCTCATCCAAATTTGCATGATCAAGGACTTCCCCAGGGCCTCAGATTTAGATAACATTTAAATATGTTAGAAGGAGAAAACCCAGTTCCTGATTTACAAATTAAGACTGAAGAATTACTTTAGACCAGTGGTTCCCAATGTGGGGCCCACACCCCACAGGGGGGAAATTTGAACCTTGTTTAAACCAAGTTAATGGCCTTTTAGGCTTCCTCTCTGTGAGTAGAGTTCATTATTTGAGTAAAGTAAGAATTATATGTTACGAGGAGGTGGGGGGGGGGGGGAGAATCAGGATTTTAGAGATGCTTAGACCAAGAATAATGTCTTTAAAAGGACCTCAAGATCCTGCCAAACTTGCTGGATACCAGCATTTGATATTATTGATCAGGTTTGTTGTTAAAAGCTAAATGTAAGTTTTGGAGGTTGGGGAAACTACCATCGCCACAAATTTCCGGGGAGGGTGGGAAAACTATCTTCCTCTCCCCCCTTAAGGGAAGCACCATTTTTCCTCTCCCCCTTCTTTTTTTTTCCCCCTTTCCAAAATCTTCATATCCGTAGTGATTTTTCAAAATCTTGCTGAAGGAAGAAGGTTGAGTGAATGGAATTGCACTGAGCAGGGAGCTCTATTACCAGTTTCCAGTTTTCAGATGTCACCCTTGGCCAACGAGCATGACTTAGGATGGATACCCTAAATAAATAACAATAAATTCGACTTTGCTTGCAGCCATAGCAGAAGCAGCCCAGGATCAGGAGGAGGAGGAGGAGGAGGAGGGAAGGAAGAGGGCTAAAGATGAATATTCAAAGTTGAGCAGATGGATTCCTGCAGTCTTTGTTGTTGCTCGGTGTAAATAATCACGCACAGAGAGGAACCCACCAAGGCTCAGCTCTGTTGGGGCCTGTCACTGTATTTCTTTGGCAGACAGCCATTCCTCCCCAGCACGCACAAGCTCTTTCCTTCCGTAATCTCAGGGGTGGTTGCCAGAGCCCCTCCATTGTCGTCTTCGGAGTGGATTAAAAAGCATCAAGACAGTCTGTGACTGGAATAGAAAAAAAGCTCCAGCTTGGGAACGAGACATTGGCTAGAGGGAGGAAAAGAAAGAAACGGGAGAGTCCCTTACAGCGAGTTGTCTTTGTCTGAACATAATAAGAAGTGCAGGCACGTAGGACTGGGGATGAAGAGGACTTCCCCATTTCTGGGAGATTTTCAGGAGCTTTTTGCTGCTCAGGTTGAACCCTCGGGTGACGCCTTCCTTTGGAAATCACCAAGTGGGGACCCCAAGCTAAATTGCAATCGTCCCCTTTTTTTCAGTCAGGGAGACATTTCGTGTAATATTTGCAGCGTCCGATTCAGAAGGGGAAGGAAGATGTCTTTGTTGTGGCCTGCCATCAACATGGCGGTCCTTCCTGACCAGGATCTCAGGACGACGTTTCTCAAACAAGGCCACAATCCTGTTCACCCCTGCTGTAAACATAGCCTGAGTTAAATGGAAGTTAGCTGGATATATACACATTGCATTAGGGCAGAGGTCTTCAAACATGGCAGCTTTAAGACTTGTGGACTTCAACTCCCAGAATTCTCCAGCCAGCTGGCTGGAGAATTCTGGGAGTTGGAAGTCCACAAGTCTTAAAGCTGCCATGTTTGAAGACCTCTGCATTAGAGTATAATGTGGGCTTACCAGCATTAGTTTGGGGCCCTTTTGGGTGGGAGTTACTGGGCTGGTACAGGCGGTCCTTGACTTGCAATCGTTTGTTTAATGACCGTTCTAAATTATGAAGACACTAAAAAAAAAATAAAGTGACCGATGAGCGTTTTTCACACTTGTGACTGTTGCAGCATCCCTATAGTCAACTGATCAAAATTTGGATGTTTTTGCAACTGCCATGTATTTAGGCAGCTGCAGTGTCCCAGGGACATGTGATCTCCTTTTGGTTGTAAGTCGAGGACTATCTGTAATAGGTTTCTTTGATGTTTCTTTACCATGATTTTTGGCTTTGCTTCTCAAAATAGCACAGAACTGTTTGATTTGATGAACATCAGGCTGTTTCCCGTGATGAATTTCTTTCTTTCTTTCTTTCTTTCTTTCTTTCTTTCTTTCTTTCTTTCTTTCTTTCTTTCTTTCTTTCTTTCTTTCTTTCTTTCTTTCTTTCTTTCTTTCTTTCTTTCTCTCCACCCTCCCTCTCTCCCTTCCTCTCTTTCTTTCTTTTCTTTTCTTTCTTTTTCCCTTCCCTCCTTCCCTCTTTCTTTCTTTCTTTTTCTTTCTTTTCCTCTTTCTTTCTTTCTCTCCCTCTTTCTTTTTTCTCCCTCTTGCTTTCTTTCTTTCTTTTCTTTCTTTCTTCTTCCCTTCCCTCCTTCTTTCTTTCTTTCTTTCTTTCTTTCTTTCTTTCTTTCTTTCTTTCTTTCTTTCTTTCTTTCTTTCTTCTTTCTTTCTCTATATATCAATATATATTAAAAAGGCAGAATTGAGTTTACCCATCATGTAAAGTCATCAGCTATGGCTGACAAATGACTATGGCCAAAGGTAACGTCACTTTCTAAGCCAACTTTCTATAAATTGTATTTCCATCTTAGGACAACCTTAGCAGTCTTTGTGCAGTTAAGGAATGGCTTAAAGGCAGATCTGGTTGGGTGAGGGCATTTGAAGAGGTGTACTAGACAGAGTGAATAAAAATCGATTTTTTAAAAAAATTAAAAAATCAGATTTTTAAAAATTTAAAGTGGATTTTTTTAAATTTTTATCCAATTTATTTTAATAAAATGCTTTTGGAGTAAACATCTATCTAAAGATAGTTTTCTATTTAAAATACATCAATAATTTAGTTTATTCAGCATGAAATGGAGCTTAGTTATGTAGCAGGAGGCTGTAGATTCTGTGCCCTCAAGACCCTGATGTTCAATCAGGCGGGGCTAAGCACGTTAACTGGGAATGATTAAAATATTATATGATTCTGGGTTTTATTTATTTGGGCTAAACTGTGCTATAATTTTAATTATCAATTTTAATTAATTTAATTTAATTTAATTTGACTGTACACCGCCTTGAATCCTGCGGGAGAAAGGCGGTATAGAAATATAATAAATAAATAAACAAATAAATAAATAAATAAATAAATAAATAAATAAATAAATAAATAGTGGGACTGTCGGTGAGTCAACAGCAGGTCAGAGGAGCTGCCACTGCGGGACAGGGATAACAGTTGCTCTTTAAAAATTATGATTTAAATCGCGCTGATTTAAATCAAGCCTTTTTCCTCGTGATTTAAATCAAGTTGAATTTAAATCAAATCCACCCTGGTACTAGATCACAACTCCAACTTCTCTGTGCAAGAAACAAAAACCCTGTGGCAGTTATGGGTAATTTCTGTTTCAGAAGGTGTTGGTTTATCTCATTTTTCTTTTTGAGAGTTTCTGCTAGGTGGTTCCCCCAGGGCTTTAAAATTGTGTTGGATCCCTGTATAGATCCTACAAGAAGAGAAAGCTTTTGGCTGCGTTTCCATATCTGAGTATTGATTTTCCTTCAGAAGCTGTTTGAACAATTGATCGGTGCTGTTTTTTCCCCCTCTGTTCTTAAAGCAATCAGAAGGACTATTTTTAAGAAAATGGTTTCTACTCTGACGGGTAGAAGTGAGGTGTTTTTTTCCCCTCCCTTCCTAATTCTTTTCTTTCAGCGTTCGTACACTCTTGTTGCCTCCCCAAAAATAAAATCTCCAAGCTGACTTTAATGTTTGGTGATTTCATGGCTGCATCCATGCATTTTCTTGACAACAGATCGCCACAGTTGTCTTTCTGGGAGGTTTTTCAACCCTCCCATCTATGCTGCAATTCCACTTTTCTATGGCAGCCTCTCGTCAATTACTAACTAGACCGAAGCCTGGTTGGCTTCTGAGCTGTAAAAAGACCAGCTGAAATAAACACACACACACACACACACACACACACACACACACACACACACACACACACCTACCTTGCTAATTGGGGGCAAGGTTATAACTGAGGGTCTGGTAGAATTTGGACTAAGAAGTTGGCCATAAGAGTTTGCAGACTCCATGCATTCAGTAGTTAAATTGCTTTCAATTGTTGTATTTTCCTGGTACGTATTATAACTTTTCAATGACAGGCTACAAAATGGTTTCCGGCTGGTAGGGCTTGAGTCTTTGCTCTCTCTCTCCCTTTGTACTTTTCAGGCTGATAATTAAACATAAAACTGGCAGGTGTTTTGGACTCCAAATGCCATAATTCCCAGCAAGCTGGCCAGTTGGCCAGCTGACAGAGAACTATGAGAGATATTTCAGGGCATCATAAGGTTAGGGAAGGCTGGTATAGTAAGGTTTATTGGGCTTCCACACTTGGTTTAAATCTCACCTCGGTTTCCGACTTGATTCTTAATGTAATCGACTAAGTTAGAAGGTGGCTTGTTTGGCTTGGTGGAGAATCTTTTGGCTCTCGTGGTTTGCAAACCATGATGTATGGTTTTGGCATGCTCTGTGAATCCCAGCAATTGTGGTGGAGTTAAATCATGATAAATCAAACCATGGCTTGGTATGATTATGAACGTAGTAATTAGGAGGCCATCAGCCCTTACGTTCTTTCCTAGACTAAACCTTCCCTGTCCAGGGCTTTCTGTCTGGAGATGAGAATATGGACCTGCTTATTAGAGGTGAGATAATGATTACAATGAAATATATGCTTTGAACACTGGAAATGCAGTTGAGGGTTTGTTGACAGATGTGATAATTGTCTGCTCTAAAGTAGGAATAAGGGATTAGTCAGAGCTATTAAAATGGACTTGTGGCATTCAAGATGGCTTCTTCTCTTGAAAGGTTATATAGATGACGTTTCTCATGTTGAATCTACCCTGATTGTGGGTCCTGAGATCCTTGTCCATGGCTGGGTAACGCTGTGGATTTGGGGTCCAATTTGATGTTTTGAGGAGATAGAAAAACAGGATGCCTTATCTTCAGCTCCCTCCCTGAAACGGTGCAGGAAGAAACACCAGAACGAAATCCAGAACTACAGAACATTCCGTTTTAGTGTGAAATTAAGCAAGATAATTTTATTGATCTGTTGGCGATCACAGGATTTTTTTTCTTTCTTTCTAAAATCCGAGATGCATACTTCCCCTAGTTTTACTTCCCCCCGACAATAATAATCTGGTGAAGCAGGATAAGCACCAGAGGACAGGACAAAAAAATAAAGGATGGAAATTAAATCAAGCAGAGAAGCAACCTGGAATTAAGGAGAAACTTCCTTACAGTGAGGACAATTAACCAGTGGAACAGCTGGCCTCCAGATGTTGTGGGTGCTTTATCACTGGAGGTTTTTCAGAAGAGACTGGACAGCTACCTGTTTGAAATGGTAACTCCTGCTTGAGCCTAGAAGACCTACAAGGTCCCTACCAGCTCTATTCTTACTCTAAGGCAGGAGTCAGCAACCCACAGCTCTGGAGCCGCATGTGGCTCTTTCATCCCTCTGCTCTCTGTTGCTGGTCGGCTCCCCGATTGATAGAGCTTTCGGTTAGGACAGGTAGAGGAAAAAGGATGCCGTGCTAGGAGGAGACTCTATGGTGGGGGGACCGGACTTCTAGTGGGCTCCAGAATTAAATGGGGGCTTCTGGTTAGGACCTTTGTGACTCTTTGAGTGTTTAAGGTTGCCGACCCCTGCTCTAAGGTTTGGCAGATTTTTTCCTAATATCACTCACTTAACCTTCCTTGTCAAACTGGGATTTAAATTCAGACTTCCCTAATCCTATTCTGATCCCCTGAAAACTATACCTGCAAATCTAACCTGGGAGCAGTGAACAGCTTTCTTATCTCAAAAGCTCCTTAGTCTTATCAGTTCTTGATTCAAACTCTCTCTCCTCTAATCTAAATTGCAAGATTTTTCCCCTCTGTTTCAGGAGACTTAATTCTGGCTGGGGTTAAGGAGGAGATTAGTGCGTTATCGAAATGTGAGACTAATAGGTTGTGAACGAGCTGTGAGGGCTACGAAGGGATATCTTGCTAATTTATTTATTTATAAAATTTATTTATAAAACTTAGCTTACCACAGGGTAACTCTTGTGTGGCTTACAATCACATACACACACACAAATAGGAATAAGTTAATGCCAGCATCTAAAATCCGATTACAGATGGGGAGGGTGGGAGCGGAGTGGGGGGAGATGGGAATCTGTTGTTACTCGATCAGCCCTGTCCACTGTGATGCTCCCCGCATTGGGACCCTTAATAAAGAGCATCCAGGTTCCGAGGAAATATATCGGAAGAGAAATAGGAGCTGTTACAATTTTCCTCTGCTTCCCAGGAGTATGTTTGTGGCAAATGGATGACTTAATCTCAGCAGTTGAAGCAGTCCCTACATATTGCTTTTTTTGAGGGTGGGGAGGCTCAAAAAATTAAACGCATCCTTCCCTTCGAGAAAATTGCTGAGATCTAGCCTAGAAAAAAAAAAAAGAGGCAGATTTTCAATTTCAATTTTCAATTTAACTCAATTTATATGCCGCCCCTTTCCGAAGACTCAGGGCGGCTCACAATACATTTAAAATCCTAATAAAAAACATGTAAAAATTAAAAACATTAAAACTCATTCATACCATTCATAGCCTGATATCGCAAGAGCGAGATCAACGGCCGCACACCTGCCGGAAAAGCCAGATCTTCACTACTTTTCGGAAGGCCAATAGGGTGGGGAGGGTCCTGACCTCAAGAGGTAACTGGTTCCAGAGAGCTGGGGCAGCCACAGAGAAGACCCTGTCTCGCGGGCCTGCCAGCCAGCATTGTTTAGCTGACGGGACCCAGAGGAGACCAACTCTGGGATCTTACCGGTCGCTGGGAGCTATGCGGTAGAAGGCGGTCTCGAAGATAACCTGGCCCTGAGCCATGTAGGGCTTTAAAGGTAATAACCAACACCTTGAATTGTGACCGGAGACCAATGGGGAGCCAGTGCAGCTCACAGAGAATTGGTTTTATGTGTCGTTTGCAAGTAAAATACATTCAAGTTGCTGTGTTAAGTAAAATATGTGTGTAGGATCCAATCCGGGTCGTTCCTTCTGGGGCCAGAGGTTTTCTCTTCTGTGCTTTTGGACTTCGGGGAAGTTCTAGAACAGTGATGGAGAACCTTCTTGATCCCGAGTGCCCAAAGCGAACCCCCCTCCCCAAAATGCAATGTGGATGCCCCCTGCACATGCACCCCACCCCCATGCCTGCGCCCTGCCCCTCTGTGCATGCACGCATATCTCCCATGCATGTGCCCCGCCCCTCCGTGTCCTGTTTTGGCTTCCACGTTGGTACAGGAGGCCTTCCAGGCCCAAAGCAGGGTGTGGGGGGCGCGCACATGTGCGCAAACCCCCAAAATGCAATGTGACCAACCCACACATGTGCCCGGACCCCCTGTGCATGTGTGCGCAGAACCCCATATGCCTCCCCGCACATGAATGGCAGAGAGCCCCAAAGACTAGCTGGCCAGCGGGATGCGTGCATGTGTGCACGGTGGAGCTGGGCTGGGGTAACTGCTGGCATGCCTGCAGAGGAGGCTCTGCGTGCAACTTGTTGCACCCGTGCCATTGGTTCACCATCACAGTTCTAGAAGTTCCCTGAAGATGGACTCCAGCAGGAGTCTGAAAGCTCGGAAGAGCCTCTGGCCCCGGTGACAGACCCAGATTGGATCCTGTAACTTCAACCAAGACCTGATGGCTTAGAGGTGGAGCTCTTGACTCACAAGCAGGAGGTTGTGAGTTCGATCCTAGGTAGATGTAGGGTCTTCTGCTTGGGCAAGGGGTTGGACACGATGGCCTGCAAGGTCCCTTCCAACTGTGTTAAATCTGTTATCCTGTCCGTCTATTCGCCTTCATTCGTAAAATATGTGTGTTCAATTGTTGTTGCTTGGTTGCTAGATTGTACCTGATTCTCCAAGGCCTCATGGATGTTGTCTTAACACAGCATGTTCTCCACTATCTGCCGGTGTTTGCCCAAATTCACGTTCATTGGGTCAGCGACATTATCCAACTATCTCATCCTCCTGCTGTCCCCTTCTCCTTCTGCCTTCCATCTCTCCCAACACCAGGGGTCTTCTCCAATGAGTCTTCTCATTTGGTGGCCAAAGTATTCGAGCTCCAGCTTCAGTATGTGTCCTTCCAAAGGTCAGGCATAGTTTCCTTTAGGACTGACCGATTGGACCTAAAAGGCAACAGGGTTTTCTTTGGTTTTTTTCTTGATGTTTTGCTTCTCATCCAAGAAGCTTCTTCAGTACTGCCCAGAATCCAGAACTGAAGAAGCTTCCTAGATAAGAAACATCAAAATGTCTATGGAGAAGGCGCATATGCGCATATGCACATTTTTGGTTCTGGGCAAACTGGTTGTTACAGTATGTGATGCCCATCTCTGGACCTTTCATCTCATTTGAATGAACAACAGAGGATGGTGCCTCAAGGAATGGGAGAGATTGTAGGAGTTCGCAGTCTGCATATATGCAGGAATTTTCCTATCAAACCTCAGATTAGGAAAGTTACTTGCACGTAGGCAGGATTTGGCATTAGTAAATAAGACCCTAAATCTGTAAACAAGAGGAGAGGAAGTGGGGAATGTGTGTTAGACTTTAATTAAAGCTAACATTATAAGTATTTAAGCAAGCAATGGTTAACCAAAGATTCTAGTTACCTGGAAGATCCTGTGAGCCAATGATATGCTGCCAAGTACGTTGTAACTTGAAAGTAACAAACTTTATAATGTCACTATGTAAGGCAATAAACTCACTACATACATCCTCAAAAAAAAAAAATGTCTATGGAGATTCTCAGTCATCCAGGTCGTGGTTGTCCCAAAGTTGTTTTTTTAAGAGGCGATTTCACTTCCTCTGTTTTTTTTCTTGAAGATGGTTTCACTTCTCATCCTTTGAAGACGATTCAGTTTCTGCATGAGAAGCAAAACGTTTTCAAAGAAAAACCAGAAAGTCCAGAACCAACTATGGTTTTTATGACGATGCCATTTCAGCACGCAGTCGGTGTTCTACATCTCCCCTGTAGTGTCTTTCTTTCTTTCTTTCTTTCTTTCTTACTTACTTACTTACTTACTTACTTACTTATTTATTTATTTATTTATTTATTTATTTATTTATTTATTTATTTATTTATTTATTTTATTGGACTTATATGCCGCCCTTTCTCCACAAGGACTCAGGGCGGCTCACAACAATAGTAACGCCAGTCCAGATTAAAATTCAGACAATAAAAACTAAAATTCCCATTAAAACACTATTCAGTCCAGGCCAGCCTGGCGAAACAACCATGTTTTAAGATCACGGTGGAAAGAGCGAAGGTCGGGGACTACCCGGAGCTCCAAGGGGAGCTGATTCCAGAGGGTAGGTGCGCCTACAGAGAAGGCTCGCTCCCTAGGGGCTGTCAGCCGACATTGCCTGGCCGACGGGACCCTAAGTAGGCCCTCTCTGTGTAAGCGCACCGGATGATGGGGAGCTGTTGCTGGCTGCAGGTGTTCCACCAAATACCCTGGGCCTAAACCATGTAGGGCTTTATAGGTAATCACCAACACCTTGAACCTCACCTGGAGGGCAACTGGTAGCCAATGCAGGTCACGCAGGAGGGGTGTGACATGGGAGCATCGGGACACTCCCATCACTACCCGCGCGGCCACATTCTGCACCAGCTGAAGCTTCCAAGTGGTTTTCAAGGGTAGCCCCATGTAGAGAGCGTTGCAGTAGTCTTACCTTTTGCTATTGTCTATCTTCCCTATAAGTGGAGCTCACACCCTGCATTTTGTTCCCTAAGAGCATCCTATTTCACCAAAGACAAAGTTTCCTTGGCTAGCCATGTTAGTTTGGCTCCTGGGACAGAAAAATATGTCAGCAGCTCTTCTGCCAGGCAGTAACTAGGCAGCACTGTTACGTTCAACAATTAACAGTCTGCCCTTTAATAGCACCCAAAATCAACAGCCTGCAACCTAGATAATTTTCGGTCAGCCTGACATAACAAGGAGAAGACGGAATAAGGAAAAATTGTCTGGGTATTACAGAAAGGCTTAAAATGATGGAAAGAGGGCAGGGCACATATTTGCTAGGTCTGAAGAAGATATCTGAACCGTGTGGAAATGCGAAGGTAAACATATATAAAATACAGTGAGACAGAGGAATTTCATATTTGCTTATAGAATTTTCTGCATGATCATAATCTCTGTTGTATCACGGCTGTACATTGTTTCTGTTTGTTTTCAAATAGATGCTTGTAGAAACCCCAAGAGATGATGATGATGACGATGATGATGATGATAATAATAATAATAATAATAATAATTAACAACAACAACATTGTCATTGTACGTATGTACACAGTATACCCATACAATGAAATTCACTTAACACCCGAAGACCAGGTCCAACAGACATAACAATCCCCAAACACACTCTCACCCACCACAATTCCCCACTCCTAAACCACTCAAATATCCAGACAGCAGACCAAGTAATACTGTCCAACAGCTCACTCAGTGATGGTGGCCCTTTAGTTCCTTGTTGAGTGCAATTATAGCTCTGGGATAAAAACTATTCAGAAAATGTGTGGTCCGAGTTTTAATTGTTCTTTTATCTTCTGCCAGAAGGCAACGGTCCAAAAAGATTGTAAGCAGGATGGGAAGAGTCCCTGAGAATGTTATGCAACTTCCTCAAATAGCGAGATTCGAAGATGTCATCCAGGGCTGGTAGCTAGGGCCCGATGATATTCTGGGCAGTAATAACATACATTATGAGTGATGTGATCAAGGAATCCCTCCTTATACCCTTAGACCAGCACCTCTAAATTTTGGCCACTTTAAACTCTGTAGACTTCAACTCCCAGAATTCCCAAGCCAATATATGGGATTCTGGGAGTTGTAGTCTACACATCTTAAAGGGGCCAAGATGGAAAAACAGTGCCTTAGATCATCTAAGACCTTCTTCAGCTATGATTCTTGATCAGGATTAGGTACAAATTTAACTGAATTGCAGATTAGGGGATGAGTGAAGTGTGGTTTTCTTCCAGATGTTATCAATGGACCATCGACATATTAACATCTAATAGGAGTTAGAGTTCCATAACATCTGTAGACCGTCTCTTGTCCACCCCATCACAGATTTGAACCCGACAACTTTCTAACTGGAAGGCAAAACTACCCACATCCATATTGGGAGCAGCCAGTTTTGATTTTGTTTTTTAGTTATATTGTGATTTTCATGTGCTATTCTGGAATAAATCTATCATGAATGTCAATTAAGAAGCTATGACTACTATTCACTCCATTTTATGTGTGAAAGCACCAAGATTAGGAGAAACTAATAGTACGGAGCCAGCTGTGGGAGGGATTTCTTTAAAAAATATTTTAACAAACTGCTAATGGTCTTTACTTAACTGTTGCTAACTACTGGGAATGAGGCAATGTGTTGAGTTATAAGATCTGTTGGTTAATATGATTTGTCAGTCAATACGTGACATTTACTCATATATCTGTGAGTAATGGTTTAAATCATATTTCTTAAATCTTGGCAAGTCACAGATGTGTACAACAACTCCCAGAATTCTCAACAATTGCCCGGTTGACTGGTGATTCTGGGAATTAACACCCATCCATCTGGAAGGTGCCAAGTTGAGAAACACTTTCCAAGACTGGAATGCTGGCTACCATGCAAATATGTTCCTTGCCCCAGAAAAAGACATTCTTGTTGCAGTTACTTCTATAATGTTATAATCGGTCATTAGGTTTCATGCCCAATGAGTCCTGGTGTAGTGGATTGTGTATTTTCTGTGTTTAAAATAGCACTGTATTGTTTATTTTAAGGGTCTAATATTTAGAATGTCATAACTGACTTAGAGAGCTTCAATTATCAAGCCTCAAGGAATGAAATAGGATCACTAGAATTTGCTCTTAGTCACGTCTTCTGGTATGTAAGAATCACTGTATTGCTGCCAGTAAGAGTTTGGTTTGACATATAATGGTAAAGAGCATGAGCTGTGAACTGGATTCACCTCTGCCATTAATCTACTATCCTAGAAGGTTGACAGAGATGATTAGGGGGCTGGAGACTAAAACATATGAAGAATAGTTATAGGGATTGGCTATGTCTGCGTATTCTAGTGAAAAGGAGGACTAGGGGAGACATGATCACAGTGTTTCAATATTTGAGGGCAGGCCACAAAGAAAAGGGGGCTATTTTCCAAAGCACCAGAAGGTAAGACAAGAAACAATGGATGGAAACTAAAGAAGGAGAGAAGCAGCCTACAACTAGGAGAAATTTCCTAAGTGAGAACACTCAATCAGAGGAATGGTTTGCCTTCAAAAGTTGTGACTGCACAACTTTTAAGAAGAGACTGGACAGCCATTGATCTGAAATGGCATTGGTATAGGGTCTCCTGCTCGAGATGTGGATTGGATTAGAACAGGGGTCTCCAACCTTGGCAACTTTAAGACTTGTGGACTTCAGCTCCCAGAGTTCCTCAGCCAGCAAAGCTGAGGAACTCTGGAGATCATTGGACCAGAAGACCTCCAAGTTCCTCTCTAACTCTGTCATTCTATTCTAGAATATGTTCTTTTAGCTTCAGCCCTTTAGCGTAAAAATACCAGTTCTTCCCCAAGAACTGGTAAAGTTGCCAATACATTATAATTTTTCATGTGTGAGAAAGAAGAAACGACATAATTAACTGGATGTAAGTCATGCAGTTTAATATTTGGCCTATGGAAATGTGAAGTTAATTGGTGTTTATGCTGCTGGCCTTAGTCTAAAAACAAGTTATATGTCTCTGGTTTGCTTGTTTGTTTTTTTGACAAAAGTTTTTTTATTTCATCTCTTATAAATATATTGTAAATGTACATTTTCTTATGATAAGAAAATGTACATTGTATGGAGAATGTATGGATAAGAGTCTTATCCATAATTAATCCCACATATACATATATTTTGTAAAAAAAATTTAAAACATATATATATATTCAGGGTTGCTCTTCTACCCTTTTTTCTTCCTTATTTTACAACAATCCTTCTTCTCCTCTCTTTCCCTTCCCTGCCGCCTTCTATCCTTTTCTACTTCTTTCTTCCTCTCCTTCCTCTTCTCTTCTTCTCCTTCTTCCTCTCCTTCCTCTTCTCTTCTTCTCCTTCCTTTCCCCTTCTCCCTTCTTTCCCCCTTCCTTTTTTAAAAATTTACTTTCTTTTATTAAACATTTTTGATACAAAGAAACAAACAACACACAAACAAATAAATAAAAATCCATCTTTACATCTTCTTTTCAACATGTTGCATCAGTAGTCTATATTCGTATTTATACATTGTCTTTCTTATTTTAACTTATCCCTTATCCCTATATTCCTAATATATCATCTAGATGTGTTCTCTTAATCTACATATTTGATTTACTATTAACATAAATTGGTACTTAATTTCCTATCCACACTTTCTCTCCTACTCTTTTTCCCCTCCCTTTTTTCCTCTCCTTTTCCCTTTCTTCTGATCCTCTCCTTCTCCCCTCCTATCTTACCCTGTACTCCTCTCTCTCCATTCTCTTTCCTTCATTGTCCAATATTTCCCTTATTGGTATCCGAACAGCCCCGATTTTCTATTAATATATACTTTCTTTTCTATTTCTTTTCTATTTTACCAATTACATAATATATCATCGTGGTTGCACATTTATGCAGTAACATTTTTTCCTTTTTCCCCTTTGCCATTTACACAAGATTAATAAATTAGACAATGTGATGGGTAAATGAGAGAGAAGACAAAAAGAAATAGAAACTCAGATGACATTTGTGTATATGTGTCTGGTTGAGATGGAAGAATAATGCCTACATTTTCTTCATGGGTGATGTTGGAAGAAATCTCCTTTTGGGTTCAGTTCCAACTGGGGAAAAAGACACTGGATTCATGGAAATTGCTTGGAAAGAAGGTTTATTAATGAACAGGATCACATGGCTTGAGATCTTGGTGGGAAAAGATCAGAGATGCTGAGAGTGCCTTGATTTTATGCCTTCTGTTGGGCTTTGAATTTGAGCTTGTGTTCTGATTGGTTGTGAGATTCCCACGGGGCCATGCAGGGGTAACTTTTTAGGTTGTCTGCGTCCCAGGCTTGGTTGAGCCTTGCTGGGTGATGATGTAATGAAAGGGCTTTGGGCAATTCCTACTATGGCTCTGCCTGAAGGAGGTAGATCCTTGTTATGTAGAATAGACTGGCCCAGGCCTTAATGACCATTGACAAAGGTGAGGGGGGACTGAGTTTCTGCTTTCCTTTTAGGGGAAATACTCTACCCTTTTAATATTTCCTAAAATATCTCATTTTCCTAGGAGAGGGGTGGGTGCTAACTTCCTACAAGTAACACAGTATAGTTTTGCAATGCAAATGGCCGGTGTTATTTACTAAAAGAACATTCATTGAAAATCGACACCCAGAGAGAAGTTGGTTTCATTTCTTAACAATGCAGTAGTGTCTCATCTGAATCACGCATAGGAAATTAAATTTGGTTAGCAATTCCTCCCCCCCACTCTCCCGGTGAAAAGCGTAGTTCTATGTCTATGACAAGAAGAAAAGATCTTGAATTCCAGGAAATTCCCTCAAGTTTCTGAGATTCATTGAGGAAAGTGATGGTACCTCCATGGGATCATTCCCATTGCAGTGAGAAGGCAAGGAAGGGTGACTTCTACTTCTATAACTAGTAATCCAATGATACTGTAGGAGGTTAGCATAATCCCTTTCCTAAGAGAATGAAATATTTTGGGAAATATTAAAAAGGTAGAATATTATATTTCCCTGGATGAGAAATGGATAAGCATGTTTTGAAGCAGCTCCCATCTTCCTGCCCCCACCCTTTGTCAATGGGCCATTAAGGTCTGGGCCAGTCTATTCTACATAACAAAGGTCTACCTCCTTCAGGCAGAGCCATAGTAGGAATTGCCAAAGATCCAACAAAGATAGGATTAGCCCTCTACACAATAGCAGCAGAAACTCACCACATGTGACCTGGGAAGCACATGTGACCATGTGCTAAGACCCCCACCCCCTGGGAGTCTGACATCCAATCAGGATACTCTTTCGGGGGCCCAGGAAATGCAAAGCCGGAGAGAGCATAAAAACCCAAGGATTCGCTGTATGCCCCTTTTCTGTTCAGGAACTCAAGCCATGTGGTCCTGTCCACCATTAAACCAAGCAGTCTCCATATCTCCAGTGTCTTTTTTCCCCACTTGGAGCAGAACCCAGAAGGATGTTTCTTCCTACAATACCTTGTTGATGTTCCACCAGCCCATATTTCATATACACCTTGTAAGGACGGGAGAAAGTAAAACTCATTCGTACTGCATGTTCTTCAAAGAATGTTTGAAGATTCGTTCCAGGATAGTCTCTTTTCTCAAAGCCAGAGATCAGAATAACAGAGTTGGAAGAGACCTTGGAGGTCTTCTAATCTAGTCCAAGCCCCTACTCAAGCAGAAGATCTTATACCCGTGATGACGAACCTATGGCATGCATGCCACAGCTGGCACGCGGTGCCATATTAGTGGGCACACGAGCGTTGCCCCAGCTCAGCCCCAGCACGCATGCGCGCGCTGGCCAGCTGATTTTCGGGTCCGCTGGAAATCAGCAAACAGATTGTTTCCGGCCTCCAGCGGGCCTCAGGGGGGTGGGGAAGGCTGGTTTTGCCCTCCCCAGACACCTAGAAAGTCTCTGGAGCCTGGAGAGGGCAAAAATGGGCCTACCAGGTCCACCGGGAGCATGTGGGAGGGGTCGTGCGAATGCACGGAGGGGGGGCAGGGCGCAGAGAATTATCCATGTGGGCATGCACCTGCGCGACCACCCCCCCCCCCCCACTTTTGGCACGCGATGGCAAAAAGGTTAGCCATCTCTGCCTTATACCATTTCAGACAAGTGGCTGTTAAAGCCTCCAGGGAGGGAGAACCTACAACTTTTGAAGGCCAGCAAGCCATTCCACTGGTTAATTGTTCTCACCGTTAGGAAATTTCTCCTTAGTTCTAGGTTGCTTCCCTTCTCGTTTAGTTTCCATCCGTTGTTTCTCGTCTTGCCTTTTGGCAGCTTTGGAAAATCTTTGTGTCTAAATCTTTCTGTCTTTTGGCACTAATATTTCCTTGCAGTTTCTTGTATTCTCTTTGGATCTTTCTGGAATGGCTGCAATTTATCGGACTTCATGTTATCTGCTGGGTGGTGACAGTCCTGAGCCCATGTGCCAGTAGGCCCCCATGTGCCATTTGCTGTTGTTAGTTACAAAGTTGTGTCCGACCCATTGCAACTCCATGGACAATGTTCCTCCAGGCCTTCCTGTCCTCTACCATCCTCTGGAGTCCATTTAAGCTCATGCCTACTGCTTCAGTGATTCCATCAGCCACCTCATTCTCTGCTGTCCCATTCTTCTCAGTTGTTCCCAGCATTAGGCTCTTCTCCAGGGAGTCCTTCCTTCTCATTAGGTGGCCAAAGTATTTGAGTTTCCTCTTCAGGATCTGGCCTTCTAAAGAGCTGTCAGGGTTGATCTCCTCTAGGACTGACCGGTTGGATCGCCTTGCAGTCCAAGGGACTCGCAGGAGTCTTCTCCAGCACCAGAGTTCAAAGGCCTCAATTCTTTGGCCCTCAGCCTTCCTTATGGTCCAGCTTTCATAGCCATACATTGCAAATGGGAAAACCATCGCCTTGACTATACGCACTTTTGTTGGCAGGGTGATGTCTCTGCTTTTTAGTATGCTGTCTAGATTTGCCATAGCTTTCCTCCCCAGGAGCAAGCCTCTTTTAATTTCTTGGCTGCACTCCCCACTTGCGGTGATCTTGGAGCCCAGGAAAATAAAATTTGTCAGTACCAATAGGCCCCCATAAAAATTGTCTTGCCATGTGGTAAGTGGGTAGTATCCATGCCAAGTAAATTTTACTTGGAGACGTGCTAAAATCTTTAAGCATAAACACCCCAAAGGATGTTATGAAGGTGGGTGGGGAACCAAACTGGAGGTGAGTAAGTTCCCGCAGGTGGGAAGGAAGGAAGGAACTGAAGGGGGACACTTGTTTGCTTTCCATCCTTGTGCAATGAGGAGGGAGGTTGTTGAAATTTATATAGCGTCTGTGTAAATACCAAGAAAAGCTGAGTCTTTATGTTCTTTGAGTTCAATTGCTTCTTCATAGTTAAAAAGTGGAAATGCAATATTTACTTCTTCCGTGAGGAAGAAGTAAATATCTCATAAGGGAGTTCTGTTCCTGTTTGAAACCCTCTTTGGCCGTGTGTGTAACATTGATATTGTTATTGTTGTTCAGTCACTAAATTGTGTATGGCTTTTTGCATCCCCACGGGAAGTCCTCAACCTACGACCACAATTGAGCCCCAAATGTATGTTGCTAAGGGAGAAATTTTACTAAGTGAGTTTTGCCCCATTTTACAACCTTCCTTGCCACGGATATTAAGTGAATCACCACAGTTGGTAAGTTTAAGTCACCCGGTTGTTTAGTGAATCTCGCTTCCCCATTGATTTTGCATGTCAGAAGGTCACAAAAAGTGATAGTGTGACCCCGGGACATGGCAAACTGTCATAAATGTGAGTCAGTTGTCAAATAGGAGATGCTACAGCGTGCATAAGTGTGAAAAATGGTCGTAAGTCACTTTTTTCAGTGGACGGTCACTTAAGTGAACTGTTGTAAGTCGAGGACTATTTGTACAGCACACCAGGCCCCTCTGTCCTGAATTTTCCCAAATTCATGTTCATTGTGTTGATGACGCTATCTAACCACCTCCTCCTTTGCCGTTCCCCCTTCTCCTTTTGTCTTCCATCTTTCCCAACATTAGGGTGTTTTCCAATGAGTCCTTGGGTGGCCAAGATACTTGAACTTTGGCATCTGTTCTTTGGAAGGACAAATGTATCTGTCCTTCCAAAGAACAATAGGACTGATTTCATTCAGGATTGATTTTATTTAGGATTGACTGGTTTGATCTCTTTGCCATGCAAGGGACTCTCAAGAGCCTTATCCAATGTCACAATTGGAAAACATCAGTTCTTCAGTGCTCAGTCTTCCTTATAATAATAGGAGCCTGTGTAGCGTAGGGGGCTAATGCCTCCTACTAAAGGCAGCAATTAACACCAGCTGCCTGTAATTTCTCTGAGTTCAATCCTAGCCAGGCTCAAGGTTGACTCAGCCTTCCATCCTTTCTAAGGTGGGTAAATTGAGGACCCAGTTTGTGGGGGCAATAAGCTGACTTTGTATAAATATACAAAAAAAGTATGAAGGCTATTGCTTAACGCATTGTAAGCCGCCCTGAGTCTCCGGAGAAGGGCGGCATATAAATCAAAGTAAAAATAAAAATAAATAAATAAAATAACCTGTATCACCAGGTTTGGTCAACAAATGGGTTAGATCGGTGTTTTTCAATCCTGGCAACTTTGAGATGGGTGGACTTCAACTCCTGGAGGACTCCAGATGTTGAAGTTCATACATCTTATGATCACCAAATTCTGAAAACACCGGGTTATAGATGAATTTTCCTCAAATTGGTGTCTGTCTTCCAGATGGGTGGGGACTGCTAATTCCAGAATTCTCCTGGTCACCATCCAGGAAGACTGGGTTTTCACGTTATCTGGGGAACACAACTTGAGAAAGATAGATGGGAACCTGGGAAGCAGCAATCCATCACGTCTGAAAGTGTGAGCCAGTAGAAGCATAATAATGTCCCAGCTTACTATCAAGAGCAGAAAGCATTTGATGGAATTTTAATTAAGCATCAATATTGTAATATCCTCATCAGCAACTACCCAACGTTAAAGGTAGAGATTCCCCTCGCACATATGTGCTAGTTGTTCCCGATTCTAGGGGGCAGTGCTCATCTCCGTTTCAAAGCTGAAGAGCCAGCGCTGTCCGAAGACATCTCTGTGGTCATGTGGCCAACATAACTCAATGCCAAAGGTGCATGGAACGCTGTGACCTTCTTACCAAAGATGGTTCCTATTTTTCTACTTGCATTTTTTACGTGCTTTCGAACTGCTAGGGTAGCAGAAGCTGGAGCAAGTAACGGGAGCTCACCCTGTTACGCGGCACTAGGGATTCAAACCGCTGAACTGCCGACCTTTCGATTGACAAGCTCAGGGTCTTAGCCACTGAGCCACCGCATCCCTATAGCCAACCTTAGTCGGCTGAAAAGAGCTAAGCAGGATCAGACCTGCTCTTTCGTTGGATTGGATAAGACCAGGAAATCCCAGGGCAGTAGAGTAGATTGAAATGTTGAAAAACATCCCCAATCCAAAAACAAGGTCAAATTCCTTCCATATGTTGCTAGACAAACTTTGTGGATGTTTTCCGTGACGTCAGCAGGAGTTTTACTGCAGGGAGTTTTAGTCTCTTTTTAGGTTTAAGGTATAGAAGCCCCATGGAGAGATCCGTCTTAAATAAACATTCCTTTTTAAGGTGATGTCCATTGTCACATTCATCCATCATTTCTAAGTCCAAATGTACCCTGAAAGAAGCTGCCACGTCTATAGCACGTCAGTCTGTCAGGGGACATCATATCTTTAAAGGCGGCCCAGCTTCCTTCTCATAAATACCTCCTTTATGAGAAAGAGAAAGTTTGATCCTGTCGTGCTCTTGATATAAACACTCCAAATACACCTCAAGGGTTTTATTTTTGTGTTGCTTTTATTGCAGGGGTACAAGCTCTATTTCATTGAGGGTCACATTAGCAATAGCACTTAAACTTATATACTGCTTCATAGTGCTTTTAACAGCCCAACAATCTGGGTCCTCATTTTACCCCTCTCGGAAGGACGGAAGGCTGTGTCAACCTTGAGCCAGTCAGAATCGAACTGCTAGCGGAGGGAGGGAAGGAAGGAAGGAAGGAAGGAAGGAAGGGAGGGAGGGAGGGAGGGAGGGAGGGAGGAAGGAAGGAAGGAAGGAAGGAAGGAAGGAAGGAAGGAAGGAAGGAAGGAAGGAAGGAAGGAAGGAAGGAAGGAAGGAAGGACAATAGCACTTAGACTTATATACCGCTTCACAATGCTTTTACAGCCCCCTCTAAGCGGTTTGCAGAGTCAGCATATTGCCTCCCACCGAACAATCTGGGTCCTCATTTTACTCATCTTGGAAAGATGGAAGGCTGTGTCAACATTGAGCCAGTCAGGATCTAACTGCTAGCAGTGGGCAGAGGGAGGAAAGGAATGGAATGGAATGGAATGGAATGGAATGGAATGGAATGGAAGGAAGGAAGGAAGGAAGGAAGGAAGGAAGGAAGGAAGGAAGGAAGGAAGGAAGGAAGGAAGGAAGGAAGGAAGGAACAGCAATAGCACTTAGACTTATATACCACTTCACAGTACTTTACAGCCCTCTCTAAGCGGTTTACAGAGTCAGCCTCTTGCCCCCAACAATCTGGGTCCTCATTTTACCCACCTCGGGTAAAGGATGGAAGGCTGAGTCAACCTTGAGCCGGTGAGATTCGATCTGCTGAACTGCAGCTAGCAGTCGGCTGAAATAGCCTGCAGTAGTGCACTCTTAACCACTGCGTCACCTCGGCTCTCGGCATTAGGGTTGTGTTTGACCTCCGGGCGCCAGGATGGGCGTGGCCAACTCAAGGTCACTCGTGTCGGGGGCACCTGTGGCGGCTCGAGCGCTCCGCCAGCAAAAATGGGCTCCCGAGCTCTGTTTTCAGCTGCGATGGCCTCCTGCAACCCTCTGCCAGCGAAAACGCAGCTCCATTTTCGTTTGCATCCCGGGCTGGTCCTTCGCTGTTTCCAGGGCAACCCCGTGGGCCAGATCTAAACACCCCACAGGCCGGATCTGGACCCTGAGCCTTGAGTTTGACACCTCTGCCTCTTAAGGAAAACGGTAGTCCTCAACTTTCCTTGCCACAGCTGTTTTAACTGAATCCCTGCTGCTGTTAAGTTAGCCAGCTGGTTGTTAAGTGAATCTGATTTCCTCGTTGACTTTACTTGTCAGAAGGTGGCAAAAAGGGATCGCATGAGCCCAGGACACTGTAACCGTCATAAGTATGAGTCGGCTGTCAAGTGTCTGAATTTTCATCAGGTGACTGTGGAGATGCTGTAAGGGTCGTCAGAGTGAAAAAGGGTCATAAATCACTTTTTTTAGTGCCGTTGTAACTTCGATTGGTCACTAAATGGACTGTTGTAAGTCAAGGATTACCTGTATGAGCTTTGATTTTTCCCAGATGTTAATGGGATAACTGTTGGCCCAGAATGCTGCAATGGACTTCCCAGGGCCCTCTCTATTGGGTACTGAACAGCATAGTATCAATCCTTGATGGGCAATATTGAATATGTTAAATTTAGAGATGTGTAAGGGTCCTCCATCGGGATGTGGTGGCTCGGTGGCTAAGACGCTGAGCTTGTCGATCGAACGGTTGGCAGTTCAGCGGTTCGAACCCCTAGTGCTGCGTAACGGGGTGAGCTCCCGTTCCTTGCCTCAGCTTCTGCCAACCTAGCAGTTCGAAAGCACGTTAAAAAAAATGCAAGTAAAAAAATAGGGACCACCTTTGGTGGGAAGGGAGCAGCGTTCCATGTGCCTTTGGCGTTGAGTCATGCCGGCCACATGACCACAGAGACGTCTTCGGACAGCGCTGGCTCTTTGGCTTTGAAACGGAGATGAGCACCGCCCCCTAGAGTCAGGAACGACTAGCACATACATGCAAGGGGAACCCTTACTTTTAAGGTTCAGGTCCAGGTTTATTGAATGAAGTCACACTTCCTTTTATAAGAAAGTATGGGGTGGGTGGGGTCCAAATTCTCCTCAACTACAGGCAGTTCTTGACGTACGACCACGTGCCTGATTTTGCAGCTTTTTTGCCATAGTTGTTAAACGAATCATGCCTTAATAAAGTGAATTTGCTTGTCGGAAGCTTGCCCCGGGAAGGTCACAAATGGCGATCATGTGACCTGCAACCATCATAAATGGCAATTTCCGACTGTCGAAATTCTGATCATGTGACCGCAGGAATGCTGCAATTGTTGTAAGTAGGAGACTGGTCATAAGTCACATTTTTTACAGTGCTATTGTAACTTTGAGCAGTCATTATACAAATGGTCATCAGTCAAGGACTACCTACCGTATTTTCCGGCGTATAAGATGACTGGGCGTATAAGACGACCCTCCTCAGAGCCATTTAAGGCTCGTCAGAGCCTTATGGGCTGGTCTGCCTGGTTACAGGAGAATGAGACCCGGCGTATAAGATGACCCCCGACCTTTGAGAAGATTTTTGTGTGTTAGAAAGTAGTCTTATACGCAGGAAAATACAGTATATATATACAGTATATAGGCATGGGCCCAAGGTACCTGCAGGACCACCTCCTACCGGCCTCCCACCGTCCTGTGCGTTCTCATAGAACTGCCCTCCTCTGGATGCCGTTGGCTAGACAATGTCGGCTGGCGACCCTCTGGAATGGGTTGCCCACTGAGCTCCGGACGGCTCCCGATCTCCGCGAGTTCCACACCGGCCTGAAGGCATGGCTTTTTCATCAAATTCCCTGACGGATTATGGGGTTTTAATTTGGGGATTTTAAATTTTGAATTGGATTTTAATATTGTATTGTTGTTATTGTTGTTGTTGTTTCTTATTGTGTGAGCCGCCCCGAGTCCTGCGGGAGAAGGGCGGCATATAGATTTTAATAATAAATAAATAAAAATAAATAAATAAATACCTATATCTATATACTCAAATCCGAGTAAGGGTATGGCTAGCTGATGAGAGCTAAATAGCTTGAAATAGATCTCTACTAATCTTCCTTTATTTCTTTATCAGCAAAATATAAATTTGGTTTAAAATGGTTTGTCGTGAATGTGACTGCTTGAGGGCTCCTGGATTGGAACTGAATATATATATATATATATTTGTGTGTGTGTGTGTGTGTGTGTGTGTGCGTGTGTGTGTATGTATCTGTTTTCTGAGGTTTTTGCGGGTGTTTGTATGTAGGTCTTTGTTTATTCGGGTCTTTTCCCGCGTAAAATTGGAAGTGTCTTGACGACGTTTCGACGAAGTCTCATTCGTCATCTTCAGGTTGGTGGTCTTCGGCTTCGTGCTTCCAGGAACAATTGCCTGAAGCCTGAAGATGACGAATGAGACTTCACCGAAACGTCGCCAAGACACTTCCAATTTTACGTGGGAGAAGACCCTTTTCATCTACAGTACCTCTCTGTACATACACACACTCTTGGATGGTAGAAAGCATTAATAATAGCTAGAGAGAACAGCAGGAAACAGCCATACAAATAGATCATGATTTATAGCCTCCAGTATCCTGGTTCACAAAACACGGCAAGCAAGAATTAAAACAAATTACATCATAGCTTAGTGAATTGTGATCCCAGGCTCTGGGGCTGATTCTTCTCTTTAATGCGCTTGGATTAGTTTTATGTTTTTTGCTACTTCTGTGCAATGTTCACAACCTCTGGATTCTTTGTGATTTGGGGGCAGGGGGGGACAGCGAGCCTCTTTTCGTTACATTTAAAAGTGGGGACCTGTTGCTTTTTTTTCGACTCACAATTTTCAAGGAGACGGTGGTTTTCCTTCCTTCTGTTCCAAAAGTTGCAGTTGGATTTGGCTGCAGACTGCATGTTTTCCTTCTGACGCCACTTCCGTGCTCCTGGGCCTCTTTTTTTTTCCACGCTTGAAGGACATCTTCATGTGACTCAACCTTACGAATCATGCTGGAACCATGGAGCTGGCACTCAGATGAAACCAGGATGGGCTTCCCCATGACTTTTCAAAGAGCCAACTTTGAGGTGTCTCAGGGAAGAAAAATTCAGGGGCTACAGCCAGTTTTAAATCACATGAATCACAGCACTGCTTTACGCTTTCACTGGTGAGAGCACACTTGAAATGCTGCTTACAGTTTTGGTCACCACAATATAAAAAGATGTTGAGACTCTAGAAAGAGTGCAGAGAGGAGCAACAAAGATGAGGAGGGGACTGGAGGCTAAAACATATGATGAACGGTTGAGGGAAGTAGGTACAGTATGTCACAGAAGTGAGTACTCCCCCCTCACATTTTGTAAATATTTAACTATATCTTTTCATGGGACAACACTGAAGAAATGACACTTGGCTACAATGTAAAGTAGTGAGTTTACAGCTTGTATAACAGTGTCAATGTGTGGTCCCCTCAAAATAACGCAACACGCAGCCATTAAAGTCTAAACTACTGGCAACAATAGTGAGCACACCCCTAAGGGATAATGTCCAAATGGGGCCCAAAGTGTCAATATTTATTTATTTATTGTTTGTTTGTTGGTTCGATTTATATGCCGCCCTTCTCCGGAGACTCAGGGCGGCTTACAATGCGTTAAACAATAGCCTTCTTACTTTTGTAGATACCTGCTTAGTAGGGCTTTCGCGCCCCCCTCCCAGCGGTGTTCTTTTTTATACAAAGTCGGCTTATTGCCCCCACAATCCGGGTCCTCATTTTACCTACCTCGGAAGGATGGAAGGCTGAGTCAACCTGGAGCCTGGTGAGATTTGAACTCGCAGTAATTGCAGGCAGCTGGCCGCTAAGTGCTACTTTAACAGCAGTTTAGTCCGCTGCGCCACCAAGTCTCCTTTTGTGTGGTCACCATTGTAAGGCCACCAGCACTGCCTTAACCCTCTTGGGCATAAAGTTCACCAGAACTTCACAGGTTGCCACTGGAGTCCTCTTCCACTCCTCCATGATGACGTCATGGAGCTGGTGGATGTTAAGAGACCTTGCGCACCTCCACCGTCCATTTCAGGATGCCCGACGTAGGCGTTATAGCAGTGATGGCTAACCTTTTTGCTGTCATGTGCCAAAAGCAGCGGGAGCATGGGGGATCGTGTGTGCACATGCCCACACCCATAATTCAATGCGCCCCACCCCCACACGTGACACCACCACCGCCGTCCCTCCCCTCCCTTTTGGCACACAATGGCCTAATGGGGCCAGTAGGCCTCTTTTTCACCCTCCCCAGGCCCCAGGCTTTCTTGGAGCCTGGGGAGGGCGAAAACGGCCTTCCCCCCCCCCCCCCGGAGGCCCTCTGGAGGCCGGAAACAGCCTGTTTCCCGACTTCCTGGAGGCCCGAAAATCAGCTGGCCGGTGTGCGCATGCACACTGGAGCTGAACTAGGGCAATTCTCGCGTGCCCACCAATATGGCTCCGTGTGCCACCTGTGCCACAGCTCTATTGGGTTTAGGTCTGGAGACACTGGAGGTTTTCAAGGAGAGACCGGACAGCCATGGGCAGGGGGCTGGCCTAGAAGACCTCCAAGGTCCCTTACAACACTATTATTCTATGTCCTCTCTTCTTTTCTTTTGTCCCACTCGCCAGCTCTCTTTAAGCAAAGGGAGCAAAGCAACCCCCTTCTCCTAATTTGGCTCCTCTCGAGCGGTATGTGGATAAACAAAAGCATTGGGAGCCGGAGTGATCACTTTTGAAAAAATACTGACAGCTTTTCAGCCGTTCTTGGCTCACTGGATCAAATTCCACTCACTTATCAAAAGCCCTGGTGCCATGGAACAAAGCTGGGCACTTCAACAAAACTGGCACCAGACATGAAGGCCAGAAAACAACAGCAAGAGCCTGAACATTTTTGAAATAGTTGACCTAACTATGAAGACTAAGCTGCAAATGTGTTGCTCAGGATCTCGCTGTTGCTTTTCCGTTTTCCACAGAACTGTGATGGCGAACCTACGGCACGCGTGCCCAAAGTGGCACATGAAGCCATGTCACCTGGCACACGCCTGTTCCTCTTCCGGGTTTCTGGCGCGCATGCGTACCTGACAGATCAGCTGATTTTTATGTGAGGCAATGCCAGAAACATTGGTCTTCCATTTTCCTGCATGAACATGCACACCAATCAGCTGATCATCGGGTGCGCATGCGCACCAGAAACCCAAGACAATAGCTGGCTCAAAGCGGAAGTTCAGTAGTTGAAACCGGAAGTTCATTTTTGGGCGCACTCATTGCGTCCTGGGAAGCTCCTCTTCCAGGTTTCGACCCAGAGGCACACATGCTTCCTTTGCAGCACTCAGTGCCAAAAAGGTTCACCATCACTGCCATAGAACATAGAATTATAGGGTTGGATATAGGATCCTTCCTTCCTTCCTTCCTTCCTTCCTTCCTTCCTTCCTTCCTTCCTTCCTTCCTTCCATCCATCCATCCATCCATCCATCCATCCATCCAGTTATTTCTTGAAGGATTGTGATTATTTTTTAAGATACGGGCATGATTCTAACTTGGTTAATCTTAACTCCTGCCTTTTTTATTTTTTATTTTTTGTGTGTGTGGACAGATGTTTTATTGTATTATTGAAGCGTTTTCTCCCAGCAAAGTTTTGTGAGTTTTGGAAGCCGCTCAAATGTGCAAAGGGACATGCAGGACATGGGATGAAATTACTGTGTTTTCCCCGAAAATAAGACCCTGTCTTATATTTTTTTGGAACCCCCAAATAAGATGTTTTATTGTATTATTGAAGCGTTTTCTCCCAGCAAAGTTTTGTGAGTTTTGGAAGCCGCTCAAATGTGCAAAGGGACATGCAGAACATGGGATGAAATTACTGTGTTTTCCCCGAAAATAAGACCCTGTCTTATATTTTTTTGGAACCCCAAAATAAGATCTTTTATTGTATTATTGAAGCGTTTTCTCCCAGCAAAGTTTTGTGAGTTTTGGAAGCCGCTCAAATGTGCAAAGGAACATGCAGGACATGGGATGAAATTACTGTGTTTTCCCCGAAAATAAGACCCTGTCTTATATTTTTTTTGGGAACCCCAAAATAAGCGCTTGGCCTTATATTCAGGGAGGTCTTATTATTTTGGGACACATGGAGCAAGACATGGCTTCTCTTGCTGTCTTACCTGATTTCCAGCTCTGTCTCCCTAGCCCTAACCAGAGGAAATGGCAGGTACCGGCTGCATATGCAGTTGAATATTTTCAAGGAGGGCTTATTTTTGGATGGGCTTATTTTCGGGTGGAGGGCTTATTTTAGTGCGTGCACTCAAAAGCCCAATTGGGCTTATTATCAGGGGAGGTCTTATTTTCAGTGAAACAGGGTAATAGCCTCTCAGAGCTACCAACATGGCACAAACAGTAGTATCCTGTTTCCCCCAAAATAAGACATCCCCTGATAATAAGCCCAATTGGGCTTTTGAGCGCATGGCAATAAGACCAAGCGCTTATTTCAGGGTTCAAAAAAATAGAAGACGGGGCCTTATTTTCGGGGAAACATGGTATCTTTTTACACTGAGCGAAGAAGCACTTCCCTTTTTTAAAAAATATATGATTCTTTAGTGCTATTTTTGAAATATAGTAGTTTATGGAGTTGCATTTAGTTGGCTGGCTTTGTTGTTTATTTTGTATTCTACTGATCAGGTGTCTTCATTTTTCCGTGAATTGTTAACAGGTTCTCCGTAGGTTAAAAATTGTGAGAATAAAGGGCAAAATTTGATCTTGCAAGTCACTGTTTTGGCAGGTCTCTCCTCGATTTTTTTTGCAACTTCTGCTCGGGGTAATACTTTGCCCATCAGATGACTTCTTCCATACTTGGAAGAATCATTAAACCAAGCCGTAGTTGAACATTCCACATGCAAGCAATAACCCTGTGAGTTCCCATCATGAACACAGAGGTGGTTTAAAAATGTTCCCATTTTGAATGTCTATAGAGATTCTCCATCATCGGTTGTCCCATAGGTGTTTTTTTTTTTCAAAAGGCAAATGGACTTTCTTTTTCCCTTTGTAGGAAGTTAGCACCCACCCAGTGGTGAAATCCAAATTTTTTTACTACGGGTTCTGTGGGCGTGGCTTGGTGGGCGTGGTGTAGTGTGGCTTGGTGGGCATGGCAGAGGAAGGATATTTTTTTAAAAAAATTGATTTATATGCTGCCCTTCTCCGGAGACTCAGGGCGGCTTACAATGCGTTAAGCAATAGCTGTCATACTTTAGTATATTTATACAAAGTCAGCTTATTGCCCCCAACAAACTGGGTCCTCAATTGACCTACCTTAGAAAGGATGGAAGGCTGAGTCAACCTTGAGCCTGGGGAGATTCGAACTTTCAGTAATTGCAGACAGCTGATGTTAATCACAATGCTTTTAGTCTGCTGAGCTATCCAGGCTCCTATCCTGAGGTAAATCCACACAGCAGGAGCATCCTGAGGTAAATCCATACAGCAGGAGCATCCTTTTTTTAAAAAAATTAGATTTATATGCCGCCCTTCTCCGGAGACTCAGAGCGGCTTACAATGCGTTAAGCAATAGCCTTCATACTTTTGTATATTTATACAAAGTCAGCTTATTGCCCCCACAAACTGGGTCCTCAATTGACCTACTGTATTTTCCTGTGTATAAGACTACTTTCTAACACACAAAAATCTTCTCAAAAGTCGGGGGTCATCTTATACGCCGGGTCTCATTCTCCTGTAACCAGGCAGACCAGCCCATAAGGCTCTGACGAGCCTTAAATGGCTCTGAGGATGGTCGTCTTATACGCCCAGTCGTCTTATACGTCGGAAAATACGGTACCTTAGAAAGGATGGAAGGCTGAGTCGACCTTGAACCTGGTGAGATTCGAACACAGTAATTGCAGACAGCTGATGTTTAATTACAATGCTTTTAGTCTGCTGAGCCACCAGAGCTACTATTGGGACCAGAATGTTCTTTGCTAAGCCTAACCCTTCCCTTTTGCAACCTTTTTGTTGTTGTTAAGCGAATCATAAAGTTTTAAAGAAAATCTGGCTTTCTTCATTGCTTGTCAGAAGTTGGCTGAGAAGGGCCTTAGGAAGCTACAACTGTTGTAAATACCTATCTGTGGCCAAGTATCTGAATTTGATCATGTGATTGCAGGGATGCTGCAGTGGTCACAAGTCAATATTTTTAGTACCATTGTAACTTATAATGGTCATTGAACAATTATAAGTCAAGGTCTATCTGAATAGTGTTGCACCATAGAGAGTATTTTAACTTACTGCACCTGTGCATGGTCTGCCCATTGCACAGTGGCAGATAGGACAGCGCTCCAGAGGGTCAATAACATTGCCCAGATGATCACTGGTTGCCCTCTCCCCTCTTTGGAAGAGCTTTATAGTTCCCGCTGCCTTAAGAAAGTTCAAAACGTTCTTAAAGATCCAGCTCATATTGGGCACTCTTTTTTTTTGAACTATTACCATCTGGCAGACGGTACAGGACAATAAAGACAAGGACAAATAAGCTGAAAACAGCTTCTATCCCAGAGCGGTAACTATATTGAATTCTACTGTATAGTGCCATATTAATGCAATATCAGGGGTTTTCAATTCAATTGCATAGAATGTGAAGGATGTGTGTTTTTTGGTCATATTTTTATAGTTTCCTTATGTATGATATACACTGAAGATGCCATTTAATTTCGTTGTACGAGCTGCAATGACAATAAAGTATCTAAGTATCTAGTGTTGGGCCTACAAAATGACTGTTAATCCATAACAACACACAGGACACAAAGGCTCTTAATTGAAATATTGGAAGTATTGCATTTTGGGGTTTTTTTTAAAAAAAATTCTGGTGCATTTAACCTATTTCTCTCCCTCTCTCCCTCTCCTCCTCTTTAGATTAGCTGAAGACCTGCACTTTAAGGAAGAAGGAAACGATTCTGTGTTGGCCAGCAAACATCCAAGCCCTCATGGATTCTGGGAACTCTGTTGCTGACCAGTAGCAGGAGAAGTGGGATGTTTACGTGGAAGTGTCTTATTTTGGGGGCTGTGCTGGTCATAGCCACACTCTCCACTGCAAGACCAGCACAAACCCTGCCAGAGCAAGGTAGGAGCATCGTCTGCCTTATTCGTGTTCATTGGTTTTGTTTCCATTCTTACGTGTTCTACCACCGTGATGCCGGTTAACGGGAAGAATCTTACCAGAGTTAGTTTTCTGCCAAACATGTATCCCAGAAGAACTGCATGGAACTGTCGTAATTTCTCACCAGGAAAAATATTTTATAGGGTTTGTGTTATAGTATATCAGTCCAAGGTATTTTCTTCACCAGAGAGCAATCTCTTCCTCCACTCTCATTCATGAAACCTGGCAGAAAGCTGGTTTCCACTTTGTGTGTTCTCTATTGGCTGCGTGACCTGTGAAGGATTGGCCATGTCAGATATACAAGGCAACCGAGTTTTGCAGTATTTGTAAATTTCCAAACTGAAGAAAGAGGGTTAGGGGGAGAAGTATCAAAAATAATCAGGACAGGACAGAATAGAATCAAATATAGACTATAGAATTAAGAATGGAATAAGGAAGAGGATACAGGACAGGACAGAATAAGAAATAGGACAGGACAAGACAGAATAGAGAATAGACTACAAAGTAGAGAATGGAATAGAATTAGAATAGAATAAGGAAGAGGATACATGATAGGATAGGATAGGATAGGATAGGATAGGATAGGATAGGATAGGATAGGATAGGATAGGATAGGATAGGATAGGATAGGATAGGATAGGATAGGATAGGATAGGATAGGATAGGACAGGACAGAATAAGAAAATAGAACAGAACAGAACAGAACAGAACAGAACAGAATAGAATAGAATAGAGAATAGACTACAAAATAGAGAATAGTATAGAATTAGAACAGAATAAGGAAGAGGATACAGGATAGGATAGAGATTAGACTACAAAATAGAGAATGGTATAGAATTAGAACAGAATAAGGAAGAGGATACAGGACAGGACAGGACAGGACAGAATAAGAAACAAAATAGAACAGAACAGAATAGAATAGAATAGAGAATAGACTACAAAATAGAGAATAGAATAGAATTAGAACAGAATAAGGAAGAGGATACAGAATAGGATAGGATAGGACGGGACAGGACAGAATAAGAAACAGAATAGGACAGAATAAGAAACAGAACAGAACAGAATAGAAGATGGGAAAGAACAGAAGATGGGATAGGATGTGATGGGAATTCTTTATTGGCTAAGTGTGATAGGGCACACAAGGAATTGGTCTTCGTGCATAAGCTCTCAGTGTACATAAAAAATACATTCATCAAGAATCATAAAATACAACACTTGGTGATCGTCATAGGGATACTAAATAAGCAATAAAGTCATATTGGGAAACTAAATAAAACAATATAAATCATAAAGATACAAGCAACAAGGTTAGAGCCGTAAGTGGGAAGAGATAGGTACT
The DNA here is from genome assembly GCA_038048745.1 of Coluber constrictor foxii. Lineage (NCBI taxonomy): Eukaryota > Metazoa > Chordata > Lepidosauria > Squamata > Colubridae > Coluber > Coluber constrictor. The sequence goes on from CM075967.1 coordinate 24,793,913, forward strand.
GGTAAGGATGAGAAGAAGAATAGTAATACAGTCTTAGTAAATAGTTTGATAGTATTGTAGGAATTAATTGTTTAGCAGAGTGATGGCATGGGGGAGAAAACCTGTCCTTGTGTCTAGTTGTTCTGGTGTGCAGTGCTCTATAGCGTCGTTTTGAGGGTAGGAGTTGAAACAACTTATTTTCCAGGATGTGAGGGGTCTGTAGATATTTTCACAGCCCTCTTTTTGACTCGTGCAGTATACAGGTTAGGTTTAGAGTGAGTGGACCAGGTCTTTCACATCAGATAGTTCGTTTAATCTTGTTTTATTCAATAGACCACAATTGTCTGAATTCAGGCAATGAGCTAAGCTGTTATGGCATATAAGCCATGTTAGTTGTGTCCATTCAACATGTAAATCCAATATAAATCCAGTTTACAGTGTATGAATCACCAAGATAATACATCCCAATGCACTGGCACAATTAATAAAGACATATTCATACAATGCCATATCCAAACAAATAACCCAGGCTTTTGGTAATGGCCTGAGTCATGTAGCATGCTAAAACAGTGGCTATATTCTCACAATCTAATCCCTTTTTACAACTCTCATCCCTTAAGTCAGGGGTGTCAAACTTAGCAACTTTAAGACTTGTGGACTTCAACAAGCAAAGCTGGCTGAGGAATTCTGGGAGTTGAAGTCCACAAGTCTTAAAGTGGCCAAGTTTGGATACCCCTGACTTAAGTAATTTGGGGTAGAGATGGGGTAACTGGATGGAGCTGAGCACTTACTGCCTGGATGCCCTTCCTGACACCACGTGGAGTTCACAGCAGATTTTTTTTTTCTTTGTGCCCGGGGAGAGAGAAATATCTGCCGCTACCTAGGATTGAACTCTCAACCTTCTGAACGGGAGGCGATTAGCTTCAACGCTAGGCCACCGCACCGCTCATTCTCACAACCTACTGATCCACAGAACACCCAACTCAATTTTCACTTGTGGCCTTGCCTCCTGTATGTCCCATTTATGGTTTGGAACAATTGCTTTTCTTCCCGGGCAAGTTTCTGTAAGATTTTATGTCAGAAGCTGGCAACAGATGGATGTTGTTATTGTACAAGAGAGAATTATTCCATGGTGCCAGAAGAAGGTTAAAGCTGCAAATTATGAACTAGAATAAATATTCTTTCAAGTTGAAGCCGGTGGCTAGATCAGAAGCAAGCCAAAAGGACAAGGAATAGTTTCTTTTATTTGTACTTCAAAGATATCACCCTGATGTGGAACCATCTTGCACATCTGTATTTGTTTCTGTTATTTGAAGCATACGAAGGCCTGTCTCAATATTTATCCACTGCCCTTTTGGCTGAAGCATTCTTCCGCCAACCTGGAAAAGGACATTTTCTCATGGCAACTGCAAAAATTAAAAACAAACCTCAGGATCTTAAAAAGCATGTTTGAGCCCCAGGCAGCATTCCACATTAGCTTATCAAAACAAAAAGGCAGACTTTGAATGATTAATTGCCGAGCTCCTTATCATCCAAAGCAATCTGTTAATGCTTTCGAAAGAGTCATCTACGCTGGATTGGTAAGCAGTGTTCAGAAAGGGGGAAAAGAAATAGGAACAACAGCCGTTACTGAAAGATAACTAGGAGAATGAAGTTGAAGACAAACGTTTGTCCCATTTCTTGCATCAACCACTCCCTGATGAAAAGTGCCATTTTGCTAAATGTGCAACGGTTAGTTTCCAGGATTACAATACAATTTGTGGGCTAATATTTTGTCAGAATGAAGCAGTGGTGGGTTCCTCCCGGTTCCGCTGAACCGGTAGCGATGACGATGTGACGTCACTGAACCAGTTCTGCCCCGCCCTGCCCCCTCATCCACCCCCTGCGTTATTCTTACCTTTTATTTGGCCCCACCCCCAATCTATTGCTGCCTCCTGAGTCCCAGCTGATGGCTAGAGGGGAAAAAACTGTTTAAACTCTTGCGGCGGGGCTTCAAAGGGCCGCCATACAGCTGATCAGTGTTAAAAGAAAACAAATGAGTAGATCAGTGCCTGCAAAAATACATGAGTAGATCAGTGCCTGCAAAAATACATGAGTAGATCAGTACCTGCAAAAATAAATGGGTAGACCAGTGTCTGCAAAAATACATGAGTAGATCAGTACCTGCAAAAATAAATGGGCAGACCGGTACAGCTCTGCAAGCAGTTAAAAGCCTGGTAGACCAGTACCTCTGCTAAATCCTAAATAATTGTCACATGACCATCAAGCCATGCCCACAAAATAAGCCACACCCACAGAATTGGTGGTAAAAAAATTTAGAATCCACCCCTGGAATGAAGGTAAATATAAGTGTCCCGGGATAATGTTGCAGGATCCAGCCATCGACACCCTAATCAACTCCTAAAAGCTACACAAGTCAGAAATCCATATAAATAAGACACGCAGAACAAAACAGCACACGTATTCTGGACGGAGAGAGAAGTGTTGTGGCCCGCCATGGCCAGCGCAGTTGGTGGCAGATTTGGACAGTGAGGAGGTTGGGGAGGAACATGAGCCAGTCCTGGAGTCTGGGGAAGGCTCTGATGAATGCTGTGCATCGGAGGCAGAGATGGGGCCGGGGCCGTCTGACAGTTGTCAGCTGCCTTCGGAGTCAGACATCAGTGGGGCAGAAGAACAGCTGGATCTGTTCCCAGTGTGCATATGTGCAGAGCTGCCAGGAGAAGAGAACAGCTAAGGAACAAGGGTCAACTCAGGAGTAAAAGCCACTGATGGACAGTGAATGGCTCCTCCCCTAGGGAATAAAGAGGAGCAAAAGGGGAGTGGAGTTTGCAGGAGACAATTAGATCGCTTAATCGGTTTGTGACTCTCAGAGACTCCTTGCCAAGTTTTGAAGATATCGGCTTGGCAGCTGTCCAAGCCGGATAAGGTCTGTGACTGTAAATTCTCCCTTGAAATCCACGTTGCTGGATGTGAATGAGAGGAATTCACAGGCACTTAATAAAAAGGGTTTTTTGTCAGGACAAGGAGTCTGCTTCATGCTCTTGGGAAGCCTAGGTCAGAACAAGAAATTCCTTGAAGATGGGTTCCAGCACAAGCCCCAAAGCTTGGAAGAATAAATCTTTGATCCTGGTGGCCAACTCAGACTGGATCCTGCTAACATTTTAATTAAGGAGGCAACCAAAATTGTTTTGCTTTTTCCTGGATGGATTGCGCAATCCTAGAGGGACATCTAAATGGGCGCCTTTCTTTATTTTAGTTAGAGGAGGAAGGCACTGTCATTCCACCCCCCCCCCCAAAAAAAACCCTAATCTTAATTGGATCTTGGGTTTAAAAATTCTCTACATTTAGCATCACTCTGTGATGGACCTATTTAGGTAGGTTTCAGGATGTGAACACTTAACAATACAGAGAGGCAGGGAGGGAAAAGCTGCATGCTTCCTCCCTCAAGGCTCAGCTTGGACACCTCCTGTGGTTAACCTTCAGCATTATGGAAATGGCAAATTAGCTGCTTTGCAATTTTGCCTCCAGCAGAGCTAACAGAATGTGGCTGCTGCTTTAATTCATTAGACACTGACTCAGCTTGATATAAGTGCCCAACCACGATTTATTACAGCCTATGATAGCCTTTGGCGATCACAGAATTGAGCATCTGCGTACCAGGGGGGCTACTCAACAGGTTCTGACAGGTTCTGGAGAACCCGTAGCGGAAATTTTGAGTAGTTCAGAGAACTGGCAAATACTACCTCTGGCTGGCCCCAGAATGGGGTGGGAATGGAGATTTTGCAATCTCCTTACCCCAGGAGTGGGGAGAGAATGGGGATTTTGCAATATCCTTCCCCCAGGAGTGGGGAGGGAATGGGGATTTTGCAGTATCCTTCCCCCAGGAGTGGGGAGGGAATGGGGATTTTGCAATATCCTTCCCCCAGGAGTGGGGAGGGAATGGGGATTTTGCAGTATCCTTCCCCCAGGAGTGGGGAGGGAATGGGGATTTTGCAGTATCCTTCCCCCAGGAGTGGGGAGGGAATGGGGATTTTGCAATATCCTTCCCCCAGGAGTGGGGAGGGGCTGGGGATTTTGCAGCATCCTTCCCCTGGAATGGGGTGGGAATAGAGATTTGCAATATCCTTACCCCAGGAGTGGGGAGAGAATGGGGATTTTGCAATATCCTTCCCCCAGGAGTGGGGAGGGAATGGGGATTTCGCAGTATCCTTCCCGCAGGAGTGGGGAGGGAATGGGGATTTTGCAGCATCCTTCCCCTGGAATGGGGTGGGAATGGAGATTTGCAATATCCTTCTCCCAGGAGTGGGGAGGGAATGGAGATTTTGCAACATCCTTCCCCTGGAATGGGGTGGGAATGGAGATTTTGCAATCTCCTTCCCCCAGGAGTGGGGAGGGAATGGAGATTTTGCAATATCCTTCCCCTGGAATGGGGTGGGAATGGAGATTTGCAATATCCTTCTCCCAGGAGTGGGGAGGGAATGGAGATTTTGCAATATCCTTCCCCTGGAATGGGGTGGGAATGGAGATTTTGCAATATCCTTCCCCCAGGAGTAGGGAGGGGATGGGGATTTTACAGTATCCTTCCCCTGCCACGCCCACCAAGCCACACCCACAGAACCGGTAGTAAAAAAAATTGAATTCCACCACCGCTGTCCACCTTTGAATGTCGACTCTAGAGGACACAATTTGCAAGCCGAGACATCTGGATTTGATGGTAGAATCCAGTCTGTTAACAACATTTGCACTCTATGGAATCCATTCTCCGTCTTGATCATTACCGTATTTTCCGGCGTATAAGACGACTGGGCGTATAAGACGACCCTCCTCAGAGCCATTTAAGGCTCGTCAGAGCCTTATGGGCTGGTCTGCCTGGTTACAGGAGAATGAGACCCGGCGTATAAGACGACCCCCGACTTTTGAGAAGATTTTTGTGTGTTAGAAAGTAGTCTTATACGCAGGAAAATATAGTACTTCCTAAAATAAAGACAGTTAGTCCTAGAGATGAAGGGGGGAAAAAAAACATTCATGTGCAATGGTATTTAGGCTGCTTAAATTCCCAAAGCATTAAAACAAAAGAAACCATTTTATATAGAGTTGCCAACCATTGCACGTATATCCTCGCCCATTGTATCCTGCAACTGAGATATCAATTGATCCACCGGTTCCTTTGATTGACGGGATACGCATTTAGAATAGAAGCCCAAGATTCTAGATTAGGAAAGTATACAAACATCTTGTTGGTCTCTCAGATGTATCGTCACCTTGATACATGGATTTATTATTTTTTTTTAACATTATCTGTGGATTATCTGGATTTAAACTGGAAGAAAATTGAAACTCCAAATCAGAACTTTTTAAAAAGGAAATTAGAGCTAATAGAACAGCACTTCCAAATAACAGGAGTTCAAATAGCACCAGTGTACAAGCAGTAGTTTATCGTTATATTCTATTGATATAAAGGTGATGAGTAAAGCAGTGGTGAGTTTCAAAATTTTTTACTACCGGTTCTGAGGGTGTGGCTTGGTGGGCGTGGCATGGCTTGGTAGGCGTGGCAGGGGAAGGATACTATAAAATCTCCATTTCCTCCCCACTCCAGGGGAAGGATATTGCAAAATCCCCATTTGCTCCTGATCAGCTGGGACTCAGGAGGCAGAGAATAGATGGGGGTGAGATCAGTCAGAATTTTTACTACCAGTTCTCCAAACTACTCAACATTTCTGCTACCGATTCTCCAGAACTGGTCAGAACCTGCTGAAACCCACTTCTGGAGTAAAGCAATCTGGGAGAAATTTGGTACTTTTCATTGGCAACTTGTTTCTCGGAAATAAGTCAGTGAAGCTCACTAAATCTGGAGCTGAATGCAAACCTTTGCAAGACACACTCCCCAAATTTAAATGTAAAGAAGAATTCATTGGTTAAACTATAATTTATACTTTCAGAGTACGGTTAATAGCTCGGAGCGCACAGAACACAAGTTTGGGGTTTGCTTTATTTTATTATTATTGTTGTTGTTGTTTTGTGTCTTTGAATCAGAATTGACTCCTGGTGATAGCTTGGCAAGTTCCTCAGATTTTTTTTGACAAAGTTTCAGAAGTGGTTTGCCATTGTCTTTTTCTTAGAGCTGAGGTATTAGAGCTGAGCTGAAGATTACCCAGCTGGCTTTGTGCCTAATATGAATCTAAAATTAATATAACGGTAACAGAGTTGGAAGGGAATTTGGAGGTCATCTAGTCCAACCCCCTGCTCACGCTGGAGACCTGTACTAGGGATTCGAACCGCCAAACTGTCAACCTTTCTAGGCCAGTGCCTTAACCACTACACCAATCTGGCTCTCTTAAGTGGTAAAAACATGCCTACAGAGGTGTGTGAAAATTTCCAGGCTGATCCTCTGAGGAAACATAACAGAGAACATAGAATTATTAGGTTAGAAGGGGCCTCAGAGGTCCTCTAGTCAACCCTCCCTGTTCAAGGCAGGAGCCTTACATCAGTCAAATAGTTGTCCAATCTGTTTTTGAAAACCTCCAACAATGGAGCACCCACAAATCCGGGAGGCAAGTTATCCCACTGATTAATTGTCAGAAAATTGTGATCTCTTGAACAAAGTTTCCACCCATTAACATAGCTTGATAAGGGAATTAGCCCAAAGGTTAGAAAGCGAATAGAACTGCAATTATTTTTCCCATATCTCAATCACAAGTATGACTGAAGGGCAGGCTCGGCTCTTTCTGTGCTGTGCCAGTATTAGCTGGATTCTTGAACCTGAGTATATTCTCTTTTAATAGGGTTATTTTTTAACAGCATTGATTTATTGTTATATTCTTAGCACCCCCGTAAATGACTTTGTTTTTACAAGTGACTTGAGTTTGCCTAGATAGTGTTTAGATTTCTGAGACAGGTTAAGGAAAAAAATGTTTTTAAAGTATTTACACATCAGGCTATTTTTCCCCCCATATCAGTACAAAGTATATATAGCTCAGAGGTGGCTGTTATTGGTTCTTGACATTTGCAAAGCTCTGGACTCAGTCTAACTAAGTTCAGAGAACACCAAGAACCTAATAGACGGATGTTTCTCAATTGTTGCTGTGGCCCGTCAGGAGCCTGTGCAGCTAGTAGCTGATTCCGACAGCGAGGAGGCTGATGTGGTATTGTGACAGCAGCCTGTGCAGCTAGTAGCTGAGTCAGACAATGAGGAGTCTGGAGAAGAGGTGGTGCCAGAGGCAGGGATTCAGCCAGGGCCTTCAGAACCTCCAGAAGCTCCCATAAGTGAAGAGGATGAAGAGGAGGAGCCTCTTCTCGATGCACGGGCGCGCAGAGCTGTTAAATGGCAAGAGTGGCTCCTCAGGAGGAGGTCTCCTCGAGAGTAAGGCTTGGGGCTAATTGGCCACTCCCCTAGCCTATTTAAGGAAGGACGCAATTTACAGGAAACAACTTCGTTCATATTCCTTCGCATCTTGATTCCAGAAACATTTGATTCGGCTCTTGTTTCTCTCTCGTCAGAGTGGCTCCTCAGGAGGAGATCGCCTCAAGAGTAAAGCTTGGGGCTAATTGGCCACTCCCCTAGCCTATTTAAGGAAGGACGCCGACTGATGCAATTTGCAGGAAACAACTTCGTTCACATTCCTTCGCATCTTGATTCCAGAAACATTTGATTCGGCTCTTGTTTCTCTCTCGTCAGTTTTCCTGCAAATTGCTTCTGGGCATTCTGCCAACCACAGTAAGATTACGGTTATCTGAAAGACTGTGCCTCAGAATTGTGTTATTGTTCTTTGAATTCTTGTCGGCTGTTAATGAAGTTAAATTAACAGCCCTTCTTCAGAAAAGACTGATTTAAAATTGTACTTGTGTGTGCTGTGTTCTTTGGGGTCCGTAACTGGGGCAGAACAACTTTGGGAGCTTTCAGAAACTTCAACTCCCAGAATTCTCTTCATGGCTGGCTGGAGAATTCTGGGTGTTGAAGTCCACACGTCATAAAGAGTTCAAGGTTGAGAAATACTGATACAGATTGATCTCTGGAGAGATCCCCAAAATCAGTCTATGGGATCTGAACACCTCTATTGGATGATGTCAGCAGTCTGGTTTGACTCTTTCCATCAATTCTTGTGGGAATTTTAAAACTGGAAAATAGATATGATCGGCTCAGGAAAGCCGTAACAAACCCGCTTGTCAGCTTTTTGAGGCCAAGACATAGTTTGAAATAATTGCATAACCCCCCCCCCCAAAAGGGTGGGTTTGTTGCCCAAAGTGAGCAGTACAACATCTGGGATCTATAAAAATTTTTATTGTTGGGAAGCTGCATGGGACCATAATATGTCCCATTTGATTTCAGTTAGCATGTTGCATCTTTTTGGCTAAATGTGGCACTGTCAACAAGCTAGTTTTGTGAAGTCTGTGAATATCTTATTGGTAGCTAAAGAAAGAGACTGAGGATGAGTCCCAGCCTTGAAAACCTTCTAGAAGTCCATCAAAACATGCTTGTGCCAACAGGCTGGGAAATCTCAAGGAAATAATGGTGTCCACATTGTGTCAGCATTCCAGAAAATCCTCAACTCCCAGTTCCGGCCTAATATGGCTTCCAAGGCTGACACATTGCCTGTTAACGTTGAATCCTCTCTCCTAGTCTTTTCAATAACAACACACATCATCATCATCATCCTCTTCTTTTAATTACCCCATAATCCCCTGTTGGGTGGAGCTTGGGCAACGGAATGGAGCCGATGTTTACTGACCAGATGCCTTTCCTGTCGCCAGTGTGAAGTTTTGTTCGGCAGATAAATTCTCATCGTGCCTAGAGAGAGAAATATCTACCTCTACCCAGGATCGAACTCGCAGCCTCCTGATTGTGAGGCGAGAGCTTTCGCCTCTAGGCCACCTCACTACGCTCTTCAATAACAACCCTGATGTTTATTGATTGTAGAATGGGTTTTGTTTATTTCATGGAACCCCTTTTATTGTGTAGCATCCTGAGTCAGATTTTCGGAGATGGGCGGCTGTAAGAAATACGACAAAGGAAAAGAATAAATTAAATGCAAATAAACGATGGCAGAGATTCGTTTTCCAGTCTCTTCTTAGGCAGATTTTTGTGTCAAGTATGCATTGGGAGGAAGGGACTGCTGTTTGGTTTGGGTATTTTGCAAACTGAGCCGTGGCACATGAAATCTAAGGATGGGAGGAATTCGGCTCAGCTGAGGGGTATGTATAAGCCGGGCTAAGGGACCCGAGAGCATCAGTGACCGACCGATTTGTTTGATGCTGTGATTAATTACTAGGCTGTGGTCCCGGGGAGATGGGAGATGCAAAGAGAAGAAAGCAGTTACTGGGAGGTCAAAGGTCATGCATAGCAGCTGGGGCATGTTTTTACAACTCCTTTTCCTGGGGTGGGGGAAAGCAAAAGTATTGCATTTTCCTCCCCCCCCAGCTCCAGCCTTACAAACAAAGGAGAGACCTCTACTCTTTGCCGTAGTCTCTCCCCCTCCCCCATTAAAAATAACTCCTGAGCGACAACAGGACCGATTTAAGCTTGAAAAATCCAATTTGCAGAAAGATTGATGGCTAACTTTGTGCCCAAATAACGGAAGGAGGAGGGGAGAGTGAGGAGGAAGAGGAAATACAAGTACTTTTGAAAAAAGAAAAAAGAAAAGGAAAGAATGCATCCTATCAGGGTGAAAATGAATGAGCCAATTAGTTAGGTAAGGTTTCCTCCATCTCTGCTGAGAATTTTGTTTAAGGCATTATTAAGAATCCATGCAGGGGAATGGAATGGAATGGAATGGAATGGAATGGAATGGAATGGAATGGAATGGAATAGGAGTTCTTTATTGGCCAAGTGTGATTGGACACACAAGGAATTGGTCTTGGTGCATACACTCTCAGCGTACATAAAAGAAAAGATACATTCGTCAAGAATCATAAGGTACAACACTTAATGATAGTCATAGGGTACAAATAAGCAATCAAATCACATTAAGAAACAGTCAATATAAATCGTAAGGATACCAGCAACAAGGTTACAGTCATACAGTCATAAGTGTATGAAAATCTTTTGGCTGTCTGTGGACTGTGATGAAGATGATGGTGCCATCCGTTCAATGGTGTCCAATTGTCCTAGATTCTATGGACTTACTTTTCTCTCTACATTTTTCCGATCTTTACAGCTTCTTTCAGTTGTTTTATCCTCTGCCTAAGGGACACGGTGGCTCAGTGGCTAAGATGCTGAGCTTGTCGATCGAAAGGTTGGCAGTTCAGCGGTTCGAATCCCTAGTGTCGCGTAACGGGGTGAGCTCCCGTTCCTTGTCCCAGCTTCTGCCAACCTAGCAGTTCGAAAGCACGTAAAAAATACAAGTAGAAAAATAGGGACCACTTTTGGTGGGAAGGGAACAGCGTTCCGTGCACCTTTGGCGTTGAGTCATGTCAGCCACATGACCACAGAGATGTCTTCGGACAACACTGGCTCTTCAACTTTGAAACGGAGATGAGCACCGCCCCCTAGAGTCAGGAATGACTAGCACATATGTGCGAGGGGAAACTTTCCTTTACCTATACTTTGGTTGATGTGGGCTTTGATGGTGTCCTCTTTTACTGCTGACTTCTTCCGAGCATAACTATAACTTTTCCAGTAAGTTTGATCACATAACATGGCTGAAATAAGTAAAGTGGAATTTTGTGGATTTTGCCTTCAGGTGATATGACTGGCTTTATATGCTCCAATATTTGCTGGATTGTTACCTTTGCTGAATCTCCAGGAGCTTTCTCCAAAACCACACCTCAAACCAATCATCTTTGCTGCGGTCTAATTTTTTCATGGCCCAATGTTGAGTCTGATTTATCTGGCCAACAGAGAAGGCTTAGGGAGGCATGATAGCATCTTCCAATACTTGATGGGCTGTCACAGAAAAGAGGCACTTAATTTAGTCTCCAAAGCACCTGAGGGCAGGACAAGAAACAATGGATAGAAATTAATCGAGGAGGAGAGAAACAACCTAGAATTAAGGAGGAATTTCCTGGCAGTGAGAACAATTAACCAGTAGAACAGGTTGCCTCCCAGAGTTGTGGGTACTTCATCTCTGGAGGCTTTCAAGACAAGATTTATGATTGGTTGAAAAGAAATATGAATAAGGATATAGAAATAAAATAGATAGAGAATAGATGGGAGAAAACAATTAGAAAAATAGATACCCAGGTGATGTCAAGTAAAAGGAGAAAGAGGAGGTGGGTAAAAGGGAAAAAAGTGAGATATTATAAAAATGTACGCAAATGATGAAATAAAAATAAATAAGAATTGAATAAGAAATTGAAATGAGAATAAAGATAATTAGGAAATCGGGACTGCTCGAATACCACTTTAGATTGAACTGAAAAGGGAAACAACAGGAGAGAGGGGAAGGAGTAGAGAGAGAGGAAGGGAGAAGAGGAGAGGAGAGGAGAAAGAAGAAAGGAAAAAGGAGAGGAAGAAAAGGGAGAGGAAAGAGGAGTAGAGGAGAAGGTTAGAAGCAGGAAGAAGAGAGGAGTGGGGGAAAAGAAGGGGAAGTAGGAAAGAGAAGGAGAGAAAGAACGAAGGAAGTAGGAGAAGAGAGAGGAAGGAAGAGAAGGTAAGGAGAAGAAAGAAGAAGAAAGTAAAGGTAAAGGGTAAAAGATCAGTTCCGAAAAAATAAAAATGAAAAATGAAAGTTAAAAGAAAAGTTGAATGAAAAATGATGGAAATGACTGTACATATAAATGTGTTTATTGGGAAATAAAAATAAAAAAAGACAAGATTGAACAGCCATTTTTCTGGGATTTTATAAGGACTCCTGCCCATGGGCAGGGTGCCGGAATAGAAGACTTGCAAGATCCCTTCCATCCCTTCGATTTATGATTACAGTAGTAACTTGGTCCTCAACTGCTTTGAAACTCCTCAGATTTGGTACTCGGCATATTTTGATGCAAAAAAATTTGTCCCAGTACTCATTGTTTGTTTGGTACTCAATGCACAAGCTATGTGTCAAAGTTGGCTTTCCTTGTGACTCACTACATTATTCCTTAGGAGGGAAATTTGTTTGGTGCTCATTGTTTTTGGTGCTCGTCACATTGTCCCAGAACCAATTAACAATGAGTATGGAGGTATCACTATTTATTTATTTATTTATTTATTTATTTATTTATTTATTTATTTATTGAATTTCTATACCGCCCTTCTCCCAAAGGACTCAGGGCGGTGAACAGATTAAGATTTCATATACATATAAATATATTTTCTAAACAGTAAATAATAAATTGAGTCAACTTGGTGTATCTACTAAGACCTTGGCATAGAATTTAGATGTTTATGCTAGCCCTGCTTGTTGAAATAGAAAGGTTTTCAGGGCACGTCGGAAAGTGCGAAGATCTGGGATTATTCGTATTCCTGGTGGTATTTTGTTCCAAAGCGTAGGTGCCTCCACAGAGAAGGTCCTCTCCCTTGGAACTACTAGATGACATTGTTTTAATGATGGAACGATGAGTAAGCCTACTCTGTGAGAGTGTATTGGTTGGTGGGAGGTTATCAGTTGCAGCAGGTGGTCTCGTAAGTACTCAGGTCCTAAGCCATGGAGCACTTTAAAGGTAAGAACCAACACCTTGAAGCGCACTCGGAAGGCCACCGGAAGCCAGTGCAGCTCGCGTAGAAGAGGTGTTACATGCGAGCACCATGTTGCTCCCATAATTACTCGCGCAGCCGCATTCTGGACCAGTTGGAGCTTCCGGGTGCACTTCAAGGGGAGCCCCATGTAGAGAGCATTGCAGTAGTCAAGTCGGGAAATATAATTACCTATAATTCATTCTGCCTGGTTTGTTCAGCCCGTATAAGAGCATTGGAGTGTCCTCAAATGACACTGAACCCAGAATTGCAGCTGTACTGAGTTTTTTTGGATACACACCTGTACACTTTAACTCCAGAGAGCAGATGGTACTCTTCCCTTACACTCTCTCTGAGGGCAACAACTCTTTTTCAGAACCTTCAATTACTGAAAAATTAAGGAAGTCACCTGAGCTTTGATCTTGGGAGGGGCGTTTTTTGGGGTAAGATTTACAGGTTTTTACATTCAACTTCTGTTCTTTCTATCCGCTGAATTCTGAACTTCCGCATTATTATTATTATTGGGCCAAATTATTTAATATTTTTGATTTTTAAATTGTTTAGTTATTTATTTATTACATGTATTTATATGCCGCCCTTCTCCCGAAGGACTCAGGGCGGCGAACACAAGTTAAGAAACATGTACAATAAAATCGTATTTTAAATCAAATAACTAATTAATGATAAATAATAAACCCAGAATCAGAGTCAGCCTATTTGCTTGAACAGCCAAGTCTTCAGCTCCTGACGGAAGGAGCGGAGATCAGGAGCCGACTGGAGCTCAGTAGGTAACTCATTCCAGAGGGTGGGAGCACCCACAGAGAATGCCCTACCCCTGGGCACCGCTAGACGACATTGGCTTGCCGTCGGGACCCTGAGGAGAGTGGCCCTATGTGAGCGAACAGGACGGTGGGAAGCAGGCAGGATTGTTGTTTGTCTTGTGCTTTTAATTAGGCTGTGCACCATCCTGAGTCCTTCGGGAGAGGGGCGGTATAGAAATAAAATTATTATTATTATTATTATTATTATGACGATGATGATGATGATGATTTGGTATGCAATACACTTATAGGCAGGATGCAGTGGCTCAGTGGCTAAGACTGAGCTTGTTGATTGAAAGATTGGCAGTTCAACGGTTCGAATCCCTAGTGCTGCGTAACGGAGTGAGCTCCCGTTCCTTGTCCCAGCTTCTGCCAACCTAGCAGTTTGAAAGCACATCAAAAATGCAAGTAGAAAAATAGGGACCCCCTTTGCTGGGAAGGTCACAGCGTTCCGTGTGCCTTTGGCGTTGAGTCATGCCGGCCACATGACCATGGAGATGTCTTCGGACAGTGCTGGCTCTTCGGCTTTGAAACGGAGATGAGTACCGCCCCCTAGAGTCGGAAACGACTAGCACATATGTGCAAGGGGAACCTTTACCTTTACCTAACACATCACAAGACCGTTCTCTTGCTTTCTGATAGGTATGTTTAACGTAGGTGGCCCTCGACTTGCCCCCACTGTGAGCCCAAAATGTTCTGTTGCTGAGCAAGACAGTTGCTAGGTGAGTTTTGCCTCACTTTAAAGACCTTTCTTGCCACAGTTGTTAAGCGAATCACTTAGTGGTCAACTTATTCATAGAGTTGTTAGGTGATTCTGGATTCCCCATTGGCTGTGCTTGTCAGAGGTCGCAAAAGGTGGACTGCAACCGTCATAAAAAAACATGCCAGGTGCCAAGCATCCAAATTCTGATCATGTGACATTGGGATGCTTGTGAAAGCTGTGTGAAAAATGGTCAGGTCAGTCCCAAAAGTGCGTTTTCGGGACTACTGGACTTTCTTCTTTTTTTCTCTGAAGACGTTTTGCTTCTCATCCAAGAAGCTTCTTCAGATCTGACAGGATGGTGCAGAATGGAAGGATTGATATTCCTTGCAGACAGCTGGTCATTTGCGTCCTTCTAGAGCAGTGTTTCTCAACCTTGGAAGCTTGAAGATGGGTGGACTTCAACTCCCAGAATCCCCCAGCCAGCAGCGCTGGCTGGGGGATCCTGGGAGTTGAAGTCCACCCATCTTCAAGCTTCCAAGGTTGAGAAACACTGTTTTAGAGGGTCGTTGAAGCATTGGGGGTTTATCTGTGTCCTCAGGGCTATCTGAGCGGTGCTCCTGGTTCCTGTAGTCTGCAATTTTCCCTCCGGAAACCCATTCCTCCTCCCACCCCATTCCAAGGGTGTTCATCCCAAATTGTATAGCTACAAATCTGTAGAGATTCTCCGCCATCCGGGTCATGGTTGTCCCAAAGGTGCTTTTTCAGAAATTAACTGGACTTTCTAGATTTTCTTTGAAGATGTTTCGCTTCTCATCCCAGAAGCTTCTTCAGCTCTGGCTGGGTGGTGGGGAATGGAGGGATTGATACTCCTTGCAAGACAGCTGGTCATTTGCATCCTTTGGAGAGGGTCCTTGAAGCAGTTGGAGGTTTATCTGTGTCCTCAGGATCACCTGAATGGTGCTTCTTTTTTTCAGTTGGCAACTTTGAACAGTCATTAAATGAATGATGGGTAAATTGAGAATTACTGTATTTTCCTGCGTATAAGACTACTTTCTAACACACAAAAATCTTCTCAAAAGTCAGGGGTCGTCTTATACGCCGGGTCTCATTCTCCTGTAACCAGGCAGACCAGCCCATAAGGCTCTGACGAGCCTTAAATGGCTCTGAGGAGGGTCGTCTTATACGCCCAGTCGTCTTATACGCCGGAAAATACGGTACCTATATTCTGAACCATCATCTTTTTACAAACAGAGACAGGAGAAGAAGCAAAAAAAAACCCCTCATATAACACGTTCCATATTTCAACTCTTCCAGCAGAACAAATGCTCGGCAGTCAAAACTGAGGAAAAATTATGAGGTTTTTTTCCCCCCCTCCTTTTCTTCTCTATTGCCTCGTAACTACAAAAAAAAAATCAAAACAAAACGTGATATGGGAGACTCTTAATCCCTCCACTTTGGGAAGACTGTTATTTATGGTGACCTGTGAGTTTGTTCGGTGGTCATTTCATCCTGTTCTTTTGCTTGATTTATTGTATGGAATTCTTTATTTACTGTTACGTTAGCATAGGACAGACTGTTTTGCAGATCTCTAGCTGAAAAACGCTGAACAAAAGCTGGGTTCATAGCAACATTGGAAAAAGAGGATTTGGTTTGGCAAGAATGGAATAGCTGAGAGTAATTTACTATCATGAGTACTACTTGATAGACAACAATATGTACCCATCATAAAGACATTTCCAGACCTTTGGCATCCTTAAATTTCTCATTAGAATCATATCAAACCAAAACAGCACAACGGATAGTTTCAAGGATTTGTAGATATTGGAATTTTTTTTTAGGTTATAGTTTCTTTTCTTTACAGTGTGATTTATAGAACGGTTTATGACATCGAGATACACATGATATGTCAACATTAGTTTACTAAATTGGTAAAAAAAAAAAAAAAGGATCCAGAATTTGGAAGTGGCTTGAATGATTTCAACTGACTAAAACAGGGGTCCCCAACCTTTCGGATCTCAGAGTCCACTAAATTCATAATTTTAAATCCTGAGGACCACTAATATGATCTGCCTAATGACTGGCTGGGTGGGCGTGGCTAGGTGGTCATGTGAGTGGTTGGGCATGGCCAACTCGATGTTACTCATGTCAAGGGATGCCTTGCCGACTTCTGATCGTCCCTCCCCTCCCAGCCACTCCTCGCCTGCCCACCTGGGATCCTTAGGGCCCCAATAGGAAGCAGTTGTTGGAGCTAAGCAGCCACCATGAGAAAGAGTTGGCAAAACAGCTCAGTTCAAATTGGATCTGGCCGAGAAGGAGGCTCAGCAGAAGCACCTCACTGAGGACTATGAGCATAGTCTTTCCAAGCAGAGGGAAGACCAGGCCAGAGGCTGCCAGATACCAGGAGGCTGAAGCAGACCCCGAGTAGGAATTTCTGCCCCCCTTTGACCCACACAAAAAGACCCCGAGGGGGGAGACTCTCTGCAGCAACACAAATGTTCATTGCATGTATCCAGCCCAGGGGCCGTAGTTTGAGGACCCCTAAATTAGTGCAATATAAAAAATGCAAATAATTTTTCAATGCAATATTTGCATTTGCAATATGAAAAATGGAAATTAAAAATGCAAATAATTTTTTGCAAAAATGCAAATAATTTTGAGGACCACCAAAATTTTCTCACGGGCCACCGGTTGGTGACCGCTGGACTAAAACGTGCTTTAAAATTCGCTTTGAAGTCCATGTTTTCCATTTTATGTACGAGTTTCAATTCTGTTAAAAATGAATCTAAAATGTAGTACATTTCTGTTCCTTGCTACAGAAGAGAAGGAATGAATGATCCAGGGGCCGAGCCTGGCATTTTTGTTTGTTGCTACTCATGCATATAATCCTAAATTATAGTTTACTGTTATATGCATGTACTTGTCTCCTGATTTACTGTGTACGGTATCATTCCATACCTAGGTTTGGCAGGCTTCCATTTACCAGTAGTTTAATTACATTTTAACCACCTTTAGCAAACAGAAGCTGAAAAATCAGTAAATGTTTATAATCTAGAAAGCCTAACTCCTTTGAAAAATTGATTGATGGAGAAGAGAACAAAAATCAATCGCAGATACTATTGTAGGGTTGGATAAAACATCAGTCATCTTCATCATCATTACCACTACCATAATCGCCATCACCCTGCTTTCTGGAATTAAGGATAAAATTCCTAATGGTTAGAGCAGGTATCTGCAACCTGCGGCTCCGGAGCTGCATGCGGCTCTTTGGGCCCTCTGCTGTGGCTCCCTGTTGGATGATCCCACCACTGGCTGGCCCCACCCCTCACCCTCCTCTCCCAGTCTCACCTGACCTGAGAAGGTAAGGGCGATGGCGGAGGATGGAGAAATGGCCAGGGCAGAGACAAAGAGATACAGAGAGAGGGGGAGAGAGAGAGACATAGACAGATACAGAGAGAGTGGGAGAGACAGAGAGAGAGACAGAGAGAGGGGGAGAGACAGAGAGATAGAGAGATACAGAGAGAGGGGGAGACAGAGAGAGACATAGAGAGATACAGAGAGAGAGGGGAGAGATAGAGAGGGGAGAGATAGAGAGATAGAGAGAGGGGGAGAAAGAGAGAGACAGAGAGATACAGAGAGGGAGAGAGAGAGACATAGAGAGATACAGAGAGAAAGAGAGAGAGAGACATAGATACAGAGAGAGGGGGAGAGACAGAGATATACAGAGAGAGGGAGGGAGACAGATACAGAGAGAGGGGGAAAGAGACATAGAGAGGGAGAGAGAGGGGGGAGGGAGGGAGAGAGAGAGAGAGAGAGATATGTCAAAAGGGTTTTGTAGTTCCCGTTTTTTAACAACCGGTTCTCTGCCCTAATGACCAGCTGGGTAGGCATGGCTGGGGGGGGGGAATCATGTGACTGGTGAAAGTGAGTGATGTAGAGTTGGCCACGCCCACTGGGGCTTTGTGGCTCCCGGTGTTTTCTTTTCTGTGGGAAACGGGTCCAAGTGGTTCTCTGAGAGTTTAAGGTTGCAGACCTCTGGGTTAGAGCAATCAACCAGTGGAATAGCTTGCCTTCAGAAGTTGTAGGTAGCTCCATCACTGGAGGCTTTTCACATCGTCTCTTCTGAACAGCAGAAGAATCCTGAAAGATTTGGGTTTTTGTCTTACCCAGTCCATTTCCGCATTTCCCCCCCAGTGCAATTCAATCTCCTACTGTCATCAGAAGAGCTCTGCTGTTGGACCAGATTGTGAGACCATCTTAGCCATATCCCTAATTCTCAATAGGGCCCACAGCTCTCCCACCACCACTGCTCCACCTCCAACTGATCTTTTGGCAACATATGGTTCTTGAACCTGGAGCCAGCAGCCACAGACCTATCCATGACTTCATCACATCTCATTTTAAATCCATACCAAGTCATTAGCTCAGGTTCTTAATGTCTATGGAGATCCTCAATCACCCAGGTTACGGTTGTCCCAGGGTGCTTTTCCAAATGGCAACTGGATTTTCTTGGTTTTTTTCCTTGAAGAGATTTTGCTTCTCTCAAGAGGAGAATTGAATTGAAGAGCAATAGCACTTAGACTTGTACACCGCTTTACAGTGCTTTACAGCTCTTCCTCTCTAAGTGGTTTACAGAGTCAGCCTATTGCCCCCAACGGTCCTCATTTTACCCACCTCAGAAGGATGGAAGGCTGAGTCAACCTTGAGCCTGGTGAGATTTGAACTGCCAAACTGCAGGCAGCCAGCAATCAGCAGAAGTAGCCTACAGTACTACATTCTAACCACTGTGCCACCACAGGTCTTAAAGAAGAAGCTTCTTGGATGAGAAGTGAAATGCCTTCAAGGAAGAAGAAAAACCCAAGAAAGTTCAGCTTGCCATGAGGACTCAGGTTCTTAAGGTTTGGAAATGGGTTCAAGTCATTTGGGTCTCACTTGATCTTGAAAAAAGCAAGCTTCACATTTAACTGCTGCTTTTTCTGTAACACAACGGGTGGATGACTTTGGGGAGGAGATGCTGCCTAGGAAACAATGAGATAAGGGAGACAGGAGCCCCCACTGGCTCAACACTCAGAGGAAGAAACGAAGGAAGGACCCATCCTAATGGATCAATCAGTTAATAGTGGTGATGGTAGGCAGTTTGCCCTTTCAGTGTATTTTATTTTCCTGGGCTCCAAGATCACCGCAAATGGGGACTGCAGCCAAGAAATTAAACAATGCTTGCTCCTGGGGCGGAACGCTATGGCAAATCTAGACAGCGTACTAAAAAAGCAGAAACATCATCCTGGTAATGAAAGTGTGTATAGTCTAGGCTATGGTTTTCCCAGTTGCAATGGATGGCTGTGAAAGCTGGACCACAAGGAAGGCTGAGAAGGCCAAAGAATGGAGGTCTTTGAACTCTGGTACTGGAGAAGACTCCTGCGAGTCCCTTGGACTGCAAGGCGATCCAGCCGGTCAGTCCTAGAGGAGATCAACCCTGACTGCTCTTTAGAAGGCCAGATCCTGGAGATGAAACTCAAATACTTTGACCACCTAATGAGAAGGAAGGACTCACTGGAGAAGAGATTAATGCTGGGAAAGATGAGGGCAAAAGAAGAAGGGGACAGCAGAGAATGAGGTGGCTGGATGGAGTCACTGAAGCAGTTGGCGTGAGCTTAAATGGACTCCAGAGGATGGCGGAGGACAGGAAGGCCTGGAGGAACATTGTCCATGGAGTCGCAATGGGTTGGACGTGACTTCGCAACTAACAACAACAACAACTTTCAGACTTGCAACATTTTGTTCATATAGCCTTACAATGAAGTGGAATTCATTCATCTAGCTGCGTTTCCTATTACCCAGCAGGGCTGACAATTTCCTTCTCCACCCTCAATATGCTGAGATTCTTATATAATATATTATGATAATCTATATGAGGTTTCTTGAGGCAGGAGATACGGATACTTTCATGCAGACTTCATCCTGAATTCCAATTTAGAAGGGGGAAAAAAACAGTAGGTTCTTTAACTAAGCTATGGCCTGTCCACTTTCAGTTTTAGCGTAGCAGCAGGATGCTATTTTAATAAGTAATCCTCAGGTTTTGGAAACGGCAACGTCTCTAATGATTTGTGGGCGAGAATTAGAGAGATTTGGGAACATTGAGTTATCCAGGGACAAGACCCAGCAAAATCAGCTCCCTGGCACTGAGAAGGCTTGACAGGCTCCGCACAGTCTCAGATTTCCAGTCAGAAAGGATGTTGCCTTTCAGTTCAAATAATCATCTTTTAGCCGGCATTCCTTTTTTGGGAGGAAAACAAAATAGTGAATATTTCTCAAATTATCTTTGACCAGGTCTTTGTGCAGGAATATTTGTACCTTGGAAAAGTTTTGCAATAAAACCCCCAATTATAAAAAAGGTTGTCTTTGCATCCAAGGCTAATTTAACTAGTTGTCCGTAATTTAATTAATCAACCCAATTTTCTATAAGTGTAAAGGTAAAGGTTCCCCTCGCGCACTAGGGATTCGAACCGCTGAACTGCCGACCTTCCGATCAACAAGCTCCCTTACTGTCATGTGTTAGACACCATTTAAAAGGACCCCTTCTGTTTTGATCATGTGTGCAAGGCAGCGTGTTTAAAGGCAAAAAGCATTCGTGGTAGGTTTTGTTTTTCCGTGTTCCGCAACCTGATGCTCTCCAGATGCATTTGGGAGTTCAGGAAGCACCGTCATGACCCATCCAGAGTCAAGATGGTAGAGAGGTTTCTCTATCATCGGTGGTGAGAGGAAGGATCCCCAAAATGAGGCAATGCAGAGGAAGAACTTAGCTGCATCGGGTGACGCAGTGGTCGGAATGCAGTATTGCAGGCTAACTCTGCCCACTGCCAGGTGTTCGATCCTGACCTGCTCAAGGTTGACTCAGCCTTCCATCCTTCCGAGGTCAGTAAAATAAGGAGCCAGATTGTTGGGGTGGGGGGGGCAATATGCTGACATTTGTAAACCATTCAAAGAACGCTGTAAAGGACTGAAAAGTCTTAAGTGCGATTGTTATTGCTGTCTGAAACACACTCGTCCAACTGTGCTTCATTCTGGTCCAGCGATCGTCACCTTCCGATGCTAGTGAACACAACAGGTTGCCCCTCTGTGTATCTTTGAGGGCACTGAACATCTTTGTTAACTTTTGGCTTTAATAAGGAGCCTGAGTGGCGTAGGAGGATAATGCCTCCTACTAAAGGCAGCATTTAACATCCAGCTGCCTGCAATTACACCAGTTCGAAACTCCCCAGGCTCAAGGTCGACTCAGCTTTCCATCCTTTCTAAGGTGGGTAAATTGAGGACCCAGTTTGTGGGGGCAATAAGCTGACTTTGTATAAAAATATACAAAAGTATGAAGGCTGTTGCTTAACGCATTGTAAGCCGCCCTGAGTCTCCGGAGAAGGGCGGCATATAAATCAAATTAAAAAAAAAAAAAGCTGGAGAGAAACTCAGACTTGGTTTGGGGTCCAGCTTGGGAGGACGAAGGGAGTGTTGTCGTTTAGAGAAGGAATAAGGAGCAACTTTAGCTGCTGCCCACCGCTACCCCTCCCACCCGCTCAGCAGTCCCGAGTTCAGCCACTGAGACTGTTTGCCAAAATAAGAAACAGACTTTGCACAAACGGCTTCCGTGCAACAGGATGGAGAGAAAGTGATGGCTAATTCCTTTGGCGCACCACCCCGGCAGAACTGATCCTCGCCAGCCTTCAAGAAAGGCCAATTAGAAAGGGGTTCCCCCCTCCTCTTCCTCTTCCCTCACCCCAGATAAAAAGAGACTGATCCCCGGAGGCCCAACTAAGCACTTCCTGTTGGGATTAAGGGATCTGAGGTGGTGGTGTGTACATGCGCACGAATGCACATACATTCATTCTCTCTCTCCCTCTCTCTCTCTCTCTCCCTCCCTCCCTCCCTCCCTCTCTCTTTCTCTCTCTCTTTTCAGGAAATACCTTTAGTAAGCCCTGGTGGTGTTTCTATGGCAACCGCAGAGGGGACCTGCTGATCTCAAGCATTCAGTTTTCTTTTGTTTTTTATTGTTCTGGGCTCCCTTTTGTGACTCTGCATCTGCAGGGCTGGCCAATAAGTACCATTTGCCCTTTGGGGGGAAAGGCTCTGAATGTAAATGCAATTAATAAAAAAAAACAAAAACTAGCAAACATTCAGAGGGACTCCTCCTGCATAGGACTGTTCGCATGCAACACTTCCCCTCCCTCCATTTAGGAAGCCCTCCGAATACCCAACCAGTAAAGATTAATCCAGCTGCTGTTCCCCTCCTCCCACTTCCAGATTTCCTGCTCCTAAGCCCAGCTCCCCGTGTCCACCTGGAGCTGGGTTTTGGCAAGCAGGAAGAAGAACTTCTTCTTCTTCTTCTTCTTCTTCTTCTTCTTCTTCTTCTTCTTCTTCTTCTTCTTCTTCTTCTTCTTCTTCTTCTTCTTCTTCTTCTTCTTCTTCTTCTTCTTCTTCTTCTTCTTCTCCTCCTCCTCCTCCTCCTCCTCCTCCTCCTCCTCCTTCTTCTCCAGTGATTGAGCACCCATAAGAACTACTACTGTTTCTTCTTCTCCTTCTCCTCCTTCTCCTTCTCCTTCTCCTTCTTCTCTAGTGATTGAGCACCCTTAAGAACTACTACTGTTTCTTCTTCTTCATCATCATCTTCTTCTCCTTCTCCTTCTCCTTCTACTACTACTGTTTCTTCTTCTTCTTCTCCTTCTCCTTCTCCTTCTCCTTCTTCTCTAGTGATTGAGCACCCTTAAGAACTACTACTGTTTCTTCTTCTTCTTCTTCTTCTTCTTCTTCTTCTTCTTCTTCTTCTTCTTCTTCTTCTTCTTCTTCTTCTTCTTCTTCTTCTCCTTCTCCTCCTCCTCCTCCTCCTCCTCCTCCTCCTCCTTCTTCTCTAGTGATTGAGCACCCTTAAGAACTACTACTGTTTCTTCTTCTTCTTCTCCTTCTCCTTCTCCTCTTCCTCCTCCTCCTCCTCCTCCTCCTCCCCTTCTTCTCCAGTGATTGAGCACCCATAAGAACTACTACTACTACTACTACTACTACTACTACTACTTCCTCCTCTTCCTCTTCCTCCTCCTCCTCTTCCTCTTCCTGTTCTTCTCCTTTTCTTCTTGTTCTTCCTTCTCCTCCTCCTCCTGTTCTTGTTCTTCCCCTTCCTCTTTTCTTCTCCTTCCCCTCCTCCTCCCCAACTCTAAGAATCTGTAGGTTTGCCCTTTGTCCTTGCCTTCCCTACCTAAATTTTGGGTTTCATTTCATTTCAAAGATGCATTTAAAAAATTAAATCACCCAAACTATGGGGAAGAACGTTTGGGTGTTACATCACACTTACGATGTTCAGCCTCGTTTCATAAAGCATTATGTAATGTTCCTGGCAGGAGCAGCTCCTTTTCCTCCGCACTGAAAGCTCTGGGACGCCCCCCCCCCCCCGTCCCCCCTTGGCTCACTCCAGATTAAGATTCTCAGATTACAGCCTCGAGTGCAAGATATTAGAGACACTCTTTTCCAAATCTCTGGAGGGACACCATGCAGAGGTTTTTGTGGTTGACCATCAATCTTTTTTTTTTTTTCGATGCTCTGTCACCAAAGCATGCATATTCTGGCTACTTGTTTGCCCAGGACAAATGTTCTTGATGTTTTGTTTATAAATTTAGCATCCCAGGATCTTTTGTGGTGATGGATGTTAAAGATTGTCCTTTCTCCATCTTCTGACATTTTAATCTGAAGGCAACCAAAACCAAGATACTTTTAAGCCATCCAAAGCCAACTCAAGATCCATTCAGTCCAACATCGTGTTTCTGACAACAACCCTCTAGGCCAAGGATGGCTAACCTTTTTGCCATTGCGTGCCAAAAGAGGGGGGAGCGTGGGGGGGTCATGCACACACATGCCCACACCCATAATTCAATGCGCCCCACCCCCCCACATGCACACGTGACACCACCACCCCGTGTGCTCCCCCCGCTTTTGGCATGCAGTAGGCCCGTTTTTGCTCTCCCCAGTCTCCAGAGGCTTTCTTGGAGCCTGGGGAGGGCAAAAATGGCCTTCCCCACCCCCTGGAGGACCTCCGGAGGCCAGAAACAGCCTGTTTCCCAACTTCAGGAAGGCCCAAAAATCATATGGCCGGCGGGCACATGCTCCATGCCCACCAATATGGCTCCGTGTGCCACCTGTGGTATATGTGCCATAGATTCACCATCACGGCTCTAGATATATACCAGTGTTTCCTGATTACCAACCAGAATCCCTTACTCTGTCAGCCTTGATTGGTTGTCATTTTATTAATTCCTCAGAATAACAGAGATAGAAGGGATTTTGGAGAAGTAAAAGTTAATCCAGCTGCTGTTCCCCCTCCTCCCACTCCCAGATTTCCTGCCCCAAAGCCCAGTTCCTTGTGTCCACCTGGAGCTAGGTTTTGGCAAGTAGGAGGAAGAAGAACTACCATTTCTCCTTCTTCCCCTTCCTCCTCCTCCTCCTCCTCCTCCTCCTCCTCTCCTCCTCCTCCTCCTCCTCCTCCTCCTCCTCCTCCTCCTCCTCCTTCTCCTTCTCCTTCTCCTTCCCCTTCCTCTTCCCCTTCCTCCTCCTCCCCCCTCCTCTTCTCCTTCTCCTCCTTCTCCTTCTTCTTCTCCTCCTTCTCCTTCTCCTCCTTCTCCTTCTTCTTCTCCTTCTTCTTCTCCTTCTTCTCCAGTGATTGAGCACCCATAATTTCTGAAGACAAGCCAAACCACTGATTAACAGTTCTCACAGTCAGGAAATTTCTCTTTAGTTCTAGCTTGGATCTCTCTTTAATGATCTTCTAACCATTCTTATTCTCAGGTGCTTTGGAGAATAAGTGAACCCCCTCTTCACGGTGACAACCCCTCATGTACTGGAAAACTGCTATGATGTCATCTCTAGTCCTTCTCTTTATTAGAATAGACATGCCAGTTCCTGCAACCCTGTAACTTTAACCCTCAGCTCCCTAATCATCTTTGTTGCTCTTCTCTGCACTCTTTCTAGAGGCAGGGGTCTCCAACCTTGGCAACTTGAAGACTTGTGGACTTCAGCTCCCAGAATTCCCCAGCCAGCAAGTTGAGAAAAAGAAAATGATTCATGATTATTATGAAAAATGATATAAACAAGAGACAATCCCAGAAGAAAAAATAAAACAATATTTAGAAAAGGCTGAATTACCTACTATGCCAGAAACATGGAACTCTTCAGCTGTTTCCTGTCTAAATATCATTCAAACCCGATGCCTCTTTGCTTTTTTCCAAGAGCAGCCAAATGTGAGAACAACAGCCATTTGGGAGAAGTAGGAAGGAAGCATTTGGGCATCTCCAATACCTGACAACAGTGTCCTTCTAGGCAGCTGTGTAAATGAGGTGCACAAGAAGAGAGCAAATAAAAGGACAATGTCATTTATTATTATTTCTGAATGGTAGCGGTGATGTCATGCAGATGGCTTTTTAAAAAAGAGGAAAGGAAAGGAAAGGGAAGGAAAGGAAAGGAAAGGAAAGGAAAGGAAAGGAAAGGAAGGGAAGGGAAAGAAAGAAAGGAAGGGAGAGAGAGAGAGAGAGAAAGAAAGAAAGAAAAAGAAAGAAAGAAAGAAAGAGAAAGAAAGAAAGAAAGAAAGAAAGAAAGAAAGAAAGAAAGAAAGAAAGAAAGAGAGAGAGAAACCACTGAGAACCTTCCTTCTCTCACTTCCTTGGACAAAAAGAAAAAGAAAATAATAAATAAAAATCTGGGAATCAGAGAGGGGTCCTGCATTTAAGCCACTGTTATGAAAATTTCCTGGATGCAAGCCCCGGTGATGGGAGGCTCCATTAAGGAATGACTCTTTTCTTTCCAAAGCTGGAACTGCCCCAGGCAACTATCACATCCTTTGCACAATGGGAGCAAACACAAAGAGCCACAACTCTGATAATCTGGCTTATTAAAACATTTGTTCAAAATGGGGGAAAGGGAGGCGGGGTGGGGTGGGGTGGGGGAGAGAGGTCAGGCGCCTTCAGGAGCTGCCCTAGGGGCATCTCCTTCTGGAATCTCAGCCCATCTGTTGGCTGAGCTGCACTCCAACCACAGTTGCCTCGGGCCTTTTCAAAAGCAGTGATGGTGGAGTGCGGGGATCTTTTGAGGCTGATAAAGAGTCCAGCCGTCAAATAGGGTTTTCCTTATTCGGCATGTCCAAAAGATTGTGAGGTCCTTGGTGCTCTCTCAGCTTGGCAGTTTTCTTTGTAGACCTTTCATTACCAAACTAAGCAACACCATCAGTGCTAGTAAGGGAGTAGTGTTTGCTCTTATTTTATATACTAGTGGGTTACCCTGTCAGGATTGGTAAGAGTAGACTTAGTTTTTCCTTGTTTGGGTTGTTTTACTGTTATCTTTGTTTGTCTGGGTTGGTAGTTCCTCGACTGAAGTATTATTTAGTGCATGTTTGTTGGTCTAGCATTAATCTTGGTGTTATTCTCGGTGTAGTTGGGTGTTGATTGCTGGTGAGGAGATTTTAATACCTAGTTAGGTATCAGAAAAGTCCACAAGAAAACTACCAAGCTCAGAGAGTACCAAGGACCCCAGAGTTCAACCCTGATCTACAAATACTCTTTATCTATAATGGCAGCAATTGCTGCCTGCAAGTACTGAGAGTTCGAATCTCACCAAGCTCAAGGTTGACTCAGCCTTCCATCCTTCCGAGGTGGGTAAAATGAGGACCCGGATTGTGGGGGGCAAGAGGCTGACTCTGTAAACTGCTTAGAGAGGGCTGTAAAGCACTGTGAAATGGTATATAAATCTAAGTGCTATTGCTATCTTCCTTCCTTCCTTCCTTCCTTCCTTCCTTCCTTCCTTCCTTCCTTCCTTCCTTCCTTCCTTCCTTCCTTCCTTCCTTCCTTCCTGTTAGAATACAGTATTGCAGGCTAATTCTGCTGCCGCCAGGAGTTCAATCCTGACCGTCTCAAGGTTGACTCAGCCTTCCATCCTTCCGAGGTAGGTAAAATGAGGACCCGGATTGTGGGGGCCATAAGCTGACTTTGTATAAAAAAGAACACCGCTTGGGGTGAACTGAACCAATAAATAAATAGATGTCCAAAGGAGGAAGTGACGACATCATTCGTAGGTCATCCCATCCTCCAAAGGCGTCCATAACAATTCACCATGGGCAACTCGCCACGGCTCAAGAGTTATGCTAATATCAAAGAAATGGTGGAATACAATTATTAAAGAAAGGATGCAAAAGGAAGGACAGACTAAAATGTGAACGGCAAAATTTTTTTTTTTATTTTAAATAATTAAATAGAATTGTTAAATTGTCCGATGATGAGTTGTCTTGTGCTGAGTTGGCCGTGACGAGTTGTCCTCCGCTGTTGTCCATGGTGAGTTGCCTGCGAGAAGTTGGCTGCAGCGAGTTGGCCGCAGTGAGTTGACCGCAGCAAGTTGGCTGTTTCATTCCCGCCCCCCGCCCCTCCAAAGACAGGAAGTTTCTACTGGGACAATGCAGTAGGAATCATGGAAAGGCGAATCGGAACACAGGTACAGGGTAGGTCCAAGATTGGTGAAGAAGCAATGCAAATCCTCTCTGCCCAACATTTTATTTACCGTATTTTCCGGCGTATAAGACAACCCTCCTCAGAGCCATTTAAGGCTCATCAGAGCCTTATGGGCTGGTCTGCCTGGTTGAGACCCGGCGTATAAGACGACCCCCGACTTTTGAGAAGATTTTTGTGTGTTAGAAAGTAGTCTTATACGCAGGAAAATACAGTACTTATAATGGAATTTATATGCTGCCCTATCTCCATGGACTCAGGGTGGCTCACAACGGTAAAAATGTATAGTTCCTCATTAAAACAATATAAAATTAAAACTCCAATTTAAAACAATTTAACATTCATTAAGAACCCCCCCCCCCCCATAAGTCCAGGCGGCGCAACAGCCAGGTCTTCAAATCGCGGCAGAACGAGGGGAGGTCAGGAGCCATCCGGAGCTCCAAAGGAAGTTGGTTCCAGAGGGTGGGTGCGCCCACAGAGGAAGCTCATCCCCTGGGGGTCGCCAGCCGACACTGTCTGGCCGACGGCACCCTGAGGAGGCCCTGTCTGTGGGAACGCACCAGGCAATTGGGGATTGTCGCTGGCTGCAGGGGGTCCGACAAATATCTCGGGCCTAGGCCGTGAAGGACTTTGTAGGTAATAACCAGCACCTTGAACCTCACCTGAAGGGCAACCAGTAACCAATGCAGGTCGCACAGGAGAGATGTAACATGGGAGTGTCAGGACGCTCCCATCACAACCCGCGTGGCCGCATTCTGCACCAGCTGAAGCCTTCGAGTTGTTTTCAGGGGCAGCCCTAAGTAGAGAGCGTTGCAGTAGTCAAGGTGACCAGCTCATGAGTAACAGTGCGTAGGGCATCTTGGTCCAAGTAAGGCCGCAACTGGTGCACAAGGCGGACCTGGGCATTGGATTATCTGTGTTTCTTTTGCTAATGGTTTTTTTTTTTAATGTTTAGGTTAATGTTTTGACCTTCCTTTGCGTATTTGCAATTTTTTATTTATTTATTTATTTTGTTATTCCCAGCGATTTCTTTATAGGGAGGCAAAAAAAAAAAGCTTGTTAGGAATTCTGATTTTTACAGATGTCAAAAAGTGTAGCAGCCTTACATTTAAAAACAAAAAAACATTGTTCCAACAAAACCAAATTTTAATAGGTGTGGCTTTCCCCAGGGTTCATACTAGTGTTGGGGGAGGTTTTCTTGGGATCCAACCTTAGGATCAGTCACTGGGACCAGAGGCTTGGCCTTCTGAGCTTTCAGACTCGTGCTGGAGCCCTTCTCTCCCACCAGAAAGTGCGTCATCCTGGGACACGTATATTTGCTGTCATTCATAAGGTTTTCCTTTGTTGGCTTTCTGCCTGTTGAAAGGGTGCTAAAGAAAGGTCTTGGGGATGCGGTGGCTAGTGGCTAAGACACTGAGCTTGTTGATCGAAAGGTTGGTGGTTCAGAGGTTCGAACCCCTAGTGCTGCATAACGGGATGAGCTCCCATGACTTGTCCCAGCTTCTGCCAACCTAGCAGTTCGAAAGCACGTAAAAAATGCAAGTAGAAAAATAGGGGCCATCTTTGGTGGGAAGGTAACAGTGTTCCGTGTGCCTTTGGCGTTGAGTCATGCCGGCCACATTCCCACGGAGACGTCTTCGGACAGCGCTGGCTCTTTGGCTTTGAAACAGAGATGAGTACCGCCCCCTAGAGTTGGGAACGATTAGCACATCTACGAGGAGAACTTTTGCCTTTTTAAAGAAAGGTTGAGGGGGAGTTCCTCTCTTTTGTAATGCAGATTTGAAGCTGGGAATTGAGGGCTTTCTCTAAAACAGTTCTTTCTCAGACGATTTGGCATTCAGAAGTCTACGCTAGCCTGACAGCTTATAATTACATTACTAAAACTTGTATAAAACTCTCTTTAGTGAAGGGAATGCAGCCGCAAGGGAGTCTGGCTATACGGTGCCTGCAACAGCCAACTCCCTTCCCTGCCCCTTAGAACCTCAAACAAGTCTCAAAACGGATTACAGTTGGGTTGATCCCTGACAGATACTCCAGTGGAACTCTTAGGAGATTGGGAGATCACTAGGTGCCTGAAAAGGGTGCTACCCCAGCAGGAAATGGGAAGATTTCTCCAAGCTTGGAATGGAGATCTAAATAGCTTCCCTTCAAAATCCAGGCTCGTTGAGAGAAATGAGTTATGATAGCTGACATCCAGCAGCTTCCTTTGTGGGGTGTAAAACACAACCAATGCACCTGAAAGGATTGCTTGGTCCGTGCCTTGCTTTTTAATCAGTGGATGTGCTTTAACTCCCAGTGACGTAATGCAGCAGCCGCCAAGCTTTCTGGCACCAGGGACCAGTTTCTGAAGAAAAATGGTCTTTCGTGGACCGAAAGGGGAGGGGGAGATAGTTCCATACCCAACTTAAATCCTGCACGTGCGCAGATGAAGCGTTGCCTGCTTTCTAACAGGCCATGGACCAGTTCCCGGCCTATGGGCCAGGGTTGGGGACTCCTTGAGGTAATAAAAGGAGGGGGAAACCATAATTACCCGTATTTTTTGGACTATAAGATGCACCAAGATTTTGAAGAGCTAAACAAGGGTGTTTTGCCCTCCCCAGCCTCCAGGAGCACTCTGCAGGCCTCCCGAACCCTCTGCGCATCCTGTTTTTGCAAAAAACAGACCCATTTTTGGCCTCCCAAACTCACCCACCCTCCACGCCAGTGGTGAAATCCAATTTTTTTTTTACTATCGGTTCTGTGGACGTGGCTTGGTGGGCATGGCAGGGGAAGGATATTGCAAAATCTCCATTCCCATCCCACTTTGGGGCCAGCCAGAGGTGGTATTTGCCCGTTCTCCGAACTACTCAAAATTTCAGCTACCGGTCCTCCGAACTGCTCAAAATGTCCACTACTGGTTCTCCAGAACCTGTCAGAACCTGCTGGATTTCACCCCTGCCCCACAAATTGCGTTTTTGCCCTCCCCAGGCCCCAGGAGCACTCTGCAGGCCTCCCAAACCCTCCGCGCATCCCGTTTTTGCAAGAAAGGGAGATGTTTTTGGCAAAAACAGGACACATGGGGCAGGGTTTCGGAAGGCCAAAAATGGCGGTATTTGGAGTATAAGACATACGAACATTTTCACCCTCTTTTAGGGGGAGGTGGGAAGTGCGTCTTATACTCCGAAAAATAAGGTACTTAGTTTGCATCTACATAGCCAAGGTTTTATGGCTCCTTACAGCTAGGACAATGATGTTATGGGGGTTTTTTTTCCACTAATCATTGGAAGACACGTTGAGGCCATGCTCCATCCTTTAGCTAGCATGGGGGCTGTCTCCCCTTTCCTGGAAAAGCTAATGAAGCTGGATATGGTCATTAGCCTGTGAATGGCATCGCTCGGCGTTCCCACCAGGCCTATTTACCAACTTGTGCTCCGGGTGACCAATGGCCAGCAGCCTGTCTTTGCCCTCTTGACTCCCTTCTCTCATCAGCTGGGGCTGGGAGGGAAAGCTTGTCTATCATGGGGAGAAAAGCATCTCTGCCCTCGGAGATCCCATTGGTCATGGCAATTTAATGCAGAACAGTGCCGGGAATGGCAGTTTTTATTGACTTTGAAATGAGATGACCCGGGCCATGCGCTTTGAGCTGACGTCTAAAAAAATGCTTCTTCCCTCCCTCCCAGGGACCCAAAGCAAATAGAAGGCTTGCAAAGGGTGGGGGAAGGTGAGAGAGAGCCCACCTAATTAAAGTGGCAGTGGGGAGCCCCCAGAGCATTAGCTTAGAAGAGGGACGTCCAGTCTCCCTTTTTGAGTTGTGTGCTGGGCGCTACATTCCAGAAGATAAGAATAGAAGGAGAAATGGATCACAAATTAAAATTGGTTGCATTGCATTCACAGTTGCCTGCCGTTAACATTAGCTTCCTGTATGAGTGCACAGTATTCTTCTCACTTACTGTGGTCATGTCGTGTGGGGGAATTCATTGGAGAAAGCAATTAATGTTTGGAAGAGTTAGTGGTGAAAGGAAACCAGGCTGTCTAAGAACGCAAAGACTGGACACCATCAAAGTTGATGGTGACCAGCCAGAAGATAGAAAAACTCAAACATAAAAAACAATGCAGGATTGAGAGATGTGGAGAGACCTAATTGACAAAGACTTGGACAAGACTGAATGGATAACATCATCATCATCATCAAACATAGAATAATAGAATTGGAACAGACCTTCTAGTCCAAACTCTTCCTCAAGCAGGAGCTCCTATACCGTTGCAGACAAGTGGATGTCCAATTTTGGAGCACTCACAACTTCTGAAAGCAAACTGTTCCACCGGTTAATTGTTATCACTGTTCAGGAAATTTATCCCTAGTTTTAGGTTGCTTTTCTCCGTGGTTAGTTTCTGTCCATTATTTCCTGTGCTTTAGAAGATAGGTTGGGCCTCCTCTTCTTTGTGGCAGACCCTCAAATATTGGAAGACTGCTATCATGTCTCCCCTGGTCCTTCTCTTCACTAGATTCATCGTATGTTTTAGCCTCCAGTCCCCTCATCATCTTGGTTGCTCTTCTCTGCACTCTTTCCAGAGTCTCAGTGCATTTTTTGTATTGTAGTGACCAGAACTGGATGCAGTATTCCAAGTGAGGTCTTACTAAAACTTTGTAAAGCAAGACTTATCGGGATTGTATTCACGTTGAACGTTGGATATTTTGTCCATTAAAAATTGCGAGGTTGGTGCTGACTTTTGGAGGGGGCAGTTGGATCTTCAGTTACAGTTTTGGGGGAGCCATATCCAGCCTTGAAACTTCAGGTTTATAGCTCAGATGTGGTGGTGACCCTGTAAAAGGTAGAAGGAGACAAAGCACTCATGAGAGATAAAGGAAGTCTCTTGATAGCCTATTTTATAAACAGCAAGGTGATAAGAATTAGCCCAGGTGATAAGAATAAACTCTAGATCACGGGTCTCCAACCTTACCAACTTTAAGACTTCAGACTTCAATTCCCAGCATTCCTCAGCCAGCTTTGTTGGCTGTGGAATTATGTGAGTTGAAGTCCACAAGTCTTAAAGTTGCCAAGGTTGGAGACCCCTGATCTAGATGATGGATGGGAATTCCTCTTTCAGTTTCATACACAAACATATTTATACAGAGAGAGAGAGAGAGAGAGATACACATACAATCTTAACTGCATTTTTAAAAAGAAAGATGAAAAACTAAAAAAAAAACAAATGATCAGAGAAATAGATGGAGAGAAAAAGAGGTAGTAGGAGGTACTATATGGGATGAGATGGGATGACGTGAACAAATATTTGGGGAATTGGCATGGAATAAATTACAGTAAAGGTAAAGGTTAGGATACGCGGTGGCTCAGTGGCTAAGATGCTGAGCTTGTTGATCAAAAGGTTGGCAGTTCAGCGGTTCGAATCCCTAGTGCCGCGTAACAGGGTGAGCTCCCGTTCCTTGTCCCAACTTCTGCCAACCTAGCAGTTCGGAAACATGTAAAAAATGCAAGTAGAAAAATAGGGACCACCTTTGGTGGTAAGGTAATGGTGTTCCGTGCACCTTTGATGTTTAGTCATGCTGGCCACGTGACCACGGCAATGTCTTCGAACAGCGCTGGCTCTTCGGCTTTGAAACAGAGATGAGCACCGCCCCCTAGAGTTGGGAGCGACTAGCACATATGTGTGAGGGGAACTTTTACCTTTACCTAAAATACAGTATTTAGATAAAGAGTGCCCATTTCCCTCCTTCCTTCCTTCCTTCCTTCCTTCCTTCCTTCCTTCCTTCCTTCCTTCCTTCCTTCCTTCCTTCCTTCCTTCCTTCCTTTCTTTCTTTCTTCTCCTTTTTACCAGTCGGGCTCTTTGTTGATTCAGACCAGCATTCAGACCAAGAAAAACATAATACAGAGGTTGGAGGACAAGAGGTTTGAATCAGTCTTGACTGGTGGAGTTTACTTACAAAAGCCCTCGCAGTTTTCTTCCCCAGGGTGGTGACTGGCCCACTCTCAACCACCCAGGTTTGCTCCCAAAACAGAACTAGAACTAGTCTCCCCAGCCCGATGATAGCCTTTAAATGTTAAACCAGCATCTCGGGTTTCTTTATAGAACGACGCAGGAAAGAGAGGGGGGTCATCATCGCTCTTGCGTCACATTCTGAGTAACAGCAGGAAATCATGGCATTTGTTAAGCCACAGAACGAAACATCTATTCAACTAAATTCATATCATATGAACTCCGCATCATGGATGATCAGGTGTAGCCGGCTGTTTTTGAGTCACTGCCTGTTGCTTTCACATTTTCCGGGATGCTTTTGTTCTTGTTGTTGTTGTGTTCCCTAGAGCTGAGTTTTGACATTTTTATTTCCCCGGGGATTATTTTAATCTGTCCCTTTCTTTGCTCATCACCTCTCATGCTCCTTTCTTTCTTTCTTTCTTTCTTTCTTTCTTTCTTTCTTTCTTTCTTTCTTTCTTTCTTTCTTTCTTTCTTTCTCTTTTCTTTTTCTTTTTCTTTTTCTTTTTCTTTTTCTTTTTCTTTTTCTTTTTCTTTTTCTTTCTTTCTTTTTTGCTCCTTTCTTCTCTGCTGCCTGCTTTGCCTCTGTGTCTTCCCTTCCCTTCATTTCCTTCTTTCTTGTTAGCTTAGCTCCCCTGTTTGAATTGCTGACTGCACAATAGAAGAGCTGAGTTGAGCTAAAGGGATGTGTCTTTTCTTGCCCCAGGTCATATAACAAACAGAGCACGTATTATTATTATTTTTTTTTCTGTTTGCTCCGGGTCATCCTCCCACCCTCAACAGATTGCCATGCTTTGCAAAAAGCCTTTTGGGATTCATAAGTCTGAAAGTCTAACTAGCTTCATCATTTCACCCTCCTAGAAATGCACGTTTATTTATTCATTTATTCCTCCGCAATTCATCTGCTATGCTATAGGAAGGCGGGGGGCGGGGGGGAAGCTCTCCCTTGCCATACCTAAGTGGAAACATTTATTTAAATGCAGAAGTCGACTAAAAGCACATCATTGAAATTAAACACATGGCAGGAAAGAAGAATCAGCCACGATCTCAGAGTGAAACCAACACAGATTGTAAACCCGGGTCAAAGAAAGGGGTTTTCATCGTTTTTCGAACATCAAGGTACTTGAAAGGTGGCTAGTAATTTGCTTTTTTCCCCTTTTTCAAGACAGTCCGGTAAAGAGGAAGAAATCAACAAAGAAAGGAATTTTGGAAGAAAAGTTTGATCTTGGGCTGGACCAACTTACCCCATGTTTACAACAGGTGGTTTAGATCAGAGGTCCCTGGTCTTTTTGACATCAAGGACTGGTTTCATAGAAGACATTTTTTCCATGGACCAGAGAGGGTGGCGGAGGAAGGAAGTGTGCAAATTAGAGCCTGTGCATGCACAGTTTCGCTCGCCCGCTGCTCACCTCCACCTGTGTGGCCCTGTTCCTGGACTAATACCAGTCAGCAGCCTGTGGATGGAGGACCCCTGGTTTAAATAATGCCAACTTTTGTAATGCTTTCTGAGCCATGGTGGCGCAGTGGTTAGAATGCAGTACTGCAGGCTACTTCTGCTGACTGCCGGCTGCCTGCAATTTGGCCATTCGAATCTCACCAGGCTCAAGGTTGACTCAGCCTTCCCTCCTTCTGAGATGGGTAAAATGAGGACCCAGATTGTTTGGGGCAAGAGGCTGACCCTGTAAAACCGCTTAGAGAGGGCTGCAAAAGCACTGCGAAGCGGTATATAAAGTCTAAGTGCTATTGCTGTTCTGCAACTCTCTTTTCTCTTCCAGACTTCCAACACATTAATGTTTTCTGTCTGAGAGACTTTAAGAAGTGCATTCTGCCTGATGAGGTCCCTTGGGCGACTAGTGAGACAGGGCGCATGTGTCTGGAGGCATCAGTTGTTGGAACAACTGACTGTCATCTGGAATTGGTTTCCTAAGCATTCTATCTCCCCGGCTTAATCCTCCAAGCTTCCCACATTGCACAGTGTCGCATGGGCAGGAATGAAACGATGTGCAGCCAGTTACTCAATTTCAAATCATAACAATCTTGAATGGCAAGAAAAGACAAATGCCTCTTAAAATAATTTCTCCATGATAATCTACTGAATCTGCAAGCAAGCGTATCTACTAGGTGGCAACTATAATAGTCAAAAGGTATTTAGAACTAAACTGAGTTTAGGAATGTAATCCAAAAGTTTATAGTCAGGGAGCACTTACCAATTTCAGGATTATAATGGTTCAGAGACCACCCAGGTTTTCCTTTTTTTTTTCCATGCATGCAAAGATACCATTAAGCTCAATTATGAGAACATCCTAGGTGCACACATTTGGAAGTAATTATTATTGGATTAAGTAGATTACAACCTAATCTTGATCTACATAAATCAAGGCCCGAAACTTCAAGGAATGTGCTGATTGGATAAAATAATAAAGCATATGGATCTGTCAATGTATCAAAAGGTTGTTTGCCCTTCCATATTTCCAGCACAGGGCACCTCTGATTGTGCCAGTTCTTGCTTTCAGTCATGCTTTTACTTGCATAACGGGACCGGAAAATACCCACTGAGGTCAACGGGACTGACTCAGGGGTAAAATCCAACAGGTTCTGACAGGTTCTGGAGAACCAGTAGCAGAAATTTTGAGTAGTTCAGAGAACCGGCAAATACTACCTCTGGCTGGCCCCAGAGTGGGGAGGGAATGGAGATTTTGCAGTATCCTTCCCCTGCCACGCCCGCCAAGCCACACCACGCCCACCAAGCCATGCCCACAGAACCAGTAATAAGAATATTTGAATTTCACCACTGCTTCCCAATCTTCTCAACACAGCTGCAGGGCAACTCAGTCTTGACTTTCTGGAAAGAATGTTATTTTGACTACATATCATCTTCACTCCATCCAATCCCCCCTCCCATTTTCCCACAGTAGAATTTGTGGCAGGTCTGAAGGCCCAAAGGTAAAAGATGGCTTCCAGGTCTGACAATCCAAGGGCAGGCTCAAATGCATGATCAGTCTGGAGCCCCTAAGCCCTCAAAAGAGACGTAAGTCCAGTCCCCCTTGAAGTCTGTTGTCCGTTGATTCTTACCTGGCACCAGTTTACCTTGACCATTAGTAGATCTGAATTCTTATGTACAGATAGTATGAAATAAACTTCCAGTACTTTTGAACTCTATTCTGAATCCTGATTTCTTGTGCCTGATATTTCCTCATAATACGCCTCCTGTGATGTGGGCTTGCCCACGTCACCCAAGAAGCTTCTGTGAAGTGGAGGGATTTTTGTAGACGTCCTGCACCTGCATCTCTACAGCTCTTGAAAAATAAGAACATGGGTCTCTCCCCATTGCTAATCTAATGCTTTCACTTGTTGGGTCACGTTGGCTTTTGGGCTGAGAGAAAAATACTGGCCCGAATTCAATCAACAAGCTTCCAACTTGAATCTGGATCTCTCCACTTCTAGTCTTGTAGCTTCATCCCTGCATCACATTGGTTCTCATATCCATCCCTGTGGTCATTTGCCTTAAGCTGTAATGTGAATCGGGAAGAAGAACATTTTGCTTAAATCCAGTTCTGTATCAACATGGAGAGGGAGAATAATCCGTGTGTTTTGCAAACAGAATTACCCTGTTTGGAGTTGGAGTTCAATAAATATGTTGTTTAGTTCAAAGCCAGCTTGTAGGATTGAAGTTGAACCAGAAGGAAGGTAACCATGTATAAAGGTTAAGGTACTTTTATTATACAGTGGTATCTTGGTACTCCACTGCTTTGAAACTCATTGAATTTGGTACTCAGTGCATTTTGATGCAGAAATTTTTGTCCCGGTACTCATTGTTTGTTTAGTACTCAAAGCACAAGCTAGAACTTGTTAGTGCTGGCTACCTTGTGACTCATTATATTATTCCTTACAGGAAAAATTTGTTTAGTACTCATTGTTTTTGGTATTTATTGCACCTCCCGGAACCAATTAATGATGAGTACTGAAGTATCATTGTACCCAGGGATGATATTGAGATAAGACCAGTGAGTGAGGAATGAAACAAATGATTAGGAATTTAAGACTAGTGTTCATAAGTCCAGTGTTTTGTTTTGGTTGATTTTGCTCATGATTAAATTATTTTAGTTTAGGCTGTCTGTCTAATTTTAGATTTTTAGTTGCTTTTATGATTTTTCTAGTTTTGCATGTCAGTCCAAGAGTCCATTTGAACTGGGCAGTTAATAAATTTAACATGATGTTGATAATAACAATTATGATGATAATATATTTTAGCTTTACATCTGGAAATTCTAAATGTAGAATTATTATTACATTTCCAGTCTACTGGAGATTATTAGAGTAAGATAAGTCGGAACATTTTTGTCTCTAAGCCATATCTGTAAAATACACAAACTTGAGGTCTATCCAACAAATTTATTATATGAACGGCCACTATAAAACATTTTTGACGGTTGTCCATGTTGATTAGGGGAGTGGCATTTGCACTGATGAACATTTCATCAATTTTTGCATGAATCAAATAGTGTCTGGAGAGAGTATTTTAAAACTTTGATTTCTGATTGGATATATTGACAGATTCAGCTCTGCAAAGTTTCCACAGTGCTGCTGCTTCTTTCTGTTTTGGTCCAAGCAATTTTATCATCTTTATCACAGTTTCTTTTAAATCAGGGGTGTCCAACTTCGCTAGCTGGGGAATTCTGGGTAGTCCACAAGTCTTAAAATTGCCACAGTTGGACACCCCGGATTTAAATGTATATATCGAGAGTTAATGTTTATTGAAACATTGTCTGAAGTTGTAATTCAACTTGTATTGCAATAAGGTAAGAGTTATTTAGTTCAGTTGCAGACCTTGTAGGAGAACTTTTTGGGTTAGGTGGAGAATTTGTTATTTAAAAGGCCCCCAGAAACTCTATTAAGTTACAGATTGTCTTAACAGTTTTAAAATCTGTTTTGTTTCTAGAATGTTTTAATTGAATCCCATAACACCAGCCACTGAGGAGAAATTAGCAACATTCAGAATCATCGTTTGCACTTGGTCAAGGCTGATGAAACTTTTGGATGGGAGGGGAAAGGAACTTGAGAAGGCAAAGATTTGGTAGGGTTTTAAAACAGAAACTGAAGAGGGGATTTAGCAGCAATTTATTCTTATTCAGAAACTTTTGAACTTTCTGGACCCTCAATAGAAACTTGCCCTGTGGGTGGCTAATAAATTTTATAAATACACAAACAAACAAACTTCTTGCGTGGAATAAGTGTCATGTTAAAGTTGTGAGCAAAGCAGGCTGAACTACAATCCCTATAATCCACACCCAACAGTATCACCGAGCCAATTCTTTGTCCATTGCTTGTTTTTCTTTCTGATTTAGAGAAACAAGTTGCCCAATTAAGGGCAAAAATGGAGCTCACCGAATTGGAGAACCGGAGAAGCCAAAAAAAGGAAGGAAAAGGATC
Source organism: Coluber constrictor foxii (assembly GCA_038048745.1). NCBI lineage: Eukaryota > Metazoa > Chordata > Lepidosauria > Squamata > Colubridae > Coluber > Coluber constrictor. The sequence goes on from CM075967.1 coordinate 24,832,922, forward strand.
TTTGTGCTCCCCAAACAAATGTTTGGTTTTGTGGCAGCTGCTTTTCTTTTCTTTTTCTGAGTGTATATTTGAGGCTGAGATTCTCCGGACAGCATTTTAATAATAACTGGAGGCTTTCTTGAAGCTGACCGTCTCTGGCAATCAAGCCTTTTCTTTGTTGAAGAGCTTACTACTCCCGGCTGCAGTTCTGCTTGTGGGTGGCTTTGAATGGCCATCATTGTCCAGACTTCTCGTCAGCTGAGATAATAAAAAGTGTCCCCCCCCCCCCGCCAAAGATTTCGAGGGTGGGAAGGTCTCACAAGTTTAATCACACTAATTCTGGGTTTCAGCAGCCAGGATAAAGGAGGAGCAAGAGTTGACAATTCAGAAGATATTTCAGTCTGATTCTGGGCCTGGGAAATGAAAGGGAACAGATCTCTTGCAAATTCCACCCTCTGTCTTCTTTTTGACGGAAAGAAAGATTAAGACCCTTGGCAGATTCCTTCCATATTTTATTTTATTTTTCATGGGGAAGGAGCTTAAATAGTACCGTGTAAAATGTAAAGGTTCCCACACACATGAGTGCTTGTCGTTCCCGACTCTAGGGAGCAGTGCTCATCTCCGTTTCAAAGCCGAAGAGCCAGCGCTGTCCGAAGACGTCTCTGTGGTCATGTGGCCGGCATGGCTTAATACCAAAGGCGCATGGAACATTGTGACCTTCCCACCAAAGATGGTCCCTATTTTTCTACTTGCATTTTTTACCTGCTTTCGAACTGCTAGGTTGGCAGAAGCGGAGGCAAGTAACGGGAGCTCATCCCATTTCACGGCACTAGGGATTCGAACTGCTGAACTGCCGACCTTTCGATCGACAAGCTCAGCTTCTTAGCCACTGAGCCACCACGTCCCCTTTCATTATAAAGAACCTCAAAAAGAATCTGACTATGTTTCCTGATAAAACAATTAATCAGTAGAATGACTTGCCTCCAAAAGTTGGGGTGCTCTAACATTGGAGGTTTTTTAAGAAGAGGATGGACAGCCACTTGTCTCAAATTGTATAGGGTCTCTTGTTTGAGCAGGGGGTTGGACTAGAAGACCTCAGGGGTCCCTTCCAATTCTGTTATTCCGTAAACCTTGGCAGACTCGGAATCAAAGTGTGGTAAATGAAATCAGCTTGGTGCCAGGATCGTCTTTTCTTTTTTTTTTCCCAGATGAAGTGCTGTTCTGAGGTAACTGAGGGAAATAATAGTCTCTACCACTGTCTTCCTAAGCTGGAGATGGTCATCTGTGATGGTTATGTGAGAATGACCTTGGGAGGCAGGACAATAAGACCAACCAACTAACTGTTCCAGTCAGATAAATTGTATTTATTTATTTTATTTTATTTAGTTTGTCAAACATGTGCGAGAAAGCAGGTATAAGTATAAACATGGACATAAACACAGGAAATTAGTACAAATAAATGGGGACAGTAAGACAGGGACGATAGGCATGCTGGTGCACTTATGCACACCCCTTACAGACCTCTTAGGAATATGGGGTGAGGTCAACAGTAGACAGTCTAAGCTTAAAGTTATGGGGGTTTGAGGAAGAAACCACAGAGTCAGGTAGTGCATTCCAGGCATTGACCACTCTGTTGCTGAAGTCGTATTTTCCGCAATCGAGTTTGGAGTGGTTTACCATGAGTTTGTATCTATTGTTTGCCTGTGTATCATTGTGGTTGAAGCTGAAGTAGTCATTGACAAGTAGGACATTGTAGCAGATAATTTTGTGTACTATGCTTAGGTCACACCGCAGGTGGCACAGTTCAAGATTGTCCAAGCTCAAAATTTCAATCCTGGTGGCATAAGGTATGAGCAGAGGAGTGGAGGACTCTTCTTGTGAAATACCTCTGGACTCGCTCAATTGTATTAATGTCCGATATACAGTGTGGATTCCAGGCTGTATTCAAGAATTGGTCTGGCAAAGGTTTTGTATGCCCTAATTAACAATTCAATGTTACCGGAGAAGAAGCTTCACAAGATTAGGTTAACAACTCTTAATGCCTTTTTTGGCAATGCTGTTATAGTGAGCTCTGGGGCTTAGATCATTTGAGGTGACTACTCCTAGGTCCTTGACAGAGTGAGGGTCGTCTACAAGGTCGTATCCACCTAGCTTGTATTTAGTGTTGTGATTTTTGTTGCCGATGTGTAAGACAGAGCATTTGTTGGTTGAGATTTGAAGTTGCTAATTGTTCGACCATTCTGACAATATATAAAATATAAAAAAATATGTAAAATATAAAAGGCAGCTGAGCCTGCGGCAGGAATATGAGTGGGGAGAGATACTCAGATGAGACACTCTCACTAATTTTGAGGTTGTAAAGGGGAAATGGTGGTGGTGGAGAGAAGGACTTTCACACTTACAAGATTCTGTTCATGTGACCTTAAGTTCACTTAGTAATGTTTCCTGCCTAGTCTACCTCATGAGCTGACATCATTGGGAGAAAATGGGCCTACCATCACAACACTGCCAAAAATGTTCTCCTATAGTCGGGCACGGCAGTCAGGATGGGAGGTGACTTGGTAGAGTTGTCATGTGACCGGGTCTACAATTCCAAGGAAGTCCCTCCTCCTCGCTGCAGGGGTCAGTTTTTCGACTCGGTCGAGTTAAGACCAGTCGTGCCTAGAGACAGCTCTTCATAGCTTTAAAAAAAAAAAAAAAAAAAAAAAAGAAAGAAAGAGAGAAGCATTAGAGAGAAGGAAAATTCCTTATTTAACAACACGCCTTCTCCAAAATTAGCTTCCCAGCGTGAGCGTTAAAATTAGCTCCGCGGGCGACCGCTCCTCGGTCGAATTGCCAGCGGGCAATTCCGACGGCCACGCGCACGAGTTAGCTCAGTCGCATCGGCCTCACCGCTTACGGCCTCTTTAAGGTGTCGAGCGGTTTCCTTTGCAAGCGGTTTTGGCGCGAAGGAGGTTCCGCGCCTTTTTGCAAGTGCGTTTGAGCCGGCTGGCACGCACTTTATTTCTTGCCGCCTGGGGGAGCTGCTCGATCGGAGAAAAGCACAACGCGACGTTTTACAAGCCTTACTTCTTCTCCGGCTACAGGTGGCTTGGCCGGCTGGCAAGCGCCTGGAAGAGAGCGTTGGATTACTGTGAGTGTTTTCCGGAGGCAAATTATAAGCCTTATTCTTCCCCCTTAAGCGGCCCGGATTAAAAGCCCTTATAATGGCGGACACCAGGGCTCATTCTAAATCCTCTAGAGGCAAGCGACCCCAGCAGACAGATCCAGGGGAGGGGTCTTCTTCTTCCAATCCTCCCAATCCGCCTAAAAGATCCAAACCACAGGATCCCAAAGGGCCCCAAATGACTAAAGACGAAGAAAGGCGCCATAAGGCCATAGAGAAGGTCTGTGATAGGGCCTCTTCTCGTGCTGGGCAACAGTGTAGGCCTCAAACAGTCTCCTTGCCTAATCGCTCCACCAATGTATCTCCTACAGCTTCTCAGGCCTCTAATGCACTGAGTTTATCACCAGATATATCTGTTACTGAAGAGGTGTTGGTCACTGATTCTGCTTCTGTGTTTCCTACTGAAGATCCTACCCAGACTTCCTCACAAGAGGATATTCAGTCTACTTCTCTTGAACAGTCTACTATGGCTCAGGAAAGCCAAACTATTCAGCCCCAAAAGTTGGATATTTCTCCTGCCTTGGCTCAATTGATTGCTGACTCCATTAAACAGGGCATCGCCCAGGGTCTGCAGGAAAAGGCCTCCTCTAAGGTTTCTGATTACCTCAGCCGCCATGCTCCATCGGTGGCATCACAGCAGGTTCAGAATTTGCAGGGTTCTCAGCGGGCTAGATCCCCTTCCAGAGACAGCCAAGGGTCCCTATCTGGAGAAGAGGAAGGTCAGGCAATTATTGATCAGGATTTGTCTGAAGATGAAGGCCTAGAGCCTGATCAGCCCTCTTTCGTGGGCTTATTTCGCCCTCACATGTTTCGTTCTTTGCTGCATAAAGCACAAGTCACCACTGGTTTGGGCCTTCCTGCCACCAAGCCTCAACCTCAGAACAATGAGGCGGTTCCAGATCCGGCTTTGTTTGAGATGCCAGCTGTTCAATCTGAAATTGTCCCAGCCCCTAAACTATTTGCTGAGGTCCTGCAAAGGCAATGGAAGAATCCCAGTACGGGTCCTATTCCGAATAGTCTTGATAGGCGCTTGTATAACTTGGAGGCGGAGTATGATTCTCTTTTGCAGATTCCAACCGTAGATGCTCCGGTAGTGGCCCTGACATCATCATCTCCTACTTCGGGACCAGCAGAGGAGTCTCTCCGCCCAGAAGAGAGAAAAGCAGAACGTACCCTAATCAAGGGCCATCAGGCGGCAGCATGGTCAGTACAGGCGGCTTCGGCAGCTTCTTTTTTTAATCGAGCCTCCATTCTCTGGTTAAAGAAATTACAGGGTCGCCTCCCGGCTTCTGATGTGAGATCACATCAGGATATAAATAAGATAATTGCGGCAGTGGAGTACTCAGCCGATGCCACCTTAAACGCCGCCAGATTCTCCGCCAAGGCCATGGGAGCTGCAGTCACTAATCGAAGATTGCTGTGGTTGAAATATTGGCAGGCAGATGTACGTAGTAAATGGCGTCTCGCTTCAGCTCCTTATCAGGGATCTAAGTTGTTCGGGGCCCCGCTTGAGCCCCTTCTCGTTGAGACTAGGGACCATAGGAAGATTTTGCCAGCGATGTCTCGTAGACCAGACAGCCGTGGTTCGGCCTCCTTTCGGCAGAATTCCTTTCGTCCTTCCGATCCTGGCTACTACCAGCAGCGGTCTCAACGTCCCTTTCAACAAAGAGGATCATTCCAGCAAGACAACCAGGTCAGACAGGCCTCTAGATTCCCCTCCAGAAGGGCTCCTAGGGGTGGTAGGGGCCGTCCCTTCCGCAGATCTCGTTAGGCATCATCTGCCTTCCAAACTGGGGGGCCGATTGGCCCTCTTCCTTCCCAAATGGGAGTCCACTACCTCTGATAATTGGGTAATAAGAACTCTAAAATTTGGTCTCGCCTTAGAGTTTATTTCTTCCCCTCCTAGTAAATTTTTACGTTGTCCAGTTTCTCTTAACAGAAGTAAGAGAGTCCAGGTGGAAACAGCCATTAGTCATTTGCTAAACATTGGGGCCATCCAGCCGGTCCCTCCGGCCGAATTCGGACAGGGGTTTTATTCCCGGCTGTTTCTAGTCCAGAAGCCTTCCGGCGATTGGCGACCCATTCTGGACTTGAAGTCCCTTAACCGCCACATATTATACCGTCGCTTCAAAATGCATTCCCTTCAATCTATTTTAATGTGTGTACGGGAAGGAGATTTTTTGTCATCAGTGGACCTCACTGAAGCCTATCTTCATGTCCCCATCCTTCCGGCCCACCGCAAATTTCTACGCTTTTGTTATAATTCCAAACACTATCAATATTGTGCCCTCCCCTTTGGGTTATCATCCGCCCCTAGGGTCTTTACCAAGATCATGGCGGCCCTTATTGGTTTCCTCACTTCCATTCCGGTCAGAGTGTCTTTCTATCTGGACGACATTCTTATTTTATCTAATACCTTACACCAAGGTCACTCTGATCTAGCAACTACAATCCAGGTTCTCCAGGACCATGGGTTTTCAATCAATTGGTCTAAGAGCCACTTGACACCTTCTACCCGAATTAAACATCTTGGGTCGGTAATTGATACCTTGTCTTCTGAGGTCTCCCTTTCCCCAGATAGGATAGATAGTCTACAACAGCTCGCTTCCCGAGTGCAGGCTCGAGGTTCGGCCTCCATCCTGTCACTATCTCGCCTTCATGGCAAGATGGTTTCTACCTTTGGGATTGTCCCTTGGGCCCGGCTTCACAGCCGAGACTTGCAATGGGTTCTACTTCCCTTTCAACGTTCCCATAGGGACAATTCGGCCTCAAGGTTGGTGCTCCCGGCACAAGTGATCCAGTCTCTCGCCTGGTGGACTTCAGAGGCGGTTCGCAAGGGGACCAAGTTTCGGGACACACACAGGCTGATCATCACTACAGATGCCAGTCTGTCGGGTTGGGGAGCCCATCTAGGTCCCCACCTGGCTCAGGGTCGCTGGTCGTTAACCGAAAGCCGCCTGAACATCAATGTGCTCGAACTGCGGGCAATTTTTCTCGCTCTAAAGGCCTTCAAAAACCACATTCTCCATCGAGACATATTGATTCTAACAGACAATGTAACGGCCAAAGCCCATGTCAACCGTCTGGGGGGCACACGATCCAAACGGCTGATGCGGGAAGCAAGGAAACTGGGCCTCTGGGCAGAAGGTCATCTGTCATCCTTACAAGCGGCCCACATCTCGGGAGTTCAGAACCGGACGGCCGACTCCCTCAGCCGCTCTCCATGGGACAACGCGGAGTGGTCCCTCCCCCCCTCCCTCTTTCAGGCTGTGTCTCAGCGCTTCGGTCTCCCGACGGTAGACCTGTTCTCCAGTGCGGACAACCATCAACTTCCGCGCTTCTTTACCAGATTTCCGTGCCCGGGCGCGGAAGCAGTAGACGCTCTTCGAAGTCCTTGGCCGGCGGGTCAACTTCTGTATGCCTTCCCCCCCGTCAATCTAATTCCCAAAGTACTTCAGAAACTCATCCAAGAAAGGGCAGAGTTGATATTAGTGGCTCCCGCTTGGAACCGCCGTCCCTGGTACGCGGATCTTCGGTCTCTTTCCGTAGGACCTCACTGGCGGATTCCAGACGACCGGATCAGCCTGCACCAGGGATCCCTTCAACATCCAGATCCGCAATGGTACCAACTCACCGTGTGGAGGTTGAGCGGAGCATTATGACCGCGCTTCCCCTATCGGCTGGAGTCATCACTACTATTCAGGCATCTCGACGGGCCTCCACTATTCGTATTTATGAAGCAACCTGGAGAGCCTTCTCCAAGTGGTGCATCAGGAGACAACATGTTCCTACGGCCTCCTCCATAGTGCAAGTCTTAGAATTCCTACAGGACGGCTTCGTTTCAGGCCTGTCCCCCAACACTCTCCGACGACAAGTCGCGGCCCTCTCCACTGTCTTGTCCGGTTCATCCTCCGAACCTATCTCCAAAGATCCGCTAGTCCGCCAGTTCCTGCGAGGCGCTACCAACATCCGCCCACCCACCATTCACCGTTTCCCTTCATGGGACCTTCCTAAGGTCCTTTTGGCTCTCACTAGTCCACCCTTCGAGCCTTTGAAGGACATTCCCTTGCGGTACCTGTCATGGAAGGTCGCCTTCCTAGTGGCGGTCACATCAGCCCGTAGGATTTCTGAGATGGCGGCTCTTTCGGTCCGCAAGGAGCTTTGCATATTCCACCAGGACAGAGTTGTAATGCGATTAGATCCTTCTTTCATACCGAAAATAAATTCCATCTTTCACCGGACCCAGGAAGTAGTCCTTCCAACTTTCTGCCCTTCTCCACGACACCCTCGGGAGAAACGTTGGCATTCCCTCGACGTCCGACGAGCCTTGAAAGTGTACATCTCACGCACCTCTTCCTTCAGACGCTCAGACGCTTTGTTCGTTTCGTTCTTACCTGCCTCTTTGGGGGCAAAAGTTTCTTCTACCACCTTAGGGCGATGGATACGGGCCTGCATTTCGGCGGCATATGAAGCTCAGGCCTTGCCAGTTCCACGGAGGATCACAGCACATTCTACTAGAAGTGCAGCCACGTCTGCGGCCTGGTCTACCCACGCTTCCATTGCCGAGATTTGTCGTGCCGCCACGTGGGCCTCGCCAACTCCTTTCATTCGGCACTACCGGGTGGACACATATGCGTCATCGGATGCTGCCTTCGGAAGAAGAGTGCTCCAAGGCGTCCTGTCAGCATCCTAGAGTCTGGTCCGGCCGGCTCCCTCCCTACTGGACACTTGGCTTTGGTATGTCCCATCCTGACTGCCGTGCCCGACTATAGGAGAATGGGCGTTGGTTCTTACCTGATACGCCTCTTCTCTGACTGTCGGGCACGGCAGTCAGCCCCACCCTGCTTGGGTTGGCCGGACCTTCATTCTGGTTTAGGAGGGGGGCGGGTTTTTCTCTAATCTTGTTGAAATTTTTGGTCCTAGGCACGCCTGTCTACAATTTCTCCCTCATCTCAAAACTGACCCCTGCAGCGAGGAGGAGGGACTTCCTTGGAATTGTAGACCCGGTCACATGACAACTCTACCAAGTCACCTCCCATCCTGACTGCCGTGCCCGACAGTCAGAGAAGAGGCGTATCAGGTAAGAACCAACGCCCATTCTCTGGAGAAAATCCTTTCCTCAGAATAATCATGTTGTGACTTCCAAACTCATCGCTTGTATTAAATTGTAGCCTTGCCTTGCTAGGAACTAGGTAAGAGATGCTCCACTTGTAGCCAGACATCTAACCTCTGGAAGCCCGAAGGACCCTCCCAAACTTCTTCCTGAATTGCAATTCTGCACAAAAATAACAATCATAATTCTGCCTATGTCAGTGTTTCTCAAACTTGGAAGCTTGAAGATGGGTGGACTTCAGCTCCCAAAATCCCCCAGCCAGCAGATTCTGGGAGTTGAAGTCCACCCATCTTCAAGCTTCCAAGGTTGAGAAACACTGGTCTATGTGGTCCCAGTCCTGGAATGCATTTAAAGACTGACTGCGGCCCGCAGCTTGAAAATTAGAAATTGAACATCTTTTGGCTATTCCTATTCTTAGCACGCTCAATATTTACTGAATGGAAAGGGCAGTACTGGTAGTCTTTGACTTACAACAGTTCATTTAGTGACTGTTTGAAGTTACGACGACACTGAAAAGAGCGATTTATGATAGTTTTTCCACACTTAACGACCACGGCAGTATCCCTGGGGTCACACAATGAAAATTAGGATGCTTGGCAACTGGTTCATATGTATGATGACTGCCGTGTCCCGTCGTTGTGTGATTTCCCTTTGCAACCTTCTGACAAGCAAAGTCAATGGGAAGACACATTCACTTAACAACCATGTTACTATTGATTCACTTAACAACAGTGGCAAGGAAGATTGTATAAGGGGGCAAAATTGACTTAACAACTGTCTTGTTTAGCAACAGAAATGTTGGGCTCAATTGTGGTTGTGAGTCGAGGACTACCTGTAGTTGAGAAAGGGAGCTGTCCCCCCCCTCCCAGCCAACCGACCACTTATGTCAGTGGTTTGAAACAAGGATGGTAACTTGGTAGGAATTGCTGAGCTCAAGACGTGAATCCCAGCCAACTTATAGTAGTTTCTCTCCATTCCCTCTCAAAGGGGTCTCTAGAGTCAATGATTTCAGCATAGGATGAGATAACATGACCTTCAGTGTGATGCTTTCCCCTCAGCCCATGTTATTTCCGATTTCCAAACAACTCTAAACATTTAGCATTCTGAAAACGAATGTCGCAACAGCGCTTTTCCAAGAAGCAACTGGACTTCCTTGTTTTTCTTTGGAGTCGTTTCATTCCTCATCCAGATGGCTTCTTCAGCTCTGAAACTGAAGAAACATCTTCAAGAAAAACCAGAAAGTCCAGTTGCCTCTTGAAAAAAGCACCTCTGGGACAACCATGACCTGGGTGAGTGAGAATCTCCATAGACATTCTGAAAATGAATGTTCCTCAAAACTCAATCTTCTAGTCCACGTGCCTGCCAAAATTTGATAAGCCCTTCGAAAGGGCATCTGGAAGAAACTGAGGTTGCCTCTCTTGGGGGGCTTTATTGATTTATTGGTAAGTAGGAAACATCTGCTGATAGCTAAGGAATAGAAGATGTCTCAACTTCTAAGGAACAGAAGATGTCTCAACTTCTAAGGAACAGAAGATGTCTCAACTAGACAGGAATGCTAGTGGATTCCTTATTTACAGAGTCATGTTTCTCCCTCAAGAGAAGATGAGATGTTAATATTGTCCTTGAACTATTCCAGAGCAAGTGGATAGGATAGGTCTGCAGGAACTACTTTTCATCCTGTGGAAGCACTTAAAAAAAATAATTAAACCAGCTCATTCTTCCCTCCACTGGCATACCGACATGGTGTGGTCAAGGATTCACTCCACGGATGGTTAGCTTTGTAGAAGGAATTCCAAGCATAGTCACAATAAAGGAGAATATTTGTAGCTCAGGGTTGACGTGAGAGGTCTTTGGTGCTCTCTGAGCTCGATTGTTTCCTTGTAGATGTTTCATTACCCAAGCTATGGAGATTCTCAATCATCCAGATCATGGTTGTCCCAAAGGTGCTTTTCGAAGAGGCAACTGGACTTTCTGGTTTTTCTTCGAAGACGTTTTGCTTCTCATCCAAGAAGCTTCTTCAGCTCGGATACTCTGATGATGATATTACCCTAGTTGGGGATACCCCAACTAGGTAATATCATCTTCATGCTAGCACTGATGATGTTGCCTAGTTTGGGTCATGAAACCTCTTCAAGAAAACAAGCCAGCTCAGAGAGCACCAAGGACTCCTCAGAGCGTGGTCATTACGTCAACAAGCAATGTTCTAATGATGGCCTAATAAAGAAGTACTACAGAACAACAGATCATGCAGTGAAGGAGGAAAGAGAGGTTTCGTTCCCCTATAATAGCTTTTAACCCTTGCCTCCTCTTCGTCCTTCCTTGCTTCGAAGGCCGGATGGCAGCCTGCTTACCTGTGCCTGACGTTCACATAAAGCCCTCTCCTGCTGGAATGCCCATCCTGATTTGCCATTTGTTTTTGGCTCATCTCCTTGCTCGTTTCAGCCCTCTTTGTTCTTTGTTTCCTAATAATGCATTTTTTAAAAATATATATACATATACATAAAAAAAACAGCTGTGTATTCATTGATAGTGCTGGATCGGTTAATTGAAATGAAAAGCTTTGTTGCAGATTCTCGCTAGCTTCGCTCTTGCAGAGACCCGCATGGCAGCTGAAGCTCTCGCCAACGTTTGCATGCTGCCAGAGGAATGCATCTGCAATAAAGCATTCACCACCTTGCTTCCCCCCCCTCTCTCTTTTTTTTCTCCCCTAACATTTCCAGTTCTCCCCCAAACAAGCCTTGAAGTGGAGTCTTACTCGGCTCACCCTGGCGACCTCCTCCAGTTGCGCTGCCGCCTCCGGGACGATGTTCAGAGCATCAACTGGGTACGAGACGGGGTACAGCTATCCGAGAACAACCGGACGCGCATCACAGGGGAGGAGGTAGAGGTCAGGGACGCTGTGCCCGAGGACTCGGGCCTTTACGCCTGCATGACCAACAGCCCCTCAGGAAGCGAGACCACCTATTTCTCCGTGAACGTCTCAGGTTTGTAGCAGGCAACCCACCAAGGATGAATGAGAGCTGCTGGAAAAGATACTGTTGAATTGTCATTGTCAGCCTTACCGGGTTTTTTTTCAACCTTAACTGCCAGTTGCAGAAGATGGGGGACCAGGATTCAGCATATACCAAGGTTGTCCAATTCAAGGCCCACGGGCTAGATTTGGTTCGCGGGGTGCTTAGATCTGGCCTGCGGGACCCTCCTAGAAACAACAAAGGACTAGATCTAAATGAGAAAATGGAGCTCAGAAGGACTTCGCGCGGCCTTCCCAGGTCCGTTTTCAGCCGCGACGACCTCCTGCCACCCTCTGCCAGTGAAAACGGAGCTCAGGGTGGCACATGCATCCCCAGCTCCATTTTCACCAGCAAGAGGGCGACAGGAGGCCGTCACAGCTGAAAACAGAGCTCAGGATCCCATTTTTGCTGGCAAAGCGCTCGGGCCACCACAGATGCCCCTGACATGAGTCAAGCTGGCCACTCCCACCCCAGCCCCCGAGGACAAACACAACCCTGATGCGGCCCTCAATGAAATAGAATTTGACACACCCCTGGTCTATACAGTGTGATGCACAAGGGGATCCCGCTAGAAAATAAATGTTTAACAAGATTCCTCATATGCTCAGCCCTAGGGCAAAAATGGATCAGGGTTTGAAGTGAGCTCTGGTGGCGTGGGTAAGGTGGTACTCTTTCGTGTTTTTTTAATTGTTGGAGAAAATAAATGCTGTTCTGCTTTATTTGGAGCAAGCTATCATGTAACTTTTGTTTCTGAACAATTATTTTTAATTTTAATTGGCCAGGGGGTTAAATTTTATCTTTGGAATTTAATGCCAATTTGACGAAGGTAAGAGGCCATGCCATGGACAATTTTGGTGGGCCTCCTTCCGTTTCATGGGCCCGCTGAACTTCATTTGGCTACCCATAGATAGAACAACAACAACAAAAAGTTTGAGGATGCATTTGATTTGATTTTTCCAGTTTGAAAGTCCTATAGAGACTGACAAATTCATTTTGGTTAGAAGATGATACGGATGGATGGGGGAAAAAATGACAAAAAATATGATGGCCATTTTCAGCTTAGCAGAGCTTCCTCTGTCCGGTGGCATGGCCTCTCTTGTAATATGGAAAAGGGTGGATGGATGGATGGATGGACGGACAGACTGAAGAAACAGTTGATTTTCATTCAAAGGACAACAAGATTCTAAAAAACCTAAATGGCTGAAATTGCCAGTAGCTGAAAATGGAAGCATTAGCACCTGGAAAGCTTTTCTGATGTCTCCCATCAATCTGCTAAATTGGCCTCCATGCCAAACTTCACAATCCACCTCAATCTTAATGGACAGCTGGGAAGACCTACTTCTTGGCCACTCTGGTTGTGACTCTGAGATTCTATCAAGTCAACCATTTATGAAAGGCTTTCCAGGGAGTCTGCTGCCTCTGATAATTCAGATAAGAAAAAGGACGTAGGAGGCCTCCTCGGGTTTTAGTTGTCTTTTCTCCCATGGAGAAGCTTTTCATTGTGTGTGTGTAGCTCCCTCTGCACTCTGAAATGCTTTGGTCCAGGCACAACCCTATCTGGTGATGAGCTGTTGATAGAAGAACGAATCCATGCTAAGTGACAGGCAGGGTATTCCTTACAGGCTTGCCAAATGGCTGACTTAACGACAAACCATCCACACATTTTGTCCTGCTTTTGGAGACAGCCAACATGATTGCTTGTCACCAACTCTGCCTCTCTCAGGAGAAAATCTAGGGATAGTAATAGTGACATCTGAAACACATGCTATCTCCAGGGTATCTCCAACATTTGTCTGAGGACAAGAACTCTTCTTTGCTTCGCTGAATCTGAAGAAAGCTTATATGACAATAAGATCCCAGATGTTCAGCACGGAATGAGCAAGATTGCCTACTCTTTTGTAGGCTGGATTTTATCACTGTAGGAAACACGTTTGCCAGTGGCAAATGTTTGTGTGAACTCTTCTGATCAAAACAATCGATGTTAGTGTCCTATTGACTTTGTCTACCCTTCCGTTCCCACCTCCGTTCCCATTGCAATAATAGCAATAGCACTTACATACCGCTTTATAGTACTTTACCGCTCTCTAAGCGGTTTACAGAGTCAGCCTATTGCCCCCAACAATCTGGGTTCTCATTTTACTGACCTCGGAAGGATGGAAGTCTGATTCAACTTCGAGCCTGTGGAGAATCGAACCCCTGGCAGTGGGCAGAATTAGCCTGCAATACTGCATTCTAACCACTGCGCCACCACGGTTCATAATATCTGATTCCTCATAATATCACATTATGAAGGATCAGTATTTCCAATACTCAGAACCAAATTTCCTACGAATGTGTTTACCTTAAGTGAGGACTGCCTCATGTAATAACCACATCTGAGGCTTCATTTTCCCTCATAAGTTATGGTGGTCATTATACAGATCACTACAGTTAATTTTACAAGGGGTAAAGCATGGTTGTTAGAATCACATGGTCGTTGAGTGACTCCGTTCTCCCGAATGGACATTTTTGGCCAGAAACCAGCAAAGGAAGGGCACAAATTGTAATCATTTGACCTCAGGATATTGAAACCGGTTTTAAATACAAGCCAGTTGCCAACTGCCCAAAATGTTGTCTCTATGTGTGTGTGTTTGACTTTGAGGACAGGTCATAAGTAACTTTTTGGAGGTAGTTGTAACTTTAAGGGTCGTTAAACGTGACTGTCTATAATAAGGCAGTAAGAAAAAGAAGAAGGAGACAATTCTGTCCTTTTTTTAATTCAGTGATTCTCAATCTTGGGGACTTGAAGAACTGTGGACTTCAACTCTCAGAATTCTGTGGACTTCAACTCCCAGAATTCTGTGGACTTCAACTCTCAACTCCCAGAATTCTGTGGACTTCAACTCTCAGAATTCTGTGGACTTCAACTCTCAGAATTCTGGGAGTCCACCTATATTAAAGTCCCGGAGGTTGAGAAATACTGTCTTATCTCATTGGGAAAAGCTCATTTTCTCAACTCACATTTACCATTTCTATCCTCTTTAGATGCTCTCCCTTCTGCAGAAGATGATGATGATGATGATGACTCTTCCTCGGAAGAAAAGGAAGCAGACAACTCCAAACCGAACCGTGAGCATCTCTCTTCCTGCCTTGTTCAAAAGCAGCCATGACATCTTGCAAAACCCCAGTTGGAGATTTATTTTTTTTCCCAAGCGAACCGAATCTTGCGTAGAACATTCTTTTTGCAGGGATTTAAAACCAGAGGCGTCTAACCCCCATGGACAGGGTGGATTTGATTTAAATCGAGTTGATTTAAATCGTGATTTAAATCACTAGTAAACAGACTTGGTTTAAATCAATTCGATTTAAATTGTAATTTTTAATTTAACTGTCATTTCTGTCCCACAGTGGCTCCTCCTCTGACCCGCTGTTGACTCACCAACAGTCCCAGTCACTTTAATGGGACAGCTGGTGATCCGGCAATGACAGCAAGGTGAGGGACATGGCGGGCAGCAGGTGAGTGGATGCCCGCTAACAGGTGCTGCCAGGATGGTCATCAGCCACTTTTTTTTATTACGTTGTAACTTTGTTTTTTTTTTAATTAAATCTTTATTAAATATTTACATTAAGATTAACACAAAATAAACATTGAAAAACAATATAAATGGTGAAATGTAGAAACACATAAACACAAGACTAAAACGAAATGACAAACATGACTAACTGAGAGTTAAGCTCACTCTCCAATTAATAATAACTAGTGTCATCCAAACCAAACATTTCAATAGAGTCAATTTCTACTAACTATCTACAAAAGAGTTAGCCTGTTTTTGTCGAAATTTTAAGAAATCATATAGCCTAATAAATATCTAATTAATCTAAATAGACGATCTTATCACCCCTTTCCTAGGTTTAACCTTCTTTTGAGCCAGACAAAGCATTTGTCCCAACTTCTATTATATATTGAATCTTTCTTGTCTTTTAAAATATACGTTAATCTATCCATCTCAGCACATCGGAGAATCTTGTTTATTATCAGATGATCAGGAGGCGTATCTACATCTTTCCACAGTTGGGCAAATGCCATTCTCGCCGCTGTTGAGACATGGACAAATATATACCAATCTTTGTTATCAATGTAGTCTGGTCTTATTCCAAGCAAGTAGAGGTCTGGATAAAGGGGAAAGCTCACACCTGTTATTTCCAGCAGCCACTGTTTTATTTTCCTCCAATAGCGTCTAGTTAACGGACAGGTCCACCACTGGTGGAAGAAAGTACCCTTGGCCGACCCACATTTCCAACATCTATCAGAGGACTCTGGGGACATCTTAGCAATTCTGGTGGGGGGGGGAGATACCAACAGTAGATCAATTTATAAAAGTTTTCTTTGAAAGGGGAAGAAAGGGTCAGTTTCATAGTTTTGTTCCATACATTTTGCCATGCATCAAGCTGAATTGTTGTTCCTATATTTCTCCCCCAGGCAAGGGGAAGGTCATCAGCCACTTTTTTTTTATTACGTTGTAACTTTGAACGGTGATTAAATGAACTGTTGTAAATTGAGAACTACTTGTATATCTAAAAAATTAGTTGAATGTTCCAGATCCACATTTTTTTTAAAAAAGCTGCTCAGTGAACCGCAGTATGAGATTGATTCTCCAGTGTCATCTGATTCCCGTGGTCAGAAGGATTCCATGCTAGGTAGAACATCCAAGTTTTGAAGAAGCTGAATTGCTCCCTCTGACCAGGATCTTGAGTGATTCAGGAGATGCAGGTTATGACTTGGCTGCCAAAACTTCCAGTTAGGACTTGAACACCAACAATTCTTGACACTTTTTTCCCCATCAATTGTCTTTCTCTTGGAACATCTCCCATATCTTTACCAACCTTGCATGGAATCGCCTAACATGAAGGGGTGAAATCCAGCAGGTTCTGACAGGTTCTGGAGAACTGGTAACGGAAATTTTGAGTAGTTCGGAGAACCGGCAAATACCACCTCTGGCTGGTCCCAGAGTGGGATAAGAATGGAGATTTTGTAGTATCCTTCCTCTGGAGTGGGGAAGGGATGGGGATTTTGCAGCATCCTTCCCCTGCCATGCCCACCAAGCCACACGCACAGAACCGGTAGTAAAATAAATTGAAATTCACCACTGCTAACGTGCAACCTATTTGTTGGTTCTCTTGCAGAAGCCATCCCACCTTACTGGACCTACCCAGACAAAATGGAGAAGAAACTCCATGCAGTTCCTGCTGCCAAAACTGTGAAGTTTAAATGTCCCTCTAGTGGGACACCCACCCCTTCACTGCGTTGGCTGAAGAACGGCAGGGAATTCAGACCTGATCATCGCATTGGTGGATACAAGGTAATATAATAAAGGCCTGTTGTGTTTGGCTTGCTTTTAAAATACCGTATTTTTTGGAGTATAAGATGCACCTTTTCTCCCCTAAAAGGGGGTGAAAATCTGGGTGCGTTTTATACTCCAACTGTAGCCCTGTTGCGGCAACCCCTGAGATATTGGAAGACTGCTATCATGTCTCCCCTAGTCCGTCTTTTCATAAGACTAGACATACCCAATTCCTGCAACCGTTCTTCATATGTTTTAACCTCCAGTCCCCTAATCCTCTTGGGTGCTCTTCTCTACACTCTTTCTAGATTCTCCCCATCTTTTTGACATCGTGGCGACCAAAACTGGATGCATTATTCCAAGTGTGGCCCTACTTACTTCATTTCAGAAATAGAGCAGGGGTGGGTTCTACTTATCTTTACTACCGGTTTGCAACAAGAAGCTTCTGCACATACGCAGATAAATGACGACATTCGGGGAGGTGGGTGGGACTTCCGCCAGTTTTACTACTGGTTCTTGTGAAATGGTCCGAACTGGGGTTAACCCACCACTGCCCTAAAATCTCTTTCAAGCCAAGCAAAGACATTTAGCCGACATTGAGGAGTTTTTTTTGGCTTTTGGCAACAGGTTTGCTACATGCTTCGGATGTCTCATCCTTTTTGCCTCTCGGTTGCACAATTTATTTCCATCCGGAGTGACTAAACCACCCTGCTTGGCCACTCGGTGCCTCCCACTGCAAATGCAGGCCAGGCTCCTGGGTTAATAATAAAACTCCTTGGAGCACCAGCCATGGTGACAGACAAGTGGCATCCTGTTTTGTGTTCCCCCCTTTTTTTTTTTTTAAATCTTCATGGCTGATTGGAGAAGTTTCACCCACAGAATCAATAGCAGCTTTAACGAATCGACAGCCACTGGTGGTTGTGTTGTGTTTTTTGCTGCTGTTGTTGTTCCCTTCATTCTGTGCTGGATTAGCTGAGCTCTTGGTCACTTGCACCAACACACAAAACCTCAGGTTGGTCTCTGCAGGCTTCTAGTCTTGATTGCAGCTTGGCGAAAGGAAAAGCAGTTTGCTGAAAACTGTACCCTGCATTAGGTTGAAGGTAATAAAAGGCTCAGATCTCAGGGCTCTAAAGGTTTATTATTGTGATTGATCCTATAGAAATTGTTGTTTAAAAGATCATAGATATGGGAAATGGGGATAAAGAGAGGTGTTGCAACATGGGTCATCCACTCCATTCTGGATCCTTTTCCCATCACTGATGATACATCCCTCTCCCTCTTCCTTCCTTCCTTCCTTCCTTCCTTCCTTCCTTCCTTCCTTCCTTCCTTTCCTGCCTTTATTATTTTTACAAATAACTCAAGGTGTCAAACATGTCCAACCATCTTCCTTCTCCTATTTTCCCCACAACAACAATCCTGTGAGGTGGACTGAGAGAGAGACTGACTGACCTACGGTCACCCAGTTTTCTGTCTTGGAGGAGCTGTTGAAGTTGGCGAATTTTGCAGAAAGGAAACTTCTGTTTTCAGGACAAAACTAGAGCTTCATCCAGGTAGAGCTTCCATTGCATGAGTTACCTCTTCTCTAAAGATCTGAGGAGGATTGGCAACTTCGGTCTCTCTTGTCCAGTGACCACGAAGGCTGCTGTGTAGCAGGAAGGAAGTTTGTGTAGGCGGATTAACTCCCCAAATTGGCAATTTTTCATCAAAATCTCAGGAGATGCTGGAAATTATGTCACAGTTCTGTTGATCTCACTCTTTCTTGGGTGGGACTGTGTCTGGCTGAAAATGGAAACAAGCCCACAGAATTGCGAATTTGTGCGACTTCAGTGAAAACTTGTGGTGCGAATGGGGTCATTTTTTTTCCATTTTTAAAAAACAGGGTCGAAGTTTTCTATCTTAGTGCTTCCTTCCACAAAAAAGCATACTTGTAGACCAGATTCAGCATTAACTCCAAGTTCAGGAGCCAAAGAAATGGCGAATAGAATGATCAAAGAAAGGATGCTAAAGGAGGGACAATGAAATGTGAATGACAAAAATTAAATTAAATCCCCCAATATGGAAATCCTTCCATTTAGCAATAGCAATAACACTTATACTGCTTCATAGTGCTTTACAGCTATCTCTAAGCAGTTTACAACATCAGCCTCTTGCCCCTAATAATCTGGGTCCACATTTCATTGATCTCGGAAGGATGGAAGGCTGAGTCCACCTTGAGCTGGTCAGGATCGAACTCTTGGCAGTGGGCAAAGTTAGCCTGCAATACTGCATTCTAACCATTGCGCCGCCATGGCTCTTTTGTAATAAAACAGGGAGGAAGAGTCTGTCTCTCGTAGTATTTTCTCTGTATTTCTGTGTATTTTTCTAAGCATCCCTGGCCACGGTCTGTAGACTACCAAATAAAGCCCCAATTCTGACCTTTGGATTGTTGCTTTAACTTTTCCACGGCATTTTTTTAAAAAAAAAATCTCCTTGATTTTTAATAAAATTGCAAGGTTTTAGGAGGTTATTTTATTATTATTATTATTGTTGTTGTTGTTGTTGTTGTTGTTGTTGTTATTATTATTATTATTATTTATTAGATTTATATACCGCCCTTCTCCTTGCGGACTCAGGGCGATGAACAGCCGAATAAAAATACAGTATACAAAAGTTAAAAATCTTTAAAACCCATATAAACTTTGGCTGACAGTTAAAAACAATTAAATACTTAAAATACAACAACCCTAAAACACTAAAAATTTTAAAATTCAACGGGGATCAGGCTAGACCGGCAAGCTGGAAAAGATACGTTTTCAGGGCCCGACGAAAAGTCCGGAGGTCGGGGATCGTTCTCAGTTCTGGAGGAAGATCATTCCAGAGGGTAGGGGCTGCCACAGAGAAGGCTCTCCCCCTGGGGGTCGCCAGCCGACATTGTCTGGCTGACGGCACCCTGAGGAGGCCCTCTCTGTGGGAGCGCACCGGCCGGTGGGAGGCTATTGGCGGCAGAAGGCGGTCCCGTAAGTACCCTGGTCCTAAGCCATGGAGCGCTTTAAAGGTGATCACCAACACCTTGAAACGCACCCGGAAGTCCACCGGCAACCAATGCAGCTCGCGCAGGAGAGGTGTCACGTGGGAGCGCCCCGTCGCTCCCATAATCCCCCGCGCGGCCGCATTCTGCACCAGTTGGAGCCTCCAGGTGCACCCCAAGGGGAGCCCCATGTAGAGAGCATTGCAGTAGTCCAGGCGAGAAGTGACGAGCGCCTGAGTGACTGTGCGTAGGGAGTCCCGATCTAGAAAGGGCCGCAGCTGGCGTATCAGGCGAACCTGATAAAAAGCCCCCCTGGCCATAGCTGTCGTGTGATCCTCCAAGGACAGCCGTGGATCCAGGAGGACGCCCAAGTTGCGCACCCTTTCCGTGGGGGCCAAAGATTCACCCCCAATAACCAGCGATGGTGTCAGCTGGCTATATCGGGACGCCGGCAGCCACAGCCACTCGGTCTTGGAGGGGTTGAGTCGAAGCCTGTTTCTCCCCATCCAGACCTTTAACCTTTAAAGGTAAAGGTTACCCCATACATGCATACTAGTCATTTCCGACTCTAGGGGGCAGTGCTCGTTTCCGTTTCAAAGCCGAAGAGCCAGCGCTGTTCGAAGACATTTCCGTGGTCATGTGTCTGGCATGACTCAATGCCAAAGGCGTGACACGCCAAAGGTGGTCTCTATTTTTCTCCTTGCATTTTTTACGTGCTTTCGAACTGCTAGGTTGGCAGAAGCTGGGACAAGGAACGGGAGCTCCCCCCGTTACGCGGCACTAGGGATTCGATTTTAACACCTCCTTTTTACACAGGTTGTAGCTTACAGACCCTGTGCGTGTTACTTCGCTTGAAGTATTGCCTTTGCTAAGCTTTCTAAGTTGCTTGGCGAGGTTGTGCAACTTGCAAGGTGGAATAGGATGGACCCGATAAACAGTCACAATGAAAGAACAGGTGGCGCACACATTCAGATTCCAGATTTGGAGATTCTGCAAATAAATGTACATCTATGCACTGTGCGGTTTCTTGGTGAAACGTGGGGCTAAATAACCTTCCTTCGTGGGAGGAAAACAACTGGAGATATTTTCAGGTCTGGTTCCTGACCTGGCAAAGCAACTTCATCCCACTCTTCAAGAATAATCTTTCCAGATGTAGATGGCTCTGTGGTCAGCCCTGCAGCTGACAGCAATTACAAGCCTGTGTGCTCGAAGGGGAAAACATAACCACAAATTGATGATGTTAAAATGCAGCCTGAACCAAGCAGTAGAGGATCTGGAAGAGACCTTTGGCCTTGCTCAAGGGTGAAAAGGCAAAAAGGGCACTCACGTCCACCATCTCCTTTTGTGCTTGAGCCCCAACCCTTAGTCAACAGGTAGCCTCCCTGAGTCATTTCATCTTCTTTCAACAGGTTCGCCATGCAACTTGGAGCATCATCATGGACTCGGTGGTCCCATCGGATAAAGGCAACTACACTTGCATTGTGGAGAATAAATACGGAGCCATCAATCACACCTACCACCTTGATGTTGTTGGTAAGAAACAGAAGGGGGAGGACTCACTAGGGCAATTTGTGCAATGTATGCTAGTTTGTGACATCTGGCTCATCTTTTAAGTAGACTTGACTTACTAGTGACAGATAGCAATAGCATTTTGACTTATATACCGCTTCCCAGTGCTTTTACAGCCCTCTCTAAGCAGTTTACAGAGTCAGCATATCGTCCCCAACAATTTTGGTCCTCATTTTACTGACCTCAGAAGGATGGAAGGCTGAGTCAAAAGCAATAGCACTTAGACTTATATACCGCTTTACAGTGCTTTTACAGCCCTCTCTAGGCAGTTTACAGAGTCAGCATATCGTCCCCAACAATTTCGGTCCTCATTTTACTGACCTCAGAAGGATGGAAGGCTGAGTCAATAGCAATAGCACTTAGACTTATATACCGCTTTACAGTGCTTTTACAGCCCTCTCTAAGCGGTTTACAGAGTCAGCATATCGTCCCCAACAATTTGGATCCTCATTTTATCCACCTCGGAAGGATGGAAGGCTGAGTTAACTTAGCCTGGTGAGATTCGAACTGCCAAATTGCAGGCAGCCGGCAAACAGCAGGAGTCGCCTGCAGTACTGCATTCTAATCTTTAGTTGGGGGTGTTACTTGGAACCCTGAACCTTGGTTTGTGGTTCATTCAGCACATCGTGCTAAGCAGGCTAAGAGCAAACCTGGACTTTATCTCTGGCTGATACGACACCACTAATATTTCTGGTAAAATTGATTTCCTATCTAAACCATGGACAGCTCCATCCATGATCGGACTGCTCATAGCTGACAGTTGTAGTTTTTCTCCAAAATGGCTGTGAATTAATATATCGATCAGTTCTGCAACCGAGATATATTTTGGCACCAGTAATGTTCCGGTCTAAAAGTCTGTGTTTGTTTGTATTTGTATATGAAGAGGAGAATGTTGACGTAAGAGACATTGGAAGCTTCAGAGCTCTCTGGATAATGAGATCTTTGCCTTGATGATGCAGCCAGAAAATTTCCTGCTTTGAATTGACAAGAATTGAAATGCAGGATGGAGGCCTGGAAAGTTCTTTTCCAATAGCTCTCTCTGTACCTTTCTCCTTTTTATTCATTACTGTGATAATTCAAGTTGATTCTTAACTCCTTGTAAATAGAGTGGTTTAGGGAAGAGAAGAGCAAACAGAGCTGGTGGCCGGAGTTAAGCGCATCATTAGCTTAGAGCAATTTTTGCCGTTGCATGCCAAAAGTGGGGGGAATGCAGGGGGTCACACCCATAATTTAATGTGCCCCCCACAAATGCACACACGCCCCCCCCTATGCTCCCCTCACTTTTGGCACATGATGGCATGGTGGGTATGGTAGTCCCATTTTTTTGCCCTCCCCAGGCTCCACAGGCTTTCTTGGAGCCTGCGGAGAGCAAAAACGGCCTTTGCCAGCCCCCCTGGAGGCCCTCCGGAGGCCAGAAATGGCCTGTTTCCCAGCTTCCGGTGGGCCCAAAAGGCCCAAAAATCAGCTGGCCAGTGCATACATGCGCGCTGGAGCTGAGCTAGATATTGCTCCATGTGTCACCTGTGCCTCCATGCCACAGGTGACACATGCCATAGGTTTGCCATCACAGGCTTAGAGTCACAACGTTCCCACAAACAGTCTAAGTCCAACCCTCTTTGAATTCAATTGACCCTTATCTGGTGCCAATGTAACACTGAATTTTAGTTGACTAGATTGTGTATAGCCTTGGGCAGTAAATCTTCTGAACTGCAACTTCGTGTATGGTCCTGCTCCTTTGCACCTGACATTAATCTCTCAGACCATTTGTGGTCGTGTAACGATTCTAAGCTTATGATACATTTGACTCCACCCACCAGCTCTGCCTGCTCTTCTACAGTGTATTGGGTTTTTTTTTCCTTTGGTTTTTGGAAAGTCCTTTGCAATTTATGGACTTCAACTCCCAGAAATGGCTGTTTGGGAAATTCTGCAACTTGGAAGTCCACAATTCTTAAAAGTTGCCAAGGTTGGCCACTCCCTGCTTTAGAATATATAGGCAGAAATTCTCCATAAACATCTAAGCATTTCTGGAGGAGACAGAAGAAACGAATGCTGCATTTTGGCTTGGGATTGCTTCTGTTTCCAAAGAGAGGCTGTTCCAAAGAGTTCACTTCTTAAATTTTCACCCTTACTAGCTCTTCACCGGGTGGATTCAGTAGACTGGCCCCACCACTCAAAACACAAGGCTTTGTCTCATCTTGCATGTCACATTTATGGTAATTTCGGAGGCTATACAAGAACTTTTTTTCTCATCAGCCTCCCCAATTAATTTCCTTATTAGCCTTGATTCCCAACCTAGGCTCGGCTGATCTCAGTCATTTGTGGAGTTGCTCTAAATGCCACTAAATGAACCATTAAGAATGCAATTTAATTTGATTACACTGAGCAAACTAAAGGAAATAGTTTGCAAGGGGGAACAAAGGAGCTGGTTAATGCTCACTCACTATGGTGTCTGGTTCTTTGTTAATCAGCTAGGGCCTTGTTAGATTTGTTTGACCTTTGACTTCCAGTGAAGAGGTAGCCATATTTGCTACTACCCCTGCCCCCCTCGAAGCCCAACCCCAGTTCCACAAAATGAATGTCTCAGGCCCTGTTGTGTTCACTGACATCCATAGTGGGGAAAAAGGGAGTGAGAAATGAATATGGAATAGATAGCTTCAGAGAAGAAAACAGGGGGGGGGAAATTCTTCACTTCACCACTTGGAGTGGACTGATTTACCTAGCCTGACCTTGTTTTTTTTTATTACCATAAATCCACAGATAGAAATTAAATATTTGTTGGAACTTCTGCTCTAACCTGTTCGTTTTTCCCAATAGAGAGTTTTTTTGTTATTCTTTCTAATTGCTTCCTATTATGTGGCACATTCCATAGACAATGAACTCTGAGATGTTAGGGTGAATTCATTATTGCTTTTAGGAAATAGATTAATCCAGTGGTGAAATCTGAACCAGTTTCCTACTGGTTCGGTGGCCGCATGTGCATGCTGCATGTGTGTGTATGCACAGTACACGCCAAAAGGAGGCCTGGGTAAGTAGAACAGCGAAGGGGCGGAATCAGCTGTGCTGAGTGATTTAGCTTCCTGCTTTCTAGCAAAGCTAAACCGTGTGGGATAGCTGATCGTCGGAAATACTGAGTCGGAGGAACTGGTAGCTTTTTTTAACTACCAATTCAACCGAACTGGTAGCTTTTTTTTTACCTAGCGGTTCACTCAAACTGGTAGTTTTTATCACTACCGGTTTCACCTGAACCAGTAGCATATCACCCCTGGATTAATCCAAGTATTATTTCATTGTGGGAAGGGGTGTTTAAGAAGCAACGACTAGCATGAAGTCTTTCTTCATGCAAGAGCTAAGAGACCCCAGCTTGGTTCCTCTAATGAAGCTGATAGCAACCCAGCTGGGGGTAGAGATTGAAAACATGGGCCATTTATTCCTTACGGACAAGTGAAGTTTTGCAGAAGTTTGCCTTTTAATCCAAAGCTTTTGGCAGAGAAAAACCTGGTCTTGTGATACTTCCTTCTCGAAGTGGAATTTGAGTGTGGAATACATGATGGGGACATACACTAAGAACTCTTAACAAGCAGCAACAAGGACATATTCCCTTCATATTTTTAATAAGTGACAAGCTAAGAAGAAGAAGAAGAAGGAAAAGGGAGGAGGAAGAGGAGGAGGAGGAATTTTGGCTCCGGCTTCGTGTAATTAAGGAGGAAAACGTTTTTCCTAATCCCTGCTTTGTCACATCAGAAGTGAAGATGTGAAGAAGGCAGACAAATGGGAAGCTATAGTTTTCTGAGCCAGCGGTCGTAATTCTCTTTTGTTTCTCAGAAGTTCCACAATCCACTTCTGATCTGCATCTGAGTAGCTGCAAGCAGGGGGGGTGGGTTTCACTCAACTGCTTTATAGCCTTTCTGGTCAGGCGATTCAAAAACTACACCTCTCCTGAAGTATAGAAGTGACCCACATGTGACCTCCTCTGCCATCGAATTGGCAGCTTCGGGAATCTCCCTCTTCTCCAACACAACCCGGCAGGCATAATCGAAATTTGCCCCTGCGGTCTAAAGTGCTGAAAGGAGAGTATGGAGCTGATTTAAGGCCGAGGTATTGTAGAGTCTCAGCAGGTAGCTCTACCTAGATGACCTTTTTTTTGTTAAGATGGCAGGATTCATCCTAGTTAGCATTTGAATGGGAGACAATGAAAGAATACTGGAGCTGTAAGATAGACTGAAAAGATTTTTTTTTAAAAAAAAATGGAAAAGGGCAAGGGCACCCACTGCTCTGTATTGCCAAGAAAATATTGACGCTTCCATAGAATTGCCAAGGACTGAGCCTATTAAAGAGAGCATCTTTACCTTCAACGTCATAAAAGCTACAGCATGGTTTTCTCACTTGCTTGGAGGCATAAAACTTTAAAATGGTTGCCTGGACAAATAAGGGATTCATGAGAAGGTTATGTAAAGAGCCACCTGCAAGGTCCTTTATCAAGGGAAAGAATCCAAGCTCACAAGTTGTCAGAGAGGCAAAGAGAGAGAGAAAGAGAGAGAGAAAGAAAGGGAGGGAGGGAAGAAAGAGAAGGAAGGAAGGAAAAGAGAGAGAAAGGAAAAAAGAAAAAGAAAGGAGAGAAGGAAGAAAGAAAGAGAAAGAGAAAGAAAGGAGGGAGGGAAGAAAGAAAGAGAAAGAGAGAGGAAAGGAGGGAGGGAAGGAAGGAAGAGAAGGAAGAAAGAAGAAAGAGGAGGGAGGGAGGGGGGAAAGAAGGAAGGAAGGAAGAAAAGAAAGAAAGGGAGGGAGGAAGGGAAGGAAGAGAAGGAAGGAAGAAAGAAAGAAAAAAAAGAAGGGAGGGAGGGAGGGAAGAAAGAGAGAAGGAGAAAGAAAGGAGGGAGGGTAGAGAAGAGAAGGAAGGAAGGCTTCAATTCTAATGAACTTTGGTGCACATTGGTATGACATGGAGAGGAATAAAGCTCAATAAATCATGCTAAAAAAGAATTATCTGAAATTCATCTTAGAAAAGAATCACTGTTGATGTGAAGAAGATGTCAAAGAGGTTGGGATTCTTTCCCCTTTTTGGGGAGAATAAAGGAGATATTGGTGTAGGTGTTGTTAATATCCATAAATGAGTTCAGATTGCCTCAGGAATCTTTGAGGGACCTCTCCCTCAACAGTTGAGATGATATCCAAAGTCACCTCAGGTATCTCAAAGATCTCCAAAATCTCTACTTTTCTTCAGCAGTTAGTTAGGCGGCAGAAATCCCCTTCTTCAAACCGGTGCTCGAGCATTCTGATACGGAGCAGAGAAAAATGCAGAGAGAGAGAAACACAGCGAAAGCATATATTAAAGGGCTGGCAATGACATATCTGGGTAAAAAAAGCAAAGAGAAAATACAAAAAAGGCTGGAAGAGGAGTATAAGAAGTTAGAGAACTACAAAAGATACACAAAATAAAAGGATTAAAAAGCAAATGGAAATGAAAAAACATGAAATGAATTTAATTGAAAAAGAGGACCTGGCAGGTAAAATAAAGGCCTCTAAACAGAACTTTTTTGAAAATGCAAACAAGCCAGGCAGATGGTTGGCATATAAAATGAAAAAAGAGGGGAAAAAATTAATTAATTAATCAATTAATGGATGAGAAAGGAACTATATAATTCAAAATTACTATGATTACTATAATTCAAAATTACTATGAGAGACTACAAACAAGAGACAATATATGGAGAGAAGATAAAACAATATTTAGGAAAATCTGAATTAGGCAATGGACCATCTTAATGGTGCTTCCTTTTTCTGGAATTCAGGAAGAGATAAATAAGTAATAGCTTGCCAGACAGACACTGAGGAGCCCTCTGCTGTTATTCACTAGAGTTTTCAGAATTTTACGATGCACCACTTTTGAAAAGTGAAAATAAAGCAAAAGCCACACAAAAATCAGTATGCGCCCCTCCAAAAACCTGAGAAATTGTTTGCAAAGGAAAATGTCCATTTCTAAAAGCTTGTACCAAACCCACATCTTGATTTGGCCACGATCACGAAAAATAAAATTCAACAAATTAACCAGAAATGGAGATTTTGTATCCTGAGTGGAATTATTTCCTTCGGAGATTTAACTGATATAGATGTTATATTTTGTTTGGTCTAGGTCAGTGATGGCGAACCTTTTCGGCATAAAAGGTGCCCAAACCGGAACACGCATACATATGTGTGCATGTGTGCACACTGGAGCACCGGAAATCCAAAGATCAGCTGGCCAGCGCACGCATGCCTGGATTTTTGGCCATTTTTGGGGCATTTTCAGGCTGTTTATCGGGCTGTTTTCAGGTTATTTTTCAAGCCGTTTTCAGCCCCTTTTTCGGGCCTTTTTTAGGCAGTCTTTCGGCTGTTTTGGGCCTGAAAAAATGGCCTGGTTTTTTGCCTTTTTTCAGGCCATTTACAGACCGGTTTTGGGGCCATTTTCAGGCTATTTTTGGGGCATTTTCAGGCTGTTTATCGGGCTGTTTTCAGGTTATTTTTCGAGCCGTTTTCAACCCCTTTTTCGGGCCTTTTTTAGGCAGTCTTTCGGCTGTTTTGGGCCTGAAAAAAATGGCCTGGTTTTTTGCCTTTTTTCAGGCCATTTACAGACCGGTTTTAGGGCCATTTTCAGGCTATTTTTGGGGCATTTTCAGGCTGTTTATCGGGCTGTTTTCAGGTTATTTTGGGGCCGTTTTCAGGCCCTTTTTCGGGCTGTTTTCAGGCCCTTTTTCAGGCTGTTTTCAGGTAGTCTTTCGGCTGTTTTAGGCCTGAAAAATGGCCTGTTTTTTTGCCTTTTGTGGGACCATTTACAGGCCGTTTTTGGGGACATTTTCAGGCTGCTTTGGGGGGCATTTTCTAGCCGTTTTCAGGCCATTTTTCAGAAACCAGAAGAGCAACTGGTGACGGCACACGTGCCCACAGAGAGGGCTTTGCGTGCCATCTCTTGCACATGTGCCATAGGTTCGCCATCACGGGTCCAGGTAAAAGCGGTTGCTCGCTTAAGTTCTGTTTTAAGTTGTCACATTTATTGTAATCTGCATTTTTGTTTGCTAATCTTCTAGTTTTGTTGGTAATATGTTTTTTTTTCTTTCTTTCTGGAGTGAACTCTCCTGGCTGACAGGCGACACCAAAATAAATTGGCAGAGTGATATGGACTTTCTCACCATTTCTTCTTCTCTTCCGTTTTGTCAAGTTGCTTGAAACTCTTTTTCTCCTATGTCTTTTCTAGAAAGATCTCCTCACCGGCCTATCCTACAAGCTGGGCTCCCAGCTAACAAGACAGTCTCATTAGGTAGCAACGTGGAATTTGTTTGCAAGGTCTATAGTGACCCTCAACCCCACATCCAATGGCTGAAGCACATTGAAGTCAATGGAAGCAAGATTGGCCCCAATAACTTGCCTTTTGTTCAAGTCTTGAAGGTAAGGTCTTTCAACTTGGGTGATGTAACAGTTTAGTTAATCTGGGGTTTATTTCTTAAAATCTTAGGAGGGGAAGCTTATGATGCATCTGAGAAACATGGCCATGTAGCTTGGATTGGAGAAGTAATATGGGTCCAGTCAATCAGACAGACTATGCCAACTCATCTGAGTTGGCAATTCTGGCAAACTCTAGGAAAGGGAAGCATGTTCTGGAGGAGATCTTCTTGGATGAAGCTCATAATGCCGTGATTCATGTCTATGATCATGAATAGAATCAAAGGCAACCATCACATGCACATTGTTGAGGACTCTGAAATGGCCAGGGACTTCTTTTATTTGAGGCTCTCCTTATCAGATTGCTTTAAATATCTTTGTATGCCAAGAAAAATTTCATGTAGCTTTCCAGTATCTTCTAGTAAGGCTGCCTCTGTGGAACAGAACTGGTCCACACAACTATAAAATGAACACACTTGCTCTTTTACCATATGTTAGTTAGGGAGGCAGCCTTTAAACTTGAGGTCCTGGGTGGAAATTTGGAAGCATGTGGCCGATGCATTCACAAAATGGCTGCCACTGAGGGCTTCACCATTGACAAAGCGGCATAGAAATGTAATAAATAGATAAATAAAATGGCTATCACAGACAAACAACTTGCTTATCAAAAGTCAAACTCGTTGCCCGGAATGTTCTTGACATCCCTGGAGGGCCTCAAAGACTTTTGATAAATGAAGATGAACTGGGACCATTGCTGTGCAATGCAAAATGTCGCATTTCTACTGAAGTGTTTTGAAAAGTAAACATAAAGGAAATTTAAAAGGGACAGGGAATCTGTTTGAAAGCGTTATTCTTTAGGCTATGTTTAGGAATAAAACTGCTGTCCATGAGGTTCCTGTTACTGATAAAAGGTATATCTTAAGCAAGACATGGGAATGATATAGTTTGTGTCCTTAAAGAGGGCTTTCCCAACCATGGCAATTTTAAGACTGGTGGACCTCACACTCTCACTCACACTGAGTTGAAGTTCATGCACAGGGGTGGGCTTCAAAAATTTTAGCAAGGGGTTCTCTACCCCGATTGCTGGGTGGGCATGGCCATAGTGGGCGTGGCCTAATCGGCCTCCTGCACCGTGGCGGGAGGGCGTTTTTGCCCTCCCCAGGCTCCAGAGGCTTTCCTTGAGCCTCTGGGAGGGTTAAAACAGCCTCCCCAGGCTCTGGAGGCCGGAAACTGGCCCATTTCCAACCTTCCTGAATTTCCGGTAGGCCCGTTTTTCGCCCTCCCCAAGCCTCCGCGCGTGCCCTGCACTTACCTGCATCCAAAACGGGCCGCATGGGGACTCCTGGGAGGGGTGCGGCATGGCGGGGTGGGCAGGGCCAGCCAGAAGTGGGATTTGGGGGTTCTCCAAACTGCACAGAATCTTAGCTAGGGGTTCTCCCGAACCCCTAGCAGCCCACCCCTGTCCATGCATCTTAAAATTGCCAAGGCTGGCACACCCTTGTCCTAGAGCTTTCTCGGAAATGAGAGATGCCAGCATGCGAAGCGAACAGGGAATGTTCCCCTACTTGTTTTGGATTGAGAGGCAAGGGGAGGCGGTAATGTGATTGCGGGTGTTGTCTCAGAGCTGCACAGCCCATCCCTGGCTGCCCAGTGACTCCTGTGTTGTTGGTCTTGTTCTAGCACTCGGGAATAAATAGCTCTGATGCGGAAGTGCTGACCCTCTATAATGTGACAGAGGCTGAAAGCGGGGAGTATGTTTGTAAGGTTTCCAATTATATTGGTGAGGCTAACCAGTCTGCGTGGCTGACCGTCACCAGACCCGTGGCTGAAGGTAAACGGGAAGAATGCCACTTTGGGCGATTCTTAGCGGTGGAAAAAACCAAACTTTTGTGGCTCTCCTGTTTCTCCTCTGTTTCTGGTGCCATAAAGCCATGGAAAAATCCTCGGAACGGCTGATCGGTTACGTTTCATGCTCTTCTTCTCTTCCTCTTCCTCTTCCTAACAGTGTGTCGTTTCATTCATCCTGAGCAGGGAGTTGGACTAGATCCCTTCCAACTCCTATTCTTCTCCACTCTACCCTAACCTACCCTACTCCATTCCACTCCACTCCACATTCTACTCTACTCTACTCTACTCTACTCTACTCTACTCTACTCTACTCTACTCTACTCCACTCCACTCCACTCCACTCCACTCCACTCCACTCCACTCCACTCCACTCCACTCCACTCCACTCCACTCCATTCCACATTCTACTCTATTCTGCTCTGCTCTGCTCCGCTCCGCTCCACATTCTACTCTACTCTACTCCTACTCCTACTCCTAATCCTAATCCTCTTCCGCTATGAACTAAACTAGAAGTGAGAAACTATTCCTAAAAATCTTCTGCTTGAACATCAAATTGTGGGGCGGGGGTTTTCCCCCTCCATTAGGGTCCTGTTATAAGCTGGTCAGAAGAATACTGATAGGGATCTCATTTCTTCCAGAATTATTAAATATTTCAGTGTCACTCTCTCAACCTAGATCTCCTCTTGAGAAAGCAAAATCAAAACCTCCTTTAAATGAAGTGCACCTTTTGTGAGTGAGTGTTGCACTGTTCTCCCCATTGCTTTTAACCTGGCTGTCGATGATGCAAGCCCTTCCTTTAAGTAGGCCTAATTTTGAATTCTGCTACTATCTTCACTTTTCACAGCCAAAACAAAATGGCGGCTTTCCTCTTCCTGTTGGAAGCAACCTGCTCCCTCAAGAGCCTGTCAGCTTCTGTCCTCCAAACCTTCTCTCTTCTCTGCCCCTTCCATTTCCACCTATCCCTTGGCCTGTTCCACACTGTGAAACTAAGCTGGTCTTCGCCTTCCCAAGGTCCATTTTTCCATGTGGCCCATCCCCCAGCATGTCGATGGGCAGGAAAATTCAATATGGTGAAGGGTTGTTTTATCGTTTGTTTTTAACACTGCCCGCTTTAAGCCAGCCTGGTCTGGTGGTTGCCCCAAGGCTGTCTTGTCATTAGGCTACAGTGGTGTCTCTGTGTCCTTCAGGAGACGCATGTTATCTCCTTCCTCTTCCTTCAGCTTGTCTTACATTTGCTCGTCCTATTTTCCTTTTTTTTGTTTTGTTTTGTTTTGTTTTGCTTCCATTTTTTTCCCCCCTTTCTAGACAGCTGGTGTTAACACAACTGACAAAGAAATGGAAGTTCTTCACTTAAGGAATGTCTCCTTTGAGGATGCTGGGCAGTATACATGTTTGGCGGGTAATTCTATTGGGATCTCCCATCACTCTGCATGGTTGACGGTTCTAGAAGGTATATATCGGTTCTGTTCCTTTCTCTGTCTCCTTGCTGTCTCTTTGACTAGCTTTGGGAAGTAGCTTGCCATGGTTTGCAAGAGCCGGGCTCCTTGGAGGTAGGGGAGGAGGAGGAGGAGAAAGAGTGGTAGAGGGACCCCACCAATTGGCTTCCTCTTATGGATGGGATGGTTAATCAAAATGGGTCTGCCAGCCCCTGTCCAAGATAGGAAGTTCCTATCATCCTGCAGGTAAGCTATCGCCTCCCATTTGGTCCTATTTCCTCATCTGCTAAATTGGGATGACCCATAGCACCATCTATGGCTCTTGCAGTCCAAGGTCTTGTTCATTTCTGATTTGAGTTACAACTCAACTAGAGACTAGATCCAGGTTTTTCATAGGCCAATTCCATTCTTTCAAGGAAGGCTGTCACCCTTTCTGTGCTTCACTTTGTCTTTGGCAGAGGAAAAGACAGAGCTGGCACACACAGGGCCCCAGAGGTTCAATGCCAGGAGATATATGAGATGGATTTGGGGGTGATAGGAGGCCAGCCAAATAGCAATAGCACTTAGACTTATATATCGCTTCACAGGGCTTTTACAGCCCTTTCTAAGCAGTTTACAGAGTCAGCCTATTGCCTCCAACCATCTGGCTCCTCCTTTTACCGACCTCGGAAGGATGGAAGGCTGACTCAACCTGGTGAGATTCGAACTGCCAAATTGCAGGCAGCCGGCAGTCAGCAGAAGTAGCCTGCAGTACTGCACTCTAACCACTGCGCCACCACAGCTCATGCAATACAGGATAGAAACAGGGGCAACACTTGAGATCCTTTGAATTCTCAACTTTTTCAAAATTGCAGACACATCTGTCAATCTGTTCACCTTTACCCAAATTGTATTGTTTTCTAAAAAGAAGTGTCAAAAGACAGCAAATGAGCCCCAGTCCCTACCAAGAAATCATTGTATTTATCAGGGCTGCAGTGCTGAGTGCCTGTCTATGTTCTGTGTGTACAAGTAAGAATATCTAACAAGCTGCCTTTCTCATCCTTGGGAGTACCAAGCTCTGCCCATCTTCATCACAATAAAATGCCAGTTGTAAACTTAAGGAGGCACTGGCTGTCCTTTTATCCAGCTGTGATCCACATATACAAACACATCAATTTAGAAGTCAACACAACAGCACAACAATTGTTCACCATTGCATATATACTGTCAGGGTTCCAAGTAACACCCTCAATGAAAACTCCCAGGCTTGAGTTTCCTCAAAGCTACATTTTATTAGAGATGTCATATTGGCACATCTGGGGAAACCCAAATCCAAAAGTTTCCAGGTTTTTCCCACCCAAGGAAAAGTTCAAGTCCTTGCCCAATACCCACAAGTCCATCCCATGATCCAATCAAACCACCGTCCCAACTGGAGATGCCTCCCATTTCCAGCTTTCCAGGTGCAGGGCAAGTTGTCCTTGACTCTCTGAGAAAGGAATGTTATTATGACTATATCACCCATGCTCCATACAATCTCTGCAGACTAAGCACCCTAATTAACATCCAGCAGTCTGCAATTACTCCATGTTCGAATCTCACCAGGCTCAAGGTTGACTCAGCCTTCCATCCTTTCTAAGGTAGGTAAATTGAGGACCCAGTTTGTTGGGGGCAATAAGCTGACTTTGTATAAATATACAAAAGTATGAAGGCTATTGCTTAACGCATTGTAAGCCGCCCTGAGTCTTCGGAGAAGGGCGGCATATAAATAAATAAATAATTAAATCCCCCCTTCCCAATTTCCCACAGCAGTAAATGTAGAGGGCCTGAAGGCACAATGCAAAATATGTCTTCCAGGTCTGACATATACATCCACCTAAACAAACTCACTCCAAAGAATACAACAATATATGTATGAAACTTGACAAAGTGCTGCAGCCATAGTCACAGAAAGTTTCATGTGGGATAACTCAGTGTGATAAACCGTATCCACCACCATTTCTTTGACATTATTTCCATTGACAAGAATGGAAATAATGTTGAAGAAACAGTGGTGGATAACTATTGCATTGAGTTATCTGGCATAGAATTGTGCATGGATGAGTTGGCCCCTGTTGGCGAGTTGGCTGCCCTAGGTTGGCCATGGTGAAATGGCCATGGCAAATTGTCCCATTCTTCTTGGAGGAGCTGGAGATCCATTTTTCCCTTCTCCAGTTTATCTCGCGGCAAGAGACACAGGAGAAGATGGAACTTAGTGGCTTCTACTTCTCTCCCGAAAGAGCCGATTACCAAAAAGGAAGATCTCCTGAGACCCAAAATAAGACTTATTCCTACATGTCCTTGAATGAGAATGGAATCTTGCCTTGATAGATTGGAATCTTGCATTCTCTGTGGGCTAAGTAGGCCCTTCATGAGTTTCTCTTGATAGACAGATCTGCTGACTTAATGATGGCTTCTTTTTGCCAGCCATCAGTAGGTGGCCAGCAAGAACCTGATAACTGACTGGGGAGAAAGGCATGAACTATTGCTGTAGATTGTACTTGTGCCTCCTTCCAAAGTCTGCTCTGTTATGAGGGTTTATTATCCCTCTCCTTGTTTCATCTCCACCCATTCAGTGCCCTGCCATCTTTGATGGGAAAGATGATAACGGGGCTGTTAATTTTCTTTGATCACATCTCCTCTGCCCTCCTCCCAACCCCACTGCCATTCTCTGTTTATTACTATTATTTTGGGAAAGGAAAGTTGGAGGGGTAAACTTTTATTTCTTGCTTCATCCTCATTTATTAGATTATTAGATTTGTATACCACCCTTTTCCTTGCGGACTCTTTTAAAGAATTGCATCTCTACTCATACATTCAGAATGTTGTTATAACACCAACAGTTTTTTCCTTGCTGGTGTTATAGGGACGCGGTGGCTTAGTGGCTAAGACGCTGAGCTTGTCGATCGAAAGGTCGGCGGTTCAGCGGTTCGAATCCCTAGTGCCACGTAACGGGGTGAGCTCCCGTTA
Source organism: Coluber constrictor foxii (assembly GCA_038048745.1). NCBI lineage: Eukaryota > Metazoa > Chordata > Lepidosauria > Squamata > Colubridae > Coluber > Coluber constrictor. The sequence continues at coordinate 24,867,767 of CM075967.1, forward strand.
CTTGTCCCAGTTTCTGCCAACCTAGCAGTTCGAAAGCACGTAAAAAATGCAAGGAGAAAAATAGGGACCCCCTTTGGTGGGAAGGTCACAGCGTTCCGTGCGCCTTTGGCATTGAGTCATGCCAGCCACATGACCACGGAGACGTCTTCGGGCGGCGCTGGCTCTTTAGCTTAAAAACGGAGATGAGCACCTCCCCCTAGAGTCGGGAACGACTAGCACATATGTGCGAGGGAAACCTTTACATTTACCTTTATTGTTATTATAGCTACATGAAGTATATATTCAACTTTTGCTCTTGCTGCAGTGGCACCAGATAGAAAAGGCCAGGTAATGTGGCACTGCCATTTCAGAAACTGTTTTGCTGCTGAGAATATTTCTGAGCAAAACCTTTTCCAGTTTGGTGCAACAGGAAAAAGTGGCACCATTTGACCTCCTTGATGTATGTGTTGTGCCAACCATGGTCTGTATCATTCTGGAAAGTTTGCTTTGGCAGCATGATGAGGTCCATAAGTCAGCAAACTTTTTCAAAATAGAACAAAATGAATGAGCTGGAAATCTTTGTCATTCATTTATTATTAATGGGCATTTGGGAGGGAAGACTATAAAAGAGAGAACTTCCATCTGCCTCCAACATCCTGTTCCACAGGCCAAGCTCAAAGGAAGCCTCCTTTGAAACTGGCACTGCCGTAACATCAAACATAAATGGACTTTCTTTAGACTCAGTAGCCACATGTGAAGTTACTGGTCTAAAAGAAGGGATTCCAGGATATCATACAAGATTCCATTCTGTAAACTGAATTCGTAATGCTGGTTGAGTTTGAGAGGTGAAAAGTCTTTGATATCACCTCTCCCTCTTTTATTTCAAGGGCATGCGAGGCCTACAGAAACACCCCAGCTTCGCGTTCAATGGTACAAATACTGTGCTAAGCCAGATAGTTTAAATTATAACTTCTTGACCAATCACTCTTGCCCTGATTGAAGTATTATACTAAACCATAGCAGTGATTGCCCAAGACTAACAAACATATCATGCCTGGTAGGCTTGGGGCATGAGCTGTCCTTTTGACCCTACTGATTTTTCTAGCTACCCTGATGGAAGATCTTTTGTGCTAATGCTTTCTTTATACTGATTCAGCTATAGAAGACAAACCAGCTATGATGACCTCTCCCTTGTACTTGGAGATCATCATTTACTGCACAGGGGGCTTCCTCATCTCCTGCATGATCGTGACCGTCCTCATTTACAAGATGAAGAGCACCACCAAGAAGACCGATTTCAACAGCCAGTTGGCCGTCCATAAACTGGCCAAGAGCATCCCCTTGCGCAGACAGGTAACAGAAAGTAGATAGGGGGTTTGATTGAAACCTATGATTTCCCCCTCCCCTTTGGGACTGCAGCAAAGCAGGCCACACCTCAATCAGAGGCACCTGTTGTTCTTTCCAACTCAACAGAAAGTTAAGAAGATACTAGGTAGAGTTCTGATACTTTGCCCATTAGCAGGATAACATCTGAATAGAACAGGAACAGAAGCGGTGTAGAGGAAGAAGTTACCCAAAGGAACATGAAGTTTGAAAATGAGCTCCATCTGGCAAGAGGCTGTGGATAAAAATGTCCCCATCCATTAGCATGGGAGAGGCAGTTGGGCAGTAGCTCAGAATATTGCTGACAGCTTCATTCTTAAGCTCCGTTCCTTGTTGGATAAATGACCAATAGCAGATGTTCTCTGGGTTGGGGGAAAAAATATTATAGAATATGGTGTGTCAAACTTGCCGTGTCATGTTGTTGTGACGTTTTGTGACATTTTCCCACTTCACAGAATTGGGGTGGGCGTGGCCTACATGTGACAAATCCAGCCCGTGGGCCGCCAGTTTGACACCTCCGCTATAGCGCCAGTTCTGTAGGGTTTCCTTATCTTTTTAGTCTCACCAACGGTGGTGAAATGCAATTTTTTTTTACTACCAATTCTGTGGGGGTGGCTTGGTGGGCATGGCTTGGTGGGCGTGGCAGGGGAAGGATACTGCAAAATCCCCATTCCCACCCCACTCCAGGGGAAGGATACTGCAAAACCTCATTCCCTCTCCATTCCTGCATGCGTTTAAATATTTTCAGGGAGGACTTATTTTCATGGGGTGCTTATAGCACATGCGCTCAAAAGCCCGATTGGGCTTATTATCAGGGGATGTCTTATTTTCAGGGAAACAGGGCAGTGGTGAAATGTAAAATTCGTTACTACTGCTTCTGTGGGCATGTCTTGGTGGTGGTGGGTAATGTAATTACTGGTTCTGTGGGCGTGGCCAATTTTTTTTTTTGTACTTTTACTCTTCTGCCGAAGAGGTTGTAAAAAAATGCTTTTAAAAGCCTCTCACGGTCCCAGCTGATCGTTAGAGGCTTTTTTTTCTTTTAAAAGCATTTTTTCTATAACCTCTTTGGCCAAAAAAATGCTTTTAAAAGCCTCTGACGAGCCCAGCTGAGCCGCAGGATCATCAGAGGCTTTTTTTTTTTTTTACTTTTAAAAGCATTTTTTCGTCCGAAGAGGTGGTAGAAAAAATGCTTTTAAAAATAATTTTTAAAAAGCCTCTGATGATTGTGTGGCTCAGCTGGGCATTGGGGGGGAGGGCAGGGATTTTTGCTACCGGTTCTCCGAACCACCACCACCATCGCTACCGGATCAGGTGATCCGGTCCGAACCAGGAGCATTTCGTCCCTGAAACAGGGTATGTAGCATCTGTGGGTATTGAGAGCAGTATGGAAAGGATATTGAAAGCAGAAGAGGTGGATGATGGACACTGGAACAATAAATACGTACAGATGATTGAGAAAGAAACTAAAATGTTTCTTCAAATAAATACTAAAGAACAGACATCGCTCCAGAACCTATGGGACACAATTAAAGCCTATATAAGAGGCCTTACTGTTGCGTATATGGCCAAAAAAAATCAAAGAGAAAAAACAGACAAGGAACAAATTATTAGAAGAACTTAGAATATACGAATTAGAACTGCAGAAACAACCCCATGATGAAACAATAAATGAAAAATTGAATCTCATCAAACATAAAATTAACCTAATTACGCAAACAGAAATTGCACAGAAAATCAAACTGGCAAAACACAAACATTTTGAGTATGCAAATCAAAACTGGTTGCTGAAAAAAAAGGAGAACAATATTTCAGCTACAAGACGAAACTGAACAAATACACCATACGAACACAGATAAAAAATGCATAGTAAAAGATTTTTTTTCAAAACCTCTATAAACAAGAGGAAATCCGGGATGAAGACATTAAGGAATATCTACGTAAAACAAATACTACAAAATTAGAGGAGATCCATAGAGAAGCACTAAATAGACCAATTACGATGACAGAGCTGGTAGAAGCAAGAAAAAAACAGAAGAATAACAAAGTTCCAGGCCCAGATAGAATGCCAGTGGAATTTTATAAAAAATGTCAGTGTTCAATAGACGAGTTATTACTCCAAGTTTTCAATGATGCACTACTAGAAGCAGAAATTCCCAAATCTTGGACCGAAACCATTATTACACTCATCCCCAAAGAAGATACGGACTCTACACAAGTTAAAAACTATAGGCTGATTTCATTGCTAAATGTGGACTATAAACTGTTTATGTTGGTCATAACGCAAAGACTGAAAATAATTATTCACAAATACAGACATGCAGATCAAAACGGCTTTGTCCCAAGATAACAGATCAAAAATAACATGAGAACAATTATCAATGTCCTGGAATACTATGAGAGAAAAGTTGATAAAAAGGTAGCCTTAATTTTTTTTAGAAGCACAATAGGCATTCGATAATTTGAACTGGAACTTCCTCATATTACAATTAGAGGCCATGGATTTCGGCAATAAATTTCTACGAATGATTAGGAAAGTGTACTCCTCCCAAATGGCAAAAATTATAATTAATGGGGATATGACAGATAATTTGGATATACAAAAAGGTGTGAGGCAGGGATGCCCTTTATCTCCACTATTGTTCATAATTTGGTTGGAAATCTTATTAAACGAAGTTAGGAAGGATGAAGAAATAAAAGGTCTGAGAACACGAAAAGAGGAATATAAATTACGAGCCTTCGCTGACTATGTGGTATTTATATTGGAACAACCGGAAATAACAGGAATCAAACTTTTAGTGAAGATAGAGAAATATGGAAGAGTGGCAGGGCTCAAAATTAATAAACAAAAAACTAAAGCATTAACAAAGAATCTGACCAAGGCACAGGAGACAGAAGATAAACTAGGAATACAAATTATAAAGAAAGTAAAGTATTTAGGAATCTGGCTCACCAATAAAGCAACATCAATTAAAGAAGACAACTATAATAAACTGATGAAATAAATTAAAAAGGATTTGGAAATATGGAATAAACTACAACTGTCATTTTTAGGGAAAATCACATCCATAAAAATGAACATACTACCTAGATTACTCTACTTTTTTCAAGTAACTCCAATTTGGCCAGGAAAGGATTTCTTTAAAGACCTCAATAAAATAATAACAAAATATATCTGGAAAGGAAAAAAGGCCAGAATTAAAATAAAATGTTTGCAAGGTTCCCCGGGAAAAGGGAGGATTAGGCCTACCGGACTGGGAGTTATATTACAAAGCAGCATTGTTAAATTGGATAAGGGACTGGATAGACTTCAAAAATAAAAGAATGGTACTCCTAGAGGGATTTGAATTACAATGCGGCTGGCACGCTTTTCTGTGGGAGGGAAAAGACAGACAACATGGATATTTCCAACAACATATTATCAGAGGATCATTGTACAAAACATGGCAAGAGATTAGAAAGCAGCATTACAGTAAAGTTCCATGATTTACCCAAATGCCATGGACATAGAGAAAATGAGAAGCTATAAAGAATTATTGAATAATGAAGGAGACTTACAAACAAGATAAGAATTACAAAAGTAAGAATTAAAAAAATCAGACATTGACTGGTGGCCATATTTGCAAATAGAATCAAGATATAAAACAGATCAGGCACAATTTGGATTTCAAAATGAATCAAACAAATTAGATAAGCTATTACAAGGTACAGATGAGAAAATGATAACCAAAATTTATAAGTATCTAATAAAATATAAATTAGAAGAAGAGGTGGTTAAAGAAAACATCATAATTTGGGCCAAAATATAGGATACAACATTGAATTGGACAACTGGGAAAAATTATGGAGGATAAATCACAAGCTGACAATGTCTATACCCTATAAGGAAAACCTTTACAAAATGTTCTACCAATGGCACCTCCCACCAGGGCGTCTGGCCAAGATGTTCCCAAATACATCTCCAATGTGTTGAAAATGTAAATCACAGAAAGGGACATACTATCATCTCTGGTGGTCATGCCGAAAGGCAAAACAATACTGGCAAGAAATTAGGAAAATGATTGAAGAAATTACAAAACAAAAGCTGGAAATGAAGCCGTAAATCTTTTTACTGGGAATAATCACAGCACAATATACCAAAGAAATAAAATACCTAATTATCCATATCCTTACAGCAGCACGCATACTCTTTGCCCAAAATTGGAAATTGAGCAACTACCGACAGAAGACAAAATAATCACAAAAATTACAGAATGCGCAGAAATGAATAAGCTTACAAAGGAATAGCAAGAGAAAGATGATACTGATTACTATTTAGTGTGACAAAGATGGTACAATTGGCTGGAGGGGAAAATAGGAATATAAAAATAACTTTGACTATTTAATAGGAACTGTATACAATTAAATAAAGAGTGGACTATAATGTTCTATACACCAATATGTAAATATGTAAATATATAGATATAGATACGAATAGAGAAAGATAAGAAAAATAGAAAAATAACCCACCGATGTGATAGTTTTAAGAGTCAATCATAAGACTGAATTGATGTTTATTTGTTTTGTATGTTGTCTTAATGTATTTATGTCTGTTTGTACATTTTTTATCAATAAAAACTTATTAAAGTTTTTTTAAAAAAAGAGAGAGCAGCTGGTGGCTCCCAGAATTCTTTTTTCTCCCCTCAATTTAGACAGTTTTGTTTTAAAACCACCTAATATATTGCAGAAATTCAGAAGTCTCATTCATGACATTTTGGGCCTCACCTGAGAAGGAAGGAGAAAGCCTCAGAGGTGGAAAACTTGTCAGTGATCATGGCTATCCACATGATGCCAAAGTAGAGCTTGCACAGTTTGTGAATCATCGAGAGGGGTGTCACATTACAACAGCTACTGCACAAAGGTCTCCATTTTAAACATCCAGATTTATTATGCCAGGTTATTTCATTTGTAGTTTTGGGTACCACTGCGTCTCATAAAGGAGTTCAGAACAGCACACCAGGAATCACCAGGAATTTTAACCGTCAGTTAAAAAAAAATATGACAAAGCGATCAGCCCTGAAACAAACTCTTTGAAGGCAACGACAAGCATCCATTCAACCAAAATTTGTTGAGGAAAAAAAGGCAGTCCCGTCATGGAACAATTCTCACCTTGCAAATGCTTCTGTGCAAATATCTCATCTTGGGTTGGAACAAATTGGCGAGTTTTGGTTGTTTGCCAGCTTTCCAGAGTGCCTTGGGAATTCTGCATCAGGATCCCTTCTTGACTTGGCAACAAAAGCCATTCAGATCCTCCGCATGGCATGGCTAATTAAAGATTTTTATTGTACACTACACCAAGCCACTTAAATTAATTGGTGGCTGCCCGCCAAAATGAGGATGCAAAACCCTACTTACATCCTCTGGAATTTAAGCCTGGGGCTGATGTGTGAGCCACCCTTTCCATAGCTTAGCAGATACCCTTGTTTTGTATTTTTCTCATTTAGTTGGCTGTTTTATATTAATGTATTCAAGGTTATGGCCCTGAAACCCCCTGGCTTCCGATGGATCTCTTATAAACTGGAAGGCCTCCGCGGCGATTGTGAAGAGTCAGTTCCCAGACTGATAAAATTCTAAAGATCCTTACAGAAAACAGCCAGCTGCAAGCTTCATGAGAAGCAGTTAGAAAAACAACTCGGAAAAAAAGTTACTGCCTGACCGTAGCTTCGGGATATGTTGGTTGGAGATGGGAAAGAGTTCAGTTGCTGGGGTTTTTTATAACCTCTTCTCGAAAATTCTTTCTTAAAGAGGCTCTGTGATTACATTGTGCTTGGAAGAATCGGAGCCTGGCATTATGAACAAGTTTAGATACGCATGCAGTGGGGAGCCATGTTTAAGGAAGTCATTGTCTCTTCCTTTTCTGGCCTAGGCTTCCCAAGAGCATGAAGCAGACACCCTGTCCCAACAGAAACCCTTTTTTATTAAGTTACTGTGTATTCCTCTCATTCATATACAGCAACGTCTTTCAAGGGAAAATTTACAGTCACAGACCTTATCTGGCTTGGAGAGCTGCCAGGCCGATATCTTCAAAAGTTGGCAAGGAGTCTTGGAGAGTCACGAACCAATTAAGCGAATTAATTGTCTCCTGCAAACTCCACTCCCCTTTCGCTCCTCTTTTATTCCCTCTGGAAGGGGCCATTCATCATCCAGCTGTAGCTTTACTCCTGAGTCGACCCTTGTTCTTTAGCTGTTCCCTTCTCCTGGCAGCTCTGTGCATGCACACACTGGGAACAGGCTCCAGCTGTTCTTCTGCCCCACTGAAGTCCGACTCCGAAGGCAGCTCACAACTGTCAGACGGCCCTGGCTCCCTCTCTGCCTCCGACGCAGAGCACTCATCAGAGCCTTCTTCAGACTCCAGGACTGGCCCATGTTCCTCCCCAACCTCCTCACTTTCTGAGTCTGCCACCAGCTCCGCTGGCCCTAGCGGGCCACAACACTTGCTAGCTCTCTTCTTCCAGCCATCATGCAATCAAGGCGGCTCACTTTGGAAGCACAAAACAGTTCACCCTAATTTGCCGTGGAAGCTTGCAAGGAATAGGAAGGAGGAGGTGGCTGTTTTGATCTTGTATCATTGCAATTTTCACCTATGCAATCCACCCTGCAGCTCTCTTGTTGACGCTGGGAGTCTAGTTTGCTAAAGGACTGGTCCAGAAGTTCTCCGCATCTTCTGATTCAGAGCTAGCTTGCTCCTCTTACACTAAAGCAGGAATTAATGTACAAAATGGTTTAAAAGCTCTCTCAGGATACATACACAGATGGTGCTTTTGTTAGGATTATTGGTGAAGTGATATCCGCACACACAGAGAGAGACATGGAGATGGTCTTAAAAAAGTCTTCAGACAGCCATGCTGGGCTTCCCAGAAGCTTCCCAGAATGGTTTCAAACAGGGACGCTTTGTTGACAGCACACGATGAAGCATCCCTTCAGATGGTTTCACAGCAATAAGTGTGCTGGCATACTTTGATGGAGAGGGAGGAAGATACTTAAATCCTTTTTAAATGTTGTGGCTGTAAGCAAAAGGGCAAGGGCTATAGAATGCTTATATGCTCCCAACTTCTGGAGAGAGTAGAGTTTAAGAAGCCATTTTATTCCAAATTGAACCCTAGTTGGTCTAAGGCAAAGGTCTCCAAACTTGGCAACTTTAAGACTTGTGGACTTCAATTCCCAGAATTCTCTAGCCAACATAGCCATCGGCAAGTTTACACAATACTTAGCATGGTATTGTAGCACACCTGGCTGAGGAATTCTTGCAGTTGAAGTCCACGGGTCTTAAAATATCCAGGTTTGGAGATGCCTGGTCTAAGGATAAGTACTATAATAGTACTTAGTAGTACTTAGACTTATATACCACTTCACAATGCTTTACAGCCCCTCTCTAGTCAGCCTATTGGCCCCAACAACCTGGGTCCTCATTTTACCCACCTCAGAAGGATGGAAGACTGAGTCAACCTTGAGCCTGGTGAGATTTGAACTGCCAAATTCCTGGCAGCCGGCAGGCAGCAGAAGTAGCCTGCAGTACTGCACTCTAACCACTGCACCACAACGGCTCTACTATTTAAGCTTGCTAATGGTAGTTTTCCAGAATTACTAAGAAGAAGATTTCCTGGGTTTTTTTCCATTCATGGGATTGAATGTAGAACCTTCTGCTTACAAAGCCATGGTCAGCCATTAATATAGGAGCTTTCTCCAAAGTCCCAAGATTTAAAGAATCTTTACAGCAGCAAGGGCACCCATTTCTAATAAAAAGGTGATACGATTTGTTGGACTGCAGGCGATTCTTCCCCTACCAAACTCCAACTTAACCTATTCTCAAGAAGACTTTGACAAAGGTAACCTCCACTGTCTCACTTCTTCTGATGCAGGTCTCAGCTGATTCCAGTTCCTCCATGAACTCTGGTGTGATGCTTGTGCGCCCCTCAAGGCTCTCCTCCAGTGGGACCCCAATGCTGAGTGGGGTCTCTGAATACGAGTTGCCAGAAGACCCTCGCTGGGAGCTGCCCAGGGACAGGTACTAAATTCTCCACTTAATTTTGGAAGGGCTCAGCCAAAGAGGCGTGTCTAATGTTCGTTAAACAGCTGCGTCATGGGGGAAAGTGCTCGAGCGGAGTTCTCGCCTCCTTTCTAAATGCAATTATAAATTGAAAAAGCAGAGGCAGAAAAATTCCAGAAACATTATGCTCTTTTCCATAACAAGGTTCTTTTTTAAAAAAATAAATAAATAAATAATGCATAGCCAACATTGAGGATAACATTTCTGAGCCATCAATTAGAGGATTGCTTTTAGTATGAAGTGAGGGAGACCCTTTAAGTCAGTGATGGCTAACCTTTTTGTTGTTGCGTGCTGAAACACGGACACGTGCATGTGACAGAGAGTGTGTGTGCTTGCACCCATATTGCAAATGGGTGTGCAATCCTCCTAAACACCCCACACCCCTGCGCATGCACACGCACCCCTTGTGCTCTCCCTGTCCCCCGTGTATGCACACATGACCACTCCCATTCTCCCCCCATGCCCCGTTTTGGGCCTAGTAGCCCTCCCTGCAGCCTCCTAGGAGCAAAAATGCTCCCAGAGTTGACCCACCCGGCTCCCCGAGGTCAAACACAACCCTGATGCAGCCCTCAATGAAATCGAGTTTAACACCCCTGTTCTACAAAGTCTCTGAGAAGAATAGTGATATATTTCTTGGATAATACAGGCAGTATCATGGAACAGAAAGCCAAAAAAAAAAAAGCCCATTTAGACCAGTGGTGGATTCCTCCCGGTTCGGCCTGGTTCTCCTGAGCCAGTAGCAATGACGATATGATGTCACCGAACCGGTTCTCCCCCACACACACACACCCTCCTGCACCTCCCCACTCCCCACATTATTCTTACCTTTTATTTGGCCCCACCCCCAATCTATTGCTGCCTCCTGAGTCCCAGCTGATGGCTAGAGGGAAAAAGAACTGTTTAAATTCTTGCCGCAGGGCTTCAAAGGGCCGCCCTACAGCTGATCAGTGTTAAAAGAAAACAAATGAGTAGACGGGTGCCTGCAAAAATAAATGGGTAGACCAGTGCCTGCAAAAATACATGAATAGATCAGTGCCTGCAAAAATACAAGGGTAGATCACTGTCTGCAAAAACAAATGGTACAGCTCTGCAAGCAGTTAAAAGCCTGGTAGACCAGTACCTCTGCTAAATCCTAAATAATTGTCACATGACCCTCAAGCCACGCCCACAAAATAAGCCACGCCCACAGAACCGGTGGTAAAAAAATGTAGAACCCACCCCTTCAACCCTATCGGCTGAGCTTCAGTGAATTCCCTGCGGAGATTAGCAGCACCTTGCTAAATAACTCTTGTTTCTTTGCTTTTATTCCAGGCTGATTCTAGGAAAACCCCTGGGAGAAGGTTGCTTTGGACAAGTGGTCCTGGCTGAAGCAATAGGCTTGGATAAAGACAAGCCAAACCGAGTTACTAAAGTGGCAGTCAAAATGCTAAAATGTAAGTCAGGTTACAATTTTATTTCTAAGTTTCCCCCCAAAAAACCCTTGTCTTGCTTTTTGCATAAAGCTCCTGATGTTTGGTTTGGGACCCTTGGAGTCTTTTAATATTAGAACTTGTTTTAACCTGTACATGTTTTTAGAACTTGTTTTAACCTGGGCATACCCAGTGGTGGGTTTCAAAATTTTTACTATTGGTTCTGTGGATGTGGCTTGGTGGGCGTGGCAGGGGAAGGATCCTGTAAAATCTCCATTCCCATCCCACTCCAGGGGAAAGTTACTGCAAAATCCCCATTTTCTCCCGATCAGCTGGGACTTGGGAGGCATAGAATAGATGGGGGCGGGACCAGTCAGAATTTTTTTACTACCGGTTCTCCGAACGACTCAAAATTTCCGCTATCGGTTCTCCAGAGCTGGTCAGAACCTGCTGAAACCCACATCTGGATGTACCTATTCTTTCACATCAACTGGTGACTGCAGTTTCGGGTGAACTTCAAACCTCCTTTAATATTTATTTATTTATTAGTTCAATTTATATGATTTATATGCCGCCCTTCTCCGGAGACTCAGGGTGGCTTACAATGCATTAAGCAATAGCCTTCATACTTTTATATATACCTGCTTAGTAGGATTTTCGCCCCCCCCCCCCAGGCGGGGTTCTTTTTTATACAAAATCAGCTTATTGCCCCCACAATCCGGGTCCTCATTTTACCTACCTCGAAAGGATGGAAGGCTGAGTCAACCTTGAGCCTGGTGAGATTTGAACTTGCAGTAATTGCAGGCAGCTGGCAACTTAAGTCCTACTTTAACAGCACTTAGTCCACTGCGCCACCAATGCTCTCTCTTTAATATGTGTGTGCAGCTGTGTGTGGGGCTGTATCAGGAATACAGACACACATAAAGACCAAGGATGAGTTGGAACTCACTGAAAAGCAGATTTCAGATATGAAGAGCCATGGTGGCGCGAGGGTTAGAATGCAATATTACAGGCTGACGACTGCCAGCAGCTCAGCAGTTCAATTCTGACCCATTCAAGGTTGACTCCTCAGCCTTCTATCCTTCCGAGGTCAGAAAATGGGGATCCAGATTGTTGAGGGCAATATGCCGACTATAAACCGCTTAGAGAGGGCTGTAAAGCACTATGAAGCGGTATATAAGTGCTATTGCTATCCTTCCTTCCTCCCTCCCTTATTCCCTTTCTCATTCTTCTTTCTGGTGGCACAGTGGTTAGAATGCAGTTTTGCAGGCTAACTCTGCCCACTGCCAGGAGTTCAATCCTGACTAGCTCAAGGTTGACTCAGCCTTCCATCCTTCCAAGGTGGATAAAATGAGGATCCAGATTGTTGAGGGCCATATGCTAACTATAAACCGCTTAGAGAGGGCTGTAAAGCACTATGAAGCGGTATAGAAGTCTAAGTGCTATGGCTATTAATAGGAGATTTATTTCAACCAGACACTTCCAGTATCTTAACCTCCCTTCAATGCATCTTTGACTCAATCAGGACTTAGTATCTTTTTCCTTCCTAGCTGATGCCACTGAGAAAGACCTGTCTGACCTGATCTCAGAGATGGAGATGATGAAGATGATTGGAAAACACAAGAACATCATCAATCTCCTCGGAGCGTGTACTCAAGACGGTAAGTGCCTCTAAGGTGGAAGGCAATAGCTCCATGACAGAAGTCCAACTTCACAGGGAAAAGTTCTCATGTTCATTCTTTGGCATTTTTAACTGGTCACCAATCTAGATGGCCTGCTAAGTATCAGAAATGTCGCATGAATTGAACTGGGATGGTGATTGTATCACTGTCTCTGTTTAAGTGTTCTAACCCACCTCCCCAAACACGACAAACCCCCAAACACGACAAACCACTCCTTTAATAGGAGTGGCAAAAGTTTCTCTCTCACTGCAGGCTAACAAGTCCATCTGGCAGGGAGAAGAATAGTTGTCTGCCACATCTATTCATCTCCGCCCCCTGCCTTTTATCCCCAGAGCTAGGGTGGGGCTTCGCTATTAGCAGTGGCTCTTCCATTCCAAGGACCAGCCCATAGATTTCCACTGCTCTCCTCTCCTCTGCCTTCTCTGCATTTGTGTGTCAGGCACTGGACCCAGCTGTTCCTCCTCCTCTTCATCAGCCATCTCCAGACCTGGGGGCTGGTGACTCGCCATCTGAGGGCTGACAGACGGCCCAGGCTCCCCCTCCATCACTCTCTCTCTGCCAACTCCATTCCCTCTTCCCCTTCGGAGCTCTCAGGTTGCCTTAATGCTGACCCTGACTCCCACACCTCCTCCTCCTCCGCTGATTCGGCTGCTGGAGGGACCGGCGGCTGACAGGCTACAACATTAAAGCTTCTTGTCTTCCTCTACGCCAGGCCCGCTCTATGTGATAGTTGAGTATGCATCCAAAGGGAATTTAAGGGAATACCTGCAAGCTCGCCGTCCTCCTGGCATGGAATATTGCTATAACCCCACCCACGTCCCAGAAGAACAGCTCTCTTTCAAAGACCTGGTATCCTGCGCATACCAAGTGGCCAGGGGCATGGAATACCTTGCATCCAAAAAGGTGAGTAATTGGGAAAAAAGGGAAGGAATGATCAGACTTTGAGCAGAGGTGGGCAGAGGATTAGCAGCTTGTGAGGTTTGAGAACCCCGGAGAAATAAGTTAGGATGCAAAACAGCAGAGGTGAAGATGTCTCAAGAAAAAAAGGTGGGATTTTAAACAACCACTGTTGTTTGGGGATAACAAACATCTTCTAAGGCATAGCTGGAGAGGAAGCAGAAAAGAGAAAAGCAGGCAAAGCATGGAGAGATCGCTTCACTCGGCTAGCACCTAGTCAGGGCTGAAAAAAAGCTTCTAAACAACAGCTGAGAGTCAGAGCAAAGCATGGAGATTGCTTCGCTCGATAGCGCCTCGTTAGGGCTGAAAAAAGCTTTGAAAAAGCTACATCCAGAGTATAAGACGCACCCAAATTTTCAGCCTCTTTTTAGGGGGGGGGTGCGTCTTATACTCCGAAAAATATGGTATTTCTAAAAAGGCAGGATACAAATAAAACAAATAAAATGTGCTTTCAAAGAATCCAGTGGATTTACCGATCTTCAGTCCGAAAGCTTTGTCTCTGCCTTCCAGAGCTGCTGCATTGTAGGAAGTCCTGTTACAGTCCGTGTTTTTCTCTTTAGTGCATTCACCGAGATTTGGCTGCCAGGAATGTGCTGGTAACAGAAGACATTGTGATGAAGATTGCTGATTTTGGCCTTGCTCGAGACATTCACCACATAGACTATTACAAAAAGACAACCAACGTGAGTGGCATCTCCCGAAGGGAACTCAAATTAGTCCATTGTCAAACATTGCAGAAAAGCTCAGTAGGAAACGGTAAAGAAGGCATGTGGAAATTTGGAGAAAACTTCAGTGACCTAGAAATTTCTTAAAAGAAAAGACAAGGGAGGGAGGGGAAGGGAAGAGAAGGGAAAGAGGAAGGAAGGAAGGAAGGAAGGAGGGAGGGAGGGAGGGAGGGAGGGAGGGAGGGAGGGAGGGGTAGGAAGGGAGGGGAGGGAGAGAAGGAAGGAAGGGGGCTGTATACTATCCCAGAGAGGCCTTTGTGGATCCCAAAATAATTTCTGCAAATAGATGGGTTCCAGTATGAAGCTTCATGTTTAAACTTAAAACAAAACACAGGGATAGCAAGACTGCTATGAACTAAAGGAGATATATTTGGATATTATTGGTAGCTAAGAAAAGCGTTGCTTACATTGGTCCTAATTGCAGTCTATGTTTTCTGATACAGATCAGTGAGTGGGGCAAGTTGTACTAGAGGTTCAGTGTTGGGCTAGCTGTTGAATTAAGCCTGGGTGATCCCTGGTGACCCAACATATTTCCCCCTTGCATTCTCTCTGTTGTGGCCCGCCAGCAGCCAGCGGATCTGGCAGCAGATTCGGACAGTGAGGAGGTTGGGGAGGATCATGGGCCAGTCCTGGAGTCTGGGGAAGGCTCTGATGAGGGCTCTGCATCGGAGGCAGAGAGGGGGACAGGGCCCTATGCCAGTTATCAGCTGCCTTCGGAGTTGGACATCAGTGAGGCAGACAAACAGCTGGAGCCTCTTCCCAGTGTGCGCATGCGCAGAGTTGCCAGACGAAGGGAACAGCTAAAGAACAAGGGTCGACTAGGGAGTAAGGCCACAGGTAGACGATGAAGGGCCCCTCCCAGAGGGAATAAAAGAGGAGCGAAAGGGGAGTGGAGTTTGCAGGAGACAATTAGTTCATTCCTGCATTCTTGCCAAGTATCGCGAGAGTGTGAAAGACATCAGCCTGGCCCCTCTCCAAGGCTGATAAAGGTCGGTAATTGTGAACTATCTTGAAAGACTGGGGGAGAGGAAATACTTTGCTGGAGAGGAATTCACTGTAAATTAAATAAAAGAGGTTTATCGGGATGAGGACTCGGCTTCGTGTCAACTTGCAAAGCTTTCAAGTTGCCATGAGCAGGAGGGAGGGAGAACTGAAGTGAATTCCATACATTTTTTCTGACCGCAATCAGAAGGAAGGTGTTAGGTTTAACAGCTAGCCAAAGTGGTTAATTGGAGAATGTGATTTATGACATGGCCAGAGAGGAGGGGAGAGACAGGGTCATAGGGGAACGTAAATCTACGTGGAATCAGTTCTAACTGCATCCGAGTATTGCCGGAATGTTGCTCCTAATAAATGAATGTATTTCCTTTGAAGTTTGGATCATGGCTCATGAATTAATTAGGGCATCTTTCGGAAACTTGACAGAAGCCTAGGTCAGAACCCTCTCTTCCCCATGGTTCTAGAGTAATACGGCCTCTTTTCTGCTTTCTAGGGTCGCCTTCCAGTGAAATGGATGGCCCCAGAAGCCTTGTTTGATAGAATATACACCCACCAGAGTGACGTGTGAGTATTTCTCTTGACTCCTTAAAGTACAGTATTAGAAAAGATTTTCAACTTAGCCTGTTGATTCTCTGCACCTCGTACTCTCTCACAAGCTGGATAGCTATTGGGAAATGCCCAGCCTGGCAGCAGGAAGATCTCAAAGGCAGAATTAGCTTCAAATCCTTGCATAGCCATAAGTGGTCCAAAATTGATCCCCCTCCCCCACTTTAAGAATCTAGAACTGACCTCCTCCTTAAGCTCCATAGAGCCCTATCTATCTGTTCTCAGGGGAAGGCTGGCAGTCTGGAGAGATTCCTGTATAATAGGCAGAATGTAATAAAGTACTTAAGGGACACAGTGGCTCAGTGGCTAAGACGCTGAGCTTGTCGATCAAAAGGTCGGCAGTTCAGCGATTCGAATCCCAAGTGCCGCGTAAGGGGGTGAGCTCCCGTTCCTTGTCCCAGCTTCTGACAACCTAGCAGTTCGAAAGCCCGTAAAAAAGGCAAGTAGAAAAAATAGGGACCACCTTTGGTGGGAAGATAACCGCGTTCCATGCGCCTTTGGCGTTGAGTCATGCCGGCCACATGACCTACCCACAGAGGCTTGGGGAGAGCGAAAAATGGGCCTACCAAAAGTTCGGGAAGGCCTCCAGAGGGCCTCCAGAGTCTGGGGAGGCCATTTATGCCCTCCCGGAGGCTCAAGAAAAGCCTCCAGAGCCCGGGGAGGCAGAAATGCTAATGTTTTTGAAGCCCACCCCTTCTTAAGGCTTCTCCTTGAAGCTTCTAGTCCTGCCTGTTTAATTAGAATCACATTCTAACCCTTCCCTCCTAACATCCCTCCCCCCACTTCCCTCCCAAATTTAATTTGGTCACAGATCACAGCTCCCTTAAATTTTCTTACCATTTTCAATTAAGGCTGGTACGCTGGGAATTATTCCCAAAGGTGGACTACAGCAGATGTGATTCATCTCAGTTTAATGAAATGCTAATTTCTATAGGCAAGAAACAGTATTTTCAGCTTGCATTACTTGGCAGCAAGAGTTGGCTGGTCTAAAATCTGCTCTTGGCTTCCCTCTGGTTGCCACTTTGAGGGCCTCCTCCTTTTGGCGTGTTCCTTTACGCACCACTGCAAATTTACACACCCACACAAAACCCCTACCAAAGCCCCATACGTCCACAGACTGTCTACCGCTAAGTAATATCTTGCTTGTAACTGCTGCAGTGTAAGACACGATGTATCTTATATGCTAACCAGGTGGTCCTTCGGTGTCCTCTTGTGGGAGATCTTCACCCTGGGGGGCTCTCCGTACCCGGGAGTGCCAGTGGAGGAGCTGTTCAAACTGCTGAAAGAGGGGCATCGGATGGACAAACCCAGCAATTGCACCAATGAACTGTGAGTGCCCAGTTGGATGGGTGATTTATCTATTTAGTATGATGATGGTGATGGTGATGATGATGATATCCATTCAGTTATATCCAACTCTTGGCGAATTCTATGCCAGGTCTTCCGATTTTGCAGTATTTCTTTTGAGTTTTTCTACAGCGGTTAAAAACACTGAGCTTGTCAACTGGCAAGCTGACAAGTCAGGTTCGAGACCTGAGCGCTGCGGAGGGGATGAGCTCCCATCACTTGCCCCAGCTCCTGCCCACCTAGCAGTTTGAAAGGATGCAAATGCAAGTAGATAAATAGGTACCATGTTGTAGGAAGGTAACGGTACTCTGGGCACCTCAGCATATAGTCTGAGCCACATGACCACGGTAATGTCTTTGGACAACAGAGATGAGCATCACTCCATAGAATTGGGCATGAGTGGCCAGGGGAAACCTTTACCGTTATTTATGGCGATATTACATTAGCCATAAGACTATACTATGAGTACAAAGTAGTTGTTTGCCTTCTGATAATTGCTAGTCCATTCGGTTCAGGCTCGTACTCCACAGGGGTCAAACTAGGAGGTTCAACAGCATTTTTGCAGTGTCATCCAAGACTTTCTCCCTCCACCAATTAATATAAGACCCGCTCTTATTTTCAGGGAAACATGGTAGATTTCAACAATACGCCATTGATTTGTGTGTTTTTATCTTATCTCTGACCAATATAACTACCGTATTTTCCGGCGTATAAGACGACTGGGCGTATAAGACGACCCTCCTCAGAGCCATTTAAGGCTCGTCAAAGCCTTTCGGGCTGGTCTGCCTGGTTACAGGAGAATGAGACCCCCGACTTTTGAGAAGATTTTTGTGTGTTAGAAAGTAGTCTTATACGCAGGAAAATACAGTAAATAATGTTATTAAATAAAATGAATAATGTTTAATTTCTATGGTTTTTTAAAATTATGTAAGTTTTTTTAAAAAATTGATTTATATGCCACCTTTCTCCGAAGACTCAGGGCAGCTTACAAACAGAGCCCAGGAGGGCCGTACGCAGCCCTCCCGAGCTTCATTTTTGCTGGCACCGCAGGCTGGTCCTTCGCTGTTTCCACGGTGGCCCCACAGGCCAGATCTAAGCACCCTGCGAGCCAGATTCGGCCCACGGACATTGAGTTTGACACCTTGGTCTAGGACAACTTGCTGTGTGGCAATTCCACGGGGGATAACTCAACGTGATCAATGTTATTCGCCACTGTTTTCTCCAGCATTATTTCCATTTTTTGTCAATGGAAATAATTGTATTTGTATTTGTATTTGATTTGATTTTTTTATACCGCCCTTCTCCAACTGGACTCAGGGCAGTGAACGGCCAAGATAAAACATAGCATACAAAATTTAAAAGATATTAAATAATTTCAGCCACAATTTAAAACAACCCAGTTAAAATCGATTTCGAATTAAAACCAAAAGCATGGGATCAAGCCAGCCCGACTAGATGAAATAAGTGAGTTTTTAGGGCCCGACGAAAAGTCCGGAGGTCCGGTATCATGCATATCTTGGGGGGTAGGTCGTTCCAGAGGGCGGGTGCCACCACAGAAAAGGCTCTCTCCCTGGGGGTCGCCAGCCGACATTGTCTGGCTGACGGCACCCTGAGAAGGCCCTCTCTGTGCAAGCGTACTAGCCGGTGGGAGGCTATTGGTAGCAGAAGGCGGTCTCGTAGATACCCAGGCCCTAAGCCATGGAGCGCTTTAAAGGTGGTCACCAACACCTTAAAGTGCACCCGGAAGACCACCGGAAGCCAATGCAGCTCGCACAGAAGAGGTGTCATATGGGAGCGCCCTGTATCTAATGAAGAAACAGTGGCGGATAACACTTATTGCGTTAAGTTATACCACATGGAATGGTCCCACGGTGACTTGGCCACGATGAGCTGTCTCATGGCACATTAGCCATGGCAAAATAGCCACAGCGAGTTGGCTGCAGCGAGATGGCCATGGTGCGAGATGTCCTATTCCTCTCCGGTTTAACACAGCTTAGATGCAGGCATATTCATTGTTCTCTCTTCCCAGGTACATGATGATGCGGGATTGCTGGCATGCCGTTCCATCCCAACGGCCGACGTTTAAGCAGCTGGTCGAAGACTTAGATAGGATCGTGGCCATGACCTCCAACCAGGTAAAAGACACCTCCCCCCCCCCAAGTCCATTTTGCCCTAATTAGGCTGCTGGAAAGTCTCTGCTGCTTTTTTATGGGAGGTGGGTGAATAAATAGGCAAGTAGGGCAGTGGAAAATCACAAGCAGGAGGAGCAAATTATCTGAGATGTTAGGAAGGTTGCTCTCTTTTTTAAAATGAAATTACGATCACTGTAGGGTAAAGTTAAGTGTTTTGATTATTTTGGTCTCCTGTAGAAGGAAATTTTATCTACTGTTTTTTGTCAATAAAGACAAGAGGGGCCTGGAGCGAAAACAGTTGTTTGATGTTTGCAGTTAGCCTAATTCTGGATTAAATATCTTATCAAAAATCGGATAATCAGTTCCAGCTTGGTCACTATTTGCGGGTGTTTTATACTCAGTTCTTGAATGGATAAGAGATTCCAGTCCATATATAAAGGTAAAGGTTCCCCTCGCACATATGTGCTAGTTGTTCCCGACTCTAGGGGGTGGTGCTCATCTCCGTTTCAAAGCCGAAGAGCCAGCGCTGTCCAAATACGTCTTCGTGGTCATGTGGCTGGCGTGACTCAACGCCAAAGGTGCACGGAACGCTGTTCCCTTCCCACCAAAGGTGGTCCCTATTTTTCTACTTGCATTTTTTTACGTGCTTTCGAACTGCTAGGTTGGCAGAAGCTGGGACAAGGAACGGGAGCTCACTCCGTTACGCGGCGCTAGGGATTCGAACTGCTGAGCTGCCGACCTTTCGATCAACAAGCTCAGCGTCTTAGCCATTGAGCCACCATATCCCTGTAGTCCATATACACCATTGCACTTTTGGCCCAAGTATATGGATCAATGAATTCCCTAAATAAGCAGAAAGTGACACAACCTCTGTATGGTACAGAACTAAGCAGAATTTAGCCATGGCTTCCTTCTTTTTAGTCTGTAAATATCGGCATCTGAATTCTTAAGTATGTGTTCACATCTGCAGAAAGATATCTGGTTGAGTTTTGTACTGTGAGGGTCCTTGATGCTCTCTGAGCTTGGTGGCCTTCTTGCAGATGCTTAATGACCCAAATTAGGTAATAAATAAGGATGTGGTGGCTCAGTGGCTAAGATGCTGAGCTTGTCGACTGAAAGTTCAGCAGTTCGAATCTCTAGGGATGTGTAACGGGGTGAGCTCCCGTGACTTGTCCCAGCTTCTGCCAACCTAGCAGTTCGAAAGCACGTAAAAAATGCAAGTAGAAAAAATAGAGACCGCCTTTGGTGGGAAGGGAGCAGCGCTCCGTGCGCCTTTGGCGTTGAGTCATGCCGGCCACGTGACCACGGAGATGTCTACAGATAGCGCTGGCTCTTCGGCTTTGAAACGGAGATGAGCACTGCCCCCTAAAGTCGGGAACGACGAGCACATATGTGCGAGGAGAACGTTTACCTTTAGGTAATAAATGCTAGCACTGGTGATCCAAAAGTTGAATTGTGGACAACTGGACTGGTATTCACTTTTTTTGTTTGTTTGCTTGTTCATTTGCAACATTTCGCCATCCTTCCATGGAGCTTCTTCAGTCTTGGATAAGCAGTGAAACATTTCAAAACAAACAAAAAACAGAAAATAAGTCCAGTTGCCATAACTCAAACTTCCATATAATTCTACCTGGGTGACTGAGAATCTTCATCAACATATAGGATGGTGATGCTACTTAGTTTGATAATGAAAAATCTGCAAAGCAAACTCCAGATTAGAGAGCATCAAGGCCTTACAGTTGAACCCTGAGCTACAAATTCCCTCTTCCATGGTCAACTTTTGTACCTTCTTCAAGAGAAATTCCATCAGCTTCATTTCATTTCGGACAGGGGTCCTCAAAC
This sequence comes from Coluber constrictor foxii, assembly GCA_038048745.1. Classification (NCBI taxonomy): domain Eukaryota; kingdom Metazoa; phylum Chordata; class Lepidosauria; order Squamata; family Colubridae; genus Coluber; species Coluber constrictor. Next base: position 24,888,911 of record CM075967.1, read on the forward strand.
TACGGCCCATGGGCTGGATATGGCCTGCCAAGACCATTAATCCGGCCCGTGCGAGACCACGAGGCTGCCCCGCTCACATCGCCCCACCTACCCGCCGGCCCCCACCTGCCTTCTGGAGTCCGAGGAAGCCAAAATCAGGACATGAAGAGGCCCTGGGAGGCCAAAAATGAGGGGAAGGGAGAGAGAAACACACACACACAGAGAGAGAGAGACACACACAAACAGAAGTCCCTCACATACACCCCAAGGCATCTACATCCCTTCACTAACCTGCTTTCCACCCCCAGGAGCATAACAAATTAAAATTTAATTTGTGTGTATTGTTTAATGGACTGCTAAATTGGCCATGCCTAACCAGTCACATGCCCATCTAGCCATGCCCACCCAGCCGGTTCGGGCCCCCAACAGTCTGAGGGACTGTGAATTGGCCCCCTGTTTAAAATATTGGAGGACCCCTGATTTAGGAAGTCATAGAAACGTACCTCCTGATGCATGTGATTATAAGTGGGGGATCCACCAGAGCAAACACAATTTTTGTGACCAATTCCCCATTTCTCTTATTTTTTTTCCCGCCAACTTGAGAAGAGCATTCGACATTGTTCTCACCACCTTCTTATTCTCTTTTTAGGAATACCTGGACCTCTCTCTACCGTTGGACCAGTATTCTCCCAGTTTTCCAGACACTCGCAGTTCCACCTGCTCGTCTGGAGAGGACTCCGTTTTTTCCCACGATCCCCTCCCTGACGAACCTTGTCTTCCCAAGCATCCACCTCACCTTGCCAATGGTGGACTCAAAAGGCGCTGATGCCACATAACATCTGGGGGACCCTTCTGTGCATATACGAGTGTGGAGCGTGTGTGTCAGTGAATGAATGGATGTGCGTCTGTGTGCACAGTCTCCATCCAGCTGGGCTGGAGGGAGGACCACCGGAGGGGCAGCCGTTAAGGAACTGTGAAAAAGTCCATTCCAAGCAACTAAGCCTACTCATCCTCATCATCTTCAGTACACTGCCATCTGTTGCAAGCCTTAAGCCTTCTGAAGAGCTGCTCATACGAATTTTGTGGGAAGCGGTGTCTAAACAAGAACAACAAAAAGGAAGATCGTGATGTCTGTTCCTACGCAGAAGCATGTTGTTACTTCTCAGAAGGAGAGCCTGGAGTAGGGAGTGAAGAACATTCCCGTGAAGGTGGAAGCCCTTCCTTTTTCCCCATTCATTAATCCAAAGCTCTGCGACCTGTGAGAGCTCAGAAAGCAGAAAGCAGAGCTGCCATGCACGAGGTTACCTTACCTGCGGGCATCAAGATTCTCTACGCCAGGGGTGTCAAACTCGATTTCATTCAGGGTTGTGTGTGATCTTGGGGGCCAGGTGGGCGTGGCCAGCTCGACGTCACTTGTGGCGCAGGTGCCTGTGGCGGCCCGTGCACTCTGCCAGTGAAAACGGAGCTCGGGAGGCTGCGACGATCTCCTGCAACCCCCTGCCAGCAAACTCGGCACGCAGCCCTCCAGAGCTCCATTTTCGCTGGCAGAGGGTTGCAGGAGGCGGTCGCAGCCTCCCGAGCTCCGGTTTCACTGGCAGAGACACCGTGGGCCGGTCCTTCGCTGTTTACAGGGTGGCCTTACCGGCCAGATCTAACCACCCCCTGGGCCAGATCCAGCCCACGGTCCTTGAGTTTGACACCTCTGCTCTACACTGAAAAATCTTTAGCGTTTCCTGTTTGAGGATCTGTTGCCACGATAACCACCTAATTCCCTGGGAGCTATTCTGGCAGCACAACATTCTTCAGGTTGAACAGAGAAAGCTACTCCATTGTTCCTAAGGTGTCCATTGGTACTTTGTTGACCAAACGTGAAAGTGATCTACCACATCATATATCATACACAGCTCTGGTCTAAAATTTAAAGGAGGCAGCCCCTAAGGAATTCAGGGCTTGGACATTTTCAGACAAAACCAAGGAAATTAAAGAAAACTTTTGTACATAGCTGCCACAAAAATGTATAAATATTAATTATATATTTACATGGTCTTTTTTTTTTTAAATGGTGGTTACCAGAGAGATTATCACCTTGATAGTAAGTTTACTAGTGACTGTTAGGTATCAGTTGCTATAAAAGAAAACCCCCAAACAAATCATATATTTTGCTACTTCTGCTGGTTTTGCTTTGTTTTGTTTTATTATTATTATTTTTTTAAATTATGTTCTAAAACTTTTATTTTCAGTTTAGGTACTTCAATAAAAACAAATTGCTGCTTCGGTTTTATATGGGATTATACGAAAACGGCGAGTTTGTGGGTAACCAAGCCTTTGGAGGGGAGAGGATCTGAAATCTTACCCATCTCCTGTTATGCACCTGCTCACCTGTACTACGGGCCCCTCTAGATCTAGAGTCCCCCTCTATAAATCCCCTTACTTACTTACTTCCTTGCTGTTAAAATAGAGTGATGCCAGCCACCCTGTTAAGCCTGAAGACTCCTAACTTACTGACTCTAACAAGACTGGGTGCTGTTCCTTACTGATAGAAATGGCCTGGTGTGGGATTCGTACGGTTCGGGCGAATCGGTAGCTCCAATGATCAGATCCGACCACCTGCGCTATTTTCCTACCTTCATCTTCTCAGCTGATTTGCGTGGTAGAACGGATTGCCGCGTGAATCAGCGGTGTTACTCCTCTGAAGAAACCAGGAAGTGAAGATTTCTTCAAACTGCGCATGCACGCGGAGCAAATCGCACGATCACCGAACCGGTTGTTAAATGGGGAGGAGATCCCACCACTGGAAATGGCCCATCTCCCATTTTATTCTGAGGGATCAAGGTTTCCCTAGACAACCCCATGGGCAAATTCTCCAACAGATTGTTCTAGGTTGGCAGCTTTGAATAAGCACAGGATGTCCTCAACGTACAACCACAACGGAGTCCAAAATGGCTAACCAAGACACTTAAGTGAGGTTTGCCTCCCCACCCATTTTATGACCTTTCTTTGCCCCAGTTGTTCAGAGAATCATTGCCGTTAAGTTAGTAAAGATTTGTCTCTATTTCTTCTCCTTTCCTCTTTTTCTAAAAAAATACCTGAATGCTTATTTCAGAAATCAAGTCTTATGGGAGAAGTTAGGAGAAAGAAGTTCACTTCCTTTTCTTCAAACACCACTACATTATCCCAACCACTAGTGTATTTCCAGTGGTGAAATGTAAAATTTGTTACTACCAGTTCTGTGGGCGTGGCTTGGTGTGTGTGTGTGGGGGGGGTTATATGACTGGGCGTGGCCAACTTTTTTTTTATAACTTTTAAAACCATTTTTTCTCAACGTCTTCGGCTGAAGAGGTTGTTTAAAAAATGCTTTTAAAGCCTCTGACGATCCCAGCTGACTTGCCTGATCAGCAAAGGCTTTTTTCCCTTTTAAAAACATTTTTTCTATAACCTCTTCAGCTGAAGAAGTTGTAGAAAAAATGCTTTTAAAAGCCTCTGACAATCTCAACTGACTTGCCTGATTGGCAGAGGCTTTCTTTTTTCTTTTTTTTATTAAGCCTCTGACAATCCCAGCTGACTTGCCTGATCGGCAGAGGTTTTTTTCCCTTTTAAAAACATTTTTTCTATAACTTCTTTAGCAGAAGAGGTTGTAGACAAAATGCTTTTAAAAGCCTCTGACGATCCCAGCTGATCCGTGCGATCATCAGAGGCTTTTTTTTTCCTTTTAAAAGCATTTTTTTGGCCAAAGAGGTTGTAGAAAAAATGCTTTTAAAAATAAAAAAAAAAGCCTCTGAAAATAGCGCGGCTCAGCTGGGCAATGTGGGGGGGAGAAGGGAGTTTTGCTACCGGTTCTCCAAACCACCCACCTCCATCACTACCGGATCGAGTGATCCGGTCCAAACCAGGAGCATTTCACCCCTGCGTATTTCCCCCAAAATAAGAGCTAACCAGAAAATAAGCCCTAACTTAATTTTTCAGGATCCTTGTAATATAATCCCCAGTTAAGATCAGCCAGATGGATGCATTTACCGTATTTCCTTAAAAAATAAGAACCTAACTGGAAAATAAGCTGTAATGCATCTTTTGGAGCGCAAATTAATATAAGACCCAGTCTCATTTTGGGAGAAATATGGTAACAAACCTGTACAAATTTTGCTATGCGAAGTATTACTAATATTTTATTCCCGGGGTGTGTCCTTTTTTGACCCATTCTGTGGATGCCTGTGTCCAATTACACCATCTCTGCAGAATCAAAGTAAGTCAACTCTTAACACTCATACAGTAGTTAGTCCTCGATTTACAACAGTTCCTTTAGGATTCAAAGTTACAAATTCACTGAAAAAAAGGGACTTAGAATCATTTTTCTCACTTAATGGCCATTGCAACATCCTCATGGTCACATGATGTGACCCAAGATTTGGATGCTTGGCAACTGGTTCATATTTATGACGGTTGCAGCGTCCCGGGGTCACGTTTTGCAACCTTCTGACAAGCAGAGTCAATGGGGAAGCCAGATTCATTTAACAACCGGGTTGTTAACTGCAATTGATTTGCTTAACAACCGTGGGAAAAAAAGTTGTAAAAATAAGGCAAAGCTTCACAACAAATGCCTCACTTAACAACATAGGTTTATGGCTCAATTAGGGTTGTAAATCGAGGACTACCTGTATTCTCAAATTCTTTCTCCTGTTCCTGCCATTGTAAAGGCATGAATCCTTGGTACCCACCGAATCTTTTGGGCATGCTGCTCCCAGAATTCCCCAGCAAACTTTGTGCTGGAGGATTCTGGGAGTTGCACCCCCATATATTTGGGGTCGTGTTTCTATGTAACCTGAATCCACCATCATTCATCCTATACTCGGAAGCTTGTCCTGCCTTTGTATGGAACCAGTGAATTGCGTTTTTAAACATTTCTGTATCAGATTTGGAAGTCTTGTAATTTATTTTTTAAGGGAAAGAATTTTAATGGTTGAGAGTCCTGGAATTCTCTTGTTGCCTCCTTTTGTGTGCCTTTTTTCCAGAAATCGATCGCAAACTGGAGAATAAATCATACCTTTATGTCCACTTCAATATCTTTTCTTCGGTGGCTAGAATGCCTGCATTTCAGCCTAGAGCAGGCGTCTGCAACCTTAAATACTCAAAAGAGCCATTTGGACCCGTTTCCCACAGAAAAGAAAACACCGGGAGCCACAAAACCTGGGTGGGCGTGGCCAACTGGATGTCACTCACTTCCACCAGTCACATGACACACACCCCAGCCACGCCTACCCAGCCAGTCATTAGGGCAGAGAACCAGTTGTTAATTAACACTGGGAACCACAAAATCCTTTTGACATATCTCTCTCTTCCCTCCCTCCCTCTCCCCCCCTCTCTCTCTCTCTGTATCTCTCTATGTCTCTCTCCCCCCCTGTCTCTGTATCTTTCTATATCTCTCCCTCTCTCTGTATCTATGTCTCTCTCTCTCTACCCCTCTCTCTGTATCTCTCTCTCTCTGCCCCGGTCGCTTCTCCATCTTCTCAGGCCAGGCGAGGAGTGACTGGGAGGGGAGGGCAAGGGGTGGGGCAGCCCGTGATGGGATCACCTGATGGAGCCACAGCAGAGGGTCCAAAGAGCCGCATACGACTCCTGAGCCACAGGTTGCCTGGCCTAGAGATCTGACAGGTTAAATTCACAGGAGCTTGAAAAGCTGACATGGAAGTGAATTTTCTAGGTGCGTCTTTGTTTAGAAAATATTCCAGGACATTAATGACCTGTTTTGGATATGCAATGAGTCCCAGGGAAGGTCGGTCAACCCATTGCAGAGAACATAACGGGCAGAAATCTTTAAGCCAGAGAGTTTCACGCAGGTAGGTTGTGCTGTTAAAGAATTAAGTATCAAAGTCATAAGGCAGCACACACAAGTTGCACAACTACTAGTTTAGTTAGTTTATACACAAGTTGCACAACTACTAGTTTAGTTAGTTTATTGCCATTGCACCCCGTACAATGAAATTAATAACCACAAAAATAAAACACAGACACACATCCTTTGTATTCTATACAATTGAATTGAAAACCCCTGATATTGCATTAATATTGCACTATATCGTAGAATTCAATATACTGTATTTTCCTGCATATAAGACTACTTTCTAACACAAAAATCTTCTCAAAAGTCGGGGGTCGTCTTATATGCCGGGTCTCATTCTCCTGTAACCAGGCAGACCAGCCCTAATGGCTCTGAGGAGGGTCGTCTTATATGCCCAGTCGTCTTATACCCCGGAAAATACGGTAGTTACTGTTCTGGGATAGAAGCTGTTTTTCAGCCTATCTGTCCTTGTCTTTATTGTCCTGCACCGTCTGCCAGATGGTAATAGTTCAAAAAAAAAAAAGGTGCCCAGGATGAGATGGATTTTTATGAATGTTTTGAACTTTCTTAAGGCAGCGGGAGCTATAAAGCTGTTCCAAAGAGGGGAGAGGGCAGCCAATGATCCTCTGGGCAATGATGTTAGTATGGCTAAATTTAGCTTCCGATTGCAACTCCCAGAACCCCAAAGTTAGGTTGAGAAAATCAGAAAGGAGGAGGTGAGAAGTCGCCTGGGAAAGCCAAGGGAAATCATCAAAACCATTAAAAAAGTGAAAGTTAGAATATTTCGGACATGGGATGCAACACCTGGAAAAATACGGCATCCTTCACTTAATCCTCCAAGGAAAGATTGAAGGCAAATGAGGTCCAGGCAGAAGAAGAACATTATGGCTTCAAAATCTAAGGGATCGGTATGCACAAATCTCAGCTGCACTTTTTCATGCAGCTGTTGATAAAAAAAGGATCACCATTGTATCACCAACGTCCAATGACGGATATGGTACTAGAAGAAGAGCCCCAAAAATCACCTAAAAGATCCAATTCTTTCTCCTTTTCTCTGTGAATTGGGAAGGACTGCTTCTGGCTGAAGGAGACCCTTTGTTAGGATATGATTTGAGCCTAACAGATTGTCCAGGCAATATATGTGTTCTGTGACTTTAAGTTTTAATGCTGCATCATGCTGTAATGCTGAGTCATGCTATAATTAGTTGTAATTTAACAACGTATTTAAGAAAGGTACTGTAATGTATTCAGTTGATGATAAGCTGCCATTGTGCTATCATCGCGTGCGTGTGTGGGTGGATCTGCTACCATCCAGGGTTTGTGAACCAGAGTGAACCAACTACTGTTTGTTTGGTAAGAAGCTTTTTGGATTTAACCGGTAAAGACTTGGACTGTTTAGAAGACTACAAGATTGTTTATTTTCCACTATAAAGAAAACTTTTGATAACACCAGTTTGCACGTATCTCATATCTCATTGCTCTCAGCAACGTTTCTCTGTGCACTTTACTCTGCTAGTTGCTACTACAGCAACAATATCCTTAACACCCTTGCAACACCCAAAGGAGATTGGATTAGAAGACCTCTACAGTCCCTTCCAAACTCCATCAGTCTGTATTCAATTCTACATGGGCAGCCTGATTTAGACCATGGTCCAGAAGCATGGGTCTTATGCTTTCCCCAACAGATCTACTTCTAAAGGCATATACCACTTACCTGCCATGGTTTATCTAGTTCAGGGGTGAGTTCTACTTACCTTTACTACCGGTTCTCAATGGGGCCATGCGTGTGCTCTTCCGCGCATGCGCAAAAGTGTTCTGATGATGACGGGCTCGGTGAGTGGAGCCTTCCTCCAGTTTTACTACTGGTTCTAACCGGGGGCAACCCACCACTGATCTAGCTGCAAGTAGGTAGCACAGCTCCACATTAGCTATTTTACACGCTTCTAGAGCACCCATCTCCCTCGAGATTAAACGGCCCATTTGTCAGAGTCCAAGTGAATTCACAGGTACATGATTCTAGACAACTAACAGCAACCGAAAAAGGAATAAGACTGTAAAAATGATAAGTGTTACAAATATGGATAGCAACTGATTGGAACCAGGGGTGAAATCCAGCAGGCTCTGACAGGTTCTGGAGAACCGGTAGCGGAAATTTAGAGCAGTTCGGAGAACCGGCAAATACCACCTCTGGCTGGCCCCAGAGTGGGGAGCGAATGGAGATTTTGCAATATCCTCCCCCAGGAGTGGGGAGGGAATGGAGATTTTACAGTATCCTACCCCTGCCACGCCCACCAAGCCGCACCACCCCCCACCAAGCCATGCCCACAGAACCAGTAGTAAAAAAAAATTGGGTTTCACCACTGGGTTGAAGTCCTCTTAACAAATGTTTCACTTAGTAACAGAAATGCTGCACTCAATTGTGGTCGTAAATCGAGGACTACCTGTATACCCTCCAATTAAGATAAACATCCAGAAAAGCCAATATCCCCATCTGAGAGCTGGCCAATCTAATCCGTGCACCCTTAATTTCGTGTTCTGCAGAAGAATTTGAAGCTGCTTGATTACTTCTAACTCTCTGGTTGTTTAAATAAAAAGAAACAAAACACCACATAGCTATGGGCTACAAGAGCCAGATGTTTTGGCATTGCTCTGTGCCGTTGCCTTTATCTTATGAAATAGCTTCATTTCAGGGACAGCTGGGCTCTAGTCACATCCTGAAATGTGACCAATTGAGCGTGTAACTTTAATTGCCTTCCTGCTGGACTAGGAGGCATAATAGGTCCCTGGGCAGGGATCTGTACGCTCACATCCCTTGGGCATAAAGATAGCTAAAAACAGACAGATCTCAGCTGGTTCCTTCACATTTCATTTCTTCCTGGCTATTGCTGTTAAGTAACGTATTTTTCGGAGTATAAGATGCACCTTTTTCCCCCCTAAAAGGAGATGATATTTTAGGTGTGTCTTATACACTGAATGTAGCCCTGCCTACCCACTGGCCCCCACCCTTTGGCCTCTGCCTACCAGCAGTTTACTTCCCTGGAGCAAGCAGCTCCTTTCAGCTTCAGCACAGCCTAATTAGCACAAGTTGATTGGATCGGCTTCCCGACTCTCAGCTGTTTTGCTCTCGAGCTGTTTGGCTCAGGGTTTCTGCCGCTTGCTGCAAGGAGGTAAATTGCTGGGAGCAGTTTTTTTTTCCCTTGTGCTCATCAAGCTATGCTGAAAACGAAAATGAAAGTAAAGCAGGCTGTTTGCTGCAACGAGGTAAAATTGCTGGGAGGCAGATTTCTTTTTCTTGTTTTCCTCGCCAAAAAAGGTAGGTGCGTCTTATAATCCGGTGTGTTTTATACTCCAAAAAATACGGTAAACGTTTTATGGTTTCTGTCACTGCACAGCTAGAGCTGGTTCTTGAGTCACAAGAACATTCTTGAGCAAAACAAGTTGCCTCTTTCACCGTCATCCACTTGGAAGCTGACTCACATCTCTGGAAGCTTTGAAATCCACCAAGCTCCAGAGGCTTACTCATTCCTCTGACGGAGCGCTTTGGAAAGCAGCTTGACCCCCTCCTCTCTGTGGCAGCCCCTCAAGTATTGGAAGGCTGCTATGATGTCTCCCCTGGTCCTTCTCTTCACTAGACTAGCCATGCCCAGTTCCTGCAACCGTTCATCGTATGTATTAGCCTCCAGTCCCCTCATCATCTTGGTTGCTCTTCTCTGCACTCTTTCTAGAGTCTTGCAATCTTTTTTATAATGTGGTGAAGGCTTTAAAAGTAACCACCATGCCTAGAGTTATATCCAGGAGCCTACAAATAGTCAATACTATTCATGGGACATGTGGAAGGGTGAAATGTTCCTGGTTCGGACCGGATTGCCTGATCCAGTAGCGATGGTGACAGGTGGTTCGGAGAACTGGGAGCAAAAATCCCTGCCCGCCCCATGCCCAGCTGAGCCACGCAATCATCAGAGGTTGGTTTCTGTTTTGTTTTTTACTTTTAAAAGCATTTTTTCTACAACCTCTTCGGCCGAAAAAATGCTTTTAATTTTTTTTTTAAAAAAAGCCTCTGATGATCGTGCGGCTCAGCGGGGATCGTCAGATGCTTTTAAAAGCATTTTTTCTACAACCTCTTCTGCTTTTAAAAGTAAAAAATAAAAAGTAAAAAAATAAAAATAAAAAGTTGGCCATGCCCATCACCATTACTCCCCACCACCAAGCCACGCCCACAGAACTGGTAGTAACAAATTTTACATTTCACAGTGGACATGTGCCAAATGACAAGCACCTATATTTGCCCATGTTAAGGATATTGTTGTGTTAACCAACCAGTAGAGCGTAGAGCACAGGAAAACGGTGCTGAGAGCAATGAATAAGATACGTGCAAACTGGTTTATCAAAGGTTTACTTTATAGTGAAAAAACAATCTCATAGTCTTTAATCAATCCAAGTCTTTGCCAGTTAAATCAGCCCAGTGATATAAACATCTTCTTACCATACAAATAGTAGTTGGTAATAATAGCAAGTTCACGCTGGTAACAAACCACGATGGTAGCAGATCCATCCATGATGATAGCACCTCCACACACGATGGTAGCATAACATCAATGACTACATTTCAGCTCCCTTCTTAAATATGGTTACAACAGAGCTTATCCAATTAGGATATAATGACTCAGTATTACAATGACTCAGCATTACTACTTAAAGTCATATAATACATATTCATGTTAAAGTCATAGAACACATATATTGTCTATATATTACCTGGCCAATCTTTTAGGCTTACACCATATCCTAACAGCCCACATCCCTGTATTTTGCATCAACAGAAGCTTCCAAATTCTCTTCAAGAGCAGTCTCATGTGGAGTACCTTGTAATAATCCAATCAGGAGGCATGAAATGACTGTGAAAATGGCCATTGGAATGTAACTGGACCAAGAAGAGGTTTGGTCTAGTGGTTAAGGCACCATCCTAGAAAGCAACAGCCTCTGAGTTCAAATCCTGCCTTAGCCATGAAAACAAGCTGTGGCTGATTTGTGTCTCTCTCTCTCAGCCCAACCCACCTCACAGGGTTGTAGAGGAAATAGGTGGAGGTAGGTATGTTGGATATGTTCACCACCCTGAGTTATTTGTAAAAAGTAATAAAGGAGGGATATAGATAAAAATAAATAAACCTTGCATCTAATTAAGCAGATCTATAGGCAGGAAAGGAGATTATTTGGAATAATCCCCAGCCGCACGAGGGATTATGGGAGCGATGGGGCCATGCCCACCAGGCCACACCATGCCCACCAGGCCATGCCCACAGAACCGGTAGTAAAAAAATCTGAAGTTCACCACTGAAAAGTATAGAAAACTAAAAATAAGGGAAACTTTCATGATGGCCTCAATAAATGCATTCCAAGTGAATGTCTCTTGATCTGAAGCCTTAAAAAATGGAACACTTCACTTAGAATAATTAAATAAGTGTCAATACAACCCTTGAAGGTCATCCAACAGGATAACAGCAAGCGCTGAAGACCAAGACGTAAGTTATTTCTTATACATTTTGTCATTCGGTTAATTAGGTACCAGATTCATTAATTTTTTTACCCCCAAACGTAATCCAAGATGTTTCTGGATGTCCAAACCATAATTGTTTTTAGCTGCACCAATATCCCTTCCTGTTGCATAAGCAAAAATCGATTTCTGCCACGTCTACCAAGCCACTCCCACCAAGCCACGCCCACAGAACCGATAGTAAAAATTTTTAGATTTCATCACTGATTTCACCACTGGTATGACTCTCCATAAGGACATTTTCCTTAGAGCCCAATACTTTTATACTTCAAAATGAAAGGAATTTACCAGTTTGGTACCATCACCTCATCAACAGCAGGGATGGTGTCCAACCTTGGCAACTTTAAGACTTGTGGACTTCAATTCCCAGGATACCCCCGCTGAAGAATTCTGGGTGTTGAAAGTTCATAAGTCATAAAGTTGCCAGGTTTGGACACCCCTGATCTACAATATACCCTTCTCCATTTTCTCCATGTAATTCTTCAGAAATCATTGCTGTATTAAGTTTCCATTTTACCTATTACTGGTATATGTTGTGGCCCGTCAGTGGCCTGTGCAGATTGTAGCTGATTCCGACAACGAGGAGGCTGGTGTGGTGCTGCGCCAGCAGCCTGTGCAGCTGGCGCTCGAGTCGGACAGTGAGGAGGCTGGAGAAGATGTGGTGCCAGAGGCAGGGATTCAGCCAGGGCCTTCAGAACCTCCAGAAGCTCCTTTAAGTGAAGAGGATGAACAGGAGGAGCCTCTTCTCGATGCATGGGCACGCACAGCGGCCAAAAGGCAGGAGTGGCTCCTCAGGAGGAGGTCTCCTCAAGAGTAAAGCTTGGGGCTAATTGGCCACTCTCTTAGCCTATTTAAGGAGGAACACCAACTGAAGCAGTTTGTAGGGAACAACTTTAGTTCACTCTCCTTCGTGTCTGGATTCTCTGCAAAATTGCTTCTGGGCTTTCTGCGAACTCTAGTAAGACTGTGATTACCTTATCTTAGAATTCTGGTAGGCTGTTAAAACAGTTTATTAACAGCCTTTGGTTGATAAAGACTGAGTTATTTGAGTAAAATAAGCTTTGTATAGAGTTTGTGTGTGCTGCGTTCCCTGGGGTCCGTAGCTGGGGCAGAACAGTATGTGTAGATAAAACCATCAGGAAAAATAGAAAGGAAAAAGTTTGGAGAATATTCCTCAACACAAGAACACCAAGGCTCTTCTTCATCACAATAGCAATACAGGTACTGCTCAATGGAGCCCCAAATTTCTCTTGCTAAGTGAGACATTTGCCCCATTTTACAACCTTTCATGCCACACTTGTGAAGTGACTCACCACAGTTGATAAGCTAGTAACACGATTGCTAACTGAATTGATTTGATCCCCATTGATTCTGCTTGACAAAAGGTGATCGTACAACCTTGGGACCCAGCAACGGTCATAAGTATGAGTCAGTGGCCAAGCAGCTGAATCTTGATCATGTGACCACGGGGATGCTGCAACAGTCATAAAGCGTGAACAATGGTCATTCATAAATTACTTTTTTCAGTGCCGTAATTTTGAATGGTGAACCATTGTAAATCGAGGACTAGCTTATATTCATTATTAGTTTTTGGAACATATTCTGTGCCTCCTCTTTTTCATCATCCTGTTTTTACAACCCCATAACCCCTTGCAGGGTGGAGTCTGGACAACGGAATGCAGCTGAGTGTTTCCTGGCCGGATGCCCTTCCTGTCACCAATGCGGAGTTTTTTCAGCAGATATATTCTCAGTGTGCCCAGAGAGAGAAATCTCTGCCTCTACCTAGGATCGAACTCACAGCCTCCTGATTGTGAGGCGAGAGCTCCACCTCTAGGCCACCGCACCACTTATATTTGTGGCTCCTGAAGAAAGCAAATTATTTTCTATATAGAGCCTCGCTGGATATTAGAATGGCCGTGCTTGCCTCTTAAAAGCCATGAATGGAAATCTCGCATTTCTCCTGGGAATCTTAAAAACAGAGTATGTTAAAGAGAAAAAGTATCTAATTATCCACATAGTGACTGCCGCAAGGATTTCCTTTGCCCAGTACTGGAAGGAAAAACAGCTACCTCCAGAAGAACTTGTTATAAAGAAAATATTGGAATGTGTAGAAATGAATAAATTGTCCTTAGAAATCAATGACAGAACAGATTCGGAGTATTATGGGGTGTGGGGCTTGTGGTACGAGTGGTTGGAGAGAAGGAAAAAAACGAGATAGTATATATATATTACTGTGTATTATTATGTGTAATAATCATTAAGATAAAATCTAGCACTAGTACGTCCATTTATCTAGCTATAAGAAGTAATAGTATATGTATATGTATGACAAGATAAAAGTTTATGTATCTATTTATGCACCATGGAACCGAAAATGTTTCTTATTGTACTGTTGATTTGTATAAATAAAAATTAAAAAAAAAAAGGAAATCTCACATTGACTTCGCTGCTTTCATAATTTGTTAATTTATATATAAATATATTTGCAACCGGGAATTTATTGAACGTTAAATATTTTCTCTGTTTCTCAGCTTCAGGGTCAGGCAATGAGGTTTGCTTAAACTGGTATCATTATTTACAGGATCAAGTCCTTGAATCTCACATCATCTAATAACTGCATGCTAATTCCACCTGTTTTTTTTCTCCCTTTCTTTACTAGAACTAACTGATGGTTGAGCTATCCACACATTCTCAGTGCATCCAGACTTTACAAATGGTTTTCATTACAGCCATAGCAGGTAAGTCAATATTACTATCTTCTCCAGGGTTTTCTCTATAATAGATTGTGTGTGTGTCTGCTTTATGTATCGTGAACTGTATGGTGTCCTTTGTACACGGTTCTTAAGCTTGCCTTAATTAGCATTGGCTTCTCAGGGACAGTAATCCCTGCTAATTTGTGATGTCTTCAAATTTTTAGCGTGGTTTTTAATTTTGTGCGCGTTGCCTCTTGAAAAAGCATCTTTGGGACCGTCCTGGAGGACTGAGAATCTCCATAGACATTAAGTCAGGCATGGAAAGTGGGCGTCGCATTTGTCTCAGGGTTAGGCATCAAGAGTAGGACTACCATACCTATGTTGCAAAAAAACGTTAAATGCTAGATAGCAGGGGAGAATTAGAATTCCCCATTGCTCCCTGCTGTCATCTGGATTTTGCAACTTTAAAAAAAAATAAAATCTTCAATTATATTCAGTTCTCTACGTGGATAGTTTTCTTGGCAAGATTGCAGAAGTGGTTTGCCGTTGGCTCCTTCCTAGGGCTGAGAGAGAATGACAGGCCCAAGATCAACTAGGTGGCTTCATATCCAAGGAGAATTAGAGCAACATAATTAGAAAATTCTATTTGGCAGCAGGATAAAGTATGGGCAGATGGAATTCATCTACAAAGCATCATAAAACTTATGGGGGTTTGTTGATTTAATCACAATGTGTTATGTCTAAACTGCTTCTTTTTGTTATGTTTGCATAACACAAGTATTCAGGTGACTGAAATAATGTTCTGAGTTTGCACACGGCCTTGAACCATTAACAAGCCAAACCTGCTGAGTTGGCACAACACACTAACACACACACACACATTATAAGTAAACAAGCTTCAAATAAAATGAATTGGCCGGATCTTTAAGTGCTAAGGTGAGAACCACTAATGAATGGAGGAAAGTTCTCTTTTTCAAACAGGTTTCACCTGTTGAATTGATTCCATTATATATACATACATATATCTATCAAATTTATATTTGCTGATAAAGAAATACAGGGAGACTAGTATAGATCTGTTTCAAGCAGGCCAGTGCTTTGACCGAAAAACACTTTTTATACACACACAAACACACACACACACACACAGACACAGACACAGACACAGACACGGAGTGAAATCTAAAAATTTTCCCTACCGGTTCTGTGGCTTAATTGGTGGGTGTGGCTTGGTGATCAGATGACCGGGTGGGTCTGGCCAATAATAATAAATAATAAAAATAATAAACAAAGTACACAAAACAATCAGAGGTATCAAAAACCAATTTTCACACTTTACGCACACACAACATAACACAACACAACTGATTCAGGCACAATGTAAAAGCAGCTGCATTTCACCCAAAATGGCCCCTGCAACAAGCAGGAACTTCACACAGCCACAAAAAAACTCAAAAACCAACTTTCACACTTTACCCACACACAACACAACACAACACAACATAACTGACTCAGGCACAATGTAAAAGCAGCTGCACTTGACCCAAAATGGCCCCTGCAACAAGCAGGACCCTCACACAGCCACAAAAAGCTCAAAAGCCAACTTTCACAGTTTACACACACACAACACAACACAACACAACACAACGCAACTGACTCAGGCACAATGTAAAAGCAGCTGCACTTGACCCAAAATGGCCCCTGCAACAAGCAGGATCCTCACATAACCACAAAAAACTCAAAAACCACTTTACACACACACAACACAACACAACTGACTCACGCACAATGTAAAAGCAGCTGCACTTCACTCAAAATGGCCCCTGCAACAAGCAGGACCCTCACAGAGGCACAAAAAGCTCAAAAACCAACTTTCACACTTTTTCCACACAAAATGCCACATACAGCTTTGTGAGATTTTGTGTGTTTGTGTAGATAGAGTGAAACACCACAGAAACGCACCAAATCTCAGAAAGCTGCACAAATATTTTATTATTTTATTTTATTTATATTTTTAGATAAAAGCAGCTAAATTTAAAACTTCCTTAACTTTAAATTGCTATGTCTAAAAAAAAACAACTAAAAAAACCCCAATTAACTTTTTTTTTTTTAAGCTCCCAGTTACTTACCAAATTGAAGGCACAAGGCAGGCAGGCAGATTGATCTGCTCACCGATAGCATTGATTGCAGGCAGGCAGATTGAGTTGCTAGCGGATGGAATGGATTGCAGCGGCCGAAGCAAGACAGGAAAAGTGAGCGAGCCCAAAAGAAGCAGTAAACTGCCAAGTGGGCAAGTGGGGACCGGGCAGGGGGAGGGGGGGCAGGAATTTTTGCTACCGGTTCTCCAAACTACCCGCCGCCATCGCTACCGGATCACCCGATCCAGTGGTGAAATCCAAATTTTTTTACTACCGGTTCTGTGGACATGGCTTGGTGGGTGTGGTGCGGCTTGGTGGGCGTGGCAGGGGAAAGATACTGCAAAATCTCCATTCCCTCCCCACTCCAGGAGAAGGATACTGCAAAATCCCCATTCCCAGCCCACTCCAGGGGAAAGATACTGCAAAATCCCCATTCCCACCCCACTCTAGGGCCAGCCAGAGGTGGAATTCTCCAAACTACTCGAAATTTCCACTACCGGTTCTCCGAAATGCTCAAAATTTCCACTACCGGTTGTCTGAACTACTCAAAGTTTCTGCTACCGGTTCTCCGAACTGCTCAAACTTTCCACTACCGGTTCTCCAAACTGCTCAAAATTTCTGCTACTGGTTTTCCGAACTGCTCAAAATTTCTGCTACCGGTTCTCCAAACTGCTCAAAATTTCTGCTACCTGTTCTCCGAACTGCTCAAAATTTCCGCTACCAGTTCTCCAGAACCTATCAGAACCTGCTAGATTTCACCCCTGGCCTGATTCGGTTCAAACCGGATATACAAGGCTGAAATATATATATATATTTAAGTGTAGTAACTCCTAGTAGGAAAAAGATGATCAGCATCCACCTCCTACGTTGTCTCCAAACTTTAAATTATTATTCAATTCTTCTGTCCCAGCCTTTGGCCTTCTTTCTCAGTAGGGAGACCTGCTAACTGACAGGGTCTTGCTAGGACAAGTACATCTGAAGGGTGAGGTGAAGTCCAGGGTCACAGACCGAGTCTGTCTTTCACACTGAGATGAAGGGTGACCTGGCAGTCCATCCAACCTCATGTCACTCAAAACTTCATGTTCTTCCAAACCCCTGTCAGACACAGCGAAAGCATCTCTTGGTGTTGTTGTGAAGGCCCTCATTTTCTACAATCGTCAGGTGGTGACAGTTGTCGGAGAGGGAGGCAAATGGTTCCTAACTATTCATTGGCATGCACGTCTTTGCCGGTTTTAAAAAGAAACATGTAGCCAGCACTGCCTAGAATATTCCAGAATTTTATTTTTTTTTAGTTGAAGCCATTTTTGCAGGCAGATAAATATATATATATATACCGTATTTTTGGGAGTATAAGATGCACCTTTTTCCCTCCTAAAAGAGGGTGAAAATTTAGGTGCGTCTTATACACCAAATGTAGCCCCGCCCACCCACTGGCCCCCACCTTTTGGCCTCTGCCTCGCAGCAGTTACCTCCTTGCAAGCAAACAGCAAGCAAAAACAGCTCCTTTCAGCTTCAGCACATCCTAATTAGCACAAGTTGATTTGGATGGGCCTCCCGACTCTCAGCTGTTTCGCTCTCAGCTGTTTTGCAAGGGACTCTGCTGCTTGCTGCAAGGAGGCAAAATGCTGGAGCAGATTTTTTTTTCCCCTTGTGCTAATCAAGCTCTGCTGAAAACGAAAATGAAAGTAAAGCAGGCTGTTTGCTGCAACGAAGCAAAATTGCTCAGAGGCAGATTTCTTTTTCTTGTTTTCCTCACCAAAAAAGGTAGGTGCGTCTTATATTCCGGTGTGTCTTATACTCCGAAAAATGCGGGTATATCCCCCAATCATCCACTCCTGAAACGAGACATATACACACAGATGTTGAGCGCAGAGGTTTGAACTGTGGTTTGGATGGGTGCAGCTGTGAGGTATCCCAGCCAAGGAATTAGCACATAGGGGTTTAAGGTTTTAAGGCTTTAGACCTTCACCCAATCTCAGCTGCTCCCATACATAACCCACATCTACTTGTACCAGATGAGAAAATGCTAAGGGTATTGATCAATACCTTGAAGACTCTCAAAGGCAATATGAAATCGAATTATAACTGTTTGTAAATTCCTTTTTATGCCTGGAGCTGCCTTCCCAACCATCTTCGTGAGGTGATTTCTTTGCGATTCAAGAGAAAAAAAAGGGGCCCCATTGAATCCCCATCATTTCCTTAAGGAAGAGGTCTCCAACCTTGGCAACTTTAAGACTTGTGGACTTTAACTCCCAGAATTCCTCAATTAACTCACTTAACAAATGTTTCACTTGGCTACAGAAATTTGGGGCTCAATTGAGCAGTACCTGTATTGGAACTGTGATGAAGAAGAGCCTTGGTGTTCTTGCTTTGAGGATTATTTTTTCATCAATCTTTTTCCTCTCAATTTTTCTGATGGTTTTATCTACGTATACCAATAATAGGTAAAATGGAGACTTAATACAGCAATGATTTCTGAAGAATTACATGGAGAAAATGGAGAAGGTTATATTGTAGATCAGGGGTATCCAACTTTGGCAACTTTATGACTTAAAGACTTCAACACCCAGAATTCTTCAGATGGGGAACTCTGGGAGTTGAAGCCCACAAGTCTTAAAGTTGCCAAGGTTGGAGACACCTTCCGTAAGGTTGTGGCACCAACTTCTCTAAGGCTTCCATCCGGATAGGACAAAATGGAGATTCATCCCCTCTCTGTCTCCCATATGTTGCCCACTTAGATTTTTCCAATGTGCTTTCCTTTCTTTTCTTTTTTAAAAAAAGTATTTTGTATTTTTTTTAAATACGCCTCTTCTCTATAACTTCATTCTAGAATGAAGATCAGAGTAGTAAATATTCTTCAAAAGGAAGAATTGTCTGTTGGAAATGCCGTAACAGAACTGAAATGCCATTAACAGGACTAAAGTACTGTTAAATTAGCACTTAAGCTGCCAGCTGCCTGCAATTACTGCGAGTTCAAATCTCACCAGGCTCAAGGTTGACTCAGTCTTCCATCCTTCCGAGATAGGTAAAATGAGGACCCGGATTGTGGGGGCAATAAGCTGACTTTGTATAAAAAAGAACACCGCTTGGGGGGGGGGTGAAAGCCCTACTAAGCAGGTATGTACAAAAAGTATGAAGGCTATTGCTTAACACATTGTAAGCCGCCCTGAGTCTCCGGAGAAGGGCGGCATATAAATCGAACCAATAATAATAATAATAATAATCTTCATCCCATTACTGAAAGGAAGACTTAAGTATGTTCAACTGGGATAGCTTTATCTGTTCGGGTTCATGGTCTTACCTCTTCCTCTCCTCAGACAGGAATTTGAAGTCTTGTTGATGCCTTCAAACACACCCTGCACATTGAGAGCGTAATGTAGTAAATGGCTTTCCTGAAGATGGAGGACTAGAAAAATCTCAGGTCAATGACAGTTGCTCCCCCCTTTTGTTAGAAAACAATAGGGAATGGTGACACCGATCGTTAGAAATTACAGCCGGTGTGATAATAACTCAAGGGTTTATGGAGTCACCAGAACAGAAGTCAGGGTCTTGCTCGCCACTGGGAACATCAATAAAATCAATATTAGCCTGTAGGGTTGATTAGCCGCATTCAGATCAGATCTGAGGGGAATTCTACAGGCTGGCTTGGTTGCTCTGGGTTATCCATGCAGGGCTGCTGCAAAAGATGAATGGCTCTATGCAAAACCAGCGAGATGATTCATCCTGCCTGATTTATAGAAATGCCTTTTAATCTTTGCTCCTGGCTTTTTGCAGCAGCCGAGCAAATCGAGAGATACTAAGACCATTCTATAAAGCCTTAGTAAGACCATACCTAGAGTACTGCATCCAGTTTTGGTCACCACACTCTAAAAAAGATGTTGAGACTCTAGAAAGAGTGCAGAGAAGAGCAACCAGGATGATTAGGGGACTGGAGGCTAAAACATACGATGAACGGTTGCAGGAACTGGTTATGGCTAGTCTAGTGAAGAGAAGGACCAGGGGAGACAGGATAGCATCTTCCAATATTTGAGGGGCTGCCACAGAGACAAAGGGGTCAATCTGTTCTTCAAAACACTTGAAAGCCAGACAAGGAATAATGGATGGAAACTGAACAAGGAGAGATTCAACCTAGAAATAAGGAAGAATTTTCTGACAGTGAGAACGATCAATCAGTGGAACAGAAGTTGCCTTCAGAAGTTGTGGGAGCTTCATCTCTGGAAGCTTTGAAGAAGAGACTGGACTGACGTCTATCAGAAATGGTATAGGGCAGGGGTGAAATGCTCCCGGTTTGGACCGGCTCGGGCGAGTAGGTAGCCATGGCGGCGGGCAGTTCGGAGAACCGGTAGCAAAAATCCCTGCCCTCGTGCCCCCATGCCCAGCTGAGCCGCACAATCATCAGAGCCTTTTTTTTCTTTTAAATGGCTCTGACAATCCAAGCTCTGACGATCCCAGCTGAGTTGCCTGCCGATCAAAAAATTGGCCACGCCCACCCAGTCACATTAACCCTTCTGCCTTTGCTATGCCCATGGAGTAAAATAACAGGTGATTGGCAGAATTGAGGATGTCTAGTCTAATGAAAAGAAGGACTAGGGATGACATGATAGCATGATGTTCCAAATCCTACCTAAGAAGGTAAATATATCAACTGTGGGATGAGAAAGAATTCCTTCAGAGGCCCCAATGGGATTTACACAGAGACCATAGTTTCAAAGGAGTCAATCTCCAGTCATTAGGTTGCATAATCTGACCTAATTAATTAGAGGAAAAACTCAGCTTGTGTTCCTAATAGAGTATAATTTTAGAACGAAAATTCTCTTTAAGAAGAGAATTTTTGAGATCAAAAGGATCTAATCTGCTTTCTTTGGAGTGGTCTCCTTGCTTGGATAAAACTCCAAAGAAAGGAAGTTAAGAGTCTTTTGATCTCAAAAATTCTGTTCTACTTTAAGTCAGGATTCTGGCTCCTTTCCCTGTTAATTAGAAAGTGTTATTCAAAATTGTGCTGAATAGCTTAGAATTTATCTTTGAGAACATTAAAAAAAAACAACACCAAAGTTTCTTGGCCAGTTAGCCACTTCTAGAATATTATGCACGACCTGAAATTAAATGAGTTCCGTCCTACCACTAATGGTTTTTAATAACCATTAAGACCAGTTTGCTAAAGGACACATGAAAATACCTTGCACTGTGACATTCAATAATGAATAAAAAGAATCCTTAAAGTTCTAAAAGCTTTTGCTTGTTTGTTTCAGATACAAATGTCTTTAACTAGTTCCATTGTTCCAAAATCAAGTCCAATACATTAGCTCTGACTCGAATTTGTTCATTTCAATTAACATGGTACAAACGAAGAACCTTAATTTACAAGCCCATGCAAATATTATTAATCTAGAATCTGCAAGTATTATGTGACTGAACTGTCCAGAAATGTTATTACTTAATTCAGTTATGAATAGTGTTGTTGTTAGTTGCGAAGTCGTGTCCGATTCATCGCGACCCCATGGACAATGTTCCTCCAGGCCTTCCTGTCCTCTACCATCCTCTGGAGTCCATTTAAGCTCACGCCGACTGCTTCAGTGTCTCCATCCAGCCACTTCGTTCTCTGCCATCTCCTTCTTCTTTTGCCCTCAATTGTTCCCAGCATTAGGCTCTTCTCCAGGGAGTCCTTCCTTGTCATTAAGTGGCCAAAATATTTGACTTTCCTCTTCAGGATCCAGCCTTCTAAAGAGCAGTCAGGGTTGATCTCCTCTAGGACCGACCAGTTTGATCGCCTTGCAGTCCAAGGATCCTGTTTCATGCAAACACTGAAATAGGCTTATTAATCTAGAATCTGCCAGTGTTACGTGACTGAACTGTCCAGAAATGTTATTACTTAATTCAGTTATGAAGAGTAGAAGACATTACTTATATTTGTTAGAAAAAGAATGATGATTGTCTCCATTCCAAATGTGGTAACTTGTTAAGTGTTTGGCCAACTCACTATGGCCAACTCACCACGGTCAAGTTGTCACCATGGGACAACTCGTCTTGGCCAATTCACCATGGGACAACTCGCTGCGGGACAATTCAACAATTTAACTTTTTTAAATAATTAAAAAAATATTTTAATTTTTGTCATTCACATTTTATTTGGCTTTTTTTCCCTTAATGATTCTATTTGATTATTTCTTCAATATTAGTGTAACTCACGGTGAGTTGGCCATGGGGAGCTGGTCACACCGAGTTGTCATAGACCCTTCTAGGAATGGGGAAACCCAAGTTTAAATCCATGATCTCAGATATGGAATTTCCTTCATGAGTTTGGGCCAGTTCCATTGTTGCTCAGCTAACACATCACACAGGTTGTTATTTTTATGAGAAAACATAGGAAGAGGAGATATTGCCCTGAGCTCCTGAATGGAAGAAAGGATATAAATTCATTGAATTAAATTAAAACTCTCAAATGTCCTGATTGGTAATTGGGAACTTCTGATCCAGCATTTCTGGATGGTCCTGAATTGAAGAAATCTGTAGTAGAGGGTGTAAAACATTTAAGAGAGAAACAACCCTAAAAAGAAAAAGATGCTAAGCCTCCAGAAAAACTGCAGAGAAGACCAACAAAGACGATTTAGGGGACTGGAGGCTAAAACATATAAAGAACGGTTGCTGGAATTGAGTAGATCTAGTCTGATGAAAAGAAGGACTAGTAGGAACAATATTTAAGAGGCTGCCACAAAGAAGAGGGAGTCGAGGAAGCTATTCTCCAAAGCGCCTGAGGGCAGGACAAGAAGGTGGAAACTAATCCAGGAGAGATTCACCCTGGAAATAAGGAGAAATTTTCTGAGAGGGAGAACAATCAACCGATGGAACAAAAGTTGCCTTCAGAAGCTGTGGGAGCTTCATCCCTGGACGCTTTCAAGAAGAGATTGGACTGCCATTTGTCAGAAATGGTGTAAGGTCTCCTGCTTCGGCGGGGAGTTGGAGTACATAACCTACAAGGTCCCTTCCAATTCGGTTAATCTGTAATCTGAATTTAGAGCAGCTAATGGTCTGTGCTATTCTTTCCAATATCTCAGGGGCTGCCCCAAAGAAGAGGGAGTCAAGCTATTCTCCAAAGCACCTGAAGGCAGGACAAGAAGCAATGGGTGGAAACTAATCAAGGAGAGAAGCAACTTAGAACTAAGGAGAAATTTCCTGACAGGGAGAACAATTAATCAGTGGAACAACTTGCCTCCAGAAGTTGTGAATGCTCCAACACTGGAAGTTTTTAAGAAGAGATCGGACAACCATTTCTCTGAAATGGTATAGGGCTGTGATGGCACGCATGCCCCAAAGTAGCATGCAGAGCCATCTCTCTGGCATGCCAGCCGTCACCCGTTGCTCTCCCAGGTTCTGGTGTGCATATGCACCCCGGCCAGCCAGTCTTCGCGTGTGCATGCATGCCAGAAACCGAAAGACCAAGTGACCGACATACATGCTCACCAGGAAACTGCTCTTCCAGTTTCTGGCACTCCCCAAACTCCCATTTTGGCATTCAGTGCCGTAAAGGTTGGCCAACACTGGTATAAGCTTTCCTGCCTGAGAAGAGGATTGGACTAGAAGATTTGCAAAATCTCTTCCAGCTCTGTTATTCAGTTAATCCTTGCAACAACAACAAGAAGAAGAAAAATAATGGCACCCAATGTCCAACCAAATTGCCTATTACAGTATGACTTGAATCAATTCCTCTTCTGAAGAATTTAGGTGAGTATTAAAGATCGGAGACCTGTTGTCTGGGACCCAGAAACATGGGTTGGAGAGTTCCTTGATGCTCTCTGAGCGCTGGTGATGTTACCTTAGTTTGGGTAATGAAATGAAATGTCTCCATAAAAACAACTTGTTTTCAGAGAACAAGAAAAAGGACCTTTGCGATCATATGAAAAGCAACTGTGTTGTCTTTGCTGATGATGTAAAGCTATTCAACACCCACCGACAATGCTGTTAAGCTTCAAAAAGGCCTTGGCTATGTGTCAGATTGGTCTAACAAATGGCAACTTCAAATCTCAACCAACAAATGCTCTGCCTTGCACATTGGCAAAAAAAAAATACATCAGAACATAAAATAAAAATTAGATGGACATGACCTTGTAGATGATCCTCACTTTGTGGAGAACCTTGGACTACTCATTTCTAAAGATCTAATTCCAGAGTCCATTGTAACAACATTGCCAAAAAGGCATTAAGAGTTGTTAACCTAACCTTGCCTAGCTTCTTCTTTGGTAATTTTGTACTACTAACTAGAGCATACAAAACATTTGCTAGACCAATTCTTGAATACAGCTCATCTATCTGGAACCCGCACTGCATATCGGACATAAATACAATGAGGAGAGTCCAGAGATATTTTACGAGAAGAGTCCTACATTCCTCTAACCGCAATAAAATACCTTATGCCATCAGACTCCAAATTTTGGGCTTAGACAACTTAGAACTACGCCAACTTCACTGACCTAAGCATAGTACATAAAATTACCTGCTACAATGTCCTACCTGTCAATGACTACTTCAGCTTCAACCACAACAATACACGAGCAAATAATAGATACAAACTCAAGGTATAAGAGCCTGGATAGCTCTGCAGACAAAGCACCCTAATTAAACATCCAGCTGTCTGCAATTACTGTAAGTTCGAATCTCGCCAGGCTCAAGGTTGACTCAGCCTTCCATCCTTTCTAAGGTAGGTCAATTGAGGACCCAGTTTGTGGGGGCAATAAGCTGACTTTGTATAAATATACAAAAATATGAAGGCTATTATACAATGCTTAACTCATTGTATGCATACAATGCTTAACGCAAAAGTATGAAGGCTATTATTACAATGGTTAACGCATTGTAAGCCACCCTGAGTCTTCGGAGAAGGGCGGCATATAAATCAAATTTTTTAAAAAAACAATTGCTCCAAACCCAATTTCAGAAAATATGACTTCAATAACGAAGTGGTCAATGCCTGGAATGCACTACCAGACTCTGTAGTTTCTTCCCCAAACCCCCAAAACTTTAACCTTAAACAGTCTACTGTTGACCTCACCCCATTCCTAAGAGGTCTGTAAGGGGTATGCATAAATGCACCAGCGTGCCTACCATCCCTGTCCTAATATTCCTTTTTACTCTTACTCTTTTCATGTATTCAAATTATGTTTATACTTTTACCTGTTATCTTATATATGCTAAATTAATTAATTAATTAATTAAATAATAAATAAATAAAATAAAATAAAATAAAATAAAATAAAAACATCAAGGACTTCCTCATTTCATTCCCGAGCTACAAATATTCTCCTTTATTGGTAGATGGCTGTGAAGCTTAGAAAGACACAGAAAAATCAGATGGACTTTTATTAGTCAAAGATCAGCATAAGGAGGGTGGGAGATACAAGGAATTTAAAAACCTACAAAATTCTTTTTTTTTTTTTTTTTTTGCCAATAAAAGAGAGGAAGCTCAAACTATAGGACTGATAAATTACTGTGAAGTTCTCACCGTTTAGAAATGTCATGATTTTAGTCCACACTTTGTCACACAATACAGTAGCTACTTTGCAATCAATTCCCAGCTGGGAGAGCTCTACTTAGTGAGCTGTGTGCTTCCATTGAACAAGGGTAATGTTATTCGGATATAAAAAATGATATTTTAAGAATACCAGAGAACTGGGATTTATATTTCAGACCGTGGGGACTTGTTTTTCAAGGGTGTCTTTACAACGGTAGAAAATTACTGAGATAATATCCTTAATTCCTGCACGGGGATAAGGTTCCCGTGAAAACTTCTCCCCCAGGGATTACTTTTTAAAGGCTATCTTAAGAGAACATCTTAGCCTTTTTAATACAGGATAATGGAAGGGAACAGAATAGCTAGATAAACATCCAACGTTTGACTTTGGCCTCTCAAATGAAGCTTCAAAGCTCTTTCATAATTGCTCTTGGATTGAAGACAGGTTGTTGTTGTTGTTGTTTAACCAAATAAGTGTTTTTTCAGCTTTGTGTAGATCCAGAAGGAGTGTTTTGTTCGAGCTAGGCTGAGCCCAAAGCATCAAACTCTAGTGTTTTGTTGTAGAACATTTCCTGATTTTTGAACGAGCAGATTTTTTTCCCCAGCTGTTTCCTAGGTAGGAGCAGAGATGGGTTTCAACAGATTCTGGCCAGTTCTGGAGAATCGGTAGTAAAAATTCTGACTGAGCCCACCCTCATCTATTCTCTGCCTCCCAAATTGCAGCTGATCAGGAGGAAATGGGGATTTTGCAGTAACCTTCCTCTGGAGTGGGGAGGGAATGGAGATTTTACATTATCCTTCCCCTGCCATGCCCACTAAACCATGCCACACCCACCAAGCCATGCCCACAGAACTGGTAGTAAAAAAAATTGAAACCTATCACTGGGTAGGAGACTTAAATCTAGAAATCCTGGACCATTTTGTTCATTATTTTTGCATATTGCATATCTCCAGGGGAACTTGGGGTTTGGAGCTGCCTTAGCAGACAATGCTTTTGAACAGAACAGAATAGAATTTTTTATTGGCCAAGTGTGATTGGACACACAAGGAATTTGTCTTTGGTGCATAGGCTCTCAGTGTACATAAAAGAAAAAATACATTAATCAAGAATCATAAGGTACAACACTTAATGATAGTCATAGGGTACAAATAAGTGATCAGGAAACAATCAATATCAATATAAATCGTAAGGATACCAGCAACAAAGTTACAGTCATAGGAGAGCAAGGAGAGTGGAGAGGAGATGGGAACAGCGCAGGCCGACATGACGACTTGGGAGGAGAGCGTCCCGCTCCTCTTCACAAGGAACACCTGAGGACTGAGGCTTAAGGAGACACTGTAGGAAGGGGCGTTCGGAACAAACGCTGAATTCGTGGAGTTTTGTGTGCCGTTGCCAACGTCTGGAGTTCGCTGGATTTCTTGCTTTATTGCTGGCTTGTTCCTTTGCTTTATTGGACTTTTTGCCTTGAAGCCATCATGTGAACAGCATTTTGCTGGACTATTCACAGCCAGAGACTGCTGGAGGTGTGTGTGTGAGTGCTTTGCTCTGGGACTTGTCATAAATGTGGGAGCATTTGGGGGAAAAGTTTGAACAATAAAGTGGAGTTCAAACTATCAGCTGGCTGTGTTGCCTCCGAGCCTTTCCCCCGCACGGTGACAAAAGGGGATCATGTGACTCCAGGATATTGCAACCCTCATGAATACATGCCAGTTGCCAAGTGTCCAATTTGGATCACATGATCATGGGGACGCTGTAATGATTGTAAGTGTGAAAAACGGTCATACGTCATTTTTTTCACTGCCGTCGTAACTTTGAGCAAAAAGATAATGGTTCTAAGTCGAAGACTGCATAAAGTTCCCACAACTTCGTAAGGCAATGGCTGGATTCCCAACGCATAACTGAATAACCAACTACATCTGTGTATGCTTTGCCCATTGCACAGTGGCAGATAGGACAGAGCTCCAGAGGGTCAATGTTAATTGCCCAGAGGATCATGGGTTGCCCTCTCCCCTCTTTGGAAGAGCTTTATAGCTCCCGCTGCCTTAAGAAAGTTCAAAACATTCTTAAAGATCCATCTCTTTTAAATTTATATTTTATTAATTTTTTATAGATACAGAAAGTTTTCATTTCTATTTACATCGGATGCGCAGTGTTTATACATATATACATAAAATTACTTGGTGTCACTTTTACCATTTGTTATTGTTTATTCAACACACCTTTTACTCCTGTTTTTGTTTTTGTTTTTCGTTCATCCATTCGTACCACCTTTCCCACACAGTATAGTAGTCTGAGTTTTCATCATTATTTAATTCATAGGTTAATTTGCTCATCTCTGCACACTCTAATACCTTCCAAGTATGAGTTCTTCTGGTGGCAGGGTTTTTTCCTTCCAATATTGGGCATAAGCCAACCTAGCAGCTGTAATTATGTGTATCATTAAGTGGGTCTTTGTTTTTCCAAATCTCTTCTTCACCATTCCCAGGAGAAATAGTTCCGGTATCCCCTCTACTTCTTCTCTAATTATATCTTGTAACCATCTCCCAATTATGGTCCAATATTTTTTCGCTTTGGGGCATGTCCACCACATGTGAAAGAAGGTGCCCTGACCGTGGCTACATTTCCAACAATTCGGGGACTCTTAAAGATCCATCTCATCCTGGGCACCCTTTTTTTTTTTGAACTATTACCCTCTGGCAGACGGTACAGGATAATAAAAATAAGGACAAATAGGCTGAGAAACAGCTTCTATCCCAGAGCAGTAACCATACTGAATTCTACAGCAATATCCGGTTTTCAATTTCAATTATATAGAATGTAAAAGATGTATGTTTGTGTTTTTATTTTTATAGTTATAATGTACACTGAAGACGGCATTTAACTTCGTTGTACCACGTGCAATGGCAATAAACTAAACTATAAACTATAACTACAATCATCTCCCAGTTAACTCCCCTCTGGTACAATATGCTGGTAAAATGAGGGAAGCCAACCCACAAACTTGCTGAACTGCATCCATATGGTTTCCAACCTGTTTGGCAATTCTCTTGATACACACAATGCTGGAAAACCGAGTTAGCAGACAGAGGCAAAAAACCCCCTCTGCATTTCCAACATCAACAAATAACGATTACAATGTTTTTTGCATGTGGGCTGAGAATGTGAAGAGGTGACCACAAAAGAAAGCCAACAGAGCATGGCAAAGGAAGTACGGAGGGAGCAAACGCCACAACTTCTGCCCACACGTTGGAAAATGTGATCTTTTTCCAAAGTTTATGGGAAGAAACAAATTCCAATCCACGATTGTCCGGGAGTTCTGCTCCTAGCAAAAATTCCTGTAGAAAACAAATATCTCAATTCAGAGTTATAGTTATAGTTTATTACATTTGTATACCGCCCTTCTCCTGACGGACTCAGGGCGGTGAACAGCCAAACATTAAAATACAAGCAATATAAAAGTTAAAAATAATCTAAAACATAATTGAATCAAATTTTGGCTTTCCCAAATTTAAAATCCCTCATAAAATTCACCGATTAAAATCTACGTTAAGTCAGCCTGGCTTACTGGAATAGAAAAGTCTTTAATGCCTTGCAGAAAGTGCGGAGGTCTGGGATTAGTCGAATCCCCGGGGGTAACTCGTTCCAGAGGACGGGCGCTGCCACAGAGAAGGCCCTCCCCCTGGGGGTCGCCAGTTGACATTGCCTGACTAACGGCACCCTGAGGAGACCCTCTCTATGAGACCGTATTGGCCGGTGGGAGGTTATCGGTGGCAGTAGGTGGTCTCGTAAGTACCCAGGTCCTAAGCCATGGAGCGCTTTAAAGATGAGAACCAAGACCTTGAAGCGCACCCGGAAGACCACTAGGAGCCAATGCAGCTCGCGCAGGAGAGGTGTCATGTGGGAGCGCCAAGTCACCCCCATAATCACCCGTGCGCCGCATTCTGGACCAGTTGGAGCCTCCGGGTGGTCCTCAAGGGGAGCCCCATGTAGACAGCATTACAGTAGTCCAGGCGAGAGGTGACCAGGGCATGAGTGACTGTGCATAAGGAGTCCCGATCCAGAAAGGGACACAACTGGCGTATCAGACGAACCTGATAAAGAGCCCCCCTGGCCACGGCCGTCATATGCTCTTCTAAAGACAGCCGTGGATCCAGGAAGACGCCCAAGTTACGAACCCTCTCCATTTGTAGTGGGGGGCACTGTTTGTCAACAGCAGTAAATACTAATGTGAGGCGTGGAGAAGGCATGTTCAATCTGTGGTCAATGGGCCACATATGGCCCTGGAACAGCTAGTAATACACAAGATTGTAAACTTTTAAGATCATGATGTGCATTTATATGCATTATGCTGGGGTGAAACCGGTTCGGAAGTGCATGCGCCGGGGCGGCGATCGCTACCGGATCTCTGAACCACAGGAAAAAATCGCTACCGGATTGGGCGATCCAGTCTGATCTGGGAGCATTTCACTCCTGCATTATACTCAGTGGTGGGATTCAAATAATTTAACAACCGGTTCTCTGCACTAATGACTGGCTGGGTATGCTTGTCTGGGTGGTCATGTGATTATGGGTGCATCTCGTTGCGCCCATGTAACACCTCTCCTACGCGAGCTGCACTGGCTCCCGGTGGTCTTCCGGGTGCGATTCAACGTGTTAGTTATCCCCTTTAAATCGCTCCATGGCTTAGGGCCTGGGTACTTACGAGACCGTCTTTTGCCACCAATAGCCTCCCACCGACCAGTTCGTTCTCACAGGGAGGGACTACTCAGGGTACCGTCAGTCAAATTGTGCCGACTGGAGACTCCCAGGGGGAGGGCCTTCTCTGTAAGGGCTCCAACCCTTTGGAATGAACTGCCCCCTGATATACGAAACACCCCTAATCTCCATGCTTTCCGCTGTGCCCTCAAGACCCTGATGTTCAAGCACGTTAACTGGGAATGATTAAAATATTATATAATTCTGGGTTTTATTTAATTTGGGTTAAACTTTGCTATAATTTTAATTATCAATTTTATGATGTTTATGTATCTTTTATTTTTTTCTTGACTGTACACCGCCTTGAGTCCTGCGGGAGAAAGGCGGTTTAGAAATATAATAAATAAATAAATAAAATGTAACTGGGTGGGTGTGGCCAATTCAACAACATATCGAGGGGCACCTCGCCTCGCCCAGCCTCTCCTCGCTACACCTGGCCATGCCTCACCCCTCCCCTCCCAGCCACTCCTTGTCATGCCCAGCTATTGCCCTGCCACCCAGCCGGACAAGTGGCCGGATGGCCGGGTGAGCAGGCTGGACAGCGAGGCAAGGAGTGGCTGGGAGGGGAAAGGCGAGGTGGGACCATTCATGGGGAGGCACGCTAATCAGCCAGTTTGCTGAACTGCACAAAAAGTTAGCTACCAGTTCTACCGAATCTGTGTGAACTGACTGAATTCCACCACTGATTATACCAGTGTTTCTCAAACTTGACAATTTGAAGATAGATGGTGGTATAATCAGTGGTGGGATTCAGCTCCCAGGATACTGCAACTGTCATAAATAGGAGCCAGTTGCCAAGCATCTGAATTTTGATGACTTGACCATGGGGATAAAATTGTTGTTTTTTTCCAGTGCTGTTTAACTGGTGACTAAACAAATAGTTGTAAATCAAGGATTAACGGTCTAACGTATCTAAACCAGTGGTGAGTTTCAAATTTTTTTACTACCGGTTCTGTGGGTGTGGCTCGGTGGGCGTGGCTTGGTGGGCATGGCAGGGGAAGGATACTGTAAAATCTGCATTCCCGCCCCACTCCAGGGGAAGGATATTATAAATTCACCATTCCCTCTCCAATCCAGGGAAAGATTACTGCAAAATCCCCATTTCCTCCAGATCAGCTGGGATTTGGGAGGCAGAGAATAGATGGGGGCGAGGCCAGTCAGAAGTTTTACTACCGGTTCTCCAAACTACTCAAAATTTCTGCTACAGGTTCTCCAGAACTGGTCAGAACCTGCTGAAACCCACCTCTGATCTAAACACACATAAAAGTTTACAATCTTGTGTATTACTAGAGTCCAGGGCTGTATGTGGCCCATGTCCAGTTGCCTCTTAAAACAGCACCTTTGGGACAGCCGTAACGCGGATGACTGAGAATCTCCCCAGACGTTTATTCAAGCGTGTGTTGAATGCAGGAACTTAAATGGACTGAATCCATACAGCAGGCTTAGCCATCATCCAGAGGTTGTGGATCATCGTGTCTCGATTCACAATAGCCGGTTAAACCGAGCTACTTTGCAGTTTAGCACAGTGTTCCTTAAGCTTGGCATCTTTAAGACATGTGTGGATTTTGAGTTTCCAGAATTCCCCAGCCAGTAATGCTGGCTGGAGAAATTCTGGGAGCTGAAGTCCACGCATCTTTAAATTGCCAAGAAAGATGAGAAACATTGATTTAGCAAACTTGGATTTTCTGTTTCACAGCTCCTACGGCTCTTGAGAATTGGTCTTTTTTTTTCCAGTTTTATTTCTTATACACTTAATATAAAATGTACATTTTCTTATACATAATTAATCCTACATATACATGTTTTCCTTAAAGAAAGCATTAAAATAAGGCATTTTAATTACGTTCGGAGTTGCACTTCTACCCTTCTTCTCTCATTTTGTAACAAACTACCTTCTTCTTCTCTTTCCCTTCCCTCCCTCCTCTCCTCTCCTCCTTTCTCCTTCCTCCTCTCCTACCTCATCCAACTTCCCCTTCCTTTCCCCCCAACTCTTCTCTTCTTTTCCCCCTTCTCACCTTCTCTGCTAACCCTGTTCCCTACCCTTCCTTCCTCTCCTTTTTCCTTTCTTCCATTCCTTTCCCTCCCTCTCGTCTTCTTACTCTCTACTCCTCTCCTTTATCTTTTTTGCTGGAATATTCTTGGTATCCAAGAATTGGTCTTATTGGGGTCGGAAGTAGAGATGTTGAAAGAGGTTTTATGAATGGGGAAAAAAACCAAGAATTGATTCTGAATGAACAGGTCAACATGGCCTATGTCATCGTGACAATCCAGTTGGATGAGATTGAGACACCGGATCTTTCCCAGCTCCGAACGCCAGGCTGCCTCTTCCATTTCACTCAGCCAGGCAATCAGGAAGACGAGACTAAATCCTGGCCTGTTAAAATTCCTACACCCAAGGGTGCATTTCGCACAAGCAGCACATTGAAATGTGCATCTCCGCAACCTTTCTCCTGCCAGAATTGTGTGGTGGTTTTTTTTTTTTCCTGAAAAAGTCTTGCTGGCAGATAAGTAGGGGATTTGTTGTTCAGGCTCTGTTAATTTCTATTTGGCCTGGCCGTGTCTGGAATGATGCAGGCTCATGGTCCCAAGCTTTGAAGCTTTCGGCTTAGGCTGCTGATACAGAGGAGAAGAAAACGTTTGAAGTTTTGCTGGGACAGAAAACATTTCATTACAATGCCCACTAATGATCAGCTTAGTTTTGCAGATTTGAATCCTTGAGTGTGATTCCGTTCCAGGAAAATTTAAAAAAAGAAAAAAAAAAGCTCAGGAGGTGGGTGGATAAAATTTTGGATGTCGCTTTTAAATGGTTGCTCAATGCAATGTGTTATTTTTTCCTTTTAATTGAGAACAGTTTTGCCCTTGTTTACACTTAAAAGAGTTGCTGATTATAATTAGGGATTTGGATATTTTTTTTAAGGCTAGCCGGTTCCCTAAGATTATCCTTGAGTCTTGTCTATTGACCTCATCTCCAAAGTAGTGTCTTTCAGATATATTTGTAGAATAACGAAGGATAACAGGGTTGGTGTACTCCAACCCCTGAACATAACAGGTCTTCTACTCCAACCTCTGAATCAAGCAGGAGATCCTATATCATTCTGGACAAATGGCTATCCAATCTCTTCTTGAAAGCCTCCAGTGATGGAGTGCCCACAACTTCTGGAGGCAACTTGTTCCACTGATTAATTGTTCTCGCTATCAGGAAATGTCTCCTTATTTCTAGGGCAGATCTCTCTTTGATGATCTTCCATGCTGCCCTCTTCCCGTCCTACCCTCAGGTGCTTTGAAGGACAGGTAAATCTTCTCTTCTCTGGGACAGCTCCTCCAGTACAGGAAGACAGCTATCATGTCACCCTCTCTTCTTTAAGCTAGATTTATATAGTTCCCTCAATCATTCATCATACAGTTTTTTGTTGTGACCTAGGCTTCCTGAGTCATTAAAACACACGAGTCGTCCCAAAAACCTCTTTTATTGCAACAGCTGTGAATTACGTTCATTCACAGCTGAGTCCCAATTAGTTGCAAAAAGTCCTTCGGGAGAAGTCTTTCGGGATAATCATCCACCTTTATCTCCCTTGACATTCTGCCAAAGACCTACTTGGCAAAGCCACATGGAGTCCAGAATCAAACAGAGATGCCGACTGGGAACTGAGTTAACAACGTTGCTTTCCTGCAAAGTGCCCACGTGCCTTTGCTCCTCTTTTAAGCCTTATGGGAAGGACCAATCATCTCTAGGCCTTACTCCCAAGTCTTCCCTCTTGTTTTAACTGTTTATGCCTTCTGGCAGCTCTGTGCATGCGCGCACTAGGAACAGGCTCCTCCTGTTCCTCTGCGTCTCTGCTGTCTAACTCTGGAGGTTCCAGAGTCTGTGCATCATTTCCAGATGGCCCTGGCCCCATCTCTGCCTCTGATGCAGAGTCCTCATCTGGGCCTTCCCCAGACTCCAAGACTGGCCCATGTTCCTCCCCAGCCTCCTCACTGTCCTCAGGCTGCTGGTGGACTACAACAGTTTTAGACTCCAGATACTTTGATCATCTTCGTTGCTCTTCCCTGCACTCTTTCTAGGATCTCAACATCTTCTTTGTCTCGTGGTAACCAGAACTGAACATGATATTCCAGGCATGGTCTCAACAGTGCAACATAAAGTGGTACTATCACTTCTCATGACCTTGAAACTATCCCACTACAGCTCCCTAAATTGGGTGGAAAGTTGGACTAGATCAAGGGTCTCCAACCTTGGCAACTTTAAGACTTGTGGACCTCAATTCCCAGAATTCCTCAGGCAGCTTTGCAATCCCGTTGCGAACCGGTAGTAAAGGTAAGTAGAACCCACCCCTGGTTCACTCCACGGGAAGATGTTGTAAGGCCATAATTCATGCTAATGGTTACCCAACTAAGGATTAACTGATCTTGGGATCATTTTTGTATATCTCGTTTTTCCATGATGATCATTTTTGTATATCTCGTTTTTTCTACGTGTTTCACTTTTCTTCTTTATACTGTAACAGCTATTCTAATAGCAAATCCTTCATAAAAGTTATTGCATTACGTTCTTGATTAAATTATCTTTCCATTGATATATAATTTTATGGTACTACTCCAAAAAAAAGTGGTGTTATTAGCTAGTTTTAGAAAATACACTTTGCAAAAAAAAAAAATTTTATATGCCGCCCTTCTCCGGAGACTCAGGGCGGCTTACAATGCGTTAAGCAATAGCCTTCATACTTTTGTATATACCTGCTTAATAGGGCTTCCCCCCCCCCCCAAAGTGGTGTTCTTTTTTATACAAAGTCAGCTTATTGCCCCCACAATCCGAGTCCTCATTTTACCTACCTCGAAAGGATGGAAGGCTGAGTCAACCTTGAGCCTGGTGAGATTCGAACTTGCAGTAATTGCAGGCAGCTGGTGTCACTTAACACCACTTTAAGCTGCTGCGCCACCCAGTCTCTTTTGCACAATTGCAAAATTGTTTGCACAATTTTGGGCACTATTGTAGCTACCCATGTTTGAGGATGACTCCATGAAGGAGTTTATGATCCTGAGACAGAGGTTACCCGCCAGAATGAGAATCTGGTACGTCAAGGTAGACTGGCAAGTTATTTTAGGTTTGCTCTTCATTTATGCAAAGTATTCTATTTGCTTTTCAGTAGGTGTCGTATTATTCTTAGAGTCTTCATTTGCAACAGGCTGAATCAAGTAAGATGCGATATCAGGGATGGCTAACCTTTTTGCCATTGCTTGCCAAAAGCGGGGGGAGTGCGGGGTGGGTCGCGCATAATTCTATGCGCCCTGCCCCCCATGCATGCGCGTGACCCCCCCCACTCCCTCCGCTTTTGGCATGTGATGGCATGTGGGCCCAATAGGCCTATTTTTCACCCTCCCTGGGCTCCAGGGGCTTTCTAGGAGTCTGGGGAGGGCAAAAACAGCCTTCCCCACCTCCCCGGAGGCCGACAACAGCCTGTTTGCCGACTTCCGGTCCCACCATTTTCATCCTCCCCGGGCTCCTACAAAGGCTCCGGAGCCTGGGGAGAGTGAAAAACAGGCCTTTCCCAACTGCTCCAGGCCCTCTAGAGGCAGGAAACAGCCGGAGTTGCGCTCGCGTGCCCACCGATATGGCTCTGCATGCCATCATAGGTTTGCCATCACAGTACTATATCAACAATGCTATATAATACAGTGTGAACGAACCATTACGTAACCATCGGTTCAACTGAGCTTTAAATCCTTTGCAGACTAAGCACAGAAGTTAAAATATACTGATGAAATAGGGGTAAACTTAAATATTTTTAGATATTAGCTGCGTTTGCAAGACAGCTTGCCTATGGTTAAGAACTGTATTTTACTTAACTTTCTTGGGTTGTTGGGAGACGCATCATAAATTGCTCACACAGACTGGATTGGTCTGACAGCAAAGTTAAAAATGTGTTTGGTTTTCTTTCTGGTTGAGCACTGTGCAAAACCAGCCATTTTTATGTCGACTTGCATCAAAACATTTTGCAATTGGATTGCAAATTTGAAGCGTATTTTACATTTGCATCACAGCTGTTTCGGGCAGAACAGTGGCCCAGCTGAACTGCTAAGAGCCAAGTAAAATCAAGCCAGATGTTTCTAATAAGAGTCCAAATGAAGATGTTTGAGAGAAAGCAGAACATTTTTTTAAAAAAAGTCACACCGGCAATCTTGATAATGTACAAGTGCATGAAAATTGTCTAAGTACACAAATACGATGTGCATCATCCACAAACTGAGGCTATGAGCTACAAAGTATTTTAATAATCTTGTCTTGTTTTGGACCAAATCCCCCTCCCTTGATTTCTACCAGTGACACGTTGCAAATCTTTACATCAAGTAAAATAAATAAATAAATAAATAAATAAATAGCATCTTTTTCCATTTTTTTTAAAGAATTGGCTGCTGGGCTTCTGCTGCCCCCTGGTGGAATTTATAGGAACGGCAGTTGAAACTGCTTTTTGAACTTTCTGCAATCATTAGATTCTGTTATAAAGCAATAAAAAAAGGCAGAGCCACGGATGCATGGAGTTCAATTAATTAAGTTGCTTTACAAATTCATCTGTGTGTGCGTGCATGCGTGTGGTATTTTGTTTTCCTGACATTCTAGCACTGTTGTTTGTCTTTATACATTGTTGGCATCCTTTAGTCTCAAGAGATTATGGTAACGTGCTCTGGAAAGAGATCCTAAAACAGCATCTGGTGTGACTAAAAAGGCCAATTCGAGAGTGGCCATCCCTTCCACACTGAGGGCAGATACATTCTGTCCCCTGCCAGCCCCCAGATTTCGCTGGTTCTGGGACTGTCTCTTTGCCTCAGCCTGCTGAACAAGTGTCTCTTCGAATTGGAGAAGGCCATGCTGAGCCTTTAGCCTCCAAACTGACGATCGGAGGTCAAGGTTTCCCAATTGTTAATGTCCATTCCCAGGGCCTTTGGGTTCCTCTTGCAGATATCCTTATATCGCAGCTATGCAGTGGTGGGATTCAAATAATTTAACAACTGGTTCTCTGCCCTAATGACCAGATAGGTAGGCATGGCTCGGTGGTCATGTGATCGTGTGGGCATGCCCAACTCAACATCATTCATATCGATGGATGCTTCACCTTAGCTGTTACAATGTAATAAGGGTTAACCAGAGAGGCAGTTTCTGTAATCAGGGCAATAAAGATTAGGCTAGAAACACCACCAGAATGTTTCCTTCCTGCCTTCCTTACAGGATTAGCCCTGTAAAGTGGAAAAAAACAAAATAAGATTTCTTCCAACAACTGGTTCTCCCGAATAGGTGCGAACTGGCTGAATCCCACCACTGCAGCTATGGTCTCCCTCTGAGGCGCTTTCCCTGCACTAATTCTCCACACAGGAGATTTTTCGGAATCCGACCATCAGCCATTCTCATGACATGCCCAAGCCAGCGTAGACGCCACTGTTTCAATAGTGTATACATGCTAGAAATTCCAGCACGTTCCAAGACTGCGCTATTTGGAACTTTGTCCTGCCAGGTGATGCCAAGAATTCGTCGGAGACAGCGCATATTTATACATACACACACAAAATGTGTTTATCTTCTTTTTCATTGGACTCGTTGGAATGTGACATCCAAGCCCAGCCAAGGAGCCTGGTGACTGAACTTAGTGGGATGACATGTAGTGCAGTCCAACACATCTGGAATAGATTAGCTTGAAAAAGACAAGTTTCTGATCTTCTGAAGCTTTCCTTCCATAGATGAGTCCACCTCTATTGTTTAAGAGCTCTGGAGGATGTTTTTGCAGAGAAAAATTAGTGTACTACAGTGTACCTAGTGGTTAAGGCGTTGGGTTTTGCCAACCGAGAAGGTTGGCAGATCGAGACCCAGGTACCGCATGACGGGATGAGCTCCCGTCCTTGCTCCAACTCCAGTCAACCTAGCAGTTCAAAAGCATCATCTTCTTTTAATGACCCCATAATCCCTTGCGGGGTGGAGTCTGGGCAATTGAATGGAGCTGAGTGTTTACTGGCCGGATGCCCTTCCTGTCGCCAATGCGGAGTTTTTCCCTCCAGCAGATATATAGTCTTCATTGTGCTGAGAGAGAGAAATATCTCTACCTAGGATCGAACTCACAGCCTCCTGATTGTGAGGCGAGAGCTCCACCTGTAGGCCACCGCGCCACTCCATTAGCAGTTCGAAAGCACGTAAGTAGATAAATAGGTACCACTTCAATGGGAAGGTAACCTCGTTTCGCGTGCCTCGGTATATTGTTACGCTGGCCACATGTTCACGGAAGAACAACTACTAACCGTCAGGTTGTCAGGCCGTCTTCAAAATAATTGCGTTTCAAACAAAGTCTTTTTTATGAAACAAACTTCCATTTTATTTAGCACGGCAACTTTTACACTGACTCCATGCAGCCAGCACTGACGTGCTGACCCAAACACCCTCCTCTTCCTTCCCCCACTCCTCTGCATTCATTGGCCATCTTCCCAATCATTCACCCCTAATCTACTGCTCCAATTCAAAGAATTTCCCCCCTCCCATCCATCTCCTAGGGGACATGATCTCCAGCGAAAAATAAGTAGGCCACCGTCCCGTTGCAGACTTCTGCGTTCTCCTTCTAATGTCAGCACTAAGGTAAATGCATCTTGATGTGTTGACACGTGGCTTCCTCCGTTAGGAAATGGAGATGAGCACCACTCCCTGACATGACTGGATAGGGGAATCCTTACCACTGGCGAGCATCAATGAAGTCATCTTCTTCATGGCTACATCCCTGCGAGGGCAGGTAGAAGCTAAGCTGAGCCCCACGGAAGTCCCAAATTTGCTTTTTTCAAGAAGCAACTGGACTGTCTGGTTTTTTCTTCTGAAGACATTTCGCTTCTCATCCAAGAAGCTTCTTCAACTCTGACTGGATGGTGGGGAATGGAAGGATTGATATCCCTTGCAGACAGCTGGTCATTTGCCTCCGTTTAGAGGGTCCTTGAAGCCCTTGGAGGTTTATCTGTGTCCTCAGGGTGTCGTCTGAGTGGTACTCAAATGTCCAGCTGTCTGCAAGGAATGTAAATCCTTCCATCCCCCACTATTCTGTCAGAGCCGAAGAAGCTTCTTGGATGAGAAGTGAAATGTCTTCAGAAGAAAAAAAAAACATGAAAAGTCCAGTTGCCTCCTGAAAAAGAACCGTGACTTGGGTGACTGAGAATCTCTACAGACCCTTTAACCCCGCTGAAGGATCTCTGCAGGATTCAGTGAATCAGGAAATGTTTCTGATGGACAGCTTTTTGACAACAGGGAATGGAAAGTTTGCTTCTCCATTTGGGGGAGTTTTGTTGTCGTTGTTAAAATGCACACTTGACAGTTGGGTTCTCCAGGCTTCAGATCAGTACCAAAGCATTGATCAGAGATGGGGGTAGGGATGTTTCTAGACCAGTGTTTTTCAATCTTGGAAGCTTGAAGATGGGTGGACTTCAGCTCCCAAAATCCCCCAGCCAGCAGATTCTGGGAGTTGAAGTCCACCCATCTTCAAGCTTCCAAGGTTGAAAAACACTGGTCTAGAAATTTACCTTCACTTTCCAGCAAGTGTCCCTCCAGGCAATGGTTAAGAAGCATTCAACTGTTCCATGTTAGAAAAATTTGTACACTTAAAAAAAAAAAGAGCAGGCTCTTCTTTTCAATAGATGTAAAAAATAATAATAATAATACTGCCAAGGATTCTGGGTTGTAATCGAAAAGCTTGATGAAGTAGGTTTTTTGACAGAAATTCCCAAAAGAATTAACAGTGATCAAAGCTGCATAGGCTGGGCTTAACTGACATGCACACATATTGTACACTAGTGCAGGAAAACACTTGTTCCACAATAATAGTTACATCAGCTATTGATTGCTGGAGAGTCGGGGAAGAGCTGAGCTTGTTTGTCAAAAGCCAAGTACGGCATCTGACAGCTCCATCAATAGAGCCTTGGTGGAGCAGCGGACTAAAGCGCTGTTAAATAGCACTTAGCTGCCAGCTGCCTGCAATTACTGCGAGTTCCAATCTCACCAGGCTCACGGTTGACTCAGCCTTCCATCCTTCTGAGGTAGGTAAAATGAGGACCCGGATTGTGGGGGCAATAAGGTGACTTTGTATAAAAAAAAACACTGCTTAGGGGGGCCCCGAAAGCCCTACTAAGCAGGTATATACAAAAGTATGAAGGCTATTGCTGAACGCATTGTAAGCCGCCCTGAGTCTCCGGAGAAGGGCGGCATATAAATCGAACCAATAAATAAATAAATAAATAAAATAAATAAATGGGACTTCCCTGGCGGATCGTGGAGAGAACCCCAAAGGGCCCAGCTGCCATGAATGCAGTGGGGGCTACGAAGCATCGTTTTGGGAGGGACTAGGATGCTGGGTCTAGTTTAGAAAGTCTGTAACATTAGATATAGGCTAATATATCTAATATATATTGAATATATATTATTGTATTATATATTATATAATATATATATTACAATATATTATAATATATAATATAATATAATATAATACAATACAATACAATACAATACAATACAATACAATACAATACAATACAATACAATACAATACAATACAATACAATACAATACAATATATTAGATATATAGATACATTAACATATCTAATATATGTATATATAATATATATACATACGCTGAGCGATGGCTCAGCGGCTAAGACGCTGAGCTTGCCGATCGAAAGGTTGGCAGTTCAGCGGTTCGAATCCCTAGTGCCGCGTAACGGGGTGAGTTCCCGTTCCTTGTCCCAGCTTCTGCCAACCTAGCAGTTCGAAGCAGGTAAAAAATGCAAGTAGAAAAATAGGGACCACCTTTGGTGGGAAGGGAACCGCGTTCCGTGCGCCTTTGGCGTTGAGTCATGCCGGCCACATGACCACGGAGATGTCTTCGGACAGCGCTGGCTCTTCGGCTTTGAAACGGAGATGAGCACCGCCTCCTAGAGTCGGGAACGGCTAACACATATGTGCGAGGGGAACCTTTACCTTTATCTTAACATTAGATAAGCAACCATTTATTATGTCGTACATCGCCCAGAGCCCCTCTCTGACGGAAGTGGGCGATTAAGAAATATGAAATAAAAATAAACTTTGAAGGAAATGGTACATCGTTCCATTCCCATCACTCCTGTTCTGTTTATCTCTAGGCTTTTTAATATTGAATCTGTGTTTTTCTGTTAACGTTTATTTCTTTACACTGTAGATTTCCCTCGTTTGCAGATCTTTTTTTCTCCCATTAGCTGACGCCTGGGCTTTTATTTTGTACTAAACGACATCTGTTTGTTTTGGCTCAGCCTGTGGTAGGAATTCCACCATTGGGATTTTTACGCAATTTAAATAAACCACGAGTTAACGTTAAGACAGAAGCTTAGCTGCGTGCCTTAAAACTTCGTTCCTCAAAGCTATCTCCGGTGGCTCCTTTATCCCAGCATTCATTTCAGTAATGTTTATGTATGTGTGTGCGCTGGGTGAATATATAGCTCACATATCAGGCTCCCCATGGTTGAAACAGATCTTGCACTAAATTCTTCAGAAAGTTTTTTTTTTTAGAAATTCTGGTACTGTCAGTGCGAACAGCAAAGCTTTTAGAGGCTGGGAAAAGAGCAAAAGTTAGCTCTGATTTTTCCCAACGATGTTTAAACAGGTAGTCCTTGACGTACGAACACAATTCAGCCCGAATTTTCTATTCCTAAGCGAGACAGTTGTTAAATGAATTTTGTCTCGTTTTACGACCTTCCTTGCCACAGTCGTTAAGTGAATCACTGTAGTTATTAAGCCAGTAACAAGGTTGTTAAGTGAATCTTGCTTCCCCATTGACTTTTGCTTCTCAGAAGGTCACGAAAAGGGGATCCTGTGACACACATCCACCCCCCTAGGACACTGCAACTGCAACCGTCATAAAATTGAGTCAGCTACCCATTTGAATTTTGATCCTGTGACCATGCGATGGTGTGCAATGGACGTAAGTGTGAAAAATGGTCATAAATCACCTTTTTTTCCCAATCCTGTTGTAAATGATCTGTTGTAAGGTGTAAATCTATTAGAAATGTACCCCGTTTCCCCAAAAATAAGACATACCCTGATAATAAGCCCAATCGGGCTTTTGAGCGCATGTGCTAAAATAAGCTCCCCCCCCCCAAAAAATAAGCCCTCCCTGAAAATATTTAAATGCAGAGCTGGAAATCAGATAAGATGGCATGAGGAGCCCCATCTTGCTCCATGCACCCCAAAATAATAAGACCTCCCCAAAAATAAGGCTAAGCACTTATTTCAGGGTTAAAAAAATATAAGACAAGGTCTTATTTTCGGGGAAACACGGTATATTTCAGGGACAAATGTATGAAGTTAAAGATTCAAATGATTCTCTGTTGGGATATATCTGACAGTTTGTCTTGTGTTATGACTGCAATCCTCAAGTCACTTATTTCTTAGCTAGAAGCTGCCTCACTGCTAATATATATATATATTTAATTTGATTTATATGCCGCCCTTCTCCGGAGACTCAGGGCGGCTTACAATGCGTTAAGCAATAGCCTTCATACTTCTGTATATTTATACAAAGTCAGCTTATTGCCCCCATAAACTGGGTCCTCAATTTACCCACCTTAGAAAGGATGGAAGGCTGAGTCGACCTTGAGCCTGGTGAGATTCGAACATACAGTAATTGCAGACAGCTGGTGTTACTCACAATGCTTTTAGTCTGCTGAGCTATCCAGGCTCTAATATTATGCAGAGCATTAGCGAAGCACGGTAAAATGATCATTTTTTTGTCCTAGTATGTTAAACTTGTGTTTAAGGATAGGCAGGGGTGGGCTGTTGGGGGTTCACGGGGGTTTGGGAGAACCTCTAGCTAAGAGTCTGTGCAGTTCGGAGAACCCCTAAATCCTACTCCTGGCTGGCCCACTCCTCCCCTCCCTGGAGTCCCCACACAGCCCGTTTCGGATGCAGGTAAGTGCAGCGTGCACATAGAGGTTTGGAGAGGGTGAAAAACGGGCCTATCAGAAGTTTGGAATTTCAGGTCCGTTTCTGGCCTCCAGAGGGCCTCCGGTGCCTGGGGAGGTCATTTTTGCATTCCGGAGGCCCGAGGAGAGTCTCCAGAGCCTGGGGAGGGCAAAAATGCCCCTCCCACTGTGGTGCAGGAGGCCGATTAGGCCACGCCTACCCAACAACCAGGCAGAGAACCCCTGGCTAACATTTTTGAAGCTCACCCGAGGATAGGCAAACCTGGCGGAAAAACTACCGATGTTTTTGTAGTACGGCCCGACAGAAAGATCTCCCGCCATCTTCTTTTTAGAACCCCAATTCAGACAGACAGTGGTTACAGGTTAATTCAACGCCCACAATTTAATTAACAAAGACAATAAAATTAATAAAATTACAAATAATCAGATTGCTGACAGGGTCTGCCTGAGCGAGTTAGAGATAACTTAATCCATTCAATTGATCCTTACTCTATTTAAATAGGTTGATGGTCTAATTCTGTTTGTGTTTTGTGTAACATTTGCTCCTTCTGAAACAACAGGAAAACTCAATGGAGTGGTGCGGTCTTTTCACCAATGGGTAAAAATGAGTGTGAGAGGAGGAAACCATCTGGATCAGGGATGGTTTTCCATTTTATTTGCCTACTAAGAAGAAAATGCTGTCCATTTTCCGTTCTTCTCGTATTGACTTTGAGAAGCGGGAGTGCAATTTTATCTCAAGACCATTAGGTGGGCCTTCTCCGCGACCTACTTTTAAGTAAGTCTTCTTTAAGAACCGGGGATTCAAGTGTTGTCTACGGAGGGGAAGGGAAGACCAATTTCCTACAATTTCTCATTGAAAAAAGGCTCAAGGAGGTAAAATTTAAATTAATGCGAAAGAAGTTTTAAGGAATTGTACACCTACACAGGAACTGTTTTGCATTAAGTTACAACTGGTTTAGTTCAGGGGTCTCCAACCTTGGCAACTTTAAGACTTGTGGGCTTCAACTCCCAGAATTCCTCAGCCAGCAAAGCTGGCTGAGGAATTCTGGGAGTTGCAGTCCACAAGTCTTAAAGTTGCTAAAGTTGGACACCCCTGGTCTAATCTGCGGATTATGTACATATTTACAAAACAAAATAAGTTACACAGATGTCTCACGGATGCAAATCTTCGCCCTGGGATGCTAAAGTGAGTTTTTCACCTGGCTGACAG
This sequence comes from Coluber constrictor foxii, assembly GCA_038048745.1. Taxonomy (NCBI): domain Eukaryota; kingdom Metazoa; phylum Chordata; class Lepidosauria; order Squamata; family Colubridae; genus Coluber; species Coluber constrictor. The sequence continues at coordinate 24,933,541 of CM075967.1, forward strand.
GTCACTGCGTCCGGAGAGCCAGATTTTCACAGAGCTGGGTCTGCGAAGGAGATGAGCGATGAAAGCTGCCGATATTTTTCACGTTGCAAAGGGAGTGCTTCCGGGTTTGTTTTTTCCCCCCCCCCTCCCTGAGGGTCCAGCTCTTTTTTTGGGGGAAACCGGTTAGACTCCATTGGCACTGGCTTTGCTGCTCCGGGGCGCTTCTATTTTCGTCTTTTAAAAAGAAGGAAAAATGGGAAAAATATGAGTTAACGAAGGTAAAAGGAGACAAATTATTGCGTTTTTATTTTTTTCATATGTACCCGTGTTTCCCCGAAAATAAGACCCGGTTTTATCTTCTTTTGGGCACCAAAATAAGCACCAGGTCTTATTTTCAGGGGATGTCTTACCCGCTAAATTTAGGACCACTGCAGCCACGTCTTCCACGCCCTGACACCTGTCGCGCCCAGGGGTGAAATTCAGCAGGTTCTGGAGAATCGGTAGCGGAAATTTTGAGTAGTTCGGAGCACCGGCAAATACAACCTTTGTCTGGTCCCAGAATGGGGAGGGAATGGAGATTTTGCAATATCCTTCCCCCAGGAGTGGGGAGGGAATGGAGATTTTGCAGTATCCTTCCCTCAGGAGTGGAGTGGGGGGGGGAATGGAGATTTTGCAGTATCCTTCCCCCAGGAGTGGGGAGGGAATGGAGATTTTGCAGTATCCTTCCCCCAGGAGTGGAGAGGGAATGGGGATTTTGCAGTATCCTTCCCCCAGGAGTGGGGAGGGAATGGAGATTTTGCAGTATCCTTCCCCCAGGAGTGGAGAGGGAATGGGGATTTTGCAGTATCCTTCCCCCAGGAGTGGGGTGGGAATGGAGATTTTGCAGTATCCTTCCCCCAGGAGTGGAGAGGGAATGGAGATTTTGCAGTATCCTTCTCCCAGGAGTGGGGTGGGAATGGAGATTTTGCAATATCCTTCCCCCAGGAGTAAAGTCTGTTTGTTTCGAACTGTTTGCGTCTGATAATACCTACTTGAGCCTGGGTCACAACAGGTCTATTGAAATAATAGTCTATATTCTATTATATTGCATTTCTGGAAAAAGAACGCAAGGCTCTGTCTTATCACATCTTATTTAATGCAGTATCCAAGCTATCCTAGGACAGATGTTCATTATCAAAGTGGTGTGATTCCATTTCTGCGAACGTGGCCAAATTTTGCTGGGCTGTTTATAAAACCAGATATCCTTTGATTGCACAGATAATCTACATCTGAACGGCATTGTTTTATTCTGTTTCATCTGCGGCTAATGTTGAGTTCTGCTTAATGACCATATAAACTACAGAGCATGGGCAGAGCTTGATTTAAAAACAAAACACCCAAAATGTTCTTAGAACCTCATCCTGACTGGTCCTTCTTCTCCGTAAATGCTTCGAGACGGCTGTAAAGCACTGTGAAGCGGTGTATATAAGTCTAAGTGCCATTGTCCCAAGGGTGCTTTTTCTGGAGCAAATGGACTTTCTTGTTTCTTTTCTTTTGAAGAGGTTTTGCTTCTCATCCAAGAAGCTTCTTCAGCTCTGAGTGGATGGTGGGGAATGGAAGGATTTATACTCCTTGCAGACAGATAGTCATTTGCATTCTTTTAAAGGGTCCTTGAAGCCCTTGGAGGTTTATCTATGTCCTCAGGGTCACCTGAGTGGTGCTCAAATGACCAGCTATCTTCAAGGAGTATAAATCTTTCCATTCCCCCACTATTCTGTCAGAGCTGAAGAAGCTTCTTGGATGAGAAGCAAAACGTCTTCAAAAGAAAAATACAAGAAAGTCCAGTTGCCTCCTGAAAAAACACCTTGGGGAAAACCACGATTTGGATGACTGAGAATCTCTACAGATTCTAAGTGCTAATGCTATTTCCCGCGTACTAACAATTATTGCCATGACCCAGGGTTGCGATAAGTAGTCGTGAAGTAGCAATTCCTCCCCCAGTCTTAATATTAAAACCATGAGGAAATTCAGGGGAAAAGAGTAAGGAAGTCTTTCAAAAAATGTTTATGGTCACAGCTTTCAGTGAGCCAACAACTTAGGCTGCCTCACATCCTCCTACTCTTCCTTGTAGACTTTTTAAATCAGTTGTATAAGGCGCTAGGGCATGGAGCTCATCTCTGTTTCTTGGCCGGGGGAGCCACTGTTATCTGAAGAGACTTCTGTGGCCAACGATGATCTGTCCCCCCCCTTCAGAGACCCACAAAAACACAGCCAGCCGAGGGTTAATAATCACTTGGCACACTCCGCAGTTCTTATCTCAACCTTGGCAGCGATATGCACACCGTCTGCCAAGGACTTTATTGGTTTACACAAACAAGCAAATCTCCTACGTAGCTTTGCCGTTCATCTAGCTTCCAAGACTACGAGGTTGCTCCGTTTGTTTAGCTTTGTTCGTCACGAACTTCGTAACCCACCGTACTGTCTTATATACATATGCTTCTGGGTGTGGTCCAGTGAGTCATTGATCCCATGACTCCAATCCAATGACTCAGCATTTCCTCATACGTCTCAGCTGCAGTACCCTTTTCTCTCGCCTTCTTTGGCGTGCGTCCAGGAATGACGTCTCTCCCTCACTCTCATCTGAGGCACCTGTTTCCCCACTACTTGGCTCTCTTTCAGCTGGCACCTGAGCCGGTGCCAGAGGGGGAGGGCTGGGAGATCTGGCTGGCTCCTCTTCCTCCTGCTCAGAGCTGCCTTCCTCCAAAGGGATAGGCTCAGAGGACGGGGCCACAACACTATCCCCCACCGCAGGGCCCTTCCCCCGGGTCTGACGGTCGGGATGGGGTCGGGACGGGAACTGTTCGTGGAAAGCCCGCACCAGGTCAGGGGCCTGAACGGCAGATGCGTCCACCCAGGTGAAATCCTCGGCCCCGTACCCTTTCCAAGCGATGAGGTATTGGAAGCGCCCCTTCAGCCAACGGGAGTCCCGAATACTGTCCACCTCATACGTCGAGGCGTCGTCCTCGTCGGCTGCGGCTGGGGGGGCAGGCGGCGGCGGGCGGCGGAGACGGCTAGTGGGAGTCTCAGGGACCAGGAGGGACCGATGAAAAACGGGGTGGAGCCGCATGGAGCGGGGTAGAGTCAACCGATAGGCCACCGGGTTGATGACCGCCTCGATGGGGAAGGGACCGATAAAGCGGTGGGCCAGTTTCCTCACCGGCTGGTCCGTGGGGAGGTGTTTCGTGGACAGCCAAACCCGATCTCCAACTTCCAGCGGTGGCGTCGCCCGGCGGCCGCGATCGGCGAACCGTTTATAGTCCTCTTTCGCCCGGATCAGCTGTCGCCGCACCAGTTGCTGCACCGCCTGCAGCTCCGAGAGGAAGTCCCGGGTCTCAGGAACAGGGGAGTCCATGATGGTCAACGGAAAAAACCGTGGATGGTACCCGACGTTGGCATGGAACGGTGTCATCTGGGTGGAGGTATGTTGGGAGTTGTTAAAAGCGAACTCCGCCAGGGGAAGGTACTCGGCCCAGTTGTCCTGCTGTTGGTTGACAAAACAGCGGAGGTACTGCTCCAGTATGCCAATGACCTTCTCCGTGCCCCCGTCAGTCTCCGGATGGTGTGACGACGACAGGCACACCTGCACCTCCAGCGCAGCCATCAGGCTTTTCCAGAAGCGGGCCGTGAACTGGGCCCCGCGATCCGAAACCACCCGGTCCGGCAGGCCGTGGAGGCGGAAGATGTGTTGCAGGAACAGGCGAGCCGTGGTACGAGCCGAGGGCAGGCCGCGGCACGGGATGAAATGTGCCATCTTCGTGAGCGCATCCACCACCACGAGGACGGTCGTGAATGTAGCGGACAGGGGCAGGTCAGTCAGGAAGTCCATGGAGATGGCTCCCCATGGTCTCTCCGGTGTTGGCAGCGGCTGGAGGAGTCCAGGAGGGGGGCCGGACGCGGCTTTGGCCTGTCGGCATGGCACACAGGATGTCACGTAGGCGTGCACATCGTGCCGTACCCGAGGCCACCAAAAAGTCCGTGTCACTAGGTTCAAGGTCTTAAAGAAGCCGAAGTGCCCCGCCGCGGGGTTGTCATGGCACTGGTTCATGACGAGGGCTCGGAGCGGACTTGTGGGCACGTACAGCCGACCCCGGTGCCTGAGCAAGCCCTCCTCCATGGTCCATGGGGACGCGGGGCCGACGTCCGCTCTCCGCTGCTGCGACCAGTCGTCCCGTCGCTGCGCTTCCAGCACCTGAGTCCGCAGGTCCACCGGTTCCTGGACCGCGGCCAAGGAGTCCGCTGGCAGCACCGTCCGGGGGGAAAGGGAGTCCTTGGGGCAAAAGTATTCCGGTTTACGGGATAGCGCGTCCGCCCTCTGGTTGAGGTGGCTCGGAATGTATGTGACGTGGAAGTTGAACCGGGCGAAAAACAACGACCACCGGATCTGCCGCTGGTTCAAATTCCTGGCCGTGGTGAGGTGCTCCAGGTTCCGATGGTCCGTCCGCACCTCCACCTGGTGTCGGGCCCCCTCGAGGTGATGTCGCCAAGCCTCGAACGCGGCCTTGATAGCCAGCAACTCCTTTTCCCAGATGGTGTAGTTGCGCTCGGAAGGAGTGAGTTTCCGGGAGTAGTAAGCGCAGGGAAAAAGAGTGCCGCCATCCACCGGAGCCTGTAGCAGCACCGCTCCAATCGCCACGTTGGACGCGTCTGTCTCAACCACGAACGGACGGTGTGGATCGGGGTGCTTCAGGACCGGCTCCGTGACAAAGGCCTGCTTGAGAACCTCGAAGGCCTGCTGCTGCGGGGGCCCCCACTGGAATGGAACCTTCTTCCGAAGGAGCTGGGTCAACGGCACGGTCAGGGTGGCAAAGCCTGGGATGAAGGTCCGGTAGTAGTTGGCGAATCCCAACAGACGCTGGACGTCCTTCACCCGACGCGGGGGTTCCCAACTGCGCAAGGCCGCCACCTTGTGTGGGTCCATCGCGATGCCCTCGGGGGTGATGATGTGCCCGAGGAACTCTATGGAAGTCTGGAAGAAGTAACATTTCTCCAACTTCGCATAGAGCTGGTGCTCCCGCAGGCGCTGCAGGACCTGGCAGACATGCTGGAGGTGACTCTCCGGGGTCCGGGAATAGATCAAAATATCATCCAGGTAGATCACCACGAACCGATCCAGCATGTCCCGGAACACGTCGTTCATCAAGTGCTGGAAGACCGCGGGGGCGTTGGTCAACCCGAACGGCATGACGGTATATTCAAAGTGTCCGTATCGGGTGCCAAATGCCGTCTTCCACTCGTCCCCCTCTCGCATCCGCACCAGGTTGTAGGCTCCCCGGAGGTCGAGCTTGGTGAAAATCGAAGCCTCCCGCAACCTCTCCATCAGCTCCGGAATCAGCGGCAGGGGATAGCGATTCCGTACCGTGATGGCATTCAAGCGCCGGTAGTCGCAACACAGGCGCAAGTCCCCTGTCTTCTTTTTCACGAAGAGGACTGGGGCCGAGAGCGGGGAGGTCGAAGGCCGGATGAACCCACGGGCCAGGTTCTTGTCCAGAAAGTCCCGTAAGGCGGCCAGCTCGGGCTCCGACATGGAGTACAGGCGTCCCGAGGGCAGGGGCGCGTTGGGCATCAAGTCCACCGCGCAGTCGTAGGGTCGGTGCGGGGGCAAGCGATCCGCCTCCTTCTCGCTGAACACGTCGGCGAAGGATGTCAGCTCCGGAGGCAAGGAGACGTTCGGGGCAGCGACGTCCTGGCCGGCACAGGTGTGGCGAAGGTGGTCGACACACTGCAGGCTGGGGAACGAGATGGCATTTCTCGACCACGCCACCTGAGGGTCGTGCGCCCGAAGCCAGGCCATCCCCAGGACCAAGGGGAAGTGCAGGTCCGCCGTCACATAAAACTGGATCGCCTCCTCATGGTTCCCAATGGCAAGGCGCAAGGGCTGAGTAGCAAAGTTGATGGGCCCCGCCACAAGTTCCCGCCCATCAATAGTTTCGACCCTCAACGGAGGGTCCACTGGAACCAAGGGAACCTTGTAATGGGCCACAAAGGCCTGGTCCATAAAGTTCGTGGTGGCCCCCGAGTCCACCAGCGCGTGCGCCTGGAGCCCCTCCGACCGGTTAGCCAACAACACCCGGGTGTTCAAAATCAGGTGCCGAGGGGGCTCACAGTCCACAGCCGCCGCCTCCGGCGGGGCATGGTCACCTGCCTGACCCAGAGTTTCCCCTAAGCCAGGCCTGACCCGTTTCCCGGCTGGTCACGCCGAGGCTCCGGAACAGACTTGAGCGATCCACTCCGCTTCCGGGGACACGAGGCGGCGAAATGTCCAGCCTCGCCGCAATAGAGGCACAACCCCCCTTGGCGTCTCCGCATCCGCTCCTGGGCCGTCAGTTGAGGTCTGGCTGCTCCGAGCTCCATGGGCTCCTCAGCCGTCGCCACCAAACGCGGTACGGTCCGGGGCGCTGTTGGTACGAAACGCGGGGGTGCCGGCACTGTGGGTGGTTCCGGAAGAGCCCTACGGGGCCGTCGCCGTTGTAGGCGGGCATCGATGCGCAGGCATTGGGTCACCAGCGCGTCCAGGGTCTGTGGCGCCTCCACCCGAACCAGCTCGTCCTGCATCTCATCGCAGAGGCCGTCCTGGAAGGCATCCATCAGCGCCGCCTCATTCCAGGCCGAATCCTGGCCTAGCAATCGGAACTCCGCAATATAGTCCTGCAGGGGGCGCTTGCCTTGGCGAAGGTCCTTGATGCGCCTCGCTGCCGTCTGCACCCGGAGGGGGTCCTCAAACATGGTACGCAGGTGTTGCAAAAAGCCCTGATAGTCCAGAAGCAAGGGGCTGTCTTGCAGCAACAGGGGCGTGGCCCATCGGGCGGCAGTGCCAGAGAGGGAGCTGATAATAAAAGCCACCCGAACCCGGTCATCCGGAAAATCCTCCGGCCGCATTGCCATGTACAGCTGGCACTGTCCCAAGAAGGCCGGGAACATTTCCTGCTGTCCAGAAAACTTATCTGGCATGTTCACTGGGCATCTTGGACGGGGAAGGGGAGCAGGTGGAGCTGCTACAGGAGCATTTCCCAAAGCAAGTTGTGCAGTTAGCTGTGCTACTTGCTGTTGCAGAAGTTGATTGGCCTCCAGCATCTGCTGTACCTGCTGCTGCAGCTGTTGGTCCATCGTGGGTTAACGATGGAGTTTTGGGTGACGAACAAGATGATCTGTCCCCCCCCTTCAGAGACCCACAAAAACACAGCCAGCCGAGGGTTAATAATCACTTGGCACACTCCGCAGTTCTTATCTCAACCTTGGCAGCGATATGCACACCGTCTGCCAAGGACTTTATTGGTTTACACAAACAAGCAAATCTCCTACGTAGCTTTGCCGTTCATCTAGCTTCCAAGACTACGAGGTTGCTCCGTTTGTTTAGCTTTGTTCGTCACGAACTTCGTAACCCACCGTACTGTCTTATATACATATGCTTCTGGGTGTGGTCCAGTGAGTCATTGATCCCATGACTCCAATCCAATGACTCAGCATTTCCTCATACGTCTCAGCTGCAGTACCCTTTTCTCTCGCCTTCTTTGGCGTGCGTCCAGGAATGACGTCTCTCCCTCACTCTCATCTGAGGCACCTGTTTCCCCACTACTTGGCTCTCTTTCAGCTGGCACCTGAGCCGGTGCCAGAGGGGGAGGGCTGGGAGATCTGGCTGGCTCCTCTTCCTCCTGCTCAGAGCTGCCTTCCTCCAAAGGGATAGGCTCAGAGGACGGGGCCACAACAAACATGGTTATATACGCCGAAGGAACATGGAACCTTCCCACCAAAATGGTACCTATTAATCTACTTGCATTTGCATGCTTTCGAACTGCTGGATGGGTGGGAGCTGAGGCAAGTAACGGGAGCTCACCCCGTTGCGTGGAGCTTGGGTCTCGAACCCGGGCTGTCAGCTCTCCAGCATCTTTAACCACTGAGCCATCCTGCCCCCTTTTTTGTAGACTTTTTACTGGAACCTAAATTGGAAGCAGGGTTCGGATCGAGTGGGATCTTTATGTTCTTCTAATCAGAGAAGAACTTTATAATAGGAGCAGAAAATGATTTGCACTCGGCACTACTGCACTACAACCGTTTCCACATTTCTAGCAGCAGAGTTCAGATTTGTCTCTTGCTGTAAAAAGAAAACAGGTTACGAAGTGCGACGGTTCACACATGTTTATGGGGCAAGAGAGCTTCACTTTCTTGAGCTATCTTGTAACTGATGGCACCTCACTTGACAAGGCCACTGTACAGGTAATCCTCGATTTACGACCACAACCGAGGCCATCATTTCCGTGGCTAAGCAAGACAGTTAAGTGAGTTGTGTCCCATTGTACCACCTTCGTTGCCACAGTTGTTAAGCGAATCATTCAGTTGTTAAAAGAAATCTGGCTCCCCTGGTCGGAAAGCAGGTGGGTAGGTCACAAATGGGGATGATATGACCCCGGGACAATGCAACCGTCATAAATACATGCCAGTTGCCAAGCACCTGGATTTTGGTCACGTGACCATAGGGGATGCTGCAATGGACGTGTGAAAACTGTCACTTTCACGGTCACTAAATGAAGTTTCTATTAGAGAATGTAACACAGCGGCATTTGCTTGCTCTCCAGACCGAAAGGCATTCGAGTAGGTAGAAAGGGATGTAGGTTCTCCCCACCCACGGACCTTCTGGCAGGTTTTTGTTTTAGGGGACCAAACATAAAACTCACCTCTCCCACAGGAGGCTTGACTGACATTTCAGGAACTGATAATTTGTCTTTTGGAGGCAATATAAATTCTTCATTCTTCAAAGAAGAGGGAAAGAAGAAACGACGTCAAACCAAACTCTATAGACTGCTATTCCAGAATCAGAACCAACTGACTGAACTATTCCAAATTCCCACATTCTAATGATTAAGGAGGATATCAACTTTCCTCTGCTATCAGAAAGAGCTTGGCTGTAGCGTGGTACCAATAGCACTGATTTGGGTAATGAAATGGCTTCTAAGACAAAAGAGGGCAGCAAGGACCCCTCAGAGCTTGGCTATTCATTTCTATTACAATCTGGATTTAGAATAGAATTGAATAACAGAGTTGGAAGGGATCTTGGAGGTCTTCTAGTCTAACCCCCTGCCCAGGCAGGAAACCCTACACCACTTCAGACAAAGGGTTATCCAATCTCTTCTTTAAAACTTCCAGTGTTGGAGCGTTCACAACTACTGGAGGCAAGTCGTTCCACTGATTAATTGTTCTCACTGTCAGGAAATTTCTCCTTAGTTCTAGATTGCTTCTCTCCTGGATTAGCTTCCACCTATTGCTTCTTGTCCTGCCTTCAGGTGCTTTGGAGAAGAGCTTGACTCCCTCTTCTTTGGGGCAGCCCCTGAGATATTGAATGACTGCTATCATGTCTCCCCTAGTCCTTCTCTTCATTAAACTAGACATATGAAGAACTGTTCTTCATATGTCTTAGCCTCCAGTCCCCTAATCCTCTTTGCTGCTCTTCTCTGCACTCTTTCTAGAGTCTCCACATCTTTTTTACATCGTGGCGACCAAAACTGAATGCAATATTCCAAGCGTGGCCTTACCAAGGCCTTATAAAGTGGTATTAACACTTCACGTGATCTTGATTCTATTTCTCTGTTTATGCAGCCCAGAACTGTGTTGGTTTTCTTGGCAGCTGCTGCACACGGCTGGCTCATATCTAAATGGTTGTCCACTAGGACTCCAAGATCCCTCTCACAGTTACTACTATTGAGTATTTGGTAGAAGAATTATGGGGTATGAGCTAATTCTTGATGGACCACCTTCTTCCATAGCAGACACATAGAGATAAACTATATTTATACATCCTGCAAGAGACAAAAGCTAAGGAGGAAACCAACAGACGAGAACACATCCTCTATATCTACCAACCCCTAGATAAGCGGGGAATAACACCAGACAAACAAACAAGCAGAAAACAATATCTTAAGGAAACTACGAAGGAGGCAAACTATCAAGCAGAAAACAATACCATAATCGAAGTGGAATGTAGTCTGGATTCCCTGGAGGGAGGGGCTGCATTCAGGAGGGCAAAGAGTCAATAAAACATGGAAAGTAGGGTTGGGAAAAAGAGGGTTAAGAAGGCTGCTCCCTAACTGTTCCCAGAGTCTGTCTGTAGTGATGTAGATAGTTCGTTTTAGTTTGGCAAGATTTCTGTCTATAGCTGAGGAACAAAGAAACTGCTCAGACGCAACGTGACGTGTCTTTCTTGGCTCTTAGGCCCTGACAATCAAGGAACTACTAGGGGGAAAAAAATCATACTCCCACCAACACTGGCAGGGTAAGCTATTATAATTAGGGAACAAACATCACATTCTCTAGCACTGATGATGCTATCTAGATGGGTAATGAAATGTTTCCAAGCGAAAAGCCAAGTTCAGAGAACACCAAGGACTTCAAAATAGGCACAGCTGGAAAACATACATCCTAATTCTCACCTTCCTTTCCTGCACGTTGGGGGCAGAATCCAACAAGGTCTCCTGTTCTTCTTCATCATCATCATCATCCATTTCGGCATCCTCACTCTTCAGAGGCTAAAGAACAAATGAAATGCCTGGGTTAAGACAAACCTAGATGACACAAAAGCACAACATAACTGTCTGCCTGGTTTGGTTCTGCAACCCAACAAGACAGACACAGACTTCAGAGGATAATTAGAACTGCAGAAAAAAACGATGGCTACCAACTTGCCTTCCATTGAGGGCCTGTCAACTGCACGAATCAAAAAGAGGGCTGGGAAAATATTTACGGACCCTTCGCATCCTGGACAGAAATTGTTTCAATTTCTACCCTCAAAATGAAGCTATATGAGCACTGCACACTAACACAACTAGACACAAGAAGAGCTTTTTCCCAAACGCCATCATTTTGTGAAACAATTAATTCCCTCAGCACTGTCAAACTATTCACTAAGTCTGCATTACCATGTTTCCCTGAAAATAAGACCCTGTCTTATATTTTTTTGAACCCTAAAATAAGCGCTTGGCCTTATTGTCATGCGCTCAAAAGCCCGATTGGGCTTATTATCAGGGGAGGTTTTATTTTGGGGGAAACGGGGTACTATTACTATTAGTCTTCTCACCGTTCCTATCACCCATCTCCTCCCATTTATGACTGCATGACTGTAACTTTGCTGCTTGTATCCTTACGATTTATATTGACTGTTTCCTAGTATGGTTTGATTGCTTATTTGTACCCTATGACTATCATTAAGTGTTGTACCTTAGGAATCTTGATGAATGTATCTTTTCTTTTATGTACGCTGAGAGCATCTGCACCAAAGACAAATTCCTTGTGTGTCCAATCACACTTGGCCAATAAAGAATTCTATTCTATTCTATTCTATTCTATTCTATTCTATTCTATTCTATTCTATTCTATTCTATTCTATTCTATTCTATTCTATTCTATTCCATTCCATTCCATTCCATTCCATTCCATTCCATTCCATTTTCATTCCATTTTCATTCCATCCCATCCCATCCCATCCCATCCCATCCCATCCTATCCTATCCTATTTCATTCTATTCTATTCTATTCTATTCTATTCTATTCTATTCTATTCTATTCTATTCTATTCTATTCTATTCTATTCTATTCTATTCCATTCCATTCCATTCCATTCCATTCTATTCCATTCCATTCCATTCCATTCCATTCCATTCCATTCCATTTTCATTCTACTCTACTCTACTCTACTCTACTCTACTCTACTCTACTCTACTCTACTCTACTCTACTCTACTCTACTCTATTCTATCCCATCCCATCCCATCCCATCCCATCCCATCCCATCCCATCCCATCCCATCCTATTCCATTCCATTCCATTCCATTCCATTCATTGTTCTATTCTATTCTATTCTATTCTATTCTATTCTATTCTATTCTATTCTATTCTATTCTATTCTATTCTATTCTATTCTATTCTATTCTATTCTATTCCATTCCATTCCATTCCATTCCATTCCATTCCATTCCATTCCATTTATTATTCTGTTCTGTTCTGTTCTGTTCTGTTCTGTTCTATTTTATTCAATTCAATTCAATTCAATTCAATTCTATTCCATTCCATTCCATTCCATTCCATTCCATTCCATTCCATTCCATTTATTGTTCTGTTCTGTTCTGTTCTGTTCTGTTCTGTTCTGTTCTGTTCTGTTCTGTTCTATTCTATTCTATTCTATTCTATTCTATTCTATTCTATTCTATTCTATTCTATTCTATTCTATTCTATTCTATTCTATTCCATTCCATTCCATTCCATTCCATTCCATTCCATTCCATTCCATTCCATTCCATTCCATTCCATTCCATTCCATTTATTATTCTGTTCTGTTCTGTTCTGTTCTGTTCTATTTTATTCAATTCAATTCAATTCAATTCAATTCAATTCTATTCCATTCCATTCCATTCCATTCCATTCCATTCCATTCCATTTATTGTTCTGTTCTGTTCTGTTCTGTTCTGTTCTGTTCTGTTCTATTCTATTCTATTCTATTCTATTCTATTCTATTCTATTCTATTCTATTCTATTCTATTCTATTCTATTCTATTCTATTCTATTCTATTCTATTCTATTCTATTCTATTCTATTCTATTCTATTCTATTCTATTCCATTCCATTCCATTCCATTCCATCCCATCCCATCCCATCCCATCCCATCCCATCCCATCCCATCCCATCCCATCCCATCCCATCCCATCCCATCCCATCCCATCCCATCCCAACACATATGTGGTTAGAAAGTGTTGTCATTTTCTTTAGTCTACCTAAGTTATCAACAAAGCTCAAACTGTACATGCTGTAATTAAACATTTAGCGAGAACAAGAGCTCCCAGAAGCTCTGCTGTGCATACAGTTAATGTGTTCATTCAAGAAAAGGGTTTTTTTAAAAAGCTATCCGTAATTTACTACTATTATCTCAGTTAAAGTTACAATACAGCAAAACCTGAGCCTAGGATTCCATATCCCCACTTTTCCCCCCGAGGGCAAAGCCTTTTATGGGGGAGGAGCGGGATAAATTTCTGGATTTACTTTCTGCCATGCTGATGGTAAACATAAAAGCCTCATGGAATTTGTTGTACTCCGGTGTACTGTGTGTAAATTGGTTGAAATATACTGCTGGTTTAAAGTAAAGGAAGGAAATCTGTTATTGTAACAGATTTTTCTTTCTTTCTTCTCAAACCCACTGCAGGGACAGCTGAACTGCAAGAAGCATATCGGGAAGATGCCAAGCAATAGCACTTAAAACTTATATACCGCTTTACCGTGCTTTACAACCCCTCTCTAAGCGGTTTATAGAGTCAGCCTATTGCCCCCAACAATCTGGGTCCTCATTTTACCCACCTCGGAAGGATGGAAGGCTGAGTCAACCTTGAATTGGTTAGGATCGAACTGCTGGCAGTGGGTAGAGTCAGCCTGCAATACTGCATTCTAACCACCGTGCCACCACGGCTTCTCTAAGGCCAAGCAAGGAGAAGCTGCTAATAATCCTTCCTTCCTAGTCTTGCTCTCCCATCAGGAAAACAGACCCAGCTAGTTTGACAGTCGTGGCTACAAAACCTGCTCACCTTAGTTGCGTTCACCACCATCGGTTTGGGACTCACATCTGTCAGGTACAAGGCACGGGAAAGCAGCAGCAAAGAAGGAGGGACTTTTTCTTTCAGGTTCAAATCCAGCCACTGTACAGACGGGGAGAAAGATCGTTCAGAACAATTTTCCGGGAAATGAAAAACTTTCGCCAAATCGGAAACTTCCGCAGGTGAGGATGGCAAAGAAAAAAAAACCTCAGTCTGCTCTAGCAAGAACGTGCTTTTATATTTTGCACCAAATTGGCACTCTGACCCACCCTGTGAGACCAGAAAATTCCTGACACAATATGACATTGGGAGAGCAGATTATGCTTCATTCTCAAGGTCCTTCCGTGCTTTGGAAAAAAACAATCGAGGTGAATGGAGTCTTTCCCAGATTGAAATTGTGGGATGTTAGTTGCAAGAGATATGTAAGGGGACACGGCGGCTCAGTGGCTAAGACGCCGAGCTCATCAATCAGAAGGTCGGCAGTTCAGCGGTTCTAATCCCTAGTGCCGCATAATGGACTGAGCTCCCATTACTTGTCCCAGCTTCTGCCAACCTAGCAGTTCGAAAGCAGGTAAAAAATGCAAGTAGAAAAATAGGGACCACCTTTGGTGGGAAGGTAACAGCGTTCCGTGCGCCTTTGGCATTGAATCATGCTGGCCACATGACCATGGAGACGTCTTTGGACAGCGCTAGCTCTTCGGCTTTGAAACAGAGATGAGCACTGCCCTCTAGAGTCAGGAACGACTAGCACATATGTGCAAGGGAAGCCTTTACCTTTACCTTTAAGTTGCAAGGAGGTGCGATGGCTCATTGGTTAAAGATGCTGAGCTTGCCAGCTGGAAAGCTGACAGCTCGGGTTCGAGACCCGAGTGCTACACAATGGGGTGAGCTCCCATCACTTGCCTCAGCTCCTGTCCATTTACATTCGAAAGCATGCAAGTAGATAAATAGGTACCACTCTGGTGGGAAAATAACAGTGTTCTGTGCACCTGCATATATAGTCATGCTGGCTACATGGCCACGGAAATGACTTCAGATAACACTGTCTCCCTCGGCTAGGATTCGGAAATGAGTACCACCCCCTAGACACGGATACGACTGGACAGGGAAAACTTTTACCTTTACCTTTTAGGTTGCAAGAACTCCAATCATAAGGTATGCTAGAGGAGTTAAAGCCCCGTAGAAAGCCACACACTCTTGCTGAAAGATTGACCTGGCTGCCTGTGTGGTGGGACCATTTGTTGTTGTTAGTTGCGAAGTTGTGTCCGACCCATCGCGACCCCATGGACAATGTTCCTCCAGGTCTTCCTGTCCTCTACCATCCTTTTAAGTTCACTTAAGCTCACGCCGACTGCTTCAGTGACTCCATCCAGCCATCTCGTTCTCTGTTGTCCCCTTCTTCTTTTGCCCTTAATCTTTCCCAGATATGGTAAGACCATATCTGACTCTAAAGCTGCTGAATGCCGAGCCTGTGCTGCACTCTTGAGATTTAACGGCTCAGAATGGGAAGTGAGCTTCCACCCTCCATCCTAAGGAGCTGCATTCAGAACCTGCTGAGAAGCCACTAATGACGCCTACTTATGCGGTCTCTCATTCCTATCTGCCCCATTTGTGTCCTTAGCTCAGCTGGAACAACTGCTTACGTCTGTAAAATTAAAATTGGAATACTTTCGAATCTTGTTCCGAATCAGTCGGCCGATACACACACACACTAAAAAATCTAGCCTCAAAATTAGACTGGCCATCTCTTACAGCAACCTTTTCCAATGGGATGTTCTTCAGAATCAGTGAACATCTCCCATTTTTGGATATGTTGGTTTGGAATAAGAAGTGATTGCCTATTGGTGAAGCAACAGAGGTCAGCACAGGCGGTGTTAAAAACCCCCATATGGGCCTTTTGTAAAAAAAAAAATTTTTTAAAGATTGGCCTGACCCAAACTGATGCTCAGAGGGAGACATCATATGTGTTGTGACCTTGGCTTCTTGAGTCATCAAAACACACGAGCAGTCCCAAAAACCTCTTTTATTGCAACAGCTGTGAATTACGTTCATTCACAGCTGAGTCCCAATTAGTTGCAAAAAGTCCTTCGGGATAAACACCAACCTTTACCTCCCTTGACACTCTACCAAAGACCTACTTGGCAAAGCCACACGGAGTCCAGAATCAAACAGAGATGCCAACTGGGAACAGAATTAACAACGTTGCTTTCCTTTCGTGCCTTTGCTCCTCTTTTAAGCCTTATGGGAGGGGCCAATCATCTCCAGGTCTTACTCCCAAGTCATCCCTTTTGTTTCAACTGTTCTTGCCTTCTGGCAGCTCTGCGCATGCCTGCCCTAGGAACAGGCTCCTCCTGTTCCTTTGCCTCTCTGATGTCCGACTCTAGAGACTCCGGAGTCCGCGCATAACTCCCAGATGGCCCTGGCCCCATCTCTGCCTCCGACGCAGAGCCCTCGTCCGGGCCTTCCCCAGACTCCAGAATTGGCCATGTTCCTCCCCAGCCTCCTCACAGTCCAACTCTGCTGCCAGCTCCACAGGCTGCTGACGGACCACAACGACATGTGACTTGTGGTTCCCATCCATTCAGGACAATGAAACAGCCAGATACTTTTGGATATTCTCCTCTGACTCAATTCCCTTCCCTCCCTCATCCCTAACGTACCTGGTTCAGTTGCTCTTTGAGCTGGTCCTCCGTAAGGCCCAGTGACCTCATTCCTCTTGCTCTGCATGCACTCTGGAGCTCAGACACGCTCAAGCCATTAACGCCTTCCTTGGCTATCATCTACAGGCAAGAAAGACCAACAATCAGCATCATATCCACGGTGGTAGAGTGGTTAGAGTGCAGTACTGCAGGGTCCCTTCTGCTGACTGCTGGCTACCTGCAATTTGACAGTTCGAATCTCACCGGGCTCAAGGTTGACTCAGCCATGGTGGCGCGGTGGTTAGAATGCAGTATTGCAGGCTGACTCTGCCCACTGCCAGGAGTTCGATCCTGACCAATTCAAGGTTGACTCAGCCTTCCATCCTTCCGAGGTGGGTAAAATGAGGGCCCAGATTGTTGGGGGACAATATGCTGACTCTGTAAACTGCTTAGAGAGGGCTGTAAAACCACTGTGAAGTGGTATATAAGTTTAAATGCTTTTGCTTTCCTTCCTTCCTTCCTTCCTTCCTTCCTTCCTTATTCCCTTTCTCTTTCTTCTTTCTGGTGGCACAGTGGTTAGAATGCAGTACTGCAGGCTAACTCTGCCCACTGCCAGCAGTTCAATCCTGACCGACTCATGGTTGACTCAGCCTTCCATCCTTCCAAGGTCAGTAAAATGAGGACCCAGATTGTTGGGGGCAACACGCTGACTCTGTAAACCGCTTAGAGAGAGTTGTAAAGCACTGTGAAGTGATATATAAGCCTAAGGGTTATTGCTATTGCTATCATGTAGATCATTTAACAAAATCAAGGCTCCCATCTCATTCAGTCTACTGCCATTTTAAAAGGGATCTAAATAAACCTTTTCTTGCCAATAACATGCAAAATTTAGCCAACATCATTTTCTTGGCTAGCTTGCCCAGAATTTAAAGATAGCTTTCTTTTGAACAACAAAGATTTTAAATTGCAAAACATAGCTTTGCTTCATTAAATTTGCACATTTGCAGTCACACTCAGAAGACATGCTGATATTTTGGTCCTGTACATGTTGTAAGCAATCAACTGGTTAAAAGGCAGATGACAGATTAACAATATCCTGCTTGGTTATGAGCCTAGTTTCAGTCATCTCAAGATAAGCACATCAAATGAATTAATGAAAACTTATAAACTGCATTTATGGTCATAGATGACAAGGGAGGAAACGCAATCAAAATTCACTGGTTGACTCAGCCTAACAATAATACTAAATCAATCTCAGAGAATCCTTATACTGGCTAATTAATTAGCTTAAAAGCCTTTATTTTCCCTCTTGCTATATCTGCCTTGATATTAAACTGCTTTCTCCTACCTTATTTCTTTATATCATTTGTTAAGCAAATTTCCTAGCTAGTACTTTTCATGATTCCCCTTGTCGCAAATACCGTATTTTTCAGAGTATAAGACACACCATTACCCCCCACAAAAGAGGCTGAAAATTTGGGTGCATCTTATACTCTGAATGTAGCTTTTTCGAAGCTTTTCTTCATCCCTAACGAGGCGCTAGTGAGTGAAGCAGGCACTTCGCCTGCTTTTCTCACTGCTTCTCCCTCCGAGTCTCAGTTGTGCTTTAGAAGGTTTTTTTCAGCCCTAACAAAGAGCTAGCGAGTGAAGCCTGTGCTTTGCCTGCTTTTCTCACTGCTTCTTCCTCCGACAATCAGCTGTGTTTTAGAAGCTTGTTTTCAGACCTAACGAAGAGCTAGCGAGTGAAGCTCATACTTTGCCTGCTTTTCTCACTGCTTCTCCCTCCGACAATCAGCTGTTTTAGAAGCTTGTTTTCAGCCCTAATGAACTAGCAAGTGAAGCCTGTGCTTTGCCTGCTTTTCTCACTGCTTCTCCCTCCGACAATCAGCTGTTTTAGAAGCTTGTTTTCAGCCCTAACAAGGAGCTAGCGAGTGAAGCCTGTGCTTTGCCTGCTTTTCTTACTGCTTCTCCTTCCGACAATCAGCTGTTTTAGAAGCTTGTTTTCAGCCCTAACAAGGAGCTAGCGAGTGAAGCCTGTGCTTTGCCTGCTTTTCTCACTGTTTCTCCCTCTGACAATAAGCTTGTGTTTTAGAAACTTGTTTTCACCTAATGAGGTGCTGAGATAAGCAAATCTTCATACTAATAAACGAACTAATTGTCTCCTGCAAACACCACTCCCCTTTTCCTCCTATTTATTCCCTATGGGAGGGGCCATTCAGCATCCCCTTGTGGCTTCATTCCCAAGTCGACCCCTGTTCCTTAATTGTTCCCTTCTCCTGACAGCTCTGTGCATGTGCACACTGGGAACAGCTCCAGCTGTTCTTCTGCCCCACTTATCTCCGACTCCGAATGTAGCTGATAACTGTCAGAAGGCCCTGGCCCCCTCTCTGCCTCTGATGCAGAGCCCTCATCAGAGCCTTCCCCAGACTCCAGGATTGGCTTATGTTCCTCCCCAACCTCTTCACTGTCCGAGTCTGCCGCCAACTCTGCTAACAGCTGGCGGGCCACAACACCACTGTTATTGTGGGTTAATACAACAAAAGATCCTTAGACTTGCTGAGTACAGTTGCAAGCGCATTCAATAACTAGATTGAAGGAGCGATTTTTTTCCAAGCTTTTGGCGAAAGGTGGAATGCATCTCCTTACCTCGTCATCAGCCTTGATGGATCTGAGCTTCATCAAAAGCTGGAAGCGGAGGAGGTTGTTGGTGCCAATGGGCTGCAACTCCAGCAGTTTGCAAAGGATGACCAGCTGGGACCGCTCCAAGTGCTCCAGCGTCAGCTCATCCTCAAACAGTTTGGAAAACTGCACAATTTCCTGGGTGCTGGGTTGTTGGCCACTATGTCGAACCTACACACAACAATAAATGAGGGCACCAGAATTGCTAGCTTTTTTTATAATAATAGGTAAAGGTAAAAGTTCTCCTAGCACATATGTGCTAGTCGTTCCCGACTCTAGGGCAGTACTCATCTCTGTTTCAATGCTAGAGAACTGGCAAATACCATCTCTAGCTGGTCCCAGAGTGGGGAGGGAAGGGAGATTTTGCAGTGTTTTTCCCCTGGAGTGGGAGGGAATGGAGATTTTGCAGTATCCTTCCCCTGCCATGCCCACCTGGAGTGGGGAGGGAATGGAGATTTTGCAGTATTTTTCCCCTGGAGTGGGAAGGAATGGAGATTTTGCAGTATCCTTCCCCCTGGAGTGGGAGGGAATGGAGATTTTGCAGTATCCTTCCCCTGCCATGCCCACCAAGCCATACCACACCCACCAGGTCATCCCCACAGAACCGGTAGTAAAAAAATTGGGATTTCATCACTGCTTTAAGACCCATGGACTTCATGTTGGCTGGGGAGTTCTGGGAGTTGAAGTCCAAAAAGACTGAAAGTTTCCAAGGTTGCATGGTCTTGATTTAAACAGTTCCATTTTATGGGAGACGTCTGAAGTTTATCAGCAATTTTTAAATGAAGCAATAAAGCTCCGGGACTCCAGCTTTTCTATTCACTGAAGGGACGCTTACCTTCTGAACGTAGGAAGAGAACAGCTGCGTAGCTCCTCCTGTGCTGGCTTTGTTTCTTCTCGCCAGCTCTGCAATCGTCTCCTGTAAGAATTTGGCTAGCTCCAACTTCGCACTCAGTTTCTTCCTCTGCTTTTCTTCCTTGGTGCAAAGAAGAATGAGAAAGGTAAGGAATTATCTCACAGAGCAACGAGCTGCTTGCCATTCTTGGCAAAAAAGCAAAGCTTCATTTTCTTTTCTTTGCACCACTTGCTGGGAATGAAAAAAATATATATTCTAAAGGGAGAGAGAAAAAATATCGAAAGTGATAAAAGGAAGAGGCAAAGAGAGCGAACAATTTTTTTTAAAAAAAAATATACTGCTACCAATTCTGCACTTCAACAGGGATGCCGTGGCTCAGTGGCTAAGACACTGAGCTTGTCAATCGAAACGTCGGCGGTTCGAATCCCTAGTGCCGCATAACAGGGTGAGCTCCCATGACTTGTCCCAGCTTCTGCCAACCTAGCAGTTGGAAAGCACGTAAAAAATGCAAGGAGAAAACTAGAGACCACTTTTGGTGGGAAGGGAACAGCGTTCCGGGCGCCTTTGGCGTTGAGTCATGCCGGCCAATCAGAAACGAAGCTTCAGAAAAAAAGCCTCCAAACAGAACTTCAGAAAAAAAGCCTCTAAACAGAGCTTCAGAGGCTTTTTTTTCTGAAGCTCTGTTTCAGAGGCTTTCAGAGGCAGGAAATAAAGTTTTTTCTGAAATGGAGTTTCAGAAGTTTCAGAGGCAGAAAAAAAAAGCAAGGCACAGAGCTCACAACCAAGGAACCTGTTGCTAAAATTCACCTCTGGGAACAGCTGATTGGGGGTATTCTGGGAGGCCGATCCACCCACCAATCAGCTTTTTTTCTTATTTTCCTGCCCAAAAATTAAGGTGTGTTTTATACTCCGGTGTGCCTTATACTTCGAAAAATACGGTATATGCTACTTTCTTGATCATGCTAGCCCAGAATGCCTATTTTGTTAATCCTTTTGTTTCACCCTTCCTCCCTGTTGCATTATTATGTGCCTTGTGTCGTCTCTGTCTGAGCAGGAGATACATTTCATCAAAATTATTCAAGAGCTTTGTATCTCGGTGAGGGTTTGAACATAGGTCATCCTAGGTTCTTATCCTCCTCCACTTCTTGCAGAGATTAATTTTTCTAGACAGGTTAGATTTATATCAGCAAAGAATCCTTGAGATATAGGCGTCATGTCACAGTTCAACATAAAGATGGAGCTTTGTTCAAAATTGGAAAAACTGACCTTTTTCGATTCCGTTTCGAAGGTTGAAGGCAACATCTCGGGAAAGAGTTTAAGAAATACGGGTAACAGGAATTCCATGAAAGGTACTATGATGAACACCAAGAAAGGAACCAACCGAAAAAGATCTGCTGATGTTCTCATTAGCTGCAGAAAAAGAAACACGAGCCAAAACATGACGCTGTTCATACATTGCCCTAAGGCACGGTTAATCGTAAACGTGTTTCAATAAGCCACGATAGTGGAATCATGTAACATTACTCAAACCAAAATCGAGTGAACCAAATAATGGCTTATAACCCTGCCACGAATCTCTCTCCTTTCCACTCAAAAGACCAGGGAGAAGCCTTGCTCCAAGCAAGCACTTTGTCAAATTAATTTCAAGGTGCCAACATTTCATTTGCAGAAATGCTGACTGCATTCGCTTTAAGAAATAAGTCAAAACGATTTTATTCAACAACTGTTCTGTGCTTTGTATGAGAAGGTGGGTTCAGAGTTCAGGTCTCACTGTTATGGGCAATCAAACATTTGGGTGCAGGCAAATTGTACGTGCGTCCTAGGAGAATGTTGCAGGATCCAATCTCGGTCCGTTACGGGCACCAGAGGTTTAATCTTCCGAGCTTTTGGACTTGTGCTGGAGCCCATCCTCAGGGAACTTCTCTCTAACAGACTGTTTTGGGTTATTCTATGCAGAGTATAGAGGGACACGGCGGCTCGGTGGCTAAGACATTGAGCTTGTCAATCAAAAGGTCGGCAGTTCAGCAGTTCGAATCCCTAGTGCCGAGCAACGGGGTGAGCTCCCGTTACTTGCCTCAGCTTCTGCCAACCTAGCAGTTCGAAAGCATGTAAAAAATGCAAGTAGAAAAATAGGGACCACCTTTGGTGGGAAGGTCATAGCGTTCCGTGCGCCTTTGATGTTGAGTCATGCCGGCCACATGACCACGGAGACGTCTTCGGACAGCGCTGGCTCTTAGGCTTTGAAACGGAGATGAGCACCGCCCCCTAGAGTTGGGAACGACTAGCACATATGTCCGAAGGGAACCTTTACCTTATGCATAGTACAGTATTTTTCGGAGTATAAGACGAACCTTTCCCCCCCGCCCAAAGGGGGGTGAATGTCTTATACACCGAATGTAGCCCCGCCCATCCACTGGCCCCCACCCTTTGGCCTCGCAGCAGTTGCCTCCTTGCAAGCAAACAGCAAGAAAAAATAGCTTTCAGCTTCAACACAGCCTAATTAGCACAAGTTGATTGGATCGCTCTCAGCTGTTTTGTGCAGGGCTCTGATGCTTGCTGCAAAGAGGTCAATGATCCCAGATCTTCGTACTTTCCGTCGTGCACTTAAGACCTTTCTTTTTCACCAAGCCTGTCTGGCATAAATCTCTTCTAATTTTTAAATCTTTATGCTGAAGATTCTTAACTGATGAGCCAAACTGGCTTAATTATCTTATATTCACATTTTATATGTATGTTATTTTAACTGTTCACCGCCCTGAGTCCTTCGGGAGAAGGGCGGTATAAAAATTTAATTAATTGATTAATTAATTAATTACTGGAGCAGATTTTTTCCCCCTTGTGCTAATCAAGCTATGCTGAAAACAAAAATGAAAGTAAAGCAGGCTGTTTGCTGCAACGAAGCAAAATTGCTCAGAGGGAGATTTCTTTTGCTTGTTTTCCTCACCAAAAAAGGTAGGTGCGTTTTATACTCTGAAAAATACAGTATTTATGTGGTGGCCAGTTGTGTATAGCTTTTTATTTGTTGATAGGGGTGTTGATGGCTGGCTATTAAGTTGCTGGCTGTTATTTGCTGCCAAGTCCTCAGCTTCTAAATCCTCAGATCCTAAGTACCACATAAGCTGGTGGTAAATCAACACTCCTGTTGACTGACATCACATAACTACATGCAACTAGGCATATCATCAATATTATGCATAGAATAGCCCAAAGGACACATCCTGGTAGAGAGATGTTCCCTGAGGGTGGGCTCCAGCATGAGTCCGAAAGCTCGGAAGACTGAACCTCTGGTCCCAATGATCGACCCAAATTAGTTCTTGAGAAACATTTGGGAGCTTATCACAGAGGCACGCACTCTCTTATACTATGCAGCAAGTCACATATGAAGAGGACAGGAGTTATCAGCAAGTAAGGATTCCAAATTCACAGTTGGAAGCAAATATTGCTAGTCCTTGAGTTACGACCATAATTGAGCTTGGCAACTACGGTCGTTAAGCTGTGAAAGTTATAAAGCGGGATGCCATAGAACTGGACCTGATTTGATGATCTTTTTTTCGCAGCGGTCATTAAGCGAACACCTTAATACAGTCGGTAAGTGAACTCCCTGTCCTCTATGAGGTGGGTTTTGCCCGAAACCAGACATAAATGTCAATTTCTAGCAAAAAACATCCTAAATTGCAGTGACATGCCTATAGGCCAATGGAAAGAGTCGTAAATGTGAGCCAGTTGCAAAATGCCTCAAATGTGGTTGCGTGACCGACAGAGAGGGTGCTATCAAAACTTCGAAACCAACTTCTCAGTAGCTTTGGGGGTGGGGGAGGCGTTTCACCATAACTTCAACCATAATTTGAGGACTGCCTGTTGTGGCACCAATGAATGAGCATTCAGGTTGAGAAGCAAGCTGAAACTCTGCTCCAGAATCCCAGGGGAAATTACTTAGCAAACCGACTGCTGGGCCTGATGCTCTTATACCAATAGCCCTTAAGACTTATATACAGCTTCACAGTGCTTTACAGCCCCTCTCTAAGAGGTTTACAGAGCCAGCACATCGTCCCCCGACAATCTGGGTCCTCATTTTACCCACCTCGGAAGGACGGAACGCTGAGTCAACCTCAAGCCTGGCGAGATTTGAACTGCCGTACTGCAGGCAGCTGGTAGGCAGGCAGGCAGGCAGAAGAAGCAGCCTGCAGTACCGCATTCTAACCACTGTGTCACGGTGGCTCTTGAGGGGGGGGGGGGAATGAACAGAGCCTGGATAGCTCAACAGACTAAAAGCCTGTTTTAACATCCAGCTGTCTGCAATTACTGTAAGTTCGAATCTCACCAGGCTCAAGGTTGACTCAGCCTTCCATCCTTTCTAAGGTAGGTCAATTGAGGACCCAGTTTGTGGGGGCAATAAGCTGACTTTGTATAAATATACAAAAGTATGAAGGCTATTGCTTAATGCATTGTAAGCCGCCCTGAGTCTCCGGAGAAGGGCGGCATATACCGTATTTTCCGGCGCATAAGACGACTGGGCGTATAAGACGACCCTCCTCAGAGCCATTTAAGGCTCGTCAGAGCCTTTCGGGCTGGTCTGCCTGGTTACAGGAGAAAGAGCCCCGGCGTATAAGACGACCCCCGACTTTTGAGAAGATTTTTGTGTGTTAGAAAGTAGTCTTATACGCAGGAAAATACAGTAAATCAAATTAAAAAAAAAAAGAATGTAGAATCAGTCATGCTGATGCTCTCATCCAGAAAAGCAGGTGCTTTGCTCATATAGCAAAGCATCTTAAGACTTATATACCACTTCATAGTGGTATAGTGGTATGAAGAGGTATATAAGTCAAAGCAAAATGTTTTGGCTCTCCCTTATTCAGCCTGTCGATCGGCTGAGTGATCAAGTCACCTCATTTCAGATTTGTTTTGCTTTTGTCCAGCGAATAAGAACCGGCTGCTGAATGCTCTTATACTCCATTCAAGAGGAGAAAGCTGGCTGCTCCCCAAACTCAGCCAATGCTCACCCTTCGCCTCTCCCGCCTGGTGAGGATTTGGCCGTGTAACAGTCTCCAGACCATCCGGACGGCTACTTTCGTGTCGATCCAAAGCAAGTGGAATCCGTTGTAATAATGTCTCAGTTCATCTACGATCCTCTGCCAGAGAGATCTCCTGACAGTCTCTGTGGCTTTGTCGGGAAGACCGGCCGGAGTAGGGTCTGCTTTTACAGTACTTGGCTCAGGGCGAGGTTTGTCCTGATGCCAGGAAGCTGACGTGTGAAACATTCGCATCGGTCTAATGAGCAAGTGAGGCCACCCATTGCCCTGGGGTGAACTGGAGAGGAGTTGCTGGCTTTCGGAGTCCTTCAGGAATGTTCCGTTATGGTGGAAATCCAACAGTTGAGCAAGGGCAGCTGACGAGGAGAACAGGGAACAACAGGAGTGTACAAGCAGGCACGATGACCCTCTGGAAGAGAAAAGAGTCTAAATCAGGGGTGTCAGGCTTGATTTCATGGAGGGCCGCATCAGGTTTGAGTTTGACCTCAAGGGGCCGGGGTGGGCCTGGCCAGCTTGATGTCACTAGAGTCAGGGGTGTCTGTGGCGGCCTGCGGTGTCTCTGCCAGCAAAAACGGGCTCTCGAGCTCCATTTTTGGCTGGGACGGCCTTCTGCAACCCTCTGCCAATGAGGCATGTGGCCCTCCCGAGCTCCGTTTTCGCTGGCAGAGGGTTGCAGGGAGAACCGGTAGTAAAAAAAATGCTTTAGAAAATAAAAAAAAAGGTTCTGAAGATCACAGTTCTGAGGAGCCTGAGTGGCGTGGGAGGCTAATGCCTCCTACTAAGGCAGCATTAACATCCAGCTGCCTGCAATTACTGCGAGTTCAATTCTCCCCAGGCTCAAGGTCGACTCAACCTTCCATCCTTTCTAAGGTGGGTAAATTGAGGACCCGGTTTATGGGGGCAATAAGCTGACTTTGTATAAATATACAAGAGTATGAAGGCTATTGCTTAAAGCATTGTAAGCCGCCCTGCATCTCCGGAGAAGGGTGGCATATAAATCAAATTTTAAAAAAACAAAAACGGTCATGTCGCACGATCATCGGAAGTTCTTCTTTTTTTACCTTTTTAAAGCATTTTTTTACTACTAATTCGCTCGAACCGTTAGTAAAAAAATGCTTTAAAAAAGTAAAAAAAAGTTCTGACAATTGCACGGGGCAGCTGTGATCGTCAGAACCTTTTTTAAAACTTTTTTAAAGCATTTTTTTACTACCGGTTCGGGTTAATAGATAGTAATAATGCTTTAAAAAGTTGGCCACGCCCACCCAGTCACATGACTACCCCAAGCCACACCCACCAAGCCATGCCCACAGAACCGGTAGGAAAAAGTTTTGCATTTCACCACTGATTTAAGGATTGCATTTCTTAACCCCAGTCATAACCACTGTATTTACAACTGGACACAGGTTGTAATTTCTCAGCTCTGGATGACGGAGGAAATTACGGATTTTTTATATTATTCAAACCAGACAATGTAATATAGGAGCTCTTGTGTTTTATTTAGTCCAGATCTCATTTTTTATATTTCACAAAAAGAAAAAAACTACACAGGTGAATGCTATCGGTGCGCCCAATGGTGAATAAAAACAATCCTGATATTGCTTTTTTTCTACCGTTTCCCCGAAAATAAGACCCAACAGGAAAATAAATCCTAGCATGATTTTTCAGGATGCTTGTAATATAAGCCCTACCCCAAAATAAGCCCTACTTAAGATGGATGCATTTAGTACCGTATTTCCCCCAAAATAAGATCTAACTAGAAAATAAGCCCTAATGCGTCTTTTGGAGCAAAAATTAATATAAGACCTGCTCTTATTTTCAGGGAAACACGGTATTAAACTGCAATCAATACAACTGGTTTACACTGTCTACAGAATGTTTAACACAATGTTATGTCATTTTGACTGAAGCTGATAATCAAATAAAAACCAATGAACTTCCCTCATGATAGAAAATTTGTATTAACAACGTCAGTACTGTTTTTTGGATGACAGTCAAAGATCTAAAATATATTTCACAGATATCAAGATTTCATTCCTTACCTGGTCCTAGCTACTGCAAGGAATATGTTACAGCTGTAGATGGCCATGCTTTGCCTGGAATCTGTTTATTTCATCTGTGGTCGGATGAAATCTAATATACCAGTAAAAAAATTTAAACATATGTCAGTTAAATAAAGAAATGATTTTGTAATGTTTAACTACGGATAGTTATCTAGGAAGTATTAATAAATATAACTTCTATCCATTATAAATCTTTAGTCATACACATGGGATTAAGGTTCATTTCAGATGTATTATATAACAAAATTGTCCATTCTTTATCTCAGTCTTATTTATTTACTTATTTATTCATTTAATTTATATTGCTGCCTATTCGCACATGGATACTCAAGGTGGCTTACAGAATATAAAACCTCATTTAAAACAATAAAACTAATAAAAAAGAATAAATTAATATAATAATATCACGATAAACTCCCAGTCCTGATTATTGAAATTTGTGTGCCAAAAATTACATACTACTAAATATCTTATGTAAACATTCAGTAATTTCTTGTAAATAATTAAGTACCCCCAAAGAAAATGAAATATGGATGTTTTGCACATGAGCCAAAAGCTGTTTAAGTAATTACTCTAAGCACATAGTTTTAATATTCTTATTACCACCATTTTCCCTTGTCACTAGATAAGGAAGTAGACAATTGATTTTTTTTTCAGCATAAAATTCTATAAAACCTTTTCTACATTGCCACTTCAAATATCATTCAAAAGATATTAGTATGGGATGGGCAGTGTGATTCTAAGAATCCTTAAGTAAATACACAATATTTTTTTACCTCATACTAAGCCAGAATATTGAATTTTGGGTTAGTAAAAAAAACTTAAACCAATGATAATTTATTCAACATGCTGTAATTAATGGAATACAAATCTAGCTACAATATTGAAAAGTTTGCCTATCCTTTCTATTAGCTCAGACCCTATAAGGGGAAATTTTTAATAACAGAATTAGACTCATGAAGAATTGGATTCCAAGCAATGGAGTCCCCCTTATATGAATCAAGTCTTCATTAACGAAATATATGAACTAGAATGCAAGTAAAGTAACCACTTATTTACTTAGACTTAGAACTTAGAATAACTTTATTGTCGCTTCAAATGTAAACAAATCAACAAACATTAAAATGAAATTTCGTTGCATACAGTTCTCAAATATACACTACATAAACATGACAGATAAATAAAATAAAATAAATAAATAAATTATATACCCACATATATTATATGACACAGAGAAGCAACAGTCATGTACATGGCAAGAAAAACGAATCTTGTAAGTTTTCTAGACGGTTAACATAGGGGACAAAGCTGTTACAAAAATATTTATTATTTATTTATTCGCAAAATAATATAAGGAGAGTCGGTTTGGTGTAGCAGTTAGGCTAGAAACTGAGAGACCGTGAGTTTTATTCCTCACCTTAAGACACAAAGCCAGCTGGGTGATGACCTTGGGCCAGGCCCTCTCCCTTAGCCCTGGGAAGAACCAGCAATGGAAAACTACTTCAGACATCTTGCTAAAAAAAATCCTACAGGAACCTGTCCAGGCAAGTTTCCAGGAGCAAACACTGCCTCAAAGGTGTAAAATAATGACAACAACAACAACAACAAGTGTTGTTGGAACATAACACGCCAGATATCATGGTTGTCGAGGGCCAAAGCGTACCGTTTATTGATATCGCTGTACCAGGAGTTAAAGAAAAAGAACTGGAAAAAAATCACGAAATAATGCTATGGATGAAACATGTAACAGTGATACCCATCGTCATTGGGGTACTTGGTACCATGTCCAAGAATTTTATAAAATCCATCCAGAAATTGCAGCTTCCTGCAATAACACCAGCGGAACTGTAAAAAACTGTGCTACTTGGAACATCATATATTTTAAGAAGATACTTGGTTGATACCTAGGATGCTGGCAGCAACCCGGATCATCTATTAGCACCAGTCAATGGTATTTGTGATACATTTTTAAATGTTCAGTTGACTGAATTTCATGTTTAATGAATAAAAGAGATAATAATAATAATAATAATAATAATAATAATAATAATAATAATAATGAGGAGGAGGAGGAGGAGGAGGAGGAGGAGGAGGAGGAGGAGGAGGAGGAGGAGGAGGAGGAGGAGGAGGAGGAGGAGGAGGAGGAGGAGGAGGAGGAGGAGGAGGAGGGGAAGAAGAATTATTATTTGCTTCCTGCAAAAACACCAGCGGAAGTGCAAAAAGCTGTGCTGCTTGGAACATTGTACATCTTAAGAAGATACTTGGTTGATACCTAGGACGCTGGCAGCAACCAATATCAGCCATTAGCACCAGTCAATCGTATTTGCGACTCATTTTTAAATGTCCAGTTGATCGAGTTTCATTTTTAATGAATAAAAGAGAACAATAATAATATTGTACATCTTAAGAAGATACTTGGTTGATACCTAGGACACTGGCAGCAACCAATATCAACCATTAGCACCAGTCAATCATATTTTTGACTCATTTTTAAATGTCCAGTTGATCGAGTTTCATTTTTAATGAATAAAAGAGAACAATAATAATATTGTACATCTTAAGAAGATACTTGGTTGATACCTAGGACACTGGCAGCAACCAATATCAACCATTAGCACCAGTCAATCATATTTTTGACTCATTTTTAAATGTCCAGTTGATCGAGTTTCATTTTTAATGAATAAAAGAGAATAACAATAATATCGTACATCTTAAGAAGGTACTTGGTTGATCCCTAGGAAATTGGCAGCAACCCGTATCAACCATTAGCACCAGACAATCGTATTTGTGACACATTTTAAAATGTCCGATGGACTGAATTTCATGTTTAATGAATAAAAGAGATGATCATCATCATCAAAACAAAACCACTCCTCATGCCCACTCTGCCTTGGCACCGAGAGTAACACCCCCACAAACTCGGTTACCCCACTGCCAGTTGTCACACTCCGATTGCCAAAGAAAAAAAACCCTACACACCGTATTATTGTTGTTGTTGTTGTTTTTAGCTACCCTATAGTACTCATGCGCCTTCGACGGCTTCTAGGGTGGGTTCCTTCCCACCCACCCACCCAATTTCCACTCTAAATCAATTTTAAATGGGTTTTAATTGGTTTTAAAGGGGCTTTAGAAAGGGGTTTTAAGAATGGCCAATTGTTCTAAATGATTTTAAACATTTTTTTTAACTTTTGTGTTGGATCTGTTTTAATATGGCCGAGTCCTTCGGGAGAAGGGCGGTATAGAAATGTCATAAAATCAAAATCAAATCCCCAGAACATCCCATCCCATTATTGACCCAGGGTCATCCTTCAGTTTTCAGCCAAGGTGGTGAGCTTGGATCTAGGCAGCTTGCAGGGCACCTATGGATTGCATAACCCCCCCCCTGTCAAATCACAGCCCCCTCCCCTCTATCTCATCCTGAGGACCCTCCCCCACCCCTCTCTTCTCTCCCCTAAAGGTCTCCCCAGTCCCCCCCCCAGGGTCCCCCTTCACCCCTGGCCAGTCTCTCCTGGGCCCTCCTCCTTTGCCCCCCCCCCCAAAAAACAAAATGGGCGTCCATTTTGCACCCTTATGTCTATAGGCAACCTGTGCCCAGGTGTACCTCTGTCTGCCCACCAGGTACATCCCTGCACCCCAGCATTTACGTCACACTTCTTTAGATGCAGGTGGGTAAACATGGCAAATTTATTATTATTGTTTGGGTTCCTCACCTGCTGCCCTGAGTTCGGCTTCCCCCGCCCCTCCCTTCCCCTCCCCCACCACCCCCGCAAACCGGGGCGGCTGCAGCTCCACCTTCTTCCGGGATAGCCGGGAGGATTCCCGTCAGCCCCTGCGGCTCTCCGGAAGTACAACCGGAAAGCCGCTCTAGCCGGCGAGGCGCTTTATTTCCCCCCCACCCTCTCTCTCTCTCTCTCTCTGTGATTGGGCGGCCCTTGCTTTTCGCTGGTAGCCAATAAACGCGCAGGGGCGGGGATTCGAGTTGGAGCGACAGGAGAGGGGCGGGGCGGTCCTGGAATGCTTTATTAAATGAAAGGTAAATTGATAATAGAGAAGGGGCTTTTTTGCAGGACTTTTATTTTTGGGGGGGTGGGTGGGTTTTTTTTTTTTTTGTTCCAAAGCAGGAGTAAAAAAAAATATATATTATTTTGAAGGGAGCATATGTGCACCTTTAAGACATAAGCTTTTATTATGCCTTATGCTTTGAAGCCTGCACTACTAGCATCAGCTAAATGCACTAGTCTTAATTTAAGAGGCTTGGGTTGCAGGCAGGGGGATGTGTCTCTCTCCTAGAATACACACAGCTTTGAGAAGAGAATGACTTTTGCCAAGTCAAACTCTTGCTTTCACCTTCCGATTGGAGGCTGTTCTGACGACAGAGAGGTGAGTAACGGCTTTGCAATGTTAATACTGCAGATCCAGGGATCTAGGGATTCAGTTTAGGCTGAGCTCCCAAGTCAACCCATCACGTTTAAAATGCAGAAGTTTCTTCTCCCTTGGACCATACTGAGGTTAGGGTGATCGCATCCGTTCAACCTGTTGTGGGTGCTCATTTAAGCTGAAGGGCACACTTTTTTTATTTTATTTGCCTTTGACTGGCTTTTGGATAAATGCAGTATGTTTACGCTTGTTCCTGTATGCTCAAAAGGTTTAAATTTTTTTTAAAAAATCCTTGTATGATGTACTTGAGAGAGAATGGCTAACTAACAAGGGGATACAGAGGTTCAGCAGTGTTTTGGAGTCATACTTTAGGGCAGAGGTCACCAATCGGTGGTCCACTAGTAGTCCACGAGAAAATTTTGGTGGTCCCCAGCTCGCCCGGGTTGAGGAGCTGCTCCAGGATGACCAATGGCCAGTCCTGTGAGTGGAATATGGGACCGGCCAGAGAGATGAGGGAGAGAGAGCTGAGAGAGAGAGACAGACGTGGATGAGAGAATAGAGTAGAGTAGAGTAGAGTAGAGTAGAGTAGAGTAGAGTAGAGTAGAGTAGAGTAGAGTAGAGTAGAATAGAATAGAATAGAATAGAATAGAATAGAATAGAATAGAATAGAATAGAATAGAATAGAATAGAATAGAATAGAACAGAACAGAACAGAACAGAACAGAACAGAACAGAACAGAACAGAACAGAATTCTTTATTGGACACACAAAGAATTTGTCTTTGGTGCATATGCTGTCAGTGTAGATGAGAGAGAGAGATGAGAGACAGAGGCAGAGAGAGAGGGAGAGAGGAGAGAGAGAAAATGAGAGCTACAGAGAGAGATGAGAGAGAGAGAAAGAAAGAAAGATGAGAGAGACAGAGGGAGGGAGAGAGAGAGGGGAAAGAGAGAAAAAATGAGAGCTACAGAGAGAGAGAGAGAGAGAGAAAGAGATGAGAGAGACAGACAGACAAAGAGAGGGAGAGAGAGGGAGAAAGAAAGAGAGATAAGAAAGAGAGAGAGACAGAGAAAGGGGAGAGAGAGAGATGAGAGATCCTGGTGTTTTGTTTTCTGTGGGAAACAAGTCCAAATGCCTCTTTGAGTGTTTAAGGTTGCAGAAACAGGCAGCCAAACTAAGTGCCTGAAGGACCCCATCCCGTCACTGGGAGTCCAGGCACTTCATTGAGCTGTGCGCTGGATTCGAATTAGTCGTCCGCGGGATTTAAAATTATGAATTTAGTGGTCCCTGAGGTCCGAAAGGTTGGTGACCCCTTCTTTAGGGGAACCAGAGCCAAGGTTGATAGAAGATAAAACTGAAGAATATGGAGCGTCCCTATTTTATTGTTTAATTTTCTACTTACTAGCAGCAGCGCCAACACACTCAGCTTTGCCCCTTAGTATCTTTTCTTCTGTTTGGCCAATGGACAGCTCCTGGATTTTAATCCATATTGGCCTTACCAGAATAACAGAGGGACCTTGGAGGTCTTCTAATCCAACCCCCTTGCTCAAGGACAAGATCCTTTTTACCATTTCAGACGAAATTGGCTGTCCAATCTCTCCTTAAAAACCTCCAGTGCTGAATCACCCACAACTTCTGGAGATAGAAGAACTCAGCTAACCAAAAACTGTCTGGAGCAGTTGGTGTTGCCAACTTAGCTAATAGGAACAGGGCAAGGAGGTCTTGGAGCTGAGATATTTTCCAGACTTGCCTTCCCGGACTAGAATTATTCTGGCTCACATGGATATAAAAAGTTGTTGTAGTTGTTGCTTCTGAGAAATCGTTGTCTTTCTGTCCCCGGTGATCTGCAGAGGCAAAGTTTGCCCCAAATTACCTTCCGGAGGCTGATGAAAAAAAATCTTTTGGAAAGCTCCTTTAATTAGCAGATTGGTGCTCCCATTAGCGTGATTCCTTTATATGTGGCTCGAGAGGCTATTTTTCCTGGCTGTGGTTGATTTTACTAATTTCCATGTCTGCTCTGAATTGGGTTTTTTTCCCCTTTAATTTTATTTTTAATTTTTTAAGATAAACAAACATTTAATACATCAGTCATCCCTTCCCTGTGACATCTCGGTGTTATCTTCCAAAATTCTTCTTCTTCTTCTTCTTCCATAAGTTTCTTCTGCCTTGATCTTGTGCTCTGAATTTTTGCCAGTTGTGTTGCCTTGCACGCTGCTGAGAGTCTTTTGACTGTGGCAGTGATAAAAATGTAAGAAGGAAATAATGATATAAAGAAGCCCTGTCAATCATTTCCTGAAGAAAGTGGGTGGAGACGCTCCATTCCTAAAGGGCTATTTTTGACCCAGGAATGGAGTTTTGGCCAGAATTAGAGCTCTGACTAGATGTTGTGGGAATCAGGGGGTTTTTTTTCTCCCCCTTCTGTCTTGCTC
Organism: Coluber constrictor foxii; assembly: GCA_038048745.1. Classification (NCBI taxonomy): domain Eukaryota; kingdom Metazoa; phylum Chordata; class Lepidosauria; order Squamata; family Colubridae; genus Coluber; species Coluber constrictor. Next base: position 24,967,184 of record CM075967.1, read on the forward strand.
TCTTTTATTAATTTCCTTTTGCTGCAAGTGGCTAACACAATTTTTGCAATTTGCCTTGAAACAATGTTTGACATTTATAGGGAAGGCAGTCTCTGGAGGGAAGTAATGTCCTTCCACTTGGTTATGCTCCCATTTGTTTGCTGTGGGTACAATGTGGGTTGCCTTGGAGATCTTAGAAAGAAATTAGAGTGTGCAGCGAGCATTCCAGCTAGGTCAGTAAAATTCTGGATTTGTTGGCAGCATCAGATTGCAGCCTACAGATTGCAACCTATAGACTCAATCAGGTATTCCACTATGCCCGTGATGGCGAACCTATGACACGCATGCCCGAGGTGGCACGCAGAGCCATCTTTCCAGCCACACGAGCTGTCGCCCAATTCATCTGCAGTTGCACATGTATATGCACCCCCTACCTGTTGTTCAGGCCTCCGGTGTGCAATTCCGGAGACTCAGCTGATTTTCGGAGCTCTCCTTGCATGCTCACGCATCTGCGCATGCATGCGTGAGTACCTGCGTGCAGTGCATGCATACACAGATGGTGTTTGCACACATGCATTGCACATGTGAAAGCCATGCATGCAGCACATGGGGGGAGCCATGCAAAAGCCACAGCCATGCACAAATGGGGCAGTTGCATGCACAGTGCGTAGGAGAAGAGCTGCGTATAAGAGAAGCACATACCTGTTTGGCCCTCGTTGAGTAAAAGTTTCGCCACCACTGTACCATGCAATATAGAAGTGGATTTCAGCAGGTTCGGACCAGTTCTGGAGAACCGGTAGCGGAAATTTTGAGTAGTTCGGAGAACCGGTTGTAAAAATTCTGGCTGGCCCCTCCCCCATCTATTCTCTGCCTCACGAGTCCCAGCTGATCGGGAGGAAATGGGAATTTTGCAGTATCCTTCCCCTGGAGTGGGGTGGGAATGGAGATTTTACAGTATCCTTCCCCTGCCACGCCCACCAAGCCATGCCACGCCCACCAAGCCATGCCCACAGAACCGGTAGTAAAAAAAATATGAAGCTCACGACTGATGCAGTCTCCCAAGTTATGCCATTCGTGCAAAAATAGGCATGTGAGCGAAAAGTTGGGTTCTACAATCAGAATATAATTGCAGTGATAACTGAGAAAGGCTGCGACAGAAGGAGAGATTAATCAAAATGGGGTTTACTCAGTTAATTCAGTTTTGAAAAGTTTGAAAAGATTAGTCTAACCACACGGGCTGGGTTCACATCAGGCTAAAATGCAGTTGACTTGTCTATGGCAGGGGGATTCTGGGAGTTGAAGCCCACATGTCTTAAATTTGTCAAACTTGGGAACTCCTGATGTATGGGATGGATCATAAGGATTCCAGTCGCAGTTAAGAGACAGGGTGCTGCTTAACCCATTCTCAGAAGATTAAGGCGTAAATCAGAGGTCCTCAAACTTGGCAGCTTTAAGACTTGTGGACTTCAATTCCACAAGTCTTAAAGCTGTGTCTTCTAATAAGGATATAATAATAATAATATTGAGCATAATAATCCTAATCATAATACTAACAATTATTATATTGTTTACATCTCTGTCTTAACATATTTTCTACTCTAATCTCCTTTTATTTCCAACTTCCATTTTTATTCTCTAACCATGGCTAAAATAATTCCCATATCATATAATATTCAGTTTGTTCTTTCTCCTTAATTGCCAGCGTTAATCTGTTCATTTCTGCACATTCTAATATTTTCCTAATCACCTTCTCATCTGTGGGGATTTCTTCCCTTTTCCAATTTTGCGCGAATACAATTCTAGCTGCAGTTAATACATGTATAATTAAATACGCGTTCTCTTTACTATAAGTTTACAATCCCTGTTATTGTTGAGCTGTGAGCGAAGCAAAAATGTAGGTGAAAGTGTGAGTTAGTCTTGCCATAAAGAGTTGTTAGATGAATGGCCGTAGGTTGAGGAGCTCCGGTAATTTAATGCATGCAACTTACAACTGTCCCTCCAGCGTCCAAGAGCCATTTCTTTTTAATTTGTCAACACGCTCGTGCCTCTCTACGATGTTTTCTTTTGTGGAAATAAAATAAGAAGCCTATTTAAAAAAATATTCCAGTGGTGTCTTTTGTGTATTTTTTTTAAAAAAATCAGTGAAGTGTAGGATGCTATTCACAAAATCTGAGCCTGTGAAGTTGTGCATGCATAAGTAATTGGAAAATTATGTCTAGCACATATGCAATATTTATTGAACTTCTCTTTATTTAGCATCTCACGGTGGTGAGACTCTACAGGCAGTCCTCGACTTAGAACAGTTCATTTAGTGACTATTCAAAGTTACAATGGCACTGAAAAAAATGACGCATTACCATTTTTCACTCTTACGACTGTTGTAGCATCCCCATCAGGGATGGGTTCTAAAATTTGTTACTACCGGCTCAAGGGCCGTGGCTTATTTTGTGGGTGTGGCTTGATGATCATGTGACAATTATTTAGGATTTAACAGAGGTACTGGTCTACCAGGCTTTTAACTACTTGCAGAGCTGTACCGGTCTACCCATTTATTTTTTCAGGCACTGATCTACTCATGTATTTTTGCAGGCACTGATCTATCCATGTATTTTTTCAGGCACTGATCTACTCATGTATTTTTGCAGGCACTGATCTACTCATGTATTTTTGCAGGCACTGATCTACCCACTTATTTTTGCAGGCACTGATCTACTCATGTATTTTTGCAGGCACTGATCTACTCATGTATTTTTGCAGGCACTGGTCTACTCATGTATTTATGCAGGTACTGATCTACTCATGTATTTTTGCAGGCACTGATCTACCCACTTATTTTTGCAGGCACTGATCTACTCATGTATTTTTTCAGGCACTGATCTACCCATTTATTTTTTCAAGCACTGATCTACCCATTTATTTTTTCAAGCACTGATCTACTCATGTATTTTTGCAGGCACTGATCTACTCATGTATTTTTTCAGGCACTGATCTACCCATTTATTTTTTCAAGCACTGATCTACCCATTTATTTTTTCAAGCACTGATCTACTCATGTATTTTTGCAGGCACTGATCTACTCATGTATTTTTGCAGGCACTGGTCTACTCATGTATTTATGCAGGTACTGATCTACCCATGTATTTTTGCAGGCACTGATCTACTCATGTATTTTTGCAGGCACTGATCTACCCATTTATTTTTTCAAGCACTGATCTACTCATGTATTTTTGCAATCACTGATCTACTCATGTATTTTTTCAGGCACTGATCTACTCATGTATTTTTGCAGGCACTGATCTACTCATGTATTTTTGCAGGCACTGATCTACCCATTTATTTTTTCAGGCACTGATCTACTCATGTATTTTTGCAGGCACTGATCTACTCATGTATTTTTTCAAGCACTGATCTACTCATGTATTTTTGCAGGCACTGATCTACTCATGTATTTTTGCAGGCACTGATCTACCCACTTATTTTTGCAGGCACTGATCTACTCATGTATTTTTGCAGGCACTGATCTACTCATGTATTTTTGCAGGCACTGGTCTACTCATGTATTTATGCAGGTACTGATCTACTCATGTATTTTTGCAGGCACTGATCTACCCACTTATTTTTGCAGGCACTGATCTACTCATGTATTTTTTCAGGCACTGATCTACCCATTTATTTTTTCAAGCACTGATCTACCCATTTATTTTTTCAAGCACTGATCTACTCATGTATTTTTGCAGGCACTGATCTACTCATGTATTTTTTCAGGCACTGATCTACCCATTTATTTTTTCAAGCACTGATCTACCCATTTATTTTTTCAAGCACTGATCTACTCATGTATTTTTGCAGGCACTGATCTACTCATGTATTTTTGCAGGCACTGGTCTACTCATGTATTTATGCAGGTACTGATCTACCCATGTATTTTTGCAGGCACTGATCTACTCATGTATTTTTGCAGGCACTGATCTACCCATTTATTTTTTCAAGCACTGATCTACTCATGTATTTTTGCAATCACTGATCTACTCATGTATTTTTTCAGGCACTGATCTACTCATGTATTTTTGCAGGCACTGATCTACTCATGTATTTTTGCAGGCACTGATCTACCCATTTATTTTTTCAGGCACTGATCTACTCATGTATTTTTGCAATCACTGATCTACTCATGTATTTTTGCAGTCACTGATCTACTCATGTATTTTTGCAATCACTGATCTACTCGTGTATTTTTGCAGTCACTGATCTACCCGTGTATTTTTGCAGTCACTGATCTACCCGTGTATTTTTGCAGTCACTGATCTACCCGTGTATTTTTGCAGGCACTGATCTACTCGTATATTTTTGCAGGCACTGGTCACTCATTTATTGTTTGCAGGCACTGGTCTACTCATTTGTTTTCTTTTAACACTGATCAGCTGTAGGGCGGCCCTTTGAAGCCCCATGGCAAGAGTTTAAACAGTTTTTTCCCTCTAGCCAGCAGCTGGGACTCAGGAGGCAGCAATAAATTGGGGGTGGGGCCAAATAAAAGGTAAGATTAACGTGGGGGCCGGGGGGGGGGCAAAACCAGTTCGGTAACGTCATATCGTCACTGCTACCAGCTCGGCAGAACTGGGCTGAACCGGGAGGAACCCACCACTGGTTCCCCATGGTCACGTGATCAAAATTTGGACTCTTGGCAAGTGAATCGTATTTATGACGGTTGCAGTATCCCAAGGTCATATGACCATTTTTTGCAGACTTCTTAAGTCAATGGGGAGTCACTTAACGACCCTGATTTAACAACTGTAGTGATTCACTTAACAAATGTGGCAAGGAAAATCGTAAAACGGGACAAAAGTCACTTAACGAATTTGTCACAATTCTGGGCTCAGTTGTGGTCGTAAGTCGAGGACCACCTTTGTCCTCGTTACATAAAACCTGGATAGGAGTTTTGAAAGCAAGTTCATGCAAGTTTGTCTCAATATGTATGGCAAGGAATCAAGATGAGAATAAAATAAGGGCCATCTTGGAAAGGGTTACAGACGTCTTAAGATCTCCTACTATCGTGATGGCAAACCTGTGGCACCCGTGGCATGCGGAGCCCTCTCTGCAGGCACACGAGCCATCCCTGTTCTACCACCTTTGCTGGAAATGTCTTTTCATATTTTTAGATTATGGTAGAATGTTTCCAGGGGTAAACAGGTAGAATGTTTACATGTTACTTCAAGTAAGTGTACCCCAAAAGTGTACACTTCTTTTTAAATATGGCTAATAAATAAACAACCAGCCGGGAAGATGATTGTCCGGTTTCTGATACGCGCATGCGCACCGGCCACCTGGTCTCCCAATTTCTGGAGCATATGCGCGCGAGAAGACCATGCGTGCTGGAAACCGGAAGATCATTTTCCCAGCACGCGCATGCTCATCAGGCAGCTGCTCTTCCAATTTCCAGTGCTCCCGTGTGCATGGATCAGCTGGCCGGCGCGGTGGAACCTGGAAGAGAAATGGGCGACGGCTTGTATGCCTGGAGAGATGGCTCTGCGTGCCACTTCCGCCACATGTGCCATAGGTTCCCCATCACAGCCCTACACCATTTCAGACAAATTTCTGTCCAGTCTCTTCTTATAAACTTCCAGTGAAGAAGCACCCACAACTTCTGAAAGCAAGTTGTTCCATTGGTTAATTGTCCTCACAGTTAGGAAGTTTCTCCTTAATTCAGGTTGCTTCTCTTCTTCATTAGTTCCCATCCACTGTTTCCATTCCATCCATTAGGTTTCCATCCATTGACTGGTGGTGTTTTGTATACCGATTGCCATATGAAATCGAGCAACCAGCGGCTAAGATCTTTAAAATCAACTTCCCCCCCCCCCTCTGAAAATCTTTTCATAGCTTCCGTGACGTAGTACACATCAAAGCTTGGGAAAGTGATACTCTTCAGCTAATATGCAAAACCGAACAAAGCCAAGTTGGCTGTTCGCAGTTGTGAAGTAACGGAGAAACTGAGAAACTGTTTCTAGGAATCGTTTTGCTTGCTTAGCACTTCTGGGAACTGAAAACGGAGTTTCACTTCTACTTGTCTAATGTCGAAATAATCTCCCTTTCCCCCCCCCACCCCCAAACACTCTAATCCACTCTGGTATCCTGAAAACATTGCTCAGGAAAATGTGTGTGCACCTAGCTCAGAGATCTGCAACCTTAAGCACTCAAAGAGCCATTTGGACCCATTTCCCAAAGGAAAAAAAAAAACACCGGGAGCCACAAAACCTGGGTGGGCGTGGCCAACTCCACGTCACTCACTCCCACCAGTCACATGACTTCCTTAGCCACGCCTACCCAGCCAGTTATTAGGGCAGAGAACCGGTTGTTCTCTCTCTCTCTCTCTCTCTCTCTGTATCTCTCTATGTCTCTCTCTCTCTCCCCCACTCTGTATTCTCTCTCTCCCTTTCCCCCCGCTTTCTCTGTCTCTCTCTCTGTATCTATGTCTTTCTCTCCCACTCTCCCCCCCCTCTCTGTATCTCTCAGATTTCCAAGACCAGGTGAGGAGTGACTGGGAGGGGAGGGCGAGGGGTGGGGCCAGCCAGTGATGGGACAGGGAGCCACATGTGTCTTCGGAGCTGTGGGTTGCTGACACCCGACCTAGCTAATAATATATCCTCCATAATTAATTATAATCATGCACTAATTTTTCTTCTGATTTTTTTTCCCCATTAGCATATATGCTACCGTACAGTGATTTTTTAGTACTGTATAAATGATATGCAAAATCTTCAGTGCAGTGTATGGCGTATGTTTTACTGTTTTGATTTTTAAAAATATGTAATATTGAAACATTTTGAATTGAAAACGTTAAAAGAATCGCGAATGCTCATTTGAAAGGCAGCAAGGATGTAATTATACATTTTGACCAGTCATGCCGATAAAAGATGTATGAATTGATAAACCTTCTGGTGATGACTGTTCCCATTTTTTTCTCTCTCTCTCTTGGCTTACAATTAACTTGTTTTTTACCTTTTGCTGAGGGGTTGATTACATATAAATAGGAAGAGGGATAAATATAAGAATTGTGCATTTCTTGGTATCTTTTTTTAGAATGGTAATCGAAATTCTAGGAAGGGAGAACAGGATGACCATTAAGTCATGTTTATTTTAAAAATGATCAGCAGGGGCTACGCAAATACAGTTTGGCTTTTATTGATTCCTACTAAATGCTATACAGGTAAGTTCTTGACTTACAACAGTCTGTTTAGTGATCGTTCAAAGTTACGACAGCACTGAAAAAGGGGACTAATGACCAGTTTTCACACTTACGACCATTATAGTCATGTGATCAAAATTCAGACGCTTAGCAAATGACTCATATTTATAACGGTTGCAGTGTCCCGGGAATATGTGATCCCCTTTTGTGAACTTCTGACAAGCTGGGAAGCCAAATTCACTTAACAACCAGGTTAATAATTTATCAGCTGCAGTGATTCACTTAACAACTGTGGCAAGAACGGTCGTAAAAGGGGGCAAAACTCACTTTTAGAAAGGTCTCACGTCACAACAGAAAATTTGGGCTCAATTGTGGTCATAAGTCAAGGATAACCTCTATTTACAAATTGCTCCGAGTGCAGAACTGTAAATTCTTCATTCAACGGATGAAACATTGAACTGGATCGCCATTACGAGGTTAACCTTTTTACAAAGGAGGTTTTATAAGCTTTTTAATTTTTATGAATTCCTACATCTCTTAAAACCAGTCACCCTCTGTTCCCTCCTGCCATTGATAAGTGTGAACCGAAGCATCTGATGGGGAGGGTAGAATCTTGTCAATCACAGCTGATGTGCTGGAATGCAATCACAGCCCTTTGCTTGGAAATGATTCTAAATGGTTTAAAACAAATGGGATAGATTTTTCTAACCGTAGTTGAAAGTGTTTAAGATCACAGTGCAAAAAACTATGATCAAACTAATATATATGTACCTAAAATAAACATTCTAAAAGCTATGGGATAAATCATTACTATTTTATTGTGCATGCTTTACATAACCGTATTTTATGTTGTACATAATGCATATATAAATTTTACATACTATTTGAATATGATCTGTATTTTAAATAACAGCTTCCTAGTCATCTGGGAAGAAAAGCGAAACGCGCTATAAAATTACTCTGATGAATATATTCACACCTGCACACCTGCATTTATAGTATCATCTATATACTGCTAAAACGCGTGTGCCTGCAACCTCTAAATTGCAAAACAATGCATCCTAGACCAAAATTTTTTCAACCAAGGTATCTCAAATGAGTCTCTCCGAAGACTCAGTTAGCAACACGTTATTAATTGAATTTGGCTTCGCCATTGACTTTACTTGTCAGGAGGTCGCAAAAGGAAGTCAGATGACTCCGGGATACGGCGACCGTCATAAATATGAGCCGGCTTGCCAAGCGGTAGGAATTTTGATCATGTGACCGTGGGGATGCGGCAAATGGTCGTAAGTGTGAAAAACAGTTGTAAGTCACTGTTTCTACTGCCGTTGTAACTTTGAAAGGACACTAAATGAACTCTTGTAAGTCGAGGATTGCCCATGATTGAAATTTGGCCAATTTTATGAAACGTTTTGGGACCTGAAATTTTTCCTAAAAACGTTTTACGACATAATGCAAAATATGTTATAAAACAGTCCCAGTGGTCAGTTCTTGATGTTTGACCGAGCTATACAGTTCAATGTGGACTACTTTCAAGACAGATACGCAGAGATGGATTTCAGCAGGTTCTGACCAGTTCTGGAGAACCGGTAGCAGAAATTTTGAGTAGTCCAGAGAAAATTGTCACTGGCCACGCCGCACAAACATTTTGACAATTCCAAAAAAGTAGAGAGATCAAGCAAAGGTTTTTTTTCCCCTTCCAGAACATTGTAACTTATCCTTCTCCATAGCTAAATAGTTAATTTAAATAGAAGTACTGCTTCAAGATGCATTTCGGCAGTTTGGTTTCACCACAAATTTTAGAGAGATAAAAAAATATATCCTAGTGACTGACCAGTAGAAAAAAAGGGGGGAACAATGAAATATCCACATTCAGCTACTGCTGAAAACAGATAAGATTATTTCACTTTCATCAGAACATATCTGTCTTCCTGCTAATTTTGCATCATTAGCTGATTATGATTGCTTTCACATCTCCTCCAAACCCATATCACATTTATTTATTTATTTACTAATCTATTGCTGTTTCTGGCTTTATTATTATTATTTTTTTCTTTTTGGCTCTGATGCGAACGATTTGAATCCCCCAAACATTTACGGTACTTACGCTAGACCGAATTGCAGATAATTTCCTGTATTTTTCTCCATGCGAAGCTTATCTTGTCCAAATGCCAAGCCACAGCAGGTAAAAGCAGAAACTGAGACAAATACTAGACTTTTTATACTTGTTTTTTGGGCAATGTAAAGGCAATGAATGTCAACTAATTTGTAATTAAAGATATCTTTTTTATATATCTTACTGTTATGTGTACTCTATGTGTTGGAAATTAAACTGAATGTAAACAGATAGACTATCTGTGTCCTGTCCTTCTCTATCTTATAGTAGGCGGGTGTTTTTTTTTTACTTACAAAAGAAACGATTAAAAACTCTGATTCATACCTTCAGCCATTTGAATCTCTGTTTCAAAATAACATGCATTGAGCATTACTCATGAATGTTTTGTTCAGCTCGTTTAAGAATTTTGCATTTCTCAGATCCAGGGCTTTAAGTAAGGGGCGTTAAGGAAGTTAGCATAAAGGCAATATTTAAGACACCTTATGTTATGAGAAGGCAACAGATTTTGTTGTTATTTCTTCCAATCCAGCCTTTACCTCTGCTATAAAACCCCTTTTTTTTTGCTTTTTGTATTTTATCTCTCCTTGGTTTAAATTCAGATGTGGCTTCCTTGTAAAACCTCATAGTTGATAACAAAGAGCTTCTTAAAGTGATTCCAGGATATGGGGGAAAAATTACAGCATTATTCTTTCTTATGCCATATGTAAAAAAAATCTCCCTGCCAGTAATAAATAACCACATGAGAGCAGTGCTAAATATTTTTGCCCAAAGTATCAGCTGCCTACATTCAGAGATGCATGCACAGAGATACACATTTGAAGTTGGCACCTGCTTGAATTTCCTGTCTTTTATTCCATTGCCAGCGCTCAGTAGGGAATGCCACAAACAGGCCAGATGCTTTGAAACCATCCATCAAAATTTGCAAGTCAGAACCACACAGGACAATTGAGGTTTTAGGATGGTCCGTTAAGTTCCGTATTTATATGAAATCTGCAGCTTGATTCGGTAAAAGGGAATGCATGCCAAGGTACCCTGTTTCCCTCAAAATAAGACATCCCCTGATAATAAGCCCAATTGGGCTTTTGAACGCATGACAATAAGGCCAAGCGCCTATTTCAGGGTTCAAAAAAATATATATAAGACGGGTCTTATTTTCGGGGAAACATGGTAGATACCAGAATGTGCTTCCAAGCCAGTACAAATAATTGTTTCCTTGTATTCCTTCCAGCCAGGAATACAGTTGTCAAACCCTAATGCTACTCTTTTCAACAAGATAAATGAGTTGCAGGGAAGGCAGTAGAATCAGTCAAAATATGGAAAATGAGCGCTCTGAAAAAACTTTGAAGGAATTGAATCATTCTAGCTGGAAGAAGAGTGGAGTAAGACTGCACAGCACTCTTTAAATTGCATTGGTCTTGCTAAAGTGTGAATCTCAAAACCCCAGAAAGCAATATACTTAATAATTTACAACTAGTTGTTGTTATATTAAGAAGCTATAAACTTCTAAGGTATTTCTAAATCCCTGGTTTGTTCTTTTAGGGAACATATTTAAATTACTCAAGTATTAAGCTGGAAGTATATTGCTATAACTTACTCCTGTGTTTCAAAATTCAGCTGTGATGTCCAAATTTCCTTCTATCCAATTTCTGTACTGCCCTAAAATCACATACGAAGTAGCTTCTCTTTGTTCATTTTTAAAAAAAATTTGATTTATATGCTGCCCTTCTCCGGAGACTCAGGGCAGCTTAAAATGCGTTAAGCAATAGCCTTCATACTTTTGTATATTTATACAAAGTCAGCAGTCTTTTGCACCTTCCCTGCATGAAATACTGTGTTTTCCCGAAAATAAGACCCTGTCTTATATTTTTTTGATCCCTGAAATAAGCGCTTGGCCTTATTGCCATGCGCTCAAAAGCCCAATTGGGCTTATTATCAGGGGATGCCTTATTTTAGGGGTACTTTTGAGGTGTAATGGATGCTGTTTGGAAAGCTTTGTAGAGCTCTTAGTTGTTTAATACCTCATATTTACTCAGGGTCCATAGGAGCAGATCTGTTGTCAGAAAAAGGGTGTAGGATCAATAATATTCAACTGAATTCAGGAATAAAGTCAAAAGCAAAAGTAGGAATGTACATCTCCTTAAAAGGTCTCATTCCTTTGGAACTTCTTCGGAAATATATGTGCATTCTGTTGCTGTCTCAGTTAAAACAAAGCTATTATTTTGCAGTCCCAAATTTTCCAAGGGCAAGCGAACCATCTAAAGCAGATTTGTCCAACTCATGATATAATAGGCCACATGCAGCCCTGGACATCTAGTAATGAGGCCCCAGAAGTTAATTAAAAATATTAAATAAAGTTTGTTACCCTGTTTCCCCAAAAATAGGACCCAACCAGAAAATAAGTCCTAGCATGATTTTTCAGGATGCTCATAATACAAGCCCTACCTCCAAAATAAGCCCCAGGTAAGATAATCAGCCAGATGGATGCATTTAGTACTGTATTTTCCCCGAAATTAGACCTAACCAAAAAATAAGCCCTAATGCAGCTTTTGGAGCAAACTTTAATATAAGACCAGTCTTATTTTTAGGGAAACGCGGTAATATACATTAACTATAGTATATATTTGATATGTGGCCCAAGACAAATCCCTCTTCATTCAACGCAGTCCAGGCAAGTCAAAAGGTTGGACAACTGTGATCTATTCTAGAGTAATAGACAGTTCCACAGAAATCCTATTACCTTCAACTTGTCTTCTCCAGAAATGCTAAATTCTACCGGTATCTAATCAACCCTTCTAAGGCATTCCTGTTACTTGCTTCATTTTGCTACAGTAAGAGAGATCCAATCTCTGCAGGACCAATAAGCTATCCTGCAATAATAATAAGATTCAAGGTAAGCTATATGCATTAAAAAAAAAGCTTACATATATTTACAATATTGAAATGTTTAATATATTTTAAAAGAAACACATATCGCGTTTGTGTTTTGTATGTTGGGTTGGGTTGTTGTAAAATCAATAAAAATAAATTTTTAAAAAAATAAATGTTTAATATAACATTAATGTTAAGGTGAATGTGAAAGATGTGACAAAAGAGGAATGATGAATAATAGAATTAGAATAGAGTAGGGTAGAATAGAATAGAACAGAGTAGATTGGAATGGAATGGAATGGAATAAGGAATGGAATGGAATAAGGAATGGAATGGAATGGAATGGAATGGAATGGAGTGGAGTGGAGTGGAGTGGAGTGGAGTGGAGTGGAGTGGAGTGGAGTGGAGTAGAGTAGAGTAGAGTAGAGTAGAGTAGAGTAGAGTAGAGTAGAGTAGAGTAGAGTAGAATAGAATAGAATAGAATAGAATAGAATAGAATAGAATAGAATAGAATAGAATAGAATAGAATAGAATAGAATAGAATTTTTATTGCCTAATTAGACACACAAAGAATTTGTCTTAGGTGCCTACACTATCTCGGAATACACAAAAGAAAAGATACACTGGTCAAGAATCATAAGAAGCACAGAGATGTTTGTACCCAGGCAATAATACACTGCATGAGAAAGATGGAATGTTTTGTCTTTGTAATTCAAAAATAAAAAACTTTTTTTTTAAAAAAAGCTGCATTTTTTTAAAAAAAGCTGCATTTTTTTAAAAAAGCTGCATTTTTTTAAAAAAAGCTGCTTTTTTAAAAAAAAAAGCTGCATTTTTTGTAAAAAAAAGCTGCATTCTTTTTTTTACAAAAAAATCTTTTTTTTGCATCGAATAAAATTGGCATTATGCTGGACAAACTGGATGATGATGCTTGTGTGCAAGCAACTCTGACCACCGCATCTGGGAGAGGAAAAAAATTAAAATAATAATTAATTAATAATTAAATAATTAAAAATTATTAATAAAAAAAAATCTCTTCCCACCCCCCCCATTCCCTCATCCCCCCTCCCGGCACTGCTGGCCAATTACATTTCCCCCTGTCATTCCCTGCCAAGCCCCCCCCCCCCAAAAAAACAACTGGCCACTAAGAAGCAAAGCCAGCAGCGCAGATAACATCCCTCCCCCCCCACCCCATATTTTGGACCAGGCCTCAAGATTCTCCTCAGGAGGGGAGAGGGAGGGAAAGCAGAGAAACTACAATTCCCAAGAATCCCCGCGGCGCGTAATTTCACGCCGGCCAATGGGAGCGCGTCTTTTTTTTTTCCCTTCCCCGGCGCCGCCTGTGTGTGTGTGGAGCTTTTGTGTGTGCGTGAGGAAAGAAGAGGAGGCGGAGGGAGCGGGAACGAGCCAAGGCCGAGACCGGGACGTTCGAGGACGAGCGGAGCGCCAGCGCCCCCTTCCTTTCCCCCCGACTCGGTGCCGCCCCCCTTCCCGCTGCCCTCGGCGGCTCTCTCTCGCTTCTCTCTCTCTCTCTCTCTCGAGACCCAGCGGCTCCTCGGCCGCCCGGGGACGGCGGCACCCGGAGGGGAAGCGGCGTTGAAGCGGGGGGGGGAGGGGGGTGCGGCGGAAGGGAGGCCAAAAAAAAAAAAAAAAAAAGAGGCGGGGACCGAAGCCGGAGAAGCGGGAAGCGTGCAGAAATTGAGGCCGGGGATCCAACGCGGCCTATCGAGGGGGCTCGGCCCGCCCGCCCACCAACCAACCCCCGTTGCCAGGCCGGCTTGGCTCGGGGCTTCCCCGGCGGGACTCTCGGCGGTGATCGGTCCGATACGGCGGGGGGAGTTAGAATGGAACTGACTGAAGGTGAGGCGAGAGGGAGGGAGGGAGGGGGGAGGAGGGGGCGGGGCTTGGGGAGGAGGGGGCGGGGCCAGAACCCTGGCTTAGCCTAGCAGCCTCTCGGGCGGCAGGAGCTGCGGCTTTAAACAATGCCGCTCAAGTTGCTAGTCCTCAAGGGTGCTTCTTGGCTTCTCCAGGTTGCCAGGGCTGAACTTTGCCTGTTTTTTTGTTGTTGTTTTATTATGCTGAGTTTGGGAGTGGGGGGAGAAGAAGACACCGTGTTTTTTTTCTTTTTTTGGATAGAATAAGTTATAAGTTTCTGCTGGGATTTTTTTTTTTAAATATTTTTTTTTTTTGGAATTGCAAAAATCTGGTGGGGAAAATTTGGGGTTGTTTTTTTTTTCCCCTCTCCCCTTTCTTCCATTTTATTCCCCCCTCCTCCCCCTCCTTTGCATTGACGTCTTTTCCTTTTCTCCCTCTTCTCCTTTGCAACAGCAGCAAAAAAAAAAAACCTAATAACTTGGTTGCTGAAAAGGGAGGCAGCTTGTGCAACTTGCTACCCTGTTATAACTGTCCTATGTTACAGGTGCCCTTTATATTTATAGGTGGTGTGTTTAATGTGGCATTGAATCAATGTTTCAGTGTTGTATCCATTACAGTGTTTCAAAGTGTGTATCCATGTATGTCAACAACGCCTAGTAAGTAAGTAACCTTTGGTAATGGACGGTGGTGTGAAGTCAAGAGTCCTGGGAAACATCAGCTCCCAAATTCTATTTTATCTAGTCATCTCAGCTTGTCTAAATCTTATCTTCTTGGCAACTGGGTAAAAATTAAATGGAAAGAAAGAGATCTAGGATATTTTGAGCTCCTTTGTTTTAGAGACAGGGTAACACGCGGTAGCACAGTGGCTAAGACGCTGAGCTTGTTGATCGAAAGGTCGGCAGTTCAATGGTTTGAATCCCTGGTTCAAACAGGGTGAGCTCCCCTGACTTATCCCAGCTTCTGCCAACCTAGCAGTTCGAAAGCACGTAAAAAATGCAAGTAGAAAAATAGGGACCACCTTTGGTAGGAAGGTAACAGCGTTTCGTGAGCCTTTGGCGTTGAGTCATGGCGGCCACATGACCACGGAGACATCTTCGGACAGCGCTGGTTCTTGGGCTTTGAAACGGAGATGAGAACCGCCCCCTAGAGTCGGGAACAAAATCCGTATGTGCGAGGGGAACCTTTACCTAACACACAATGTTGTGTGTAATACATATGACACGAATGTAATACATATGATCCCTATACGTATTACATTCATGCTGGATGAAAGGGGCTAAATGACCTGAAATCAATTATGATTTTAAATTTGGAGTTGGGTTTCTTGAGTTCAGCCCTTCTCCAACCTGCTGCCTTTCAGATGCATTAAATTACAGCCCCTATTATGATCGGAAGAATAGCTGTGTGCTAGAATGTGAAGGGATGTAATCCAACTCCACATCCTGAAGGATTAATTCGTAGAAAGGGGCGAGCTGGTAGTTATGGTGGAAAGTGGGCTTTCTGAGACAGATTTTGAATTTTGAGAAACACAGTTATTGGCGCGTTTGGTTGCTAGTGAGCAAAAACACTCGCCTGTAATAAGCAATTAAAAATATTCAAGTATTAAAATACTAAGGGTTAATTACTCCACTACAGCTCAATCCCTGCTAATACCTGCTTAAATTGTGGTGGGAAGAGGAATAGGGAGTGTGTGTGTGTGTATGTATATATGTGTGTGTGTATACACACACACGCACACTCATACACGCACACCATGTTTCCCTGAAAATAAGACCCTGTCTTATATTTTTTTGAACCCTGAAATAAGCACTTGGCCTTATTGCCATGCACTCAAAAGCCTGACTGGGCTTATTATTAGGGGATGTCTTTTATTTTGGGGAAAACAGTGTCTCTATGTGTGTACATGCATGTACGTGTGTGTGTGTGTGTGTGTGTGCGCGTATATATATATATATTCTTTTTGTAGGTTTTATGTGTGTTTTTCTTTAAACCAGGTTTTTCCTACATAATCAAGATTTTTCTGCAACTAGGGTTGCAGAAAAATCTTGGTTTTGTAGGAAAAACCTGGCTTAAAGAAAAACACACACACACACAGAGAGAGAGAGAGAGAGAGAGAGAGAGAGAGAGAGAGAGAGAGAGAGAGAGATCAAAATGCATCAGAAATGAGGCTCAATAAAGAGGAAGAGATTAGTGTGCAGAAATGGGCACCAAACTTTTTCAGACTCTCTGAAGAGTTCTGAAGATATGCAGGGTAAGATTAAGTGAAATTGCTAAGAATTCTGAAGGAAAGAGCCGGCTCCATTGATCATTGTGATGGAAGGCACTGTATAGCAGTCATCCACTCCAAACACAGGGCAGGATCTACTACTAGAACCTTTCTGAGAGGACCACCCAGCCTCTGAAGACTTCGTATCAATGATCAAGGTTCGGATCAATTAGCAGTGGAGGGTTATAGTGAGAATCCAGTATGTGTTATAGGAACTTGATGAAAGCAGAGCTGCTGAAATAATGGTAAATGGTTTCTCCATTTTAAACTTCAACCCTGATAGTTTAAGGAAACGAAAGAGATGGTTTATGGAAAAGTGTGTAAATGTGTGTGTGTGTGTGTGTGTGTTTGTAATGGAATGAGTGACATTATGAAAGAATCGTGGTGATGTGTGATCTGTACATTGGTAACCGTCATAGAAGAAGCATGTGTGTGAGAGAGAGAGAGAGAGAGAGAGAGAGATCTGTGCCGAAGAGGTGTGAAGTCTGAACTGTGGATTTTGAATGGATTATACAGCCCGGTGTTAATTGCTGTTGCGTGACATTTTGCGTGGGAAGGCATGAAGAAGAGTCATGAGACAGCGACATTCTTGGGAGTTGGGAAGTCTTAGGCTGACCTGGTAATGAAACAGCCTTTTGTGTATGTGTGCTTGCAGTGTCTACAATATATAAATGTGCACAAACATCTCGGGGTTTGAACTTAGAATTTGAAATATTCTCTTCGGGGGAGGGAGGGGGGCAGCATCTCTGGTTCTGTCGAAAAGGGGGAGAAGGATAATTATGGACAGACCAGATAATAGTTTTGTGTGATGGAGGAGGAAGAGGAGGGCCACTTAGATTTAAAGGGGCCGAGGCAGCCATGTTGGCTGCCAGATACTGCAGTGTAAATCTCTTTCCTACTCCACCCCCAGCCTTCCTTCCAAAAAGAAACCAGCCCTGTTTTGGGTTAACAAATGGAGCTTTAGTTCTTTCTCTGGGATCCTTACTCCCTGCTTTTATCATTACACTGTTTTCGATTTATCATAAACAAACGGGAGAAGCGGCATCTTTCCTCCCTGCCTTCTTGTCTGCAGCCAGGACTGCTAGGGACTGCGGTGCAGAAATTAACCCTTTTCAGTACAAATCTGCAGCGGGGTTATTCCGATTCCCCCCCCCCCCCTTCCATTTTCATGAAGAATTAAACAGAAATAGGTAGAAGGGCTGCCTCTCTCGTGCGTGGCAAAAAGGAGCTGAAATGTCTTCTACGATTTCTCTTAAGTAAACAAGGAAATTGCATCCCCAGCTGCTGACAAAAGGCACACTTGTTTGTGCACAGCTAGCTCAAACTTATTTATATATTAAATTTAAATACCGGACAAGGATTTTCTCTAAGGAATTTCTTAATTATTATTTTTTTTTCCTTGTCTGTTTTATGGTATATTATAGTGAGGCAATTCTCTATTTTAATCCATCACTGAATTGGGCAAATGGTGCTGTTTGAATTTCCTGTACAGCAGACAACAGGGATGTGAGACAAATTGCTGTTCAGGTATCTTAATTAGTGAGAAGTAGGTATATTTGTATAATGTTTGAAAGTGTTTTTCAGTTTCATAGTGCAGTAGAGAAAAGCTCCATACACTGAATATATCTTTACTATATTAGATATGCTAATTCTGTTTCTCGTGTATTAATATGATGTTTGGACAACTGGAGCATTCATTATGTGTGAATATCTTTTAAATAAGGCACAATTGTGTGTTTGGATGTACTTTATATTGTTCGACCCTGCATTGTTCGGTTTTTGAATCCAAATAGAAATATTTATGATTGTTCCTTTTTTTATGCACTTATTCAGAGACTTCTCAGTGCTTCTGTTTTTGTCTTTTAAAAACTTAACAGCTGATAAAATATAATTTATTGTTGTGATTGCTTCAAGGATGTAGTTATCATAGTAGTATTTCATTAATATTTCAGAATATCCTCATGTTGGTCTCAGCAGTGTGTCTAGCGATGGACTCATTCTTTCTGGTTTCTATTTTTCTTTAAGTGGGTCATAGTAAAAGATGATCAATGGATGACAGAAGGTGTGCCTGAACAGCTTACAGTGATAATATTTGGTTTCTGTGACAGAATAAAATGGTAATGAACATATAAATATAAGCTGAGGAAAGGGAAATTTATATCGCAAAATGCTTTCCAGGAATAAGGCATTCCCCCCCCCCCAAATGAATTATTTGTTGCGACTTAAGTGCTACATGTATGTAAAAGCTGGAAATGACTCATCATGTTGTATGATGGTAAAAAGCTGGAGGACAGTTATACAGTTCAAGGCAAACACTATTTAGATTTCTGTATGATTTCTGTATGATTAAAAAACATGGACAGATTCGTTGTGTTGGAACAAGAAATATCAGCCAAGTGAGATTATATATTATTTTGTATTTAGCTTTAAAAGGCTAAAATTGGTTCAAGAAATAAGCGTTTTCTGATATTTTAAAAGCCAATATCAAAGCAGTCTGAGCTGTATGTATGTATATGTATGTATATATATGTATGTGTGTGTGTGTATATGTATATATATATGTATGTATGTATATGTATATGTACATGCATATATATGCATATATGCATGCTAAGTTTTTATTTACATAGTTTAGTCTGGAAAGAGGAAATTTGCCCAGGCTTTGTTGAATGAAAAATAAATGCGTGTATATGAGAAAAGTAGTTGGAATCCCAGTTGTGTATGTGGAAGTGGGGTTAGGATAGGAAGCAAACATTGTAGCAAGGCATACCTCCTTTGGAAGGGGATGCCATTAAATTTCAACAGAATTTAAACACTGTTGCTTATTATTGAAGGCTCAGCGGTAAGATCTCCTCCCATAGCCGCTGCTGATTATTGCTATCTATACGTTGTTAGTTCTTGTCCTACTGTATACGAGTGCTCCCAACCAGTATATAAATGATCAAGTAATATTGTGAAAACAAAATCATAGAAGGCTATAGGTAGCAATGGGATAATCAAAACATAATAAATCACCTGATCTTCCCTCCCTCCCTTCCTTCCTTCCCATTTATATTTCACATTTAGAAGATTGCCTATCTTCTCAATTAGTCTAGACCAGTGATGGTTAACCTTTTCTGTACCAAGTGCCCAAAGCGTGTGAACCCCCAAAATGCAATGTGTGCATGTTCCCCACACCCCCGTGCATGTGTTCACAGCCCCCCATGTGAGCCCCGCCCCCTGGGCATGCGCAGCAGAAACCCAAAGACCAGCTTGC
The DNA here is from genome assembly GCA_038048745.1 of Coluber constrictor foxii. NCBI lineage: Eukaryota > Metazoa > Chordata > Lepidosauria > Squamata > Colubridae > Coluber > Coluber constrictor. The sequence goes on from CM075967.1 coordinate 24,986,721, forward strand.
CGGTGGGAGATGTGCGCACATACAGGCAGAGCTGAGCTGAGGTGATGGCTCGCGTGCCTACAGAGAGGGTGCTGCATGCCACCTCTGACACGCGTTCACCATCAAGGGTCTAGACAAAGTACAGAAATAAAGCCAAAGTTACAACTATCAAATAGGATAGAAAAGAGAAATGGTCATTCGGGGTGGAGGGTGGGGGGGATCCACTAAAAACCTGTAAAACCCTTCCCAGATGGAACTCCCCTCCTACCCTAGAATAAAGTCTAAGGAAAGAGCCAAATGTGCAAGGTACCACAGCAGGATCAGAGTCATCCAAATCTCAGAAGAAATGTTGTCCCAGAGGTCAGTTGTCATGACGAAGAAGACACATCTCCTAGGTCCCATCAAATGACATTGCTTAATAGATGAGATTTGTAGTCTTGTTTTATAGGATTGGCAAAAGCAACGGGAGAGAGAGAGATTCTCAAATTACTATGCCATATGGACCTTTGTAGGTAATAATCAGCTCTTGAATTGGCCCACAAAGCCTATTGGTAAATGCCCATAACGGCATCTGGTTCAGTTGATGCTTCCAATTGGTCTTCAAGGGTAGCCCATGTAGAAATCATAGCAGTAGTCTACATTCAAGAGCCGCGGTGGCGCAATGGTTAGAATGCAGTACTGCAGGCCACTTCTACTGCCTGCCGGCTGCCTGCAATTTGGCAGTTTGAATCTCACCAGGCTCAAGGTTGACTCAGCCTTCCATCCTTCCGAGGTGAGTAAAATGAGGACCCAAATTGTTGGGGGCAAGAGGCTGACTCTGTAAACTGCTTAGAGTAAAGCACTGTGAAGTGGCATATAAGTTTAAGTGCTATTGCTAAGGAAAGAGGGAGGGAGGGAAGGAGAAAGAAGGAAAATGAGAAGGAAGGAAGGAGGGAAGGAGTGAGTGTTGGTGCGGTGGTTAAAGTGCTGTATTGCAGGCTAACTCTTCCCACAGCCAGGAAGTTCGATCCTGACTGGCTCCAGGTTGACTCAGCCTTTCATCATTCCAAAGTTGGTAAAATGAGGACCCAGATTGTAAACTGCTTAGAGAGGGCTATAAAAGCACTGTGAAGCGGTATATAAGTCTAAGTGCTATCAGGGCCTGAGTAATAATGTGTAGGGCCTCTCAGTCCAAGAACATACACATGAGAGAAAATCATGCAAAGGCCTTCCTGGCTATAGCTGTCAACTGCTCTTCAAGCAGAAGCTGAGGCTCCAGGAAGACTTCCTAGGACAGTGATGGCAAACCTTTTCGGCATCGAGTGCCAAAACTGGAGCACGCACATATGATGGCATGCTAGAACCCAAAAGAGAGCAGCTGGCCGGTGTGCATATCCCACTATCCAGGAATGGGATATACCGAAGGGCTGAAGGTTAACCCATTCCTGGATAGTGTACACAGTGCCCAGAAAAGGGACGTTCAGGTAACACAACGTCCATTCTGAGTTCCAGCATGCACATGTGTGCCGCACAACTGGTCTTCGAATACCAGCTGGCCGGCACGCATGTATGCGCCAGAATCCAGAAGAGAGCAGCTGGCCGGTGCGCATGCATGCTGGATCAGCTGGCCAGTGATGAAACCCGGAAGAGCAGCTGGTGATCATGCGCGTGCTCACAGAGAGGGCTCTGTGTGCCCCGTCTGGCACGCGTGCCATAGGTTCGCCATCACGATCCTAGGAAGTACAGCCCCTTTCGGAATTAGGTATAGAGGCCTTATGTTCAAATGGTCCAAGTAGGCATTGCCATTAGGTCTCACTAAGGTTGAGCTTAGATCTCTTCTATCTCATCCAGGTCTCATTACACCTCAAGCAGAGACAATACACCTTGGCAGCATCCTTAGTCAGCCAGGAGTTGAGATATACAAATGAATATTACTGATGATAATGATCTCATTCATGTAAAAATGCATATATATGTAAGAATCTTTTCACTGCCTTGTGAAAGTGTTCGATCTAGGTGTATTCTCTGCCTAGGACAACAGCAAAAAACAGTCTTTTTTAAAAAATTTGATTTATATGCCGCCCTTCTCCGGAGACTCAGGGCGGCTTACAATGCGTTAAGCAATAGCCTTCATACTTTTGTATATTTATATTTACACAAAGTCAGCTTATTGCCCCCAACAAACTGGGTCCTCAATTTACCCACCTTATAAAGGATGGAAGGCTGAGTCGGCCTTGAGCCTGCCTGGGATTGAACTCGCCAGTAATTGCAGCAGCTGGATCTTAAATGCTGCCTTTGTAGGAGGCATTACTCCCCTACGCTACTCAGGCTCAGACTCAAAAAACAGTCTTAATACAGGTGTGCAAATTTTGGAGGCCCAGCTAAGGTTCCCCAAATCTTAGGATGTAGTCTCCCCCTATCATTCTGAGTTCCCGCTGAATTTTATTATTTAAGTAACAGCACATGGAAATAAATATGTGGGAGTAATCATGGCTGTTACAGAAATAATTGAAAATGAGCTACATCAGATTCAATATTTTCACTGCCTTCAACTTAACCATTTGAATGGCCAAGCCTGAAAATTGGCCAGAGAAAGTTTATGCCCCTTTAATACTGCATCTGCGGATGGGATTGTCTTATTTGGGTAAATATGAGCAAAGTAAGGCTATAACCACCAAGTTCATAAACTGAGTGGGGAAAGTGAAAGTTCCTATGTTGTACAGATCTCTTAAATTAATAGTTCACAAATCGTTTGAAGGCCGCCTAGTTAAAAAAAAACTTGTTTGTCAGAAAAAAAAAATTAGAGTAGTATTGGACACATTTGCCTGTCTATTATGTGCACCCTCATATTCAGTTAAGAAGAATTATATAGCTACTGTGTTTCCCCGAAAATAAGACCCTGTTTTATATTTTCTGAACCCCCAAATAAGCTCTTGGCCTTATTTTCGGGGAGGTCTTATTATTTTGGAGTGCATGGAGCAAGACGGGACTCCTCTTGCCGTCTTACCTGATTTCCAGCTCTCTCTCCCTAACCCCAATCAGAGGAAATGGCAGGGACCCGCTGCGCATGCAGTTAAATATTTTCAGGGAGAGCTTATTTTAGCGCATGCATTCAAAAGCCCGATTGGGCTTATTATCAGGGGATGTCTTATTTTCGGGAAAACACAGTAGAACTATTCTGCATTGAAATATCACAGTTCCTTTAAAAAATGAAGCAATATTCCTGGCATCCAACCCAACAACATCCTTTTATTTATAGGTGTTAAAAACGGAATTTTTAAATAAACCCCACAAAGATTGCTCATTGTTACTTTCCGTCTGGGTAACAGTAATCCTCCAACTAATTGCTGGATGGTGCGGCCTTGGAAATGTTCTGTTCTCTGGGAAGAAAAATCCTGAGCTATCTCGGACTTTTGGCTTGATCCAACTGAGCTCTTCCTACGTGCTCATGGCTGGCTCACAGAGAACATCTGGGCTGCCTGATCTTTTCAGCCCTGAAGGCAAATTTGGAAACCTGAGAAAATGTCACACTGATCACCACAAAATGTCTGCTCTATTTGGCCTGTTACAGAAAAAAAAAACCCACAGACCTTCCTCAGGAAGCTGTGAAGAGGGCAGAGGCTGACTTTCCATCTTCAGATACAGAATTATATTATAGGCAGCCTAGCGAAGCACCCATTTCACAAAAGGTAAATGGGTAAAGATAAGAAACTCCTCCCTCTTCCGCATTTCTGAGGTTCAGGGACCCTTTTCTTTCTATTTCCAAATCTGTACTGCTTACAGTTTACATTAGAAGATAAGTATTGTTTCTGTTACTGTTGTTGTACTTTATTTGAAGCATGTTGTTGTTAGAACGAAGGCCGCACTAGAACCTAACCACTTCCCAAACCACACTGTTTAGAGAAGAGTTAAGGCAGCAAGGAAAGTAAACATACTTATGTTTAGCTACATAATGGGCCGTAGTTACAGGATTAAAAATTCATCATCTTATTTTGTTACTGATATTCCTCCAGTAAAAGTTAAATATTAAAAGTTTAAAAAAAAATTTTTTTTGCCTAGAAATGTACATAGAACAGAACAGAATTACAGAGTTAGAAGGGATCTTGGAGGTCTTCTAGTCCAACCCCCTGCTCAGTCAGGAAACCCTATACCATTTCAGACAAATGTTTTGTCCAATCTCTTCTTAAAAACTTCCAGTGTTGGGGCATTCACAACTTCTGGAGGCAAGTTGTTCCACTGGTTAATTTTTCTAACTGTCAGGGAATTTGTCCTTTGTTCTAGGGTGCTTCTCTCCTTGATTAGTTTCCATCGATTGCTTGTCCTGCCTTCAGGTGCTTTGGAGAACAGGTTGATCCCCTCTGCTTTGTGGCAACCTTTGAGATATTGGAACACTGCTATCGTGTCACCCCTAGTCCTCCTTTTCATTAAATTAATAGACGTACCAAATTCCAGCAACCGTTCTTCATATGTTTTCGCCTCCAGTCCCCTAATCATCTTTGTTGCTCTTCTCTGCACTCTTTCTATAGTCTCAACCTCTTTTTTACATCATGGCGACCAAAATTAGATGCAGTATTCCAAGCGTGGCCTTACCAAGACATTATAAAGTAGTATTAACACTTCAAGTGAAAGCTTCTGGAGCCTGGGGAGAGTGAAAAACACGCCTTCCGGGCCCACCAGAAGTCGGGAAACGACCCATTTCCGACCTCCAGAGGGCCTCCAGGGGTGGGGAAGGCTGTTTTCGCCCTCCCCAGGCTCCTAGAAAGCATGAGCATGACACCTCCATGTGCTCCTCCCACTTTTGGCACGCAACAGTGAAAAGGTTAGCCATCCCTGACCTATACTATACCTGTGCATTTGGTTTTTCTTGCCTAAATGTAGAACCTTACTTTTTTTCACCATTGAACTTCATTTTGTTAGATAGCGCCCCATGTTTCAGTCTCTCAAGATCCTTCTGTATCTGAAGCCTAACTTCTGTAGTGTTGGCTATTCCTGCCAGCTTGGTGCAAATTTGATGATTTCCCCATCTATCCCCTCATCCAAGTCACTGATGAAGATGTTGAAGAGCACTGGGCCTAAAACAGAACCTTGTGGTACCCCACTGCATACTTATCCCGCTGCATCCATGTAGATGCAGTTCCAGTGAGGACTGCACGTTGAGTGCATCATAATTTGCTTTCTGCTGGTCATCTCGTAGAATATTAATTTTCAGGAATGAACCACTCTGATAATGAATTCCAGCACGCGAGTAAACCATGGAAAAATACAGAATTGCCATTATTGCTTTTTATAGCATTTTGAGCAAATGTCTTCAGGCCTCAAAACTAAACACTTTCCCATAACGCAAGTTGCTCTTGGCAATTCATTAATGCAGAGGTCTTCAAACTTGGCTGCTTTAAGACTTGTGGACTTCAACTCCCAGAATCCTGGCTGGCTGGAGAATTCTGGGAGTTGAAGTCCACAAGTCTTAAAGCTGCCATGTTTGAAGACCTCTGGATTAATGGGTTACAGATAATGTAAATTGAAAGGAATAAAAGTAAGGAGCAGTCTGACATTAGTACTTAGTGAATAAATAGGACTAATGAATGCTTCTGGTAGTCCACCAACATCAACCCATCGGTGAGACTCAAGAAGATTATGCGTAACTTGGTATATTTTTGCTGGATGTTACTGAAGAAGCAGCGAGGATTAAATCCTCCTTGCCATAATTGCCTCCTAAAATGTAATGCTCACATTTTACCTGGAATAATTTTTCTTCTGCCTACATTTTCTCATCTGTTCTGTTATTTCCCCTCCAATTGCTGGTAAAACTGGCAGTTGAATGAATTGGCGCAGAAAGAAAAGATGCATAGAAATGATCGGGTCTGTTGTACGAACAGGAGTATAAAGTGCAATTTGCTAAAAGAATAATTGGCATATAGTGCAAGGCTGCCTTAGGGTTGTGTTTGATCTCAGAGTGCCAGGGGGTGGGGTGGAGGCATGGGCTGGGCTGGGCGTGGGCATGATAGGCATGACACAGGACTCGTGTCGGGGGCACCTGTGGTTGCCAAGTGCTAAGGCAAGACTTCACTGAGACCCTCCCTCACTCTCATAATCTTCCTTCCTTCCTTCCTTCCTTCCTTCCTTCCTTCCTTCCTTCCTTCCTTCCTTCTCCCTCTTCAATCTCCTTTCTTCTTCCTTCTCCTCTTTCCTTCTTTTTCCTTCCTTGCTGTCTTCCCATCTTTCCTTCTTTTCTTTCTCTTTTTTTTTGTCTTTCCTCTTTTCCTTTCTCCTTTCCTGTTCCTTCTTGCATGCTCAAATGCAAAAGGGGAAACATTTCTCCTTTTGTTTTTAGTTTGTTTTGCTAGCCCTCTGCCAGCAAAAACAGAGCTCCATTTTCGCTGGCAGAGTCATTGAGGGCCAGTCCTCTGCTGTTTCCAGGCTGGCCCCACTGGCCAGATCTAAGCACCCCGTGGGCCTTGAGTTTGACACCCCTGATATAGTGGATGGTTTTGGAGATCCAGTTTCAGTTCCCACATACTTTATGGCACCACTTGGCCTTCTTAACATGGTTGCTGTGGATGATTGTTAGCTTCTGGAGAATAGTTTGGTGTAGTGGTTAAGGCATCAGGCTAGAAACCAGGAGGCCATGAGTTCTTGCCTTAGGCACAACACCAGCTGGGTGATCTTGGGCCAGTCCAGGGGTCAGCAACCTGTGGCTCTGGAGCCACATGTGGCTCTTTCACCCCTCTGCTGCAGCTCCCTGTCACTCAAAATATGCATCACAACCACCAATTTGCGACATCCGCCAGCACGCGATTTATTGAGCTTTTCAACCCCCGGTAGGCCAACCATGGATAAATCCAAGAAAAGAAAACTTTCAGAAGAAAACAGAACGTTTAATTCAACTACATATGCTAATTTGTGGCCGCTCAAGAAATAGTCAGTCACGGGAAGGGTTTTGTGGCTCCCGGTGTTTTCTTTTCTGTGGGAAATAGGTCCAAATGGCTCTTTGACTGTTTAAGGTTGCAGACCCCTGGGCCAGTCGCTTTCTTTCAGCCTTAAGTTGGAGGCAGTGGCGAACCACTTCTGAAAAACTTTGCCAAGAAACTGCAGGGACTTGTCCAGATAGTCTCCAAGAATTGAAATTGGTTGAACAGGAGGGGGGAAAAGACTAGATAGGATATAACTTTAAACAGAGGTAAAGTTGATTTGTTTCCTATAATTTCACTTTACTGAGCACACGATGATCTCAAATGATGGCAAAATTCAAAGAACGCTACTTCATGTGCTGTTAAATGAATAGTTGGGATGATTATATGTATGAAATATATGCGTGTGGAAGAGCAAAATGCATTGCACTCCACAAGAACAGATTTGGAGGCACAGATAAACGGACGTAGCGACGCAATAATTTTATTTTGTTCCACTTCAGTGAGTGGTGATTTCTGGAGCTCTGATGAGGTTCAGTTCTGGATTGCAGCCTCATGATTTCACCCGTGAAAGAGTTCAGGAAGAGCTGTCAAGAAGTTGGGATACCTCATGTGACTATCCTGACCCTTGGTTTAAGTTGTTGGGACATGGATTCAGTGTTTTAGCTGTACAGTGTAGCCCTCGAGTTCTGACTAATTGAGCCCCATAGTTATATATCCTGACACTTGTAAACAGGGTGGATTTGATTTAAATCAAGTAGATTTAAATCAAGATTTAAATCCTGTTTTAAATCACTAGTAAAAGTGATTTAAATAACTAGTAAATCAACTTGATTTAAATCATAATTTTTAAAGAGCAACTGTCTTCTCTGTCCTGCAGCGGCTCCTCCTCTGACCAGCTGTTGACTCACCAACCGTCCCATTCACTGGTGATGCGGTAGTGACACAGCTGGTGATGCGGTAGTGACACAGCAAGGTGAGGGATGTGGTGGGAAGCAGGTGAATGGATGCTCACTAACAGGCTCTGCCAGGATGGATCTGAAATGACAGGTGCTCTTTAATACTATATTTATAATCTGCTTAGAAGGTTTCACTTTCATTTTTACTGCTTGCCCTTCCTCCTCACACTTAGAGCCTGGTGGTACAGATGCATTTCTCTTCAAAGAATCATGCAGCTTGTAGTGTACATAGATTTGCAAAACAGTGGGATAAAGGAATATTCCTGAACTTGGTTTTATGATTTATCTCATGGTTACTGTGAAATTGTGTGGAATGCATTGATGGCAGTGCATGTTATCTCAGCTTGCAGATCTTGGGTTCATTGAATTGAGTTTACCAAAAATGTAAATATTGCAGAATATACAGCCTCATGCTACATAACTAAGCTTCATTTCATGCTGAATGAACTAAATTATTAATGTATCTTAAATAGAAAACGCTCTTTGGATAGATTTTTACCCCAAAAGTATTTTATTAAAATAAATTCAATAAAAATCAAAAAAGTCAGATATTTAAATTTTTAAAAATCCGATCATTTTTTAAAAAATGATCGTCAATTTTTATCCACCCTGTTTTGCACTTGCACTTGTATTTATTCAAGAATTAACTGGAGGGGTAGCTATCTATTGGTGTTTCACTCTTGTCAGAGCATTCCACAATAATGAAACTTGAAATGGCATTGCTGTTGCCATGGTCTAATCCAACGTTGGCAGCTTTAAGACTTGTGAATTTCAATTCCCAGAGATCCTCAGCCAGCTTTGCTGGCTGAGGAGTTCTGGGAGCTGAAGTCCACAAGTCTTAAAGCTGCCAACTTTGGAGACCTCTAATCTACATTCCATATCTCACGACCTAAAATGGACACCCAATATCAAAAACATCATTAAAAAAGCACAACAAATAATATTCTTTCTGCGCCAACTCAGAAACCTCCAACTGCCCAAAGAGCTGCTGATCCAGTTCTACAGAGGAATGATTGAGTCTCTCATCTGCACCTCTATAAGCGTCTGGTTTGGCTCTGCAACCCAACAAGACAGACACAGACTTCAGAGGGTAATTAGAACTGCAGAAAAAACAATGGCTACCAACCTGCCTTCCATTGAGGACCTGTATACTGCACAAGTCAAAAAGAGGGCTGTGAAAATATTTACAGACCCCTCACATCTTGGACATAAATTGTTTCAACCCCTACCCTCAAAACGAGGCTATAGAGCACTGCACACCAAAACAACTAGACACAAGAACAGGTTTTTCCTGAACGCCATCATTCTGCTAAACAAATAATTCCCTCAACACTGTCAAACTATTCACTAAGTCTGCATTACTATTAATCCTATCATCATTCCTATCACCCATCTCCTCCCACTTATGACTGTATGACTGTAACTCTGTTGCTGGTATCCTTAAGATTTATATTGACTGTTTCCCTAGGACTATCATTAAGTGTTGTACCTTATGATTCTTGACAAATGTATCTTATCTTTTTATGTACACTGAGAGCTTATGCACCAAAGACAAATACCTTGTGTGTCCAATCACACTTGCCCAACAAAGAATTCTATTCTATTCCTATTCTATTCTATTCTATTCTATTCTATTCTATTCTATTCTATTCTATTCTATTCTATTCTATTCTATTCTATTCTATTCTATTCTATTCCATTCCATTCCATTCCATTCCATTCCATTCCATTCCACTCCACTCCACTCCACTCCACTCCACTCCACTCCACTCCACTCCACTCCACTCCACTCCACTCCTGCGACAGAGAACCTTTGCAAATAATTTCCGTTTTATAATGTTCTCTCATTGATTGGTCCAAATTCTGTAATTGAGGTCATTTTTGGATTTTTTAATAGGATGTTTGCTTGCAGAAGGTGATATTGAAAAGATGTGTTGGAATTTAGTAATGTCAGAGTTTCATTGGGCCCCGATATATAGTGAGCTGTTAAAAATGCCTAAGGTTGTTTTGGGCCAGAAAATTAATAAATACAGAGAAAAACCTAGGGAGGTGGGGGAAAGCAAACTTATTCAAGATTTCCCTTATGACTGCATTTTTGCTGACGCCAGTCTTTCGTTTCCTCACACATTGACATAACTCACTTACGCATTCCTGTTATCAAAAGAGTAAAGCAGAAGTACAGCTGTCATTTTACTGAACGTTTAGAAAAGGCGCTACCAAAAAGAAAACTCTCGGCATACGTCTTGTTCTGCTTTTTTTAAGCAATGAATTGCACATGTGTCAAGGAGGTTAAAAGCTGCAGAAGTAGAAGGTCATCTTCAGGAAGACTAGCATTCTTTGTCTGTTAATTTCGGGGAGATTGGTGTTTCCTTTCAGCCCCAATTTTTTTTTGAGTTATTCTAAAAGTGGTATGCAAAAGTCGAAACTGCATTTATCTGGAATATGCCTTAAACTAAAGTTGGCAAGTGTTTCATCTCTAAGGTCACAGTTTACCATTACAGGGGAAAGGTTAGAGTAGAGTGGAATGGAATGGAGAACAGAATATATATAAAGTTCATTGTCATTGTTTTCTGAGGTTTTCGCGGGTGTTTGTATGTAGGTCTTTGGTTATTCGGGTCTTCTCCCGCGTAGAATTGGAAGTATCTTGGCGACGTTTCGACGAAGTCTCATTCGTCATCTTCAGGCTGGTGTTCTCGGCTTCGTTCTTCCAGGAGCAATGATTCATTGTCATTGTACGTATATACACAGTATACCCATACAACGAAATTCACGTAGCACCCAGAGACCAGGTCCAACACACATGACAATCCCGAGACACATCCCCACCCACCAAAAATTCCCCACCCCTAAACCACCCAAGCTTCCACAGAGCAGACCAAGTCATGCTGTCCAACAGCTCACTGATGGTGACCCTTTAGTTCATTGTTGAGTGCAATTATAGCTCTGGGATAAAAACTATTCAGAAGATGTGCGGTATACATATACATAATAGAATAATACATAATAGATACATAATACATAATAGAATAGATACATAATACAAATAATAATACATAATATAATAGAGAATACAGATCAAATATAGAAAATAGAATAGAATACAGAATGGAATGGAATAGAAAATAGAATACAGAATACAGAATAGAATACAGAATACAGAACAAATAGAGAATATACAGTACAATACAATACAATACAATACAATACAATACAATACAATACAATACAATACAATACAATACAATACAATACAATACAATACAATACAATACAATACAATACAATACAATACAATAATACAATACAATACAATACAATACAATACAGAATGGAATAGTTCTTTATTGGCCACAAAAGGAATTTGTCTCCAATGCAGACGCTCCCAATGTACATACAAAAACAAAGTAATGTATTCGTAATTGTAAGATACCAATAGGAAAACCGTAGTAGGAAAGATGAAAAGGATAAAATGACAAGTTTTTCATTCATATCCCTATAACTTTCTCTTTGCATTCATAAAAATAAACATTCATGCATGCATACATACCAGGGTGAATAAAAATTGATGATTAAAAAAAATTGGATTTTTAAAAAAAATTAAATTGGATTTTTTTTATTTTTTATCAAATTTATTTTAATAAAATGCTTTTGGAGTAAAAATCTAAAGATAGTTCTCTATTTAAGATACATTAATAATTTAGTTTATTCAGCATGAAATGGAGCTTAGTTATGCAGCATGAGACTGTATATTCTGCAATATTGGGACTGTCGGTGAGTCAACAGTGGTGAGTTAGGAGGAGTCACTGCGGGACAGAGATGACAGTTGCTCTTTAAAGATTACGATTTAAATCGAGTTGATTTAAATCCAGCCTTTTTATTAGTGATTGAAATGATGATTTAAATTGTGATTTAAATCAAGTTGATCCACTCTGATACATACTACCTTTCTCTTGCCCCCTGCCCTCCCAACGGGGATCTAATGCAGATCACTGGCTTTTTGCTGCCGTTAGCAATGGGAAATTAAGCAATCTGTGCCTACTAATTAAGTGATCTGGTTGGCTGTCTGTCTGTCTGTCTGTCTGTCTTGTTAGTTGGTTGGTTGGCTGGTAGAATCGGATTATTTTGCTTCCTGCCATTAATGGCAACAGGAACCCAGCAGTCTCTTTCCTTCTGGCCAGTGAGAAAGGTTCCCCTATCTCTCTCTCTATATATAGATACCGTTGTTGTATCAAAGGTTTGTAAAGAAAAGGTTTGTGCAGAATAAAGGTGATATTGACTGAAACACAGTGGCACCCCAAAAAGAATTAAGTCAAAGTTTTGCTTTTTTTTTCTATTGAGAGTGGGAATGGGTGTTAGTGACTTCGGTAGATAGATGGCCCCATTTTCATCTTTTGAAATGTCCCAAATATTTGAATCTGTTGCTGAACTTTGAAACAAGATACATATTTTAAGTTATTATGCTCGAGTGGGGGATTTTAGAAACCACAGATGGGGAGTGCAGCCAAGAAATTAAAAGACGCTTGCTCCTGGGGAGGAAAGCTATGGCAAATCTAGACAACATACTAAGAAGCAGAAACATCACCCTGCCAACAAAAGTGCGTGTAGTCAAGGCGATGGTTTTCCCAGTTGCAATGGATGGCTGTGAAAGTTGGACCATAAGAAAGGCTGAGCACCAAAGAATTGAGGCCTTTGAACTCTAGTGCTGGAGAAGACTCCTGCGAGTCCCTTGGACTATAAGGCAATCCAACCGGTTAGTCCTAGAGGAGATCAACCCTGACAGCTCTTTAGAAGGCCAGATCCTGAAGAGGAAACTCAAATACTTTGACCACCTAATGAGAAGGAAGGACTCACTGGAGAAGAGCCTAATGCTGGGAAAGATTGAGGGCAAAAGAAGAAGGGGACGGCAGAGAACGAGGTGGCTAGATGGAGTCACCGAAGCAGTCGGCGTGAGTTTAAATGGACTCCAGAGGATGGTAGAGGACAGGAAGGCCTGGAGGAACGTTGCCCATGGGGTCTCGATGGGTTGGACACGACTTCGCAACTAACAACAACAACAATATATTTTAAGTTGTTATGCTGGAGTTGGGGGATTTTAAAGCTAGAAATAAGAACAGTTTGCCTTCTTGAAGCCTCTTGCTCCCGTCCCCAGCCTTAAGGTCGTAGGAAAAACTGTATCATAAAGATGGGTTATTGTGACTCTGAATTTCAGTGTCAAGACTTCCTGGTTCAGGTGTGCCTTTGCAAATTATTCATCCCTGATTTAAGCCAACCAGGGGGAAAAAAAACCTGGCATTGCCCCAGTTGATAAATGTATGTAGGAAAAGGAAAGATAATTTTTTTTTTCTAACCAGCCATGAAGCCACACCTACAGAAGATGAAAAACAAAAAATTTAAGTATGGAAATCCTGCTTACATATTGCTCCTTTTTTTTAAAAAAAAATATTGTGCATCCTGTGTCATTGCTTTGAAGTGTTAACAGCTAACAGACTGGGCTCAGCAGCATACAAAGACTATTCTTCGGGCTGCTTGAACAGGTCAGGCTACAGTTAGTATTCTTGCACCCAAACCAGTAAGTGACTTACGTTTTATCTTCACATGTTAGATGAAGTCAAACCACGATGTGAATTAGCATGTCCAGCACAGCTACAGTCCCGTGACTAATTGCTAAACTAAGCTGTTTATTCGTGTTTTGCATAATTAGTTCTCGAACTGGGGAGCCCTGTTACATTCCAGTAAGGCTGAGTCCTTTTCTTTTGGCTCAACTCATAACACTAAGTGTTAGAAAGAAATGGCCTCATTAGATAGAAGGTTTAACAGCAGAGCCTCTTCAATAACCTCATTTGTATTCCTCAAGTGTTGTAAGGCATGATGGGATTGTGGCTGCATTCTGAAGTATATTTTGCGATTAAAATATCTCAGAAAGTCCATTCCGTTCCTCCGAATACTGGCTCACTTCAAGTTGCACAAGCCTGCCCAGACTTTAATGTCTTTTTTCAATGGTAATCGGGATTTTTCTCCTTCCTCTTTTTTTTATTTAATGCACAGGAATATGAGACCCACAATGGCCAACTCTCTTGCTTCTGCTTTTGTGTTCTGTTTTTGTAGAGGGAAAGTAAGTGGTCGATGGCTGTGGCTTTTCTTTTTTTTCTTCTCCTAGTATAGAACAGATTTGAAGATGAAATAAACATTTTTCACTCTTTTTATTCTTAACAAACGCTAACCCTGTCATTGGTTGTTATTCCGATTGCAAAATGCTCTTTTCCGTGTCGAGGTGGTCTTGGAATAGTTCAAATCTTTTTTGCTTTGAAACTGCACATTATGGTCTCCAATTATTATCTTTGCTGTAACTAACTTGGTTTTTTAAAGATTAATTAAATAGGTGGGAAGCTACCAACAAGGTGCCCATCCCTATGCCGATTTTCAAATGTACCTCTGGGTCTGTTACAATCACACAGACCTAACCTATGACAAGGGAGTTATTGGTTGGGGGGGGAATTGAAGGGGAAAGTGCTAAGGTTACAGTCCTGAGCTCCTGGGGGGAAAAAAGGTAAGATAAAATGTCAATCAGAAGCCCAAATAGATCATAAGGCCACTGAACTGCATGTTGAACAGTCCCATCAGCGGTAATTATGAGTTCAAAACCATGCATTTTTAAGTACAACATTACCTTGATTCCGCTCCATATTTAATATACAGTTAAGACAGATAATTTGTTATTGCGGATTCATATATTTAAAATATTCTACAGGATTAAAGGGCTATAACTATATTTTTTTAGAAAGACGAACCCCTGTACTGTGCTGATAATTGAAAATGAAGAGAGCCAAATATTTATTTATTTATTTATTGGTTCAATTTATATGCCACCTTCTCCGGAGACTCAGGGCGGTTTACAATGTGTTAAACAATAGCCTTCATACTTTTGTATATACCTGCTTAGTAGGGCTTTTGGGCCCCCCTAAGCGGTGTTCTTTTTTTAATACAAAGTCAGCTTATTGCCCCCACAATCTGGGTCCTCATTTTACCTACCTCGAAAGGATGGAAGGCTGAGTCAACGTTGAGCCTGGTGACATTCGAACTTGCAGTAATTGCAGGCAGCTGGTATTACTTTACAGCACTTCAGTCTGCTGCTCCACCAAGGCTTTTCCTTATTAACCACATCACCATGTGGTTAATAAGAAAAATATTTTGGTTTGGAAACTATAATAAAATGGCTTTTTCATTTCTTTACATATTTCTAGAAAAATGTTTAAATAGCAGGTTTGAGTACCGGCTGTTGAGAGGATTTTTACAAGAGGAAAAAAAAGAAGAAGTTTAAATTTGTATGCAGCATCAAGTCAACGTAGTTTTCCTCCTTATTGAGAATATAACCTTTGAATTAGGATGTTTTATGGCTAAAACGTAGTCTAAGGTAGAGGCCATTAGAGTCTCTTTGAAAAGTTTTAGTTTCCCCAAATTAAGAATTGGCCCTGTAGACAATTTCAGCCTCTTTTCCCCATTTAGAATAGAAATAGAGAGGGGGATGTAGCCCCCATGTGAACATTTCTCTACAGAAAGATCCATTGTAGGTAGATTTTTTTTATTATTATTACATACAGGTAGTCCTCAATTTATGACCACAATTGAGTCCAAAGTTTATGTTGCTAAGCAAAACACTTAACTGCCTCGTTTCGCAACAGAAACTTCGGACTCAATTGTGGTCATAATTTTACAACCTTCCTTGCTGCAGTTGTTAAGTGAATCACTGCAACTTTTAAGTTAGCAACCCGGTTGTTAAATGAGTCTGGTTCCTCCATTGACTTTGCTTGTCAGAAGGTCACAAAAGGAGATCATATAACTCTGGGACACTGCAACTGTCATAAATACCATGTTTTCTCAAAAATAAGACCCTGTCTTATATTTTTTTTGAACCCTGAAATCAGCGCTTGGCCTTATTGCCATGCGCTCAGAAGCCCGATTGGGCTTATTATCAGGGGATGTCTTATTTTGGGGAAAACAGGGTATGGAGCCATATTGAATGGACACTAAGCGAACTGTTGTAAGTTGAGGACTACCTGTATTGTCAGGGAGGCTATGCAAACAATATAAAATGTAGGAGACAAAGACAGAAGCCATGAATTAACTGAGTCTGCCCATTCTCACCAACATAACAAATTGCAACTAGATTGAATCCTTCAGAAGCACCTCTTTCAGGAATGTGTTTACGGTATTTGCCTGAAATTTCTTTTAATTGTTCTTGTGAATATTACAACTTGGTAACACTTTCAGTCTTACCAATCTAGACGTATGCGCTATATCCGTGATGGCGAACCTATGGCACGTGTGCCAAAGGTGGCACGCGGAGCCATATCTGTAGGCACGCAAGCGTTGCCCTATCTCAGTTCCGGTGCACATATGTGTGCCGGCCAGCTGATTTTCAGACCTTTTGGGCCCACCACAGGTCAGGAAACGGGCTTTTTCCAGCCTTTGGAGGGCCTGGAGTGGGGAGGCCATTTTCACCCTCCCCAGGCTCCTAGAAAGCCTCTGGAATTTGGGAAGGGTATTGTATTGTATTGTATTGGTTCGATTTATATGCCACCCTTGTCCGGAGACTCAGGACAGCTTACAATGCGTTCATACTTTTGTAGATATCTGCTTAGTAGGGCTCCCCCCCCCCAAGCGGGGTTCTTTTTCATACAAAGTCAGCTTATTGCCCCCACAATCCGGGTCCTCATTTTACCTACCTCGGAAGGATGGAAGGCTGAGTCAACCTTGAGCCTGGTGAGATTTGAACTCACAGTAATTGCAGGCAACTGGCAGCTAAGTGCTACTTAAGTG
Organism: Coluber constrictor foxii; assembly: GCA_038048745.1. Classification (NCBI taxonomy): domain Eukaryota; kingdom Metazoa; phylum Chordata; class Lepidosauria; order Squamata; family Colubridae; genus Coluber; species Coluber constrictor. The sequence continues at coordinate 25,003,363 of CM075967.1, forward strand.
CTACTTAACAGCACTTTAGTCTGCTGCGCCACCAAGGCTCCTTGGTGAAAGGATGCAAATTTATTTATTTTTATTTTATTAATCATATTTCTATGCCGCCCACTTTCCGAGGACTCTGGGTGGCTTACAACAATCGACAGTATACTAAATAGCATATTGCCCCCAACCAGGGCCGGATTTAGATGAAAAGAGGCCCTAGGTTATTCCACTTATGAGGTCCTTTCACCTCCCATTTTTCTCCTTATTTTCGGTTCAGGGTTTTAGTGTTCACTGTTTTTAGAATAATGTAATTTTAATTTTGCTAACAATTTGAATGTAGGCCCCTCTTGATCTTGAGGCCCTAGGCTGAAGCCTAGTTAGCCTATAGGAAAATCCAGCCCTGCCCCCAGCAATCTGGGTCCTCATTTTACCCACCTTGGAAGGATGGAAAGCTGAGTCAACCTTGAGCCGGTGAGATTTGATCTGCTGATCTGCTGAACTAGCAGTCAGCTGAAGTAGCTGCAGTACTGCACTCTAAGCACTGTGCCACCTCGGCTCTAATGGGCATTCCGGTCCCACTGTGCCATCGCGAGCCAAAAGCGGGGAGAGCATAGGGTGCATTGAATTATGGGTGTGGGCACCTGCACGTGCGACCCCCCCCCCCCAACGCTCCCCATGCTTTTGGCACACGATGGCAAATGGTTAGCCAGCATTGCATGATGTGCAATGACAATAAAGATTATACTATAGTATCTTTGGGCAGTTTATATTCCACAAATACTTGGAAGTTTGGGTTCAAAGGCAATTTATGGTGGCAAACCATTGAGAAAGCTGAGGTTAAATGTATGGAGACTGTGAACACCACCATCATCCCATAAAGTTGGTGGTTTTTTAAAAGTACCATATTTTTCGGAGTATAAGACGCACCAGAGTATAAGATGCACCTACCTTTTTTGGTGAGGAAAACAAGCAAAAGAAATCTCCCTCTGAGCAATTTTGCTTCATTGCAGCAAACAGCCTGCTTTACTTTCATTTTCGTTTTCAGCATAGCTTGATTAGCACAAGGAAAAAAAAAATCTGCTCCAGCAATTTACCTCCTTGCAGCAAGCAGCAGAGGCCCCTGCAAAACAGTTGAGAGCAAAACAGCTGAGGGTCGGGAGACCGATCCAATCAACATGTGCTGATTAGGCTGTGCTGAAGCTGAAACGAGCTGTTTCTTCTTGCTGCTTGCTGCAGCAAAGTAAATTGCTGGGAGGCAGAGGCCAAAGGGTGGGGGCCAGTGGGTGGGCGGGGTATACATTTGGTATATAAGACACACCTAAATTTTCACCCCCTTTTAGGGGGAAAAAGGTGTGTTTTATACTCCAAAAAATACAGTATATCACTGGGCAAAATGATGGCCTGTGATGCTTTCTCATTTATAGAACTTGGTTTTGTTTTGTTAGAGAAGGATGCGACTACTGAAGGGAAAAAAATCACCCAAAGTCTTGTTAACATCTGCAAAACTTCCTTCCATTTTATAATTTCCTCTTTGCTTTTCCATACTGCCACAAATCTTTTAATCTGATTTTCACCTCTCCTGATAACCTCTAGTGTGTGAGTAATGGAATTTTTGAAGAGCAACAGGTCCTCCCTGGAAAGGCTGTTCCCTTTTCGTGCTTCAGCGTCTCTTGTTAAGAAAATACGTGGTAACTTTTTAATACTGTAATCACCAAAAGGCAGAAAATGCAAACTTCCACCAGGCAAAATGTGTATTATTTGTAGCAAGGACTTAGTTTCAGTGGCAATGAGTGCAATGGTGGAAGATCAGGCTAGAGACAAATTACCATGGAAAATGCCTATTGTACGTGGCCTCTTGGAGTTGAAAATCAAGTTCTATGAAACAATGTGCTTGTTTCGTTGCTTTTTATTTTGTTTTAGCTCCAAATTGCTTTTTGGAACAGATCTCGAGCTTTCATATTGGCCTTTTAATTGCTCCGTCCTATGTTGAATATCACAACTAATACGTTCTTACGCTGTTAATCACGAGAGAGTAAGTTGGAGTATACTGTGTCAATAATGATGGTGAATCTGTTGCAACAAATAGTGGCATCCAGCATCTTTAAAGACCTACAGACTGGTCCTTCAAATATACATATGCATGCCAAAACAAAAGGAAAAAAAGCCCATAGCCCCTCCCTGAGGTGGTTAAGAAGTGTGTGTGTGTGTGTGTGTGTGTGTGTGTGTGTACGTATGTATGTATGTATGTATATGTATGTATAAGGAAGGGAAGGAAGGAAGAAGAAAAAAGAAAGAAAGAAAAAAGGGAGAGAGAGAGAGAAAGAAGATAGATAGATAGATAGATAGATAGATAGATAGATAGATAGATAGATAGATAGATAGATAGATAGATAGATACATAGATACATAGATACATAGATACATAGATACATAGATACATAGATACATAGATACATAGATACATAGATAGATACTGGTAGGTAGGTAGGTAGATAGATACTGGTAGGTAGGTAGGTGGGTGGGTGGGTGGGCGGGCGGGCGGACGGACAGACAGACAGACAGACAGACAGACAGACAGACAGATAGATAGATACCGGTAGGTAGGTGGGTAGGTAGGTAGATAGGTACCTTGTTTCCCTGAAAATAAGACATCCCCTGATAATAAGCCCAATCGGGCTTTTGAGTGCCATCTTGCTCCACGTGCTCCAAAATAATAAGACCTCCCCAAAAATAAGGCCAAGCACTTATTTCAGAATTCAAAAAAATATAAGACAGGGTCTTATTTTCAGGGAAACAAGGTAGGTAGGTAGGTAGGTAGGTAGGTAGGTAGGTAAATGGATGGATGGATGGATGGATGGATGGATAGATAGATAGATAGATAGATAGATAGATAGATAGATAGATAGATAGATAGATAGATAGATAGATAGATAGATAGATAGATAGATAGATACCGATAGGAAGGTAGGTAGGTAGGTAGGTAGATACAGGTAGGAAGGAAGGAAGGAGGGAAGGAAGATAGATAGATAGATGAGAGAGAGAGAGAGAGAGAGAGAGAGAGAGAGAGAGAGAGAGAGAGAGAGAGAGAGAGAGAGAGAGAGAGAGAGGCCATATAGAAATACTCTAATTTTATTTATATGTCAAAGTTATATAACTGCCCATGTCATAAACAAGTGTCGTTGGATTGTGTACTGTTCAACTTTTAGAAAAGTGTGTCCAAGCATACTTTTGTGCTCCATGTTTGCATCCTTCGCATAGTCCACTGACTCAACTGATGCAGGAGAAGGAGTGGCCCAGCCCAGGGGTGGATTTAAAAAAGACATCAGCCTTAGAATCCCTACATAGCCACAAGCTAAGTAATCCAGCCACCCTTGAATTCCATTAACGCTCATCTATCTCCAAGCAGGTAGTTGAGAAGATTCCTGTGCATAGGCATGATTAGCAATAAATCAGTTTAATTAGACCTTCACATGGACCTGATCTTTGTTGCCTTACAATAACGCTGGAAAGTCTTTTGTGTACCAAGTAAAAAACATTTGCTCGACACATTACAGTTTACTAACTGTAGTAAAGTTACTAGCCTTTGAAACAAGGTGAAATCCAGCAGGTTCTGACAGGTTCTGGAGAACCGGTAGTGGAAATTTTGAGTAGTTTGGAGAACCGGCAAATACCACTTCTAGCTGGCCTCAGAGTCGGGTGGAAATGGAGATTTTGCAGTATCCTGCCACACCACACCCACCAAGCCACACCCACAGAACAAGTAGTTAAAAAAAAAAAGAATTTCACCACTGCTTTGAAACCTTGTTAGCAGAAAGGGGGAAATTCCTGTTCAATCGTAGTGATCGCCTTGATTTTTCTAAAGTTTGCTAGAGAAGCCATAGAATCACATCTTTTTCTCTCTCTCTCTCTTTCCTTCTCTCATTTTAGGCCCTATGAGAAAAAGGGAAAGCTAAGGATGCTGGAGCAGAACAATGGATTTCTCCTTCTCTTTCATGCAAGGGATCATGGGAAACACAATTCAGCAACCACCTCAACTCATTGATTCGGCGAACAACCGCCAAGAGGATGCTTTCGATGCCCACAGCGACATCACGGAAGATGGTCGACAGACACCTTATGAAGCTGCCCTTGCCTTGCAGCAGGGTTTTCAGTATCCCACGCCAACAGCCGAGGACCTTCCGCCCCTCATTAATGGATTTCCCCAAATTGGCATGTACGAGCCCCAGACCAAATTCCAGCCCTTCAGCCAATATCCCAATGGCTCTGCCAACGGCTTTGGCACCGTTAGAAACTTTAGCCCACCGGAGTATTATCAAATGGAGAACTCTAACCTAAGGCCACATGACCTTCTGGAAAAACCCTCTCCTCCCCAGCCCCCACCTCCCTCCGCCTCCCAGACGGTGATTCCAAAGAAGACAGGCTCACCAGAAATTAAACTAAAAATAACCAAAACTATCCAGAACGGCAGGGAATTGTTTGAGTCCTCGCTGTGTGGGGATCTTTTAAACGAAGTGCAAGCGAGCGAGTTTGCGAAGTCCAAACACGAAGGGAGGAAGGAGAAACGGAAAAAAAGTAGCAAGCATGACGCTGCCCATTCGGAAGAGCGCAAGTCACGGAAGATTCCCAAACTCGAGCCGGAGGAGCAAAATGTAAGTTGGAGTAAAAAATAATAATAATTCAGTTGTTTCTTCTTCTTCTTCTTCTTCTTCTTCTTCTTCTTCTTCTTCTTCTTCTTCTTCTTCTTCTTCTTCTTCTTCTTCTTCTTCTTCTTCTTCTTCTTCTTCTCCTTCTCCTTCTCCTTCTCCTTCTCCTTCTCCTTCTCCTTCTTCTCCTCCTCCTCCTCCTCCTCCTCCTCTTCCTCTTCCTCTTTTTTCTTTTTAATGTTGCTGCAAAGTATTGCTTTTCTGAATCTTTTTCTTAATATTTTTTTTATCCGCTTGTCAGCTTAGCTTTTATGGAATATTGCCAATCAGTGCTCAAAGATTGCTTAGTAGCATTCCGTCCTGGACTGTTTGTTCGTATAAATGAATTTTATTAAAAAAACATTTTTAAAAAATTGTAGATTTTTCTCTACCACAGGGGGAAAAAACCCTAAACCATCTTTTGCAACCAACTATGCAAATTGTCAGAATAAAGAACTTTAGATTCTTATAGAGTCAAAATGTACAATACTATTGATGGGTGAATATTATCTCAGTAATTTTATTACAACTGAGTGACATGACAGCTATTAAAGTTATACGGTGCTTCATTTAGGGGTATAATTAGGGAGAGAGAGTGAAAATCATATGCAGTACATTTTCTGCTAACAACAATTCCTGGTCTTTTTGCATTTTCTCTCTCTCTTTTTTTCTTCTTTTTTTTCTGTATTAAATTATAAGCCTCCCTGTGTGAATGGGGTAACTGTTTCATGCAGAAATCTCTTAACACCGAGAACAATTCATATAAAACAGGCTACACTTTATTTAGTTGCATGTGCTAATTTATAATTTTCTAGCAATAATTTGCTAATCGAATCATCTGCCTGAAGGTGTTAAAATACTACCCTGTTTCCCCCAAAATAAGACATTCCCTGATAATAAGCCCAATCGGGCTTTTGAGCGCATGGCAATAAGGCCAAGCCTTTATTTCAGGGTTCAAAAAAATATAAGACAGGGTCTTATTTTCAGGAAAACACGGTATTTTAGATAATAGAATAATTTAGAAGTTTTAAATGTTATCTTCAGTGTAATCCAGTAGTACCCATAGCTATTGATAATGTTCATTAAATTCAATGGGGATTATTCTCAGACTGAAGCCTTAACCACTAAATGCATGGACATCTATAGAAGGGCAAAGAAGTATGTGTGATGACTTTACACAAACACACTGACTTAGTACTTGTAGCTGATGTTCACCATAAGTATGTAATTGCAACATTTATTTATTGGTTTGTTTATTGGACTTTAACCAACACTTTATTTATAAGTAACTCAAGGCAGCACGTACTTCCTCCTCCTATTTTCCCCACAATAACAGCCCTGTGAGATGGGCTAAGAGAAAGTGACCGGCCCAAAAGCTCCCAGCTGGTTTTCATGCCTAAAGCGGGACTAGAACTCCCAGTCTCCTGGTTTCTAAACCAGCACCTTAACCACCAGACCATATTGTTTTGTCTGATTATGTTGACGTGTGTGCATGCGGATCGTATTTTGGCATCATTTCATTTGTTATGATTCCATTGACTATAAACTACTTGTTTTGTGGAATTGGTCTCACAGTTCTGTCTTTAGACCTTTGCTTTTGGTACACAAAGTTGTGAGATGACCCTTTCAATCAGTGGTAGCTGATTCTATAATCAAGGAGAGAAGCAACTTAGAACTAAGGAGAAATTTCCTGACAGTGAGAACAATGAATCAGTGGAACAAGTTGCCTGCAGAAGTTGTGAATGCTCCAACACTGGAAGTTTTTAAGAAGATGTTGGATAACCATTTATCTGAAGTGGTGTAGAGTTTCCTGCCTAGGCAGAGGGTTGGACTAGAAGACCTCCAAGGTCCCTTCCAACTCTGTTATTCTATTCTATTCTATTCTATTCTATTCTATTCTATTCTATTCTATTCTATTCTATTCTATTCTATTCTATTCTATTCTATTCTATTCTATTCTACTCTACTCTACTCTACTCTACTCTACTCTACTCTACTCTACTCTACTCTAATTTTATTCTACTTCTATTCCATTCCATTCTATATACCATGTTTCCCTGAAAATAAGACCCAGTCTTATATTTTTTTAACCCCAAAATGAGAGCTTGGCCTTATTTTCAGGGAGGCCTTATTATTTTGGGGTGCGTGAAGCAAGATGGGACTCCTCTTGCCGTCTTACCTGATTTCCAGCTCTGTGTGTAAATATTTTTGGGGAGGGCTTACTCTTGGGGGGAGGCTTATTTTAACACATATGCTCAAAAGCCACAATGGGCTTATTATCAGGGGATGTCTTATTTTCGGGGAAACAGGGTAGTAATTCTATAAACATTAATAGGCATACTCATGAAACAATGATGCACAAGCATTTGCTTTGTTTCTGCAAAACAAAGCAAAAAAAATGCTCTTTATTGGTCCAGATTTCAGTAGACTAGCTGAAATATTGCCTAATGTGACAACAGAATACACTGTAAACGGTCTTAGAAGGTGTGGTTAAACTATGAGGAAATGTGGCATAATGTTGGTGGCCACCCAGTATTTCTGTTAATAGAGTTAAGCAAGTTATTAAAAAATAGCCTTTACAAGTAATGCTGTGTGACCTCACAGCCCCGTACCATCTCCCAAATTAAATTTTCACTCCATTTGAAAAGTAATTTCATTTGAATGTTAGTGTTGAAAGAAAACTCTAAAAGACTGATAGATGTTGTGTATGTGTCCATGTGTGTACGTAGTTTATATATTAATACTATAAGATACAAAAATGCAAAAGAAAATAGTAGGAAAGATAGAGAAGGGAAAAAAGGGGGGGAAAGAAAGAAAAGGTGTTGACTTCCAACTCCCTTTGGTGCAGTAGAATAAGATAATAACATCAAACCTCAACTTTTTAACTTTTACATAATATTATAAACTAGCCATTTCTATAACAACAAATCTATTTAATCGGTAAAACCCAAAACTACTGGGCACAAAGCCCAGAAGTAGTTTCCAAGAAGAAACAAAAAATAGTTGTGTTTTTTCTTTAATCAAAAAAGGTAATTTAGCCATCTCTGCTAAGTCCATCAGCTTTTGCTACCACTTTGTCCATTGTGGGAATCAAAGTGTCCTTCCAGTTTTTGTGCATAAAATAATCTTGCTGCTGTCAACATGTATAATATCAAAGTTCCAAAAAAAATCTTTTTCTTTTTCCCAAAAGAAAAGTTTCTGGTTTTATCTTTATATTCACTTTGAGAATCTTCTGTATTAAGATACGAAATCCTACTCCATTTCTTTGCTTTGCCACATGTATGCAGATGTTAAGTAATACACCTTTGTCTTCTGTTTGCTAATCTTGAAACTTTATTAATGCACCAAATTCTTGTTTTTGAGATGTAAGGTGTCCAGAATCATCTAGGAGACAAATCAGTTTCAAAATTTTCTATATATATAAAAGCGAAAACTAGTCACTCTGTAATTATGAAATCTACAGAACTGTAAAGCTTACAAACTTGAAATTTGCCACGTATGTTCCTCTTGGCTTCTAGGTGTTCACTAAGAAAGGATTTTTCAAAATGACCATCAGAGCATTAATATTTCCTATATTATGACTAACATGCTCTGATGCTAAGGAGCTCTACTCCCCCTCCCCATCTGAAAAGAAATCTGTTCCAAATGCAAAACACAAGCAGAGGAGAAGAGTTTCACTTTCAGTTTTACTTTCACAGCAGGAAGCAGCTTTAATACAGAACATTTGAGCTAAGCCACGGCCAGGCTCTTTCCTGTCTCCTTATTCACACACTTTCACTTTCTAAACAGCTCTCTGATGCTAAGAATGTTTAAGAATATGTCTGCCAAGTGTTGGAAGTGCAACCAAATCCCGGGCTCGTATTATCACATGTAGTGGACATGTCCAAAAGCAAAAAAACACTGGACTAAGATACACACCCAGCTAGAAAAAATGATAAAGTAACTTATAGATCTAAAACCGGAAACATTTCTGTTGGGCATCATATCAGATAAATACAGTAGAAGAAATGTATACTTAATAATACATCTGTTAACAGCAGCCAAAATCGTGTTCACACAACATTGGAAGGGCGAGGAGATCCCCACAGAAGAAAAGATAATAACAAAAATTTTAGAATATGCAGAAATAAATAAACTAACATTTGAAATTAAAGAAAAGGAAGACACTGAATATTTTGAGGTATGGGATCTGTTCTGTTGCTTGGATGAGAGAAACAGGAGTTAGAACTTCGAAAATTAGAAGAGAAAGATTAATTTTATTATTAGGGTTGTTTACTGTAACTTATTAATTTTGATTAGTATTAATAATTAATATGTATTAATATTATGAGGAAAAGCACTGTTATTATGAGATTACTATTGGAGATTGCTATCATTGTTACTATAATGAATGTCATTCAAAAGAATTGTAACCAGACAACACACTGCTTATATGGATTTTGCTCTTTTTATCTATATTAATAACTACATTTAAAAAAATAGTTATATTAAAATAGAGATTTGTCCATAAAAATCACTCTTAGAACAAAACAGGGCAACGGCAATATGTCAATATTCTCTACTATATTGCTATATTTCAACTAAGCCTCTTGCAAACCACTGTTGTAACCGGCTTATAAAATAACCTTTTAATGAACTCACATAATTTATTAACAGGAAAGAAGTCATAGATTTGGCCTTCATGTTTTCACAAGCAAAATGGAGGGTTTTGTTTCCAGTAGGAAACTTGATTTGTGAAATTTCTTCCCTTCATATATGGTCACTTCTAAAGCTTCTGTGAAAACCAGATAGTGCAGCGAAACAAAACTCACTTCCAGTTAGCAAAGTTGTGGCAACTTGTGAGGAAGATGTCTCTTCATCCATCGTTACAATTAAACAAAAAGAGATTAGTAAAAGGCCTTTTTTAAAATACTGTATAAGTTCCTTACTTTAAAAATTAAAAATATTTTTTTAAAAGGGAATTATTGGCATGAAATACCTAGATACCGTATACCGAAAATACGACCCTGTCTTATATTTTTTTGAACCCCGAAATAAGTGCTTGGCCTTATTTTTGGGGAAGTTTTATTATTTTGGGGCACATGGAGCAAGATGGGTCTCCTCTTGCCATCTTACCTGATTTCCAGCTCTGTGTTTAAATATTTTCGGAGAGGACTTATTTTCAGGGGGAGGCTTATTTTAGCTCATGTGCTCAAAAACCCGATTGGGCTTCTTATCAAGGGATGTCTTATTTTCAGAGAAACAGGGTATCAGCTCAAGCGACAATACAGGTAGTCCTTGAGTGGTGACTACAATTAGGGCTACCATCCCTGTTGCCAAGCAAGGTGATTGTAAAGTGAGTTGCGCCCGATTTTGTAATAATTGTTAAGTGAAGTGAATCAATTGGTCGTTACACAAATCTGACTGCCCCTGTTCACTTTGCTTGTTAGAAATCAACTCAGAAGGTTGCAAATGGTGTTCCTAAGACCCAGGATACGACAAACCATTGTAGCGGTTGCGGAGTGCCTGAATTTTGATCACATGACCATGGGGATGCGGTGACATTTGTATGCTCAAGAATTCTGGGAGCTGAAGTCCACAAGTCATAAATTTATTTATTTATTTATTTATTTATTTAATTAATTAATTAAATTTCTATACCACCCTTCTCCTGAAGGACTCAGGGCGCTGCACAGCCATAATAAAAACCAATATACACCACAAAATTTAAAAACAGTTAAAACAGATTAAATAATTTGGCCCTTATTTTATTTATAAAAACCCCAAAATTAAAATACCCAACTAAAATTCAGTCTCTCGTCAGCCTGGCCTGTTGAAATAATAGGGTGTTTAGGGCACGGCAGAAGGTTCGTAGGTCAGGTGTCAAACGTATCTCCGGGGGCAATTCATTCCAAAGGGCAGGAGCCCCCATAGAGAAGGCTCTCCCCCTGGGGGTCGCCAGTCGACGTACTTTGACCGACAGCACCCTGAGGAGCCATCGTTCCCCACCCCTGGTCTAGGACAGGGGTCGGCAATTGTAAACACTCAAAGAGCCATTTGAACCCCTTTTCCACAGAAAAGAAAACACCGGGAGCCACAAAGATCCCAACCGGAAGCCCGCCATTCAATTCTAGAGCTGACCGGAAGTCCAGTTTCCCCACCATAGAGTCTCCTTATAGCACAGCGTCCTTTTTCCTCTACCTGTCCTAACTGAAAGCCCTATCAATTGTGGAGCTGACTAGAAAACCCGCCCCTTGCCATAGTTTCTCCTCCTGGTATGCCGTGCTTCCCTCCATCCCCACCCCCCCAAACAGGAAGGTCCTCTCAAAAGAGAGCTGCAACAGAGGGATGAAAGAGCCAGATGTGGGTTGCTAACCCCTGGTCTAGGAGTACCTTTATTTTCCAAAAATGACCTTAGCAAGCTGCTTTTGTTTCTCAGAAGATCGTAATTGGGACCTATTTTATAAGACTAATGAAGAAAACGTTGAGAAATGCCCAGCCTCTCAAATGAGTTAATGATATGGGTAACTCAACTTCACCAGTAAATGGAAGGAAGGAGACAAATATCCCCTGAACAAAACTGGCCCGCTATGGGACAGCCCTTCAGAAAGAAAGCGACAGAACATTTCCACAAAGTATCTGTCCATAAATGAGATAAATTTAAAAGCTGGCAAAGTGCCTTGCAGTCCCCAGAATGATTTGTACATTTAAATTACTTATTCATAGGTTCTAAATTTATATCCTCCTTTGCTGTTACAGTTAAATAATTCTTATCTACTTCTGCCTTCATTCTACACTACGAAATGCAACAAACATCTCAAAATGGTCCTGTTCTAATTCAATCACAATTGGCTGTCTGCCTGGATTCTGCTCATATGTTTAGAATCAGTGATGAAGGTTGTAATTCACTGGGTCATGCATTCTGTTTCTTTATTGGGAAGAAAAGGGTTGAAGGCATGAATCAGCTTGCCTATCATATTAGGAAGGAGAGAGATTGCAAGAGGATTCCTACAATAATAGTAGCAGTTCTCAGAAAACTTCAAAGTGTAACTTGTGGTGAATTCTGGAAAATGGCAATGGCTAACGGCTAACCTGTGCAGCCATGTTAAATGCTGCTGAAATTGAAAAATTATTTCAGAAATATGATCATCTTCTTTTAACGACCCCATAATCCCTTGCAGGGTGGAGTCTGGGCATCTGAATGGAACTGAGTGTTTACTGGCCAGATGCCCTTCCTGTCACCAATGCGGAATTATATTCAGCAGATAGATTCTTATGGTGCCCAGAGAGAGAAATACCTGCGTCTACCTAAGATCGAACTCACAGCCTCCTGATTGTGAGGCAAGAGCTCCACCTCTAGGCCACCACACCACTATTTCAGAAATATGATAATTCCCTCATAATATCCTTTCTATTAAAAGTGCTGAGTTGTCCATTTATTAATGAATGTATTATGTCCATGGCAGTGGGATATATTGGTGGTAGTGAAATCACTGGTATACTTTCAAATCTCCTAAACACTAAACGGTTTAGGTCCATGATGGCGAACCTATGGCACGCATGCCACAGCTGGCATGCGTAACCATATCAGTGGGCACGCCAACTTAGCTCTGGCGCACATGTGCATGCCGACCAGCTGATTTTCAAGCCTTATGAGCCCACCAGAAGTAGGGAAACAGGCTGTTTCCTGCCTCCTGAGTGCCTGGGGGGGTGGATAAGGCCTGTTTTTCTTTATCACCTGGTTCCAGATCCTCTCTATGTATCTGGGGAGGGCGAAAACAGCCTTCCCCACCCCCTCGGAGGCCCTCCAGAGGCCTGAAACGAGAAGCTCTGGAGGCTGGGGACAGCAAAACATGTCACTTCCTGTCCAACCAGGGAAATGGGCTGTTTCAGGCCTCCGGAGGGCCTCCGAGTGGGTGGGGAAGACTGTTTGTGCCCTCCACAGACGCATAGAGCGGATTTGGAGCCAGGTGAGAAAGAAAAATGGGTCTACCGGGCCATCGCGTGCCAGGAGCGGGGGAGAGGAGAGGTTGTACGTGCAGGGCAGGGCACATAGAATTATGTGTGTGGGCACATGCGTGTGTGAACCTCCCCCACCCCCCCTCCTGGCATGCGATGGCAAAAAGGTTAGCCATCACTGGTTTAGGTTGATCCAAAGTTTTTCTAACCAACCTATATTTATTTATTTATTTATTTATTACATATATTTATATGCCGCCCTTCTCCCGAAGGACTCAGGGCGGCGAACACAAGTTAAGAAACATGTACAATAAAATCGCACTTTAAATCAAATAACTAATTAATGATAAATAATAAACCCAGAATCAGAGTCAGCCTATTTGCTTGAACAGCCAAGTCTTCAGCTCCCGAAGGAAGGAGCGGAGATCAGGAGCCGTCCGGAGCTCGGTAGGTAATTCATTCCAGAGGGTGGGAGCACCCACAGAGAACGCCCTACCCCTGGGCACCGCTAGATGACATTGGCTCGCCATCGGGACCCTGAGGAGAGCAGCCCTATGTGAGCGAACAAGACGGTGCGAAGCAGGCAGGAGAAGGTCCTGTAAATATCCTGGACCTAAATCATGTAGGGCCTTATAGGTGAGAACCAGCACCTTGAAGCGGACCCGGAGAACCACTGGTAACCAGTGCAGCTGACGCAGGAGGGGTGTTATATGGGAGTAACGAGGGGCTCCTGTAACACACTATATCACACATAGCCCAATGAAGCTCTAGATTGACTATGACTGTATTCTGAATGAAAGGTTTAAAAATAATCTCAAATTGATTTTGACTTTAGATCAGGGGTCCCAACCCCCAGACTGCGGCCCATTACTGGGCCTTGGCCTGTTCGGAACTGGGTCGCACAAATGGCTGGCTGGTGCATGTGCATGCGCAGCTTGAATTGTGCTGGTGTGAACAACAGGCCGGTTCCCCTCTCCCCCCCCCCCCCCACTGTGTGCCAAGCATTGTGGACCACTGTTGTAGATCATTTCATAGTCACGTCCACCCAGTTTTTATGGCAGCTAGATAGAAGCATTGCCTTCTCCTATACTGTAATGGGTTTTTGGGCGGGGGGGGGGGTGTATCCCAGTGTGATGCACAATTTTGATGGTCTTCCAACTAAACAATTAATCAGACCTGACCTTGTTTGACTTTCTTGAACATCAGCATTTTTTGTCCTGTGGTTCTAATGCAGTGTTGGTGAACCTTTTCAGCACCGAGCGCCGAACGGGAGCGCATGCATGCTGGAAACCAGAAGAGCAGCCACCCAGTGCTCATGCACACGGCGGGAAGATGATATTCCAGTTTCTGGTGTGCACATGCGCACTGGCCACCTGGTTTTCTGGTTTCTAGCATGCATGTGTGAGTGAAGACCAGCTGGCCGGTGCACATGTGTGCGCTGAAAACCAGAAAATTATCTTTCCGGTGCACACATGTACTCCAGGCGTCTGCTCTTCCAGTTTCTGGCACTGGAACCTGGAAGAGCAACGGGTGATGGCTCACCTGCCCAGAGAGATGGCACTGCATGCTACTTCCATCACGCATGCCTTAGGTTTGCCATCATGGTTTTAATGGACGTTAGCACTAAAAATTCTGGATCTTACTTCTTGTATTTCCTAAAGTTGTAGAAAGAGCTTCAAGAGTGGCCAAACTGAACTGGATTTGTAAAGATAGTGCTAGATCAGAGCTGTCAAAACTCCCGGACTGCGAGCCGGATGCGTCATGCACTGGCCACTCCTGGGTTAGCGAAGTGGGCGGGAAATCCCAGTATATCACTTGAAGCTGCTGTAACAACGTGACTCTGTGCTAGATAAAATATTGATTTAGTATTTAGTACTATCTATGCTAACTATATTAACTTTTTAGTGCTAATTAACTATACTAACACTTAGTATATTACTGAATAAAATTAATAGCCTTGTTTAGAAAACTATGTTGGGAAACAATAGCCCTTAAGTCATTTTTTTCTCCCTAGAAATAGCTTCTGTGCATATTGGATTTAATATCCATAATAATAATACATTATGTGCCTGGATATAAAGCGTGTGTGTGTGTGTGTGTTTTCTGAGGTTTTCGCGGGTGTTTGTATATAGGTCTTTGGTTATTCGGGTTTTCTCCCGCATAAAATTGGAAGTATCTTGGCGACGTTTCAATGAAGTCTCATTCGTCATCTTCAGGCTGGTGTTTTCGGCTTCATGCTTCTAGGAGCAATGTGTGATTGCAGCTGTTTCTTCCTTTTAACTGCTAGTGGGGATGTGAACTGATTGGGTGGGAGCTTGGCTGTGGTCTGATCGGTTGGAGGTGTGTTCTGATTGGGGGCTTGGCTGTGCTCTGATTGGATGGGGGGGGGTTCAGAGCACAGCCAACCCCCCCCCCCCATTGGCTGATCTATTGCAGCCAGTGGCTGACCCTTCAGCACCATGGAGAGAGGTCTCCATGGATTTCATTGTAGAATTGCCTGAGAGTTCTGGAAACACAGTGATCTGGGTTGTCGCAGACTTTTTCTTAAGGCAGGTTCACTTCGTCCTATGCCAAAAGATCCCTATGGCCAAAGCCTTGGCTAAGCTGTTTTCGGTCCACCTATACTGCTTGCATGGGGCCCCACGACATATTATTTCGGACAGAGGGGTCCAATTCACATCCAAATAATGGAAAGCCTTTTTGGATGTACTCAGAACCAAACAGGGACTTAATTCTGGTCATCATTTGCAAGCAAACAGGGCCACAGAATGAACCAACTCAGTTCTGGAACAGTACCTGTGTTGTTATATTAATAATCAGCAGGACAACTGGACTGAGCTATTGCCTTTTGCAGAAGTGGCCTATAATAACGCAGTTCACACTAGCACAGGTTTTACCTCATTCAGAGTGGCCACAGGGCAAGAATTTAATGCTATGCCTGAGTTACCGTCACATGAACCAGAAATCCCCTCATTGAAACAGTGGATCAATCATTTGCAAACCATTTGGCCAGTGGTCTGCAAAGCCTTGGGTGAAGCCAAGGCTGCCTAAAAAGCACAAGCAGACAAGAAACGAATAGAACCTAGACCTTATAAAGTGGGGGACAAAGTTTACGTTTCCACTAAGTTTCTAAAATCTCTGCAGCAGTCTAAAAAGCCGGGCCCTAAATACATTGGGCCTTTCCTCATCGTTCATATTATTAAACCTGTCACAGTGAAATTGCAACTCTCTAAGTCCGTGATGGCGAACCTATGGCACGCGTGCCACAGGTGGCATGCAGAGCCATATTAGTAGGCACGCCAGCTCAGCTCTGGGGCTCATGCGTGCGCCGGCCAGCTTATTTTCGGGCCTTCTGGGCCCACCAGAAGTAGGGAAACAGGCTGTTTCCTGCCTCTGGAGGGCCTGGGGGAGTGGGGAAGGCCCGTTTTTCTTTCTTACCCGGCTCCAGATCCTCTCTATTTATCTGGGAAGGGCAAAAACAGCCTTTCTCACTTCCCAGAGAGGCTTCTAGAGACTCCTAGAGAGGCTCTGGAGGCTGGGGACAGCAAAAAAATGTCACTTCCTGTCCCACCAGGAGTTGAGAAATGGGCCGTTTCAGGCCTTTGGAGGGAGTGGGAAAGGCTGTTTTTGCCCTTCCCAGATAAATAGAGAGGATCCGGAACCAGGTAAGAAAGAAAAATGGACCTACCAGGCCATCGTGTGCCAGGAGCGGTGGGGGGGGGATTGCACGTGTGCGCGCGTGGGCACGTGCATGCACGACCTCCCTCGCCCCCCCCCTCTCCTGGCTCGTGACGGCAAAAAGGTTAGCCATCACTGCCCTAAGTCATTACGGCAAGCCCACCCTGTTTTCCATTGTAACTTGCTGAAGCCTGCAGCCACCTCTGACCTTTGTCCGGCTACTACCTCTGTTCCACTCCCTATTATGATAGAGGGCGAACAACATTTTGAAGTTCAAGAAATTCTATAGGAAATTCTGCAGAGCCACTCAGTTCCTGGAGGCTTGGAAACACCTCCCCTTCTCACACAATGAATGGGTTCTTAAAAAAACATGTGCATGCCCCTCAATTAATACACATATTTCACCAATTGTACCCTGACAAACCTCGCTAATTTTATGTTTTCTTTGTCTCCGTCTTCCCCCCCCCCCCGCCACTTTTTTTTTTCCTTTCAGGTGGATTTCTCATTTTACTGGGGGCGGGGGGCATGCCAGGTCCCATATATTTCTGTTGGGATGCTGGCATTCTGGTGGAAAGGGGGAGGATTGGAGGGATCTCCTTATGAAGTTTCTGTTTCCTGCATTGCTGAGCTGTGGTAGAGGTTTCTGTTTCCTGCATTGCTGTCCTGTGGTAGGGGTTTTGTTTGCACTGCTTTAAATTGCTGTTTTTTTAAGTGAGAAGATTTAGTTCCCGCTTAGACCTTCTGCTATGCACAAGCCTTTCAATAAAATCTTCTTTTGGAACAAGTTCAGTTTCAAGAGTCCTGCTTTCTTGTTAAGAAGAAAGCAGGACTCTTGCTGCTTTGGAGAAGGCAAGGCCTTACCCTGGGAATGTTTTCTCTGGTAATCATTCATTCCTGCATTTCTTTCATTCAGTTTTTTTTACTTTTTTTGTTTTAACTTACAGAGACCAAATGAAAGGCTTACCCTCCAGTCTGAAAAACCAAGGGAAGAAATGGCAGCATTGGATGAAACACCGGTTAGTACTCTTGTCTTTTTAATTGTACATGGTATTAAAACAGGTATGCCTTCAAAACAAAGAACTTTATTATCAGAATTATTGGGGGACTGTTGGACCAAAATTTTTAGGAAGAGACTCTTGTAAGAAGCATCCTAGCTGCCTTGACAGATGGAGGACAAGCAAAAAATTACGAGAGACAAAAACTCTGTCTATTTTTATATAATATGCCATGCACAGGATATGGACTAATTCATCTATGCGTTCATCCATACATTCAATAACCTATGCCACATTTATGCTCTGCATCAGAATATCTGATTTGTAATAACAGCTTTTCACTTTCATGTGATGTAATTTTGTGTGTGTGTGTGTGTGTGATTCTCATATAGGCACAGCAGGTTGCTTCTTCACTTTCCATGCAAGAGGCAAGTGATTGCAAGTTTGAGGTGGGAGATCTTGTCTGGTCCAAAGTGGGGACATATCCTTGGTGGCCCTGTATGGTTTCAAGAGATCCTCAACTCGAAGTTCATACTAAAATTAACACGAGAGGTCAGTAAAGAAAAATGTCCGAGCTGTTATTTCAGAAACTTTCTGAATAGCTAACTTAATTCATTATTTTCCACAACACTGTTCGTCCAATCCATAGTGCGGGAAGCTCTCACGTTGTTGCTGGGGAACTGAGTGCAGATTTTGCTTTAAGAATCCTCTTGACCACGCCCATCCTTCCTATCCTACACCAGTCTTTCTCACTCAGTTTCTGAGGGAACACCTTCTTTTATTGTCCTCTGTAGAAAGAACCAAACTAGTTCATAAATCAAAATGAGCAGATTAGATCAAGAATCTGATTAAATTAAAACCAAGAGATGATACAGACAGTCTAAAACAATTGCATTTGGGGTCCCTTACATTCTTTTTTCATATGTATACACCAGCATACATCTGCATACCCTGTTTCCCCTAAAATAAGACCCTGTCTTATATTTTTTAACCCCAAAATAAGCGCTTGGCCTTATTTTCAGGGAGGTCTTATTTTGGGGGGCGTGGAGCAAGATGGGGCTCCTCTTGCTGTCTTACCTGATTTCCAGCTCTGTGTTTAAATATTTTCGGGGAGGGCTTATTTCTTGGGGGGAGGCTTATTTTAGCACATGCGCTCAAAAGCCCGATTGGGCTTATTATCAGGGGATGTCTTATTTTCGGGGAAACAGAGTACTTACACCTGATGAAGTTTTAAAGGTCACAATTGAAGTGATGGTTAATTATTTTGCTTTTGTTTTGTTTTGTTTTGCGGTGGTTTTTTTTTTTTTTGTTAAAAGGGATTTGTTTTAAGTTTGCCTGTGTACTTCACGCAGGTGTGTGAGTATGAAAAAAATTGTGTGGTGGAATTTCTTAGCCAAATGTTTCCTTAACATGTCATCCCCATCCCCCCCATTTCTTTCCAGGTGCACGAGAATATCATGTTCAATTCTTTAGCAACCAGCCTGAAAGGGCCTGGGTACATGAAAAGCGAGTACGAGAATATAAAGGACGTAAACAGTATGATCAGCTGGTGGCAGAGGCTGCTAAGCAGGCCAACCATTCTGAGAAACAAAAGGTATGTACAGTCTGAAATGATAGCTTATTTTAGCAGCAAGTAAGAGAACAGCTGTGACCACAAACCCAGATGTTTTTAAATTTTATTATTAAATTTGTTTGTCACCCATCTTGATGCAATGCAGTTCTGGGCAGCTTACAACATCAAATAAAACTATATACATAACACGATTAAACAAACCCACCTATAAGTCTTGGAGTTATAACCTGTATTTTTATGGTGATTTTATTATTTTATACATACATACATGTTTAAAATCATAGTAAAATCACAATTAAAAATACAGGTTATAAGTCAGAGTTATAGGTGGGTTTGTGTATTTATATAGAAACTTATCAGTCAAGGTAGCAAATTACTGTTTGGATTTGAAAACAGACAGGTAGTGCCATCAGCTCTTAAGGTAAAAGAAACAGGGAACCTTGTGTGATAATGGTCCTAGCCTTGCAAAACTTCTGCATAAACATAAAATTTTCTGCACCAATAGAAAGATGGACCAATAGAAAGAAGTCATCAGCCATTGTTCCACCATTGTTCCAAATCAATGTTGTAGAAATAGAAATACGACATGTTATTATTACAGTTTGCCCCTTCTTACAGCAGAGATGAATAAAGGATGATGTCATATAGATGTATAACTACATGGCTGGTGCTGGAAAAATATGCCATCCATTGGCTTTGAACACAACAAGATTCAGGGCTGAGAGAAGCCTTTACTTACTGTATTTTCAGAGTATAAGACGCCCCGGAGTATAAGATGCACCTTAGTTTTTGGGGAGGAAAATAAAAAAGCTGATTGGCGGGTGTATTGGCCTCTGGAATACCCCCAATCAGCTGTTCCTAGAGGTGAATTTTAGCAACAGATTCATTGGTTGTAAGCTCTGTGCCTTGTTTTTTTTTTTTTCTCCAGCCTTTTGCTTCTGAAACTTCTGAAAATCCATTTCAGAAAAAACTTTTTTCTTGGCTCTGAAAGCCTCCGAAACAGAGCTTCAGAAAAAAAGGTTTTTTTCCCTAAAGCTCTGTTTCGGAGGCTTTTTTTCTGAAGCTTCTTTCAGAGGCTTTTTTTTTTCTGAAGCTCTGTTTGGAGGCTTTTTTTCTGAAACTTCTTTCAGAGGCTTTTTTTCTGAAGCTCTGTTTGGAAGCTTTTTTTCTGAAGCTTTTTTCAGAGGCTTTTTTCAGCCTCTGAAATCTCCTTTTGCAAGGCTGGGTGGGGCTACATTCACAGTATAAGACGCACCCAGATTTTCACCCTCTTTGGGGGGGAGGTGCATCTTATACTCTGAAAAATACGGTAATTCATAGTTAAAATGTGGACTTTAGCCATCAGAAGTGGTAAAGGCCACCAATGAGGTTTAGTCAGATCTGTGCTGCTGATTGTCCACATTTCTTGATGTTGGAAGATGTCTATGTGTGATATAGAATGCTAGATTAGATGTACAACTGGCCTGATCTGCTTTTATTATGAGCTCGTTGAAAAGTACATGCTTGAGTCTGGAGCAGAAGTGAGCACCTCATAGCTTCTGTAGAACACGTACAATCATGCTGCTATAATTTGAAAGCCGCCTATTGAACGATGATGGCGTATCATTTAAGGGGAAATTATAGTCAGATTTTGATAGGCTTAATATTTTAAAAAATACAACATATCTTGTTCAATAGCACTGAGGAAAATGCTGAAGGCCAAAAAAAAATTTTTATTTGAAAATTTAGGCTACTTATTTATTCATCAACATTGCTGATTATACTTCTCTTAAATAATGTGTAGTTATATCAAAGATGAATTATGTAAGCGTTCAGGTCATTTGAATTGTGAAGTATTATAAGGAAGGACAATAAACTTTGGGTAGCCTTAGCACAGGGGTGTCAAACTGAATTTCTTCGAGGGCCAGATCAGCATTGTAGTACTCCATGGGCCAGGGAGGGGAGGACATGTGCGGCCCCCATACACTTCGTTTTTGCCTTCCATAGTGTTGTGACTATGGCCCAAGTAGCGATTACCAAACACAATTTAGTCCTCAACAAACTTATTTTATTAAAACAGCTGAGAATTCATTCATTCTCAGCTTAGTCCAAAACAAAATTCTTAATAACCAGTCCTTCAGCCTTATCATCTTTGGTATGCGGGCCAGTCCTTTGATATTTAAGCATCCTGTGGGCCAGATGTGACCCACGGGCCTTGAGTTTGACACCTCTGCCTTAGCACCTCATGCCAGCTAGGGTTAGCTTGCAAAACATTTTGAACTCTGCCAATCCTTTTTTTCTTAACGTCTTGCATCTTTTTTTCCTCCATGAAGTAGTCCCACCGTGTTGACAGTCAGGAGAACTTCAGAATATGTCCCATGGTCAGATCTTAAGACGAGAGGGGTGCTTTAAATAAAAATTGGCTTTAAGATGACAGATTACTAACTCATTCATTTTGCCACAGACGGCATCTGACAGGGCCGTCTCTTCGAAATACTTTGATATGGCACCTGAAGCCAAACTTGTTTTCATTTGGGCACAATTTGGGTAAGTTAAGTGAGGGCTGAATGAATGCCACATCTTTTCTTTTCTTCTCTCTTAAGATTCGCAAACCGAGGCCGCAAAGAGAACGGGCCCAGTGGGATATTGGCATTGCCCATGCTGAGAAAGCGCTAAAAATGAGTCTGGAAGAGAGGATAGAGCAGTACACTTTCATCTACGTAGATAAAGAGCCAGAAGAGGTGTCCTCAAAAGCCAAACGGATTGTCATGCCTAAGATCGAGGCTAAAAAGATCCGCAAAATCAAATCACCGCCAAGCTCTCCGCCGGAACAGACCAATGATGTTTTGGCCACGCCTTCTCCACCACCCAAAACGGAGATCCGGAGGTATAGCCAGAGGAGACAGTCCAGTGCAGATGAAGAATCCCCTCCTGTGAAAATCCAGTGGAAAACTGCTGCGGCCAGAAAATCCCTCCCAGCGTCAATCACCATGCACAAGGGAACCCTGGACCTTCAGAAATGTAATATGTCTCCGGTTGTTAAAATCGAACAAGTTTTTGCTCTTCAGAATGCAGCTGGGAACGGAAAGTTCATTGATCAGTTTGTTTACTCTGCAAAGGTAAAGAAACACCACTCTCTCTGATAAGGAATATTTGTGCAAGCTAATATTAAAAAGATTTTGCCTTGCAGTCCTCCTAAGAACTACTTGGAAGTTAAGTCCCACCGATGAGTTCAGAAGAATTAAGTGTGAGGTGAAGGGCTTCCTTATGCGCTTTCAGATTGCAAGCAGTAGAAAATATTGGTGTGAATTGGTTTGACCTTAAAATGTCAAGAATAACAAGTCACTCGTCCTATATTTAGGGCGCTTACTTCCAGGAGTAATATGTCATGTGAAATTGGTCAGTGCTTGGTGTGAAGTTATTAGATCGCATCCAGAGATGTCCCTGGACCCTCTTTAATTGTTTCCCAGATACTATAATTCTCTACTTTCGAGTAAATGTGTGCGGACAGCTATTCACAGGGGGAGGGAGTGATAATTAGAGTGGAATTGTCTACCTGCTATCTTTGACAACTCCGCTAACGCATTCCAATTTCAAAAGAGTAATTTGCAAAAGCGGGAGCATTTAAATTTGTTTCTTTAATATTACATAGCAACCATTGTGCTTAAATTCACCTGTTCTGCTGTTTTTGTAAGATCGTAAATATACGTTTTCCCAGATGGTCCCTGTTGCATACATGCACACTCGTGGAGCTATTCTAGCTACCATCGCTGCTGGCTTTTCAGCCAACAAACAAAAAAAACCACACCATTTCCTGTAATGACTGGGCTTGTACTTTTGCAGTGGGTGGAGTGTCTCTTCCTCTTATTCAGTTTCAGGTTTATGAGTTCATTCACGCTGTGCCCAGGCTTGAATCCCTTTGTTCATTTGCACTTAACATCTATGTCATCCAAGTCATGGTTGGCCCAAAGGCGAATGGAAGGATTTATATTCCTTGCAGTCCATCTTGTCGTTAGCATTCTCCACCAGTCCTTAGTCAGAACCGAAGAAGCTTCTTGGATGAGAAGCAAAACATCTTCAAGGAAAAACAAAGCCCAGTCACCTTTTGAAAAAAAGCACCTTTGGGATTTGCACTCAACAATCTTTATTTACCGTATTTTTCGGAGTGTAAGATGCCCCGGACTATAACCCTTTTCGGGGGAGGAAAACAAGAAAAAAAAAAATCTGTCTCTGCCTCCCAGCAATTTGTCTCCTTGCAGCAAACAGCCTGTTTAAGTTTCAGTTTTATTTTCAGTACAGCCTGATTAGCACAAGAAAAAAAAATCTGCCTTTGCCTCCCAGCAATTTGCCTCCTTGCAGCAAACAGCGGAGGCCGAAAATGGCAGCAATAGGCAAGGCAATCCCTACAGCCTGAAACAGCTGATGGTCGGGAGGCCGATCCAACCAACCATCAGCTGCTTGTGCTAATCAGGCTGGGCTGAAGCTGAAGCTGAAACTGAAACTGAAACGGGCTGTTTGCTGCAAGGAGGCAAATTGCTGGAAGGCAGAGGCCAAAGGGTGGGGGCTGGCAGGTGGGCGGGGCTACATTTGGTGTATAAAACACAACCAAATTTTCATCCTCTTTTAGGGGGGGAAAAAGTGTGTCGTATACTCCGAAAAATACGGTATTTTTCATCCTCCTTGTCACCATCTTTGTTTTATGTCCTTGTTTCTATTACTTATTTTTTTAATCTTGGTATTCCAAGTTCCAGGGTACTTCTAGAACAGTTGTGAAAGTTCAGACCAGGAAGCTGGGCAAGGAAATTGCTCATAATGTAGTAGCACTGTAACAGCACTCTTTGGAACAGGGAGGGGTGGGACTGCTTGCAACCACCTGCCCAGAAATTTAAGGGGAAGGTCTTGACCATTTCCTTTTCTCTACCTCAAGAATCTCCTCTCTTCAAGCTAGTCAGGAATTCTCTCACATTTTGTGGATGTCCTTATTTTATGCACACCCTTCTGAATGTGTGTCAGGAGTGGGCTCCTAGGGGTTCGGCAGGGTTCATGCGATCCTCTAGCCAAAGATCACCAGGGTTCGGCGAACCCCCAAATGCCACTCCTGGCTGGCCACGTCCACCCCTCCCCTCCCCTCCCAGGAGTCCCCATGCAGCCCATTCATCATTCCAGGTAAGTGCAGATGCTGTGTGGAGAGTCTGAGAGGGCAAAAAACAGGCCTACCGGAGGTTCCAGAAGTCCGAAAACAGCCCTGTTTCTGGCCTCCGGACCCCAGGGGAAGCTATTTTTGCCCTCCCGCAGGCTTGAAAAAAGCCTCCGGAGCCTGGGGAGGGTGAAAAATACCCTTCCCCTGTTGTGGTGCAGGCGGCCGACTAGGCCACGCCCACCGTGGCCACGCCCACCCAGCAACAGGGCAGCAAACCTGTTGCTAAAGGATCTGGAGCCCACCCCTGATGTGTGTGTGTTTGGGTGGGTGGGAGTTCTCTCACATTTTGTGGATATCCTTGTTGTGGATGTCCTTGTTTTATGTTTTAAGCACACCCTTCTGAACGTGAGTGTGTCTGTATTACTGTGCTAAATATTTGAAAAAAAATGTATTTCTTACAGAGACCCTAATTTAGAAGTACTCAAAAGCTCCTTTTTTTTCATTCGTAATAGGGCATAGGAAACAAGCCAGAGATTATCATCAAAGGGCACGACAAAGTCACCTCCGTCTCCATCCCGCGAATGGAGAGAGTCTCGTCACAAAGTGCACCCTCTCCAGAAACATCTTCTGGGTTGGCAAGTAGGTAAAGTTTGTGGCTCCTGGTTTAAGGCTAAATGAATCAGATGTTTTATCCAAGGATGGAAAGCATTAGGTGGAAACCAAAGAAAAAGGGGCTCCAACTGACCTTCAGTGATTGCTAAGCTGGTTGCTATAAGCTAGAAGGCCATCAGAGAACCCAGAGGCAAAGGATAAGCTGAAGAAGGCTATGTAGTCCATGTAGTTACTGATAGTTGAGCTGGACTAGAACGAGCTTTGACTTTTGAGAGCACCACATTGGAAAAGAGGTGAAATTCAACAAATTCTGAAAAACCGGTAGTGGAAATTTTGAGTAGTTCAGAGAGCCAGTAGTGGAGATTTTGAGTAGTTCGGAGAACCGGCAAATACAATCTCTGGCTGGCCCCAAAGTGGGGAGGGAATGGGGATTTTGCAGTATCCTTCCCCTGGAGTGGGGAGGGAATGGAGAATTTGCAGTTTCCTTCCCCTGCCACGCCCACCAAGCCACATCCACCAAGCCACGCCACGCCCACAGAACCCATAGTAAAAAAAAAATTGAATTTCACCACTGCATTGGTAGCCTAGCTGAACTGCAGTAGAGCCTTTGCTCGTGACAGCAGCAGAATGGAGGTGCAGTAGACTTTCCAATTTACTCTCTGGCCCACAGTTTAAAAAACCAGGGTGTTCGTGTTAGCTTCAAATCTTCGAATAGACGGAACGCACATTTTAAAGTTTGTAGGATTATATCATTTAGGCTTCCTTCAGAGGACGTGAGAACAAATAGGACTGCAAAGTAGCGAGTTTCCAGGAATTCTGCTAATAACAGTGACTGCGTTACAAGGAAAATTATGAAATGTCGGTCGACACCTTAAACGATCACCTTTATTACACTGCGAGCTTTTGTTCCACGTTGCAGTTCGATGAATGGTTTCCACGCTGACAAAAAAAATAAATAAATCCAAAACCAAACACCTTGCACAATAATAGATTTCCTCCTTCCTTTTGAGGTAGGGCAGTTTTGAGACGTCGAGAGACTCCAGTTCTTTATTTTTTTTTAGTACCTCTTCATTTAGAACTGCAGCTGTGGAAACATCAAGGAAAGCAGTAATTAGAAAAATCCAGACTAAAATAGCCTGATGGCGATTGTCTCCTGTATTTTGATTATTTATTGATAACCGGCCCCCACTTTTGAACTGAAAATGCTAAGAATGTAAAGGCAGTCCTTAAATACACAGGAAAACTGCAATTCATTGTATCCGACCGTCTCCTAATCAGGGAAAACTACAGTTAGTCCTTGACTTGCAATCATTCATTTAATGACCGTTTGAAGTTGAAGTGACTTATGACCCTTTTTTTTCTCACTTGTGACCATTAACAGCATCCCCATGGTTGTGCGCATGGCAACCGACTCATATTTATGATGGTTGCCGTGTCCCAGGGTCATGTGATCCCATTTTGCGACCTTCTGACAAGTAAAATCAATGGGGGGAAGCCAGATTCGCTTAACAATTGGGGTACTAACTTAAGAACTGCAGTGATTCACAACTGAGGCAACAAAGTTCGTAAAGTGAGGCAAAACTCCCTGAATTTTAGCAGTGGAAATGTTGGGGTCAATTGTGGCTGTAAATCAAGGATTATCTGTATCAGCAGTGTTCCTGAAAGCTGCTGCATATCCATCCATCCATCCAGAGGAAGTGGACATTGCCTGTTCCTGCAATAACAAATGGACTAATGGAAGAAGCAAATGTGGTCTTACTAAGGGAAGAACTTCCTCAAAGTCCCATGTCCATCTTCCGTCTCTCTCTTTCCTTTTAAATGAATGGACCTAGTCTTTATCTCAAATTTTAGAGGAGAAAGACTCCTCTAAAGGTTATTCATTGGCAGCCTACCCAGACTAGCATTTTCTTAGATTGAACAGAAGGTGCTCAAGGGAACTTAGCTGCATTCTGAAGATACTTCTAGTCATTCATGGTTGAGTAATGCAAGGGGCGGGGGGGGAGAGAGAGAGGCCCAATTAACTGGGTGTCTCTTTTGTGACACTGATTTTTGGAGGGTGGGAGGAAGAAACCTTTGATGTACCAGGAGTGGGTTAGGAGTGTTGACAACATTCTATTGTCGAGGTGTTTGGAATGAAATACCTAATTAATCAATTTGCAAGGTAATAGTTTTTCACGACTTGTCACCATCCTGTGGTCCGCACATTTAATGTGGTGGAGGAGGCATATTCCTTTAAAAGAACCATGGCTGCATTAAGTAGCACCCTCCAGGTTCCTTCCTAGATCCACTCCAGATTTTTTTTTTTCCCCTGCCTTCATAATAGATGGAATGGACCACTATCTGAGGAATAGGTTTAAGGAGAATTTGCAGGTAAGAAAATTCTCCAATTGATAAGAATCCCCTCAAGCAGCGGCCCCCAACCTTTTGAACACTGGGGACCAGTGCCATGGAGAGAGATTTTTTCTGTGGACCAGAGAGGGTGTGGTTTCACATGCTGCCTACATCCCACAGATGGGGCTTCGCTTGCTTGTGTGGTCCAGTTTATGGCATGCCGCGGCCCAGGGCCAGTGCACACACTCCTGCCCTAAAAGATCCACATTTTCACTAAGATATCTGCACCCTGCATTGTGTGAAGTAGATATTTGGCCTGAAGTACATAGAGGCATATATTTTAGGGAGTTTGAACTCTATTGAACTCTATTTTCCTGACGCTGGAAATGAAGCACTGTCAGTGAATATAGCATATAGCACACCCTCTTATTTCCCACAGAAGTTTTTAATATACTGTGTTTTTCAGACTATAAGACGCACCAAAATTTAGAAGAGGAAATTAACAAAAAAAAGTTTTTGGCCTCCGTGAGCCCCATTTTCGGATCTTTTCCAGTCTTTTTTTCAGCCCATTTTCAAGGCTTTTTTCTGCCCATTTTCTAGGCTTTTTTTGACTTTTTTCCAAAAAAAATTGGCCCCCCAAAAAAGGCCTCGAAAACGGGCCGAAAAAAGGCCTGAAAATGGGGGCGTGCAGAGGCAAAAAAAACCCCAGCTGGCGGGTGGGCAGAACTTTGGCAATATTCGGTTTATAAGACCCACAGACATTTTCAGCCCCTCTTGGAAACAAAAAGGTGCATCTTATAGCCCGAAAAATACGGTAAGTTAGATGCTAAGAACCGTGTAAAAACTTTTAGAAAGTGAACTGGCTGTTGAGATAACCTGACGGTATGCCTCCTGGATAGGCAAATTTCATAATGAAACAAATTTCATTCGTTTTCAAATGAAATTAAGAAACATATTAACACCCTTGATGGTATAGTAGTTGGTTTGGAAAGCTAGCCCCCCCCCTCCCCTAATAATTTGAATTCTAGAAAACTCCCCTTTACCTTTGTATTAAAAGCTGGTCTTTTCCCGAACTCAGGACTCTGCCTGAAGAAGCACTGAGATGCATTGCCTGCAGCCAAAACATCAGCTAGCAGATTAAAATCTACACCCTCCAGGAGAATATAGAGAAATCAGCACTTTGTTATGGAACACCATCCCTCATTGAGGAAAAAGACAGAGAGAGAGAAACAGAAAGAGAGAGAGGAGAGAGAGACAGAGAGAGAGGAGAGAGACAGAGACAGAGGGAGAAAGAGAGACAGAGACAGAGAGGAGAGAGAGAGAGACAGAGGAGAGAGAGAGAGAGGAGAGAGAAACAGAGAGAGGCAGAGGAAAGAGAGAGACAGAGAGAGGATACAGAGACAGAGAGAAGAGAGAGAGACAGTGAGAGAGGACAGAGAGAGGAGACAGACAGTGAGAGAGGAGAGAGAGACGGAGACTCCTGTAATGGAAATTATTCTCTTCCCTCAGGTTCTGTAGAAAAGAAGCAACAGCGAAGATCAATTCGAACTCGCTCAGAGTCTGAGAAATCCACCGAGGTTGTGCCAAAGAAGAAGATCAAAAAGGAGCAGGTTGGCTTCCTCGATGTAGAGAGTTAAAAAAAATATATATCGTAGTCATACCCGTTGTCACTTTTTATATTGATGCCTTTTTTTATTTAAACCCCACCTACCCTCCCTCTCTCTATTTTTTTTTCAACTCCCCCTCCCCCCACTTTTTTTTTTGGACTCTCCTCCTTGACATCCAAACCCTTAATAAACTCTGCTGGTCAACTAAGTTTCCACTGACAGCATCATTTGTACTTTTGGAGAACCTGAGAAAATAGACCGCGATTATTTGTTTCTTGTTACGAGCTGTGTGATTATTATTATTATTATTATTTTTTATGTTTCCGTGAGTTTTCTGGATCGCGCTCGGCTTTGTTCGCATCTTAGCATAGCCGCTGGGAGTATATTGAGGCCGATACTTGTGGGGGTTTTTTTTGTTGTTGTCTTTTTTTTTTCCCCTTTCCAAGAAAGTAGGACGGATATTAGACCCTCTTGAAAGGGGTGGGGGGTGGCGTTCTAAGCATGGTCTTAGCTTGAAGGCCAAATGCTGACAGCAAGCAGCAAGGGACATAATTCTGGGTTTCTCTGAAGATTCTCCTCCATCCAGGTCATGGTTGTCCCAAAGGTGCTTTATTTTTTTCTTTTCAAGAGGCAAGTGGACTTTCTGGTTTTTCGTTTTTTT
Source organism: Coluber constrictor foxii (assembly GCA_038048745.1). Lineage (NCBI taxonomy): Eukaryota > Metazoa > Chordata > Lepidosauria > Squamata > Colubridae > Coluber > Coluber constrictor. The sequence goes on from CM075967.1 coordinate 25,032,538, forward strand.
CTTGGAAGACGTTTCGCTTCCCATCCGAGAAGCTTGGACAGAGAGGATTGCTGGTGTGAAAGAGGCCATCTATGTCAAAATGGAACAGCCCTCTCTCAACAGAGATATCTGATACGATGTCATCTCTCTCCAGTCTACAACACAGTCCTTTCAACGGTTCCAGAAGGCTCCACACCCATCTGCACCACTCAGATGACCCCGAGGACACAGATAAACCTCCAGGAGACCTTAACGACTGGCTAAAAGAATGCAAGTGTCCAGCTGTCTGCAAGGAGTATAAATCCTTCCATTCCCCACCATCCAGTCAGAGCTCGAAGAAGCTTCTTGGAGGAGAAGCGAAAACGTCTTCCAAGAATAACAAGAAAGTCCAGTTGCCTCTTGGGGAGAAAAAAAGCACTTTTGGGATAATTCGAAGTTGCCTTTTTTTTTCATGTCAGAAGAACCAACATGCACACTGGGTATTGCTGGTGTATATTGCTTTTGGAAATAGCCAGTTGCAAGTCCAGAGGGGTGTGTGTAAGTTGCTTCATTGTGCCACTTGTGCTGTCTGTGGATTCTCTGCATGTTTCAAGAAGGTTATTTACATTTGGGGTTTTCTCAACCATTTGGGTATGCTCCATTTTTTTTTTAAATTCAAAGGAAATTTATTTTGGAATATCAAACATAACAGACGTTCCCTAACAGCCTCAATCATTTGAAAAAGCTCAAGACAGCAACTTCTAATAAATGTTACATATGGTATTTTTTTTTCCTTTTTATTCTTATTATTTTTGCTCGCTATGAAGCTAAATATGTTCTGTTTAAAATATCAGTTCATTATTCCGGCTTTTAACTTTGGCTTTGCTGTCCCAGCAATACCTTTCCTGGGTTAGATTTCCAAAGTAGTGACTTTAAAGGAAGAAAATTTCCACGCAAGTTTTGGTGTGTGTGTGTTTTTTTTAATTAAAAAAAAACCCTCATTCCCCAAGTAATCTTTGCTTGCTTTATACTATGGAACTAATTAAATTGACATAGTATATTGTACTGGTGTTTTCAGGAAAAGCATATAGGAAAGCTTAATGATCAGAGAAGAATTGTATTGCATAAGTTTGAATATGTAATATGTTCAGAAAGGCAGACTGATATTTTAGGAATCAGCAACCATATTTGTTCATATCAGTGACTTTCCAAATTAATTCTGCATCCTTTCAAATTTTAAGATGACAACTGGAATATTAATTTCAACTGAGAAAGACAAATGTTAATTCTGTTGCAAGTGAGTGATAGCAGAATACAAGTGATTGTCTAGATTTTATATTTGTATTATCAATTGTATCCTATACAAATCCTTCTATTGTATGTTTTTATCCATTGTACAACGAAATAAAATATTTTTCAAACATTATAGGACAATCCTTAATAAATATTTCGAGATGTGTTTCTTAACCTGCCTATGTAAATCACCTTACGGAGAACTTTTATTTTCTTTTTGTTTTCAAATTACGATTTTTAGCCTTTAAAAAAAAAAGAAAGAAAGAAAGAAAAGCGAGACCTTTAGCCAAGAACCTGCTTGCCACTACCAAATTCACAACTTGGCTGTTCCCCTGCCGAAAACCGACCTCTCTATAGTAGGATCCAAGGCACAGAAATACAAAATGCCCGGAAGGGATTTCACAAGGTCACCAACCTCCTCTATCCATGCGCTGTGTCGACATTGCTTCCAGCTGTATAGAGGCCTGCGCTGCGTTTGCACGGCTTCCTTCCCCCTTCTGCCTTTTGCAGAACTCTATACAGAGGAGAAGCCCATGTCCTCAGAAGCTCTGGCTTCAAAACGGGGCCGTAAGTTAAAACGTCATTTGGAACTTGAGCGTCCTGCTTTTCTCTCCTTTCACAGCTATCGTAATTTTTATTTTATTTTTTTTTCCCTTTCCTCTAGCTCAAGGCTTGGTAGCTCGCCCTATCCCCCTAACCTCTTAATTGGTTCTTGGGCAAAAATAAAAGCCTTCCTGACACTTCACGCACACATCGAATGGTTTTGAAGAGGCCCGTTTTATGTTGTTTAGGGAGGGCAGTCTCAATTAAATCCACAAAAAGAGAATACCGTATTTTCCGGCGTATAAGACGACTGGGCATCTAAGACTACCCTCCTCAGAGCCATTTAAGGCTCGTCAGAGCCTTATGGGCTGGTCTGCCTGGTTACAGGAGAATGAGACCCGGCGTATAAGACGACCCCCGACTTTTGAGAAGATTTTTGTGTTAGAAAGTAGTCTTATATGCAGGAAAATACAGTATATACCCTGTTTCCCCGAAAATAAGACCCAGCTGGAAAATAAGCCCTAGCATGATTTTTCAAGATGCTTGAAAAATCCCCAAAAATGATGCTATCCCAAAAATAAGCCCCAGTTAAGATCATCAGCCAGACGGATGTGATTAGTACCATATTTCCCCAAAAATAAAACCTAACCAGAAAAATAAGCCCTAATACACCTTTTGGAGCAAAAAATAATACAAGACCGGATCTTATTTGGGGGGAAACATAATATATATTTGGGTTATGGGTGGAGGGGGGGAAAAAAAACCCTTAAGTGTGATTCCTTATATACTAACTGCTTGCATTGAATTTACATTTCCTCCTTTGTACTAGGGAACAAGAAATGTCTTTATTAACCACTCATTTTCCTGTCTAAACAGGTAGAAACAGCCCCACAGGCAGCAGTGAAGACTGGATTACAAAAAGGTTAGTGCGGCTTTTATTTCTTGTGGTTTGCCTTTGTTTCTCGGTCTCTAAAGGTTTTTGACGGACTTGTGAATTAACGTTCTTCGTATATACTGCCGAGTAAATGTAGTTTATTGTCACGCTAACCCCTCCGTAACCAGGTCGAGTGAAAAGGCAGCGTAGCAGAATCTCTGACCAAGCAGGCTTGAAAATGTGCAAAATGGAAGCACAAACACCCTCTCTCTTAAATCTCCAACAAGAATAAATTACTGGAATGAGTACTAGCCTTGGGTGTGCAACAAGTGGTTTTGTTATATATCAGAGTTCATTTCTTCAGAAAGTCTTTAGGCGTATGGTTCTCCAATTTATTATTTCGTGTGAAGCTTTATCAGGCTGGGAGATCAGGAGCACACATTAAGCTCCAGTTATTTAATTTATTGCTCATACCTACACACAAGAATCTAGCCAACCAAAGACCAATACTAAATTGGGCTAGATAAGAGTCAACTATAGAAGAGCAGGCAAACTGGAAGGCAGGGTTAAACGTGTCATCAGTTTGGCATCATTGTATTGTCACAAGACGCCCAAACCCAGCCTCCCCATGAATTCCATTGAACCGTGTCTAGCACCAAAATTTACTGTTAGTTGACTATATTCTTGTGTAGAAGTAGCAGCAGTGGTGAAATCTAAAATTTGTTACTACCGGTTCTGTGGGCGTGGCTTGGTGGGGGGGGTGTAATGTGGTTGGGTGGGCGTGGCCTTTTTTTTTTTACTTTTAAAAGCATTATTTCTACAACCTCTTCGGCGAAGAGGTTGTAAAAAAATGCTTTCAAAAGGCTCTGACGATCCCAGCTGAGTTGCCTGATCGGCAGAGGCTTTTTTAAAAAGCCTCTGCCGATCAGGCAACTCAGCTTGGATCATCAGAGGCATTTAAAAGGAAAAAAGGCATTTTTTCTTTTAAAAGTCTTTGATGATCCCAGCTGAGCAGCGCGATCATCAGAGGCTTTTTTTTTTACTTTTTTTTGGCCGAAGAGGTTGTGGAAAAAATGCTTTTAAAAGTTAAAAAAAAAAAGCCTCTGATGATTGTGTGGCTCAGCTGGGCATTGGGGGGGGGGTGGGGGGTAGGCAGGGATTTTTGCTACCAGTTCTCCGAACCACCCACCTCCATCGAGTGATCCGGTCCGAACCGGGAGCATTTCACCCCTGGGTAACAGTAATAAACTCTTCTCTGCTTTGAATTCCATGAATGCTTCTGGTTATTTGCACCTGAAATCAATGGAATTCAAGAGGGGTTGGACCTAGACTGTTTATGGCAAGATGGGTTTGATTTAAATCCAAGTCGATTTAAATCACGATTTAAATGACTAGTAAAACGTCTTGATTTAAATCAACTCAATTAAAATCATAATTTTTAAAGAGCAACTGTCAATCTCTGCTGTGAAATTGTGTGAATGTGTCAATGCAGCGCATGTTACCTCAACTTGCAGAGTCTGGATTCATTAAATGGGTTTACCAAAAATGTAAATATTGCCGGATACGCAGCCTCATGCTACATAACTAAGCTCCGATTCATGCTGAATGAACTAAATTATTAGTACACCTTAAATAGAAAACTGCCTTTAAATAAATTTTTGTTCCAAAAGCATTTTATTAAAATAAATTTGATAAAAAAAATTTAAAAATCTGATTTAAATAAAAAAAACAGATTTAAATTTTTAAAAATCTGATTTTTAAAAAAAAAAATCATTGATTTTTATCCAGCCTGGTTTACGCAAACGTAACAACTCTAGGCTGATTACTCTGTTTATTCCATCCCCAGGCTCTGACTGTCCTTCCCCTACAAACGTCAGGTTAAAGCAGTGGTGGAATTCAATTTTTTTTTACTACCGGTTCTGTGGGCGTGGCTTGGTGGACGTGGTGTGGCTTGGTGGGCGTGGCACGGGAAGGATACTGCAAAAACTCCATTTCCACTCCACTCTGGGGGAAGGATACTGCAAAATCCCCATTCCCTCCCCACTCTTGGGGGAAGGATGCTGCAAAATCCCCTTTCCCTCCCCACTCATGGGGTAAGGATATTGCAAAATCTCCATTCCCACCCCACTCTGGGGCCAGCCAGAGGTGGTATTTGCCAGTTCTTCAAACTACTCAAAATTCCGCTACCGGTTCTTCAGAACCGGTCAGAACCTGCTGAATAGCACCCCAGGGTTAAAGGTTAGAATGGCTGGGATTTAGGACTGCTTCAGGTAGTAATACCATTCAGATCTAGGTATATAAGGATGTTTGATTTCATGTTAGTTTCATCATGTGTATTCAGTGCTAATTGCTTCTGAGATTGCATTTCACATACGGGAAGGAATAAGGAGCCTTAAGTGTTGTCAAAATAAAATACCCAAACCAACCACAAATCAGTGCATTCCTGACTTTTCAGCCTTTGGAAAAAAAAATGCTATAAAAACGACTTTATCGTTAAGCAATATTGTTCCGATTCTGACTTTCCACTCTGTTTTTGAAACAGTTCATCCCAACGTGTTCTTCATTGTGTGATTGCTTTTAGTTCTTACATTGTGAGCTGCCTTGGGAGGATTTTAATTTGGAAGATAAGGTATAAATGAACAGAAGATACACCGTGTATCCCCTATCCATCAGTTAATAGCGTTGTTGCATTGGGAAAGCCCTGCTTTTAAAATCCTAGATTAGTTTACTGTTACAAAAGCTTTTAAATCAAGTGTGCAATTTGGCTAGTTCTCTTGGCATTGTTCTTAATTTCTCTTTCAGTAGCTTACATATTTGAGAGGTCTTTTAGGATTAATTCCAGTGTGTTGCGTTAAGGTGCCAGTGAGATTTCCGATTCTTGTAAACCTCTAAAGAAAAGAAGTCGTGCCTCCACAGATGTAGAATTGGCTAACTCAGCTTACAGAGATACCTCGGATTCTGATTCAAGAGGACTTAACGATATACAGGTATTTATTTGGCCCCAGCTTTGCAAATGACAAATAATTTGATAAATCCGTTTCACAGATCACTTTATGTTTAAAACCTTGGGAGTGAGATGTTAATCTTCTTTGAATATATTTTGTTTGCAAACACAATTGTAAACAGTGTACAAAACATCCCATTTTGAAAACAAAATAGATTTTTGACATCAGGCAAACATAAACAATGTTGACAAATGCAGTTCGGTTACATTTCTGCTCCTTCCTTAAGATCGAGTTGAATTCTGTATTCCGAGTGTTATTGTTTGGTAGCCTTTTTTTCTCTGCATTGAAAAAGGAAAATGCCAAAAAAAGTGGAGTTACATAAAATGCTGCTGCAGTCAGGGCTGGGAACAAACATGAAAATTATAGCTTTTAAAGAAACAAAATGGAAAGAGTTGGCCCAAAACACTAAGTAGAAGAGTTAACCTATCACTGTGAGCACTAGCTTGATGATGGTGGTTAGGTTAGGGCTGAAACATTGCTTTTCTCTGCATTGTTTAAAATTCTGTTCTACTTACCAATTTTTGATTTTTACATGACAGGAAATAGTCAAGAAAGATTCAAATCAGAGAAACCTTAAAGAGTATTTTATTTTCAGGTTGGCAAAGACAGAAGATAGTTTGGTGAGGCCCGCGAGCAACAATGTCTCTATTCTTACTTTCCCGTACCTTAATGATAACATGATTATTATTTCTTAATATTCAAAATTCCATCATTAATTGCAGAAGTGCGAGAAAATAAAACGTTGGCAGTATTCCCAAAATTCCGCTAGGTCTCACCTGAAGCCAAGGTGCCTGAGAAATGATACACGGTGAGATTTTTAGAGAGACATTGTTTGTCGCGTAACCTGCCACCAAAAAGGAAAAGAAGGAAGTGATTCATAATCAGTCCTGATCAGGAATAGCAGCAAAGCAATTTGAGCTAGAGAATGATTTAAGAGAGGATTGAGAATAACCCAGGGAAGTACTATAAGGAAATTAATAATACTGGGGGATACTCAGTGAGGTAAGTGGAAGAGTAGAGAGAATACAAGTAGTCCTTATTAAATGACCCCTCGTTCGAAGTAATGATGGCACTAAAGGAAGGGGGCTTAATACACATCCTCATAGTTGCAACCAGCATCACAATTCAGACACTTGGCAACTGCCTTGCAATTATGATGGTCGCAGCATCCTCCAGTCACACGATTGCCATTTGTGACCTCCACTGCCAGCACTGGGGAAGCTGGGAGGAAGTCACAAATGGCGAGACTTCCATGACATCATTAAGCATGATCACGGGACATCCTGCTTAATGATCACTCAGGATTTGCTAAACGAACATAACTGGGAGCATTAGAACCGCTGTCGTCAGTCAGCATAATCGCGTGCTGTTGCGCTTTTTAGCCATGTCACTTAAGAAAAAGGACATTCTGGTCCCAATTAGCATTGTTACCCATGAAGCTATTATAAGGACGCTACAGAAAACAGTAGGCATGTTAGAAAGAGCTCTAGAAAGGATTATAAGACCCAGAGAGGACAACTAGTGGGATAGATTTATTTGCCAAGGAGTGGTGAATAATTCTGGGGAGGGGAAAAGATTCCTGACCACATTACAAAAGTTATGTCCATGAATCCCACTCATGGGGCGCATATTCAATTCCCAGTAGAGGATTGGAACCCCATAGAATAACATCTACCTGTGTTTCCCCCAAAATAAGACTGGGTTTTATTTTCTTTTGGGCCCCAAAATAAGCAGTAGGGCTTATTTTCGGAGGGGGGGTCTTATTTTTTTCCCCATCTAGAGAAGGCCCACTTCTTCTGCTTGTTCGCGTGGGCAGGAGGTGTTCCAGTACCGCTGCCGCGAGGTGGGGCTGAAACTGCCCAATGCGCCCTGCACCAGCTTTCCTCAGAGCTCCCCTAGCCAGGCCATCTATATCCCAACATCTGCCTTGCCTCATGGCTGCAGCACCAACATACCGCTCATCCTCCTGCTCCGTTGTGGCCGCGAGCAAGCAGAAGAAGCTGGCCGGTAGCCATCTGTGCTCCTCCTTTACATGGCTGCCAGTGTTGCTGCCACGAAGCTGGTGTTGGGGCGTGGATGGCCTGGTTGCGGGGGCCCTAAGGTAAGCTAGTGTGGGGAGCATGGGGAAGTTCCACCACCACCCTGCCTCACCTCATGGTCATGGCACCTTAAGCAGCCAGGCGGATGGGTAGGCTCTTTAGGGCTTATTTTATGCACACTCACAAAACAAGCTAGGTCTTATTTTCTGGATAGCTCTTATTTTCAGGGAAACAGGGTAGCTACCCACATCTGATGAGTCCCAATAAGGCAAAACTGGCCATGTGGTCCCTCCTGATAGTCATTGTAACTGGGCACATTATATTATTTTCTGATTTCTTCCGAATCCGCTTCTGTTGGATTATAAAACTGAAGGTTTGTAGTTGGGGGAAATCTGCATTTTAGGGGCCAGATTTTTCTACTGTTAGATTTTCGGAGTTCTGGGCTGTTTGGTTTCTCTTTTAGTTCTCATTTATTTGTTTTCCAATGAAAGACGCATTTTATGATTAATTGCCCTGCTTCTCTCTGTAAACATCTGTAATGGTGATACTAATCAACTTTCCAAGTGCAACCACCATCACACAGGGATGAGAAGCTCCCTGTGAAGAAGGCCAAACACAAGTCAATGCTTTGAACTTAAAATCGCTTGTTTGATAGTTTTTCAAGAGGGTAGAAAAATATAGCATTATTATTTTTTTAATGTTCGGTTCACGGCTTCTTTTTGGAAAATGGCCCTTGTGATTACGCTATAGTTTACTTACTTTGCTTTATTGAGTAGCCGGTGGGCCATGTCAAAGTGCAGAATTCCAGACAGAAATCATTACCAAAGTCTGATAAAAACAATTTAAAATGGAATTGAATTAAAATATGAATAAATATATGAATAAAATTGGAATAAAATACAGTAGTTTAATACATAGAAAAATAAAATATGAAAAAATTACCGTATTTTTTCGGAGTATAAGATGTACCGGATTATAAGATGCACCTGCTTTTTCTGGTGAGGAAAAGAAGAAAAAGAAATCTCCCTCTGCTTCTGCACAATTTTGCCTCGTTGCAGCAAACAGCCTGCTTTACTTTCATTTTCGTTTTCGGCATAGCTTGATTAGCACAAGGAAAAAAAAACTGCTCCAGCAATTTTCTTCCTTGCAGTAAGCAGCAGAGCCCTGTGCAAAACTTCTGAGAGCAAATCAGCTGAGAGCCGGGAGGCCGATCCAATCAACTTATGCTAATTAGGCTGTGCTGAAGCTGAAAGGAGCTGTTTTTTCTTGCTGTTTGCTGCAGGGAGGTAAATTGCTGGGAGGCAGAGGCTAAAGGGTGGGAGCCAGTGGGTGGGCAGGGCTACGTTCGGTATATAAGACACACCTAAAATTTTTACTCCCTTTTTAGGGGGGGAAAAGGTGTGTCTTATACTCCAGAAAATACGGTATATTTTGGTATCACCCCTACAATCTACTCCAATCAGTCCCACCTACGCCAATCTCAACCGAAACATTTTGCTTAAGTACTATGCTGTGTTAAATGTTATTTTCAGATTCTTGCCGCACGTAAGGTAAATTGTTTTGACATGGGGAGCTATACTTAATATTTTCTCCTATGCGTCCCCCTTCCAAATTTGGTAGGACGGATTTTGCAAAGAGATAACGTTTGTTTAAACAGAATTAAGTTTCCTCATCCAGGCAATGTATTCATCCTTCTGCAAATTTCGTCCCTGGGGTAGATGAGATCATATACCAAGGGCGGCGTTTTAATTGACCTCAAGTCAGAGTTCAAAGAAGTTATGGAAATAGTTAGCTGTTTTGTTTTGTTTTTCCTTTAATGAACTGGATTTACATGGATCCTTATTTATAGTGCTCTTCTTTAAGAAAATAAAAAATAAAAACAACTGTGCCTGCTTTATTTTAGGGTAGTTTCGGAAAGCAGTCAGACAGCCCATTGGCTGCAGCAGATGCTGATGTTTCTGATGTCCAGTCGGTGGATTCGAGTTTGTCGAGAAGAGGTTCAGGGACAAGTAAGAGAGACACCGTTTGTCAGGTAAATGAAAAATGCAAATCTGGGAATACGTTACGGCTGTAATCCTGGTGTCAGGGTTCCAAGTAACACCCCCAACGAAATCCCACTCAGAGGTTTGACATTCCTCAAAACTAACTTTTATTAGAGATGTCATATTGGCACATCTGGGAAAACCCGAATCTGAAAGCTTCTGGGTTTTCCTCACCCACAAGAAAGTTCACATCTCGGACATCTCCACCACAACTGTTGTAAGTGGAGCTCTACCTGTACTTGTAGGTTGACTTAATTTGCATCCGTCTCCTTAACAACCTTAGTTTAAAGTGCATTTACAGGTTACCCATATAATTTTTTGTCATTTTAAGGGTCCTTCGTTATTTTACAGTCTAATCACATCCAGGTCTTCTCAGAGATCCGTTTGATAGTTATATCTTGTTTATTTTCTTCTTGCCTTCAGTCGGGATGCGGCTCCACCTGATTTGTACAGCTCCTTTCCCTGTGTCCATATTTCACATTTATTTCTTCTTGCTTGCTTGCTTCAGTGGAAAAGAAAATTAGGTGTTTGTTTTTTTTCACTTGTTAGTTTTAAGATGCCTTCTGCAAGAAAACAGATTCCATCACCTTAATTAAACGGACCTACAAATAAGGGAAATGTCTTAGATGGCACGATCGTGAAGAGTAATTGCTCCCGTAAGTTCAGAGAGGGAAGGTGACCATAACAGCAAATACTAACATCCATTTTGACTCTCTGCTTGTTAGTCCTAACCCCCAGCTCTTTCGAAAAGCTCCCCACGAAATGTTCCTCAGATGTTTGCAGGATGTTTAGGATGCTGCTTCCCCACAGGGAATATCCATTGATTTTCCTTGAGTTTCTCCCTCATGTTGGTTCTGACTAAAACCATCCTTCACCCTTCGTAACAACCGAGGGCATCCCTTGGAAGTCCTTATGGATTTGGAAGAGTGGGAAGATGGATGGGTGGATGGATGGAGAGCAGATTCCATATATTGTTTCACTCAGCAGTCATCAGCCACATCCACACTGTTCAGAGAATCATTCACTCCCTTTCTCTCTCTCCCTCCCTCTTTCTTCCTCTCTTTCTCTTCCTTTCTCTCTCTTTAACTCTCTCCCTACCCCTCTTTCTCTTCCTCTCTCTCCCTCTCTTTCTCTCTCTCCCTCCCTCTCTTCTCTCTTTCTTCCTTTCTCTCTCCCTCTCTGTCTTTCTCTTCCTTTCTCTCTCTTTAACTCTCTCCCTACCCCTTTTTCTCTTCCTCTCTCTCCCCCTCTTTCTCTCTTTCTCTCTCTCCCTCCCTTTCTTCTCTCTTTCTTCCTTTCTCTCTCCCTCTCTGTCTTTCTCTTCCTTTCTCTCTCTCCCTCTCGCTATCCCCTCTTTCTCTTCCTCTTCCTCACTCTCCCCCTCTCTCCCGCTCCCCCCTTTCTCTTCCTCTTTCTCTCTCCCCCTTTCTCTCTCTCTCTCTCTCCCTTCCCCTTTCTCTTCCTCTTCCTCTCTCTCCTCCCTCCCTCCCTCTCCCTCTCTCTCTCTCTGTCTGTCTGAATTATCTGCTGCCATCTAGTGACAGATATTCGTTCTCCGCCGTATTAGCTTCTTCATTTACCCACTCAAAGAGGATCAATTTTTTTGTTAAAATATTACTTTTGCAAGTTAATCAGTCCTACAGAACTACTTTTTTTTCTAAAAAAAAGTGTTTGCAAACAGAAAAAGATTTTCAGAGTCTTCTCATTCAGCTGAGTTTCAACATAAACGGGGTGAACAAAAGAAAAATACGGTGCAGATTATCAGTTCCTCCTTCCAGTTTCATTTTTCACATAACGGGCAGGGAAGTCATCAAATTTCTATATCTGAAACCCTTTTGCAAGGTGAACATAACTGCAATAACTGTTTATTTCCTTCCTAATGATCCACATCTGTATGAGCCAGGACTATAGAGGTAGTCCTCAACTTATAACAGTTCATTTAGTCACAGTTTGAAGTTATAACAGTACTGAAAAAAGTAATTTATGGCCATCTTTCACACTTATGACTGTTGCAGCATCCTCATGCTCACGTGATCAAAATTTGTATGCCATCTAATGGGAAATAGTGATTAGAAAATACACACCAACATCCCTGGGTCACAATAAGGAGTCTAACCCTGTTTTTGTTCCATTAATGATGTCTTTCCCTCAGTGTATCTTGTCCCTGTGGGATTTGCTGGTCTCTGAAAAATATTTCTATAGTAAAGGAACCTTGAAAATGGAGGAAAGGGAAGGGAAGGAAAGGAAAGGAAGGGAAGGGAAAAGAAAAGAAAAGAAAAAGGAAAAGAAAAGAAAAGAAAAGAAAAGAAAAGAAAAGAAAAGAAACAGAGTTGGAAGGGACCTTGGAGGTCTTCTAGTCCAACCCCCTGATTAAGCAGGAAATCCTACATCACTTCAGACAAATGATTATCCAACATCTTCTTAAAAACTTCCCGTGTTGGAACATTTACAACTTCTAGAGGCAAGTTGTTCCATGATTAATTGCTCTAACTGTCAGGAAATTTCTCCTTAGTTCTAAGTTGCTTCTCTCCTTGATGAGTTTCCCCCCATTGCTTCTTGTTCTACCCTCAGGTGCTTTGGAGAATAGCTTGACTCCCTCTTCTTTGTGGCAGCCCCTGAGATATTGGAACATTGCTATCATGTCTCCCCTGGTCCTTCTTTTTATTAAACTAGATATACCCAGTTCCTGCAACCGTTCTTCATATGTTTTAGCCTCCAGTCCCCTAATCATCTTGGTTGCTCTTCTCTGCACTCTTTCTAGAGTCTCCACATCTTTTTTACATCATGGCAACTAAAACTGAATGCAATATTCCAAGTGTGGCCTTACCATTATAACACTTCCCCGTGATATTGATTCTATCCCTCTGTTTATGCAACTCTGTTGGCTTTTTTGGCAGTTGCTGCACCCTGCTGGCTCATATTTAAATGGTTGTCCACTAGGACTCCAAGATCCCTCTCACAGTTACTACTATTTAGCAAGGTATCACATATACTTACCTGTGTATTTTGTTTTTCTTCCCTAAATGTAGAACTTTACTTTTTTTCGCTATTAAACTTCATTTTGTTAGATAGTGCCCAATGTTCAAGTCTATCAAGATCCTTCTGTATCTTAAAACCTTTAGCTTTTTGACTTGGTTGAATTAGAAACTCGATGACTTTATTTGGATTCTCTCTCTTTTTTTTTTCTTCTCCTTTTTCTTTTTAAGATTTGTGAAAGCACCGGTGAATCTCTAGTCTCGTGCGAAGGCGAATGCTACAGGGTCTTCCATACAGAATGCCTAGGATTGAGCTCGCAGCCTGATGGGAAATTTATCTGCCTGGAGTGCAAAAATGGTAAATGAGTGGAATTCTTTTTTTTCTTTTTTCTTTTTTTGGCTTCGAGAAAGTGACTGGAACACCAAAAAGCTCTGAACGCTGCTAAACAAGGATCAGTTCGGGCTTTTCAAACGTCTGCTCATCGAATTCTTGCTTGCTTTCTCTTTCAAAATGGATTGCGATTTAAGATTTGAAGCCTAACCCACATTCTTCAGCGTGACAGTTGAAGTCACTTGTATTTTAGCATTGAGTTTAAGCATTAACTTGATACCTGTTTTTGCTGTTGATCTCTATTTAGGATAACGGTCCTCTTCGTTTTCCTTCACTTTGGATAGCTAAAGAAAATGGCATAATAGTCCAGTGGTTTTTTAGCCTCTGGAAAGCTGAGGGGAATATAATGTTGCATCCTCTCACTATCACCCACGCCTGAAAATGTCTCCCATGAAATACTGTCACAGTTCTAAGTTCAGCGTCCAACCTCTATCATCCATTAGGAAAACTGGATTTTCACATTCTTTTTAGATAGATAGCAAAGAAAGATTAAATTGCAGAATATTGGAAGTGGGATTTGCTTTAGCCTTTAAGCAGTACATCCCAAAGGTTCTTTTTCAAGAGGCAACTGGACCTTCTGGTTTTTCTTTGAAGACTTTTTTGAAGAAGCTTCTTGGATGAGATAGACAGACAGACAGACAGAAACAGTGAGAGACAGAGATAAACAGAGAGAGAGATAAGACATTGATAGCAATAACACTTAGACTTATATCCCGCTTAACAGTGCTTTACGGGCCCCTCTAAGCGGTTTACAGTGTCCCCCAACAATCTGGCTCCTCATTTTACCGACCTCAGAAGGATGGAAGGCTGAGTCAACCTTGAGCAGATGGGAATCGAACTGCCCACAGCTGGCAGTCAGCAGAAGTAGCCTGCAGTACTGCATTCTAATATTTTGCAAATGGTCCCTCGGGGTCCCAGGCTGAAAGAATGCCTCTGCATTCCAGCTAAACCCTTTTTACGTTTCTCCTCTTCAAAGGGCAGCATATATGCTTTTCCTGCAAACTTTCCGGCAAAGACGTGAAGCGCTGCTCGGTCAACGCGTGCGGCAAATTCTACCACGAGGCCTGCCTCCGCAAGTTCACCACAGCCGTTTTTGAATCCCGAGGATTCCGTTGCCCTCAGCATTGCTGCACCGCGTGTTCTATGGACAAGGATATTCATAAAGCAAGCAAAGGTAAGGAAAGAGCAGGGTAATAATTCCTGCTGCGAGGCATCGTCGGGAAAGCTCCAAATAAGTTCTGTGTGTTTTGCTTACCTTCACGGTGGAATTCTTGCTAAAAGGAAAATCCAGAATCAGCGGCAGTCTAGGTGGGAAAACGTAGCTTGTTTTTGGCAAATGGTTTGCTCTCCAAGCTTGTCTCAATTTAGTTTCTGAACGTTTCGTTACCAGACTTGGTAACGTCATCAGCAGGATTTTGTCTTGCCTTGGGTGGTATGTGATTAGTTGTTTGTGTGATTACACCCAAGACATTTGTAATAAGCTAAAGCAGATAAAAGGGACACGGTGGCTGAGTGGCTAAGACACTGAGCTTGTCAATCGAAAGGTTGGCAGTTCAGCGGTTCGAATCCCTAGCGCCGCGTAATGGGATGAGCTCCCGTTACTTGTCCCAGCTTCTGCCAACCTAGCAGTTCGAAAGCACGTAAAAAATGCAAGTAGAAAAATAGGGACCACCTTTGGTGGGAAGGTCACAGTGTTCCATGCATCTTTTGACGTTGAGTCATGCCAGCCACATGAGCACGGAGACATCTTCGGACAGCGCTGGCTCTTCGGCTTTGAAACAGAGATGAGTATCGCCCCCTAGAGTCGGGAACGACTAGCACATATGTGCAAGGGGAACTTTACCTTTTACCTTTAAAGAGGATTAGGACAAGAAAACCCTGCTGAAGATGTTACCTAGCCTGGGAACGAAACGGTCAGAAATGAAATTGAAAGAAACTTGGAGAGGAAACCACTGCCAAAATTTAAAACCCGAGCTACAAGTATTTTCTATTATTTCAATGCAGTTTGTTCTCAAGATTCTTTAAAAGGGGGACATTCCAGGTCAGCCTGGACAGATGGAGACAACACACAGGTTGAATGTGATTGCTATTTTCCCACGGTTTCTATGGACAAAAAAAGTCTTCACATTCCTGCAATTGTTTTGTGTTGGGAGAACTATTTGCCAGGAACCAACAAACCTTAACAAAACAAAATTTCTTTGGGCTGTTGGTTTCTATGAAATTTACCTTCTGTGCAGGAGAAGAGAGAATGGAAGCCTTTATATCCACCTAAATGAGCATCCATTCTGAATTAGTTAGGGAATGGGGTGCGTATTAAACACCCAGTCTTAATTCTTCAGTACATGGCAAGATTTGCAGCAGCATACACGTGTGCCCATGTGTGTAAAAATACATCTACTTTATTTGCACACTGCAAGGAATGGAACCTAACCCTAACCCTAAAATTTTGTGGGGGTTTTTTTGCTACTGTTTGCTATGAAAAAAATCAAGACAACCCAAAAACAAAACCAAATTTCTTCCATCCTTTGAAAAAGATACTGTGTGATTGATTTCATCCTGTTTTCATCAGATGTGGGTCGCAGGCCTTTGCAAGTTAGATAATTGACAGACAGACAGACAGATAGACAGACACCCTATTTTTTGGAGTATAAGACGCACTGGAGTATAAGACACAGCTTAATTTTTGGGGAGGAAAATAGGAAAAAACCCCTGCCTACCAGGTATTCATCTGGCTAGCGTCCTTATTCTGGTCAGCTTCAGCACATTAGTTTGCTGGTTTTTTATCCCCTGCTTGGGGATAAAAAACAGCTTCTAAGGCACAGCTGAGAGGAAGCAGCAATGAGAAAAGCAGGCAAAGCAAAGAGATCGCTTCACTCGGCTATCGCCTAGTTAGGGCTGAAAAAAAGCTTCTGAAGAACAGCTGAGAGTCGGAGCAAAGCAGAGAGATCGCTTCACTCGCTAGCGCCTCATTAGGGCTGGAAAAAAGCTTCGAAAAAGCTACATTCAGAGTACAAGAGACCCCCAAATTTTCAGCCTCTTTTAGGAGGGAAAAGGGTGCGTCTTATACTCCGAAAAATACAATAGATACCCTGTTTCACCAAAAATAAGACCCAGTTAAGATTGTCAGCCAGATGGATGCATTTAGTACTGCATTTCCCCAAAAATAAGACTTAACCTGAGCCTGAGTAGCGTAGGGGAGTAATGCCTCCTACAAAGGCAGCATTTAAGATCCAGCTGCTGCAATTACTTGCGAGTTCAATCCCAGGCAGGCTCAAGGTCGACTCAGCCTTCCATCCTTTATAAGGTGGGTAAATTGAGGACCCAGTTTGTTGGGGGCAATAAGCTGACTTTGTATAAATATAAATATACAAAAGTATGAAGGCTATTGCTTAACGCACTGTAAGCCGCCCTGAGTCTCCAGAGAAGGGTGGCATATAAATCAAATTAAAATAAATAAAATAAATAAATAAAACCAGAAAATAAGCCCTATTGCATCTTTTGGAGCAAAAATTAATATAAGGCCCAGTCTTACTTTCGGAGAAACATGGTTAGTAGATAGGTAGGTAGGTAGGTGGATGGATGGATGGATGGATGGATGGATGGATGGATGGATGGGAGGGCAAGGGAAGGACTAGATATAACATTTGTAGGTCTCTGATCTGTGTTTAAAGGAAGATGGCATGTATATATCATTCTGACAGCTCTTGTAAAAAAAATTCTGTAATAGAAAGGGAAAGAAAATATGCATAACATCAGACCATGCATCTTGCAAGACTATGCTTCTTACAGATACTATATCTGAAAAAGAAAAGAAAAAAAAGTTGCTGCCTTGAAATATGGAGAAATGTGGGTATTTCACTGATCGAAAGCTAGTGGCTTCCTAAAGCACATAAACAGAAGGTTTGCTTTAAAAAAACATTTATTGAAGCTTCCTAGAAACGATTCTTGAATGAAGTTCACCATGACCAGAACGCTGTGGATATAAACAACCAGGGAATTGTGTGCTTAGAATTCTCAGAAATGAAATTAGGCTCTCATATTTTTGGTCACGTTGCATTCTCTTAAATTGTGAGGGAGCAAACAAATATCGACGTCATATGCGTTAAGCTAGCCGGTCTAGTAAAGGGTGATGGTGGGTTTTCTTGCAATGGAGGAAGTAGGAAAATTTGCTTTCACGATGGCTATTTAAGCAATTCTGTGGAGAAATACTGGAAGGTATTATCAGTGATAATACCTTGGGTGTCTTACAGCTGCCTCTTCCTTCTTTAGCCAAGTACAAACTGGCTTAACCTCTTTTTTGAAAAGTTTGGCTTGTGCTTCATTGCCTTGTCTTTTGGGAGATATTGGGGCATTTCTGCCCTGCATTTTAAATCTGCGTAAAACTTGCCATATTTCGTTTTCAAAGCACTTTTGCATAATTCATTGGGGTTTCCCCAACCATCAGGGAGATTAAAGGAATGGAATGCAAGACAACTAATTTTCTCCACCTGGGGGAAGGGGAGCTAATATTATTTGAGTACCAATTAGACATGGCCAATATGATTTGAGCATAGCTGGCCCTAAGGGGTTTTTCTTTCTTTCTCATTGTTTATTTTTTTCTCTCTCTTTCTTTAAAAACAATTGAAAACTGGCTTTTATGCTGGTTAGCATCTTTTGAACCTTCTCTGCCATTCAGTGGAATAATCCCAATATATACAGAATGACCTTGCTATCTAAGTGTGCTTGCTCTGGAAACCAGGAGAATTGCACCGTTAAGAATGCAAAACTGTCCTTGCTTTGTGAAAAACTGTAACATCTTTGATTGGATACAGGAAACTTTTTTAAGCTAAAGCCAGAGCGGTGCAGTGGCCTAGGGGTGAAGACGCTAGTCTCCCACTCGGAAGGTTGAAAGTTCAATCCTAGGCAACAACAGATGTTTCTCTTATCAGGTTGCAAAGAGAAAATATCTGCTGTGAACTCTACGTAGGCGTCAGGAAGGGCATCTGGCCAGTAAATGTTCAGCTCCATTCATTCACCCCCGACTCCAGGGATTACTGGGCCGTAAAAAGAAAAAAAAATAAAATAAAATTAAGCTAAAGCCAAACTTGACTGAGGTTTGGAAGTGTGTTCTAAACAGACTGTTATCTGGTGCATTTTATATTAAACAGGTCGTATGGTGAGATGTTTGAGATGCCCCATTGCCTATCACTCAGGAGATGGCTGTATTGCTGCAGGAAGCTTGTTTGTGTCATCCCACATCCTCATCTGTAGTAACCATTCCAAAAGAAGCAATCACTCCTCATCAGCTGTAAATGTAGGCTTTTGTTTCGTTTGTGCAAGAGGTGAGCTCTGTTTTTTTTGCCTTCCTTTTGTCAATCTCTTTGATGTTGAGTCTTTGATTTTTGATTTTGATTTTTTTTGTTGAAAATAATGAACTGTTATACCTCCCCCCCCCTTCCAAAATCGCACACCCTCACATGTACTTCCAATGTGCATCCCCATAGATGGACACGGACATCCTGTGCATTCCCGTAGACCAAAGATCTTCAAACTTGGCAGCTTTAAGACTTGTGGGAGTTGAAGTCCACAAGTCTTAAAGCTGCCAAGTTTGAAGACCTCTGCCATAGACAGACACAGACATCAATCCAAGGAATTACTGTTGATCAAGAATTCCTCGTTGGCTGTTGGGAAGAACAGCTCCTAATGACCATCGCTGAGTTTTCTCTTAACCTTCTTGTTCTCTGTTCCCCCTTCTTAAAATAAGACAATGAGGAACTATCTCCTTTTGCTAGTTCAGGGGATGGATGAGGGGAAATAGGCTGACAACAGTGACTCAAATTCCGAGAAAGTTAATTGACTTCCATAATCATTATTTTTTTAAAAAAGAGCATGAATAACTCTTGTAAATTGACGAGTCATCTTGAAGATGGATGGATGTGTGGCTTCTAGGTCAGGAAGGAACTCTTTTCCCCATAGTTTCAATTAAAATGTTTTATAGGAAGCAATTATCTGCATGACTCTAAAAATTATCACCCTTCGTTAGAATTATGTCCTCTAATTCCCTGTTATCTGCCTCACCTTCTAACCCTGCTAATTTGAAGATATAAGAGTTTCTTTTTTTTTAAGTTAGTAGCTTTAGTGAACCAAAGCTCACCTCCATTACAGAAATTCACCTATGAGTAGCACAAGTATAAAAGATATTTTAGGTTGAATTCATTCTCGTGTAACGATAATGTGACCGCAAACTTCACATGGATGTTTTGAGAAAACATAGCTAAAGAAGGACGATAATTGAGTGATAAAACCCCTAGTTATTTTCACTTAGAGGGAATCAGTTTGGTATTAAAATATAACAGAAATTACACTCCGTACATTTAATTCAAGACAGACCTGTTTATCCTATTGAAATAAAATTGTAGGCAACTATAGGGTTTCAGGGGATTTGCATGTGTTATATTCGATCATCATCAGTAAAAGCAACAGGTACATTAAAACTACTTTGGACCATCATGTGTGCAGCACAGGAAAGATAGTTTAAAGAGAAAATGTATGGGCAGATAAAAATACATTGGAGCGGGGTGGGTGAGTGGGTTACTACCAAATACATGGGAAGAAATAAAGCACCTGCAGTTCCAGGGAGAAGCCAGCAGACAGAGTTCTTGTTGTATTAAATACACGCTTTGCAGAAGAATGATGTCTAAAAGGTTAGAGAAAGAAATGCTGAATCTGAATTATATGAAAGCAACATTTAGAGAGGATAGTCCGTTGATTTTTTTTTTTTAATGTCTCAAGGAGAAACTGTATGTAGTCTTTAAGGGATGACTGACTTGATGGCACACAATCGATCAATCAATCGGTTTATATCTCTTTCAGGACTTTGACGTAGGTTTTTTAAACCAATATTATTGTCATTCAAATCCTTCACATATGTAGGTAGAAATCTGGGGATGATGTGCTTTTAGTGCTTATCGACCCTGGCTGCTCTTTAGAAGGCCAGATCTTGAAGATGAAAGTCAAATACTTTGGCCACTTAATGAAAAGGAAGGACTCACTGGAGAAGAGCCTAATGCTGGGAAAGATTAAGGGTAAAAGAAGAAGGGGACGGCAGAGAGTGAGGTGGCTGGATGGAGTCACTGAAGCAGTCAGCATGAGCTTAAATGGACTCCAGTGGATGGTAGAGGACAGGAAGGCCTGGAGGAACATTGTCCATGGGGTCTCAATGGGTTGAACCTAACAACCACAAATTTTTCAAAATTTAGATTGTTTTTAGGTGCTTTCCCTTCCCACGTTAATAATAATTTTGGTTTTATATTTGAAAATAGATTTTTTAAAAATTTTAGAGATTACAGAATAATGGGCCAGACCCACTAAGATTAAATTTAGCGAGGAAAATAAATAAACATAAATTAAAGCTTTTAAAAAGTTACAACACTGGTTTTAAGTTTCCAATAATGTTCTACTTGCAGTTATTTTACTGTTTGGAACTTTAGTTTCCGTTAAAGTCAATGAAATTTGGATTCCCCAACATTCTGTATTGAAGTACAATGGAATTATTGCTGTAGCCTTGGCTTGGTAATTATTCCTGAAATCCAGAGAAAGCTACTATCTTGTTAAAGTGCTTTAGATTATATTTTTAAGTTTTTTTTTTTTCCCCATGCTTAGGCCAGATGGTTCTGATGCTTTTGATCACAGAGAATAAAAATCCTGAAATCTATTCAAGATTATGCACACCTTAGAATAGATTTCCGCAACCTTCATTAGCTAAAGGTCAAAACAGTTAGTCCTTGATTTACGACCATTTGTTTAGCCGCCATAATGGCACAGTGGTTAGAGTGCAGTACTGCAGTCTAATTCTGCTGACTGCCGACTGCCACCAATTCGGCAGTTCGATTCTTACTGGCTCAAGGTTGACTCGGCTATCCATCCTTCCAAGGTGGGTAAAATAGGACCCAGATTGTTGGGGGCAATAGGCTGACTCTGCAAATCGCTTAGAAAAGGCTGTGAAACACTGTGAAGTGGTGTATAAGTCTTAATTGCTAATGCTATTATCAAATTATAAGGGTGCTGGAACAAGTGACTTAACAACCAGTCCTCAAACTTACAACCATCACAGCATTCCTATGGTCAAATGATTAAAATTCATGTATTTGGCAAGCGGCATGTCTTCATGATGGTTGCAATACCTCTGAGTCACATGGTAGCCATTTATGAACTACCAACAAGCAAAGTTAATACAGTAAACTAGGTTTGCTGAATAATCCTGGAATTAACCCCGCCAAGCAAGGTCATGAAATCAGGTGAAATTCACTTAGCAACCCCCACTGTTTAATGATAGAAGTTCCGGTCCAGATTGTGGTCATAAATCAAGGACTACTTGTATACACGTTTCTGTTTTTTTTTTCTTAATGCCATTCTGTAGCAATAATCGATCAACCCTGCATGGAGAGATTCCTGCATGCCCATTGGCCTTTGGTGTGGAGACAGCGTGCCAGGAGGGGGACCGGGGGAGTGTGCTTACCCACACCCATAATTCTATATGCCCCGCCCCCACGCATGCGTACACGACACTACCACCACCCTGCTCCCCCCCACTGTTGGCGCCCAGTGGGCCCTTTTTTCTCTTCGCCTGGCTCCAGAGCCTCTCTAGGAATCTGGGGAGGTCGAAAAAAGCCTTCCCCACCCCCCCAGAGGCCCTCCAGGGGCCGGAAATGGCCTCTTTGCCAACTTCCAGTGGGACTGATATGGCTACGCGTGCCACAGGTTCGCCATCATGGATATAGGTGTTACAGTGGAAATGGTACTTCCTTGTAATTTGATCTCACCAATGTAGTTCTGCATTTTTGAGGACTAGGTAGAAGATAGAATAACAAGAGTTGGAAGTTTGACAAGCTAAAACTAAACCTCCAAAGGCCACCCAAAACAGGATATAGAATTTTTTTTTTTGCTCTGGAACACCTACTTGGGACACCGATGAAATTCTCTCATGGAGCAAGGTGTTCCCAGCTGCTTGTGGACTTGGAGTCTACATTCACACATAGATAGCTTTAAAAAAAAACCAAGTCTAAAGATCATACGTTTCAGATTTATTTAAATTTAAGATCCTTTAAAAGTCTGTAATAGGGGCCTCCAACCTTGGCAACTTTAAGCATGGGGGAATTCTGGGAGTTGCAGTCCCCCAGGCCAGGGGCCTCCAACCTTGGCATTTTTAAGCCTGGGGCAGGGGTCTCCAACCGTAACAACTTTAAGACTTGGGGACTTCAGCTCCCAGAATTCTGGGAATTGGAAGTCCACAAATCTTAAAGTTGCTACGGTTGGAGGCCCCGGTCTACAACAATATATGACTTTTATGTTTACGTTTATTATATTTATATACCGCCCCTCTCCCGAAGGACTCAGGGCAGTGGACAGCCAGCAAATAAAATACAGAAATACAAAATTTAAAACAGTATTAAAATCCAGTTAAATCAATTAAAGTTTTGAACTCAACAGCCAAGAATTCCTACTGCAAAACTCAATACTATCATGAGAAGCTTTCTGGACAAAGCCCTACAGCATTATAGCGGTGGACAAATGAACCAAGGCTTCAAGCGACCGATGGAAGCAAGATTGGGGTGTTAATTCTGTGTACTAATGACCTCTTCCCCTTTCCTCCATGTTGTACTCTTTTCTCATTCACATACATGCGTGCACATAAACCCCCTTCCTGATCCACAGTCACATACACTCCCTCTCTCTCCCTCTCCCTTTCTCAATGCACAAACACAGAGCCGACCGAGTTATAAGCTTATACAAATGTGCTAGCAGTCACCAGGTGGATTCCTTTGAGTCAATTGGACTGCATGGTTTGTATCTGCCTTTCCTATCCTGCCACCCTCTGGATACTTTGGCACCTTTCTTTTTCCAAATTTCTCATTTAGGTTGGCTAATTGGGAAGATAAAAAATCCCAGCTTGTTTGAAAGGCATGGAGCTGAAGAAGGCCGATACTTACTATGTTTATCAAAAAGCAGCAGGGAAGAAATGTTCTAAAATGTACTACATTTGATTTTAATTCTTTTCTGGCCAATTTATTTGTTTCCTATCTATAGTTTCCCCCCCCCCCCCCCCAAAAAAAAAGTTTGACATTGCTCAAAAATAGTATAGATTAGATTTAGGGTTGTCATTTCTACTCTGCAATTATAAGCGGAATGCAAGTTTGTTTCTTTTTTTAATAAAGGAATTCAATTTTACATTTCATTTCCATTGGGAAACTAGAGGACTAGGGGGAAAGGATTGTGGTAGTGGTGGATGGCAGATATTGTTAGAAGAATATGCTGAAGGTTGTCCCAGAGGTGCTTTTTCAAGAGGCAGCTGGTTTTTTCTTTGAAGACACTTTGCTTTTCATCCAAGAAGTTCTCAGAAGTGAAACATTTTCAAAGAAAAACCAGAAAGTCCAGTTTCCTCTTGAAAAAGTACATTTGGGACAACCATAACCTGACTGACTGAGCATCACCCTAGTCAGGCTGAAGGTTGTATCAGTATTAGTGCCCAATCAGTGCAAGCTTCTATCCAAGTTCTTCTGTTTAGAATTTTGAATTTTCGGAAACTTCATATTTCAGCAAGTAGATTGTTTTTAAAAATGCAAAACAATGCTCTCAGGCATCATGATTCTCTGCTGGGCCTGGCATCTGGACCTTTTTATTTACTATATTTTGATTTTTTTCGAAAGAAAGGAAGGGAGGAAGGAAGGAAGGAAGGAAGGAAGGAAGGAAGGAAGGAAGGAAGAAAGAAAGAAAGAAAGAAAGAAAGAAAGAAAGAAAGAAAGAAAGAAAGAAAGAAAGAAAGAAAGAAAGAAAGAAAGAAAGAAAGAAAGAAAGAAAGAAAGAAAAGTTTTGGAGAAACAGGATGTTAAGATAACTCAGATAGTTGACCATAAGTTATTGTTAGGTTTCTAACACAGAGATGTGTTAAAAAAAAAGACAAGTCCCTTCCGTGTTTTGAGGATCTTCCCTGCAGCCCCCAGAAATTAATAGAAATTGAGTGTAAGAGAACCAGTGACATTCTAGCATTGATTTATAGGAGAGAATTCTTAACCTGACGACACTCCTAAGGTAAGGTTGTTTTGGATGCAACATGGGGAGAAAATTTCTGATTTAATTTCTACTGTATTTATCAGATCTTCTTATCTCCCTGATGTTACAACCAGCCAATCCTGCACTATCACCCTTTCCAATATGTTCCAATAAAGCTTACAATACCTCAGTAGGTGTTCCTTCCCCTCTAAAGGAGGAGTGCGAGAAAATCCCTGAATCTCACCAAACTGATATTTCTCCAAAGTATATAATATATGGGTAGATCAGTATTTCATATACCAAAAGGGATAAATAAGCTGCAGGTAATAGTATCCACTGGCAAACCTTGCTTAAGTAATGTTTTAACATTTCTATAGCTCAACCAACAGCCGGCCTGTGATTTTTAAAAAAAGTTTCTAGTCCCGTGATGGAAAACTTATGGCACGCATGCCAGAGATAGCACATGTGCCAGAGACGGCACACAGAGCCCTCTCTGAGGCACGTGCGCCGTTGCCAGCTGCTGTCCCGGGTGTTCTGACCTAACCTTCCTGAGTCAGTAAAACACACACGAATAGTCCCCAAAACCTCTTTAATTTCAACGGATGTGAATTCTGTTCATTCACAGATGAGTCCCAAATAGTTGTAAAGAGTCCTTCAGGATGAGGCTGATAATCACCCACCTTTATCTCCCTTGACCCGCTGCCAAAGACCTAATTGGCAAAGCCACACGGAGTCCAGAATCAAATAGAGCTTCAGGCTTTAAACTGAACAGAATTAACAACGTTGCTTCCTGCAAAGGCCCTCGTGCCTTTGCTCTTCTTTTAAGTCTTATGGGAGGGGCCAATCATCTCCCAGCCCTACTCCTGAGTCATCCCTTTTGTTTTAAATGTTCTTGCCTTCTGGCAGCTCTGCGCATGCGCGCACTGGGAACAGGCTCCCCTTGTTCCTCTGCCTCCCTGAGGTCCGACACTGGAGGTTCTGGAGGCAGCACATACCTCCCAGATGGCCCTTTCTCTGCCTCCGATGCAGAGCCCTCGTCCGAGCCTTCCCCAGACTCCAGGACTGGCCCATGGTCCTCCCCAGCCTCCTCACTATCCGACTCCGCTGCCAGCTCCGCAAGCTGCCATGCATGTGTACGCTGGAACCCAGAAGAGAGCAGTTGACCGCTGCGCGCACATGTGCACCGGCCAGAT
This sequence comes from Coluber constrictor foxii, assembly GCA_038048745.1. Classification (NCBI taxonomy): domain Eukaryota; kingdom Metazoa; phylum Chordata; class Lepidosauria; order Squamata; family Colubridae; genus Coluber; species Coluber constrictor. The sequence goes on from CM075967.1 coordinate 25,057,879, forward strand.
GCTTTTTTTTGGGTTCCGGCACTCCGGAGTGCACAGACACCAGTGGTGACTTCCTCCCGGTTCGGCCCGGTTCTCCTGAGCTGGTAGCTGTGACGATATGATGTCACCGAACCGGTTCTGGCCCCCCCTCCCGCACTCCCCCCACCTCCAGCATTATTCTTACCTTTTATTTGGTCCCACCCCTAATCTGTTGCTGCCTCCTGAGTCCCAGCTGATGGCTAGAGGGGAAAAAACTGTTTAAAGTCTTGCAGAGGGCCTTCAAAGGGCCGCCCTACAGCTGATCAGTGTTAAAAGAAAATAATTGGGTAGACCAGTGCCTGCAAAAATACATGAGTAGATCAGTGCCTGCAAAAATACGAGTAGATCATGCAAAAATACATGGGTAGATCAGTGCCTACAAAAATACATGAGTAGATCAGTGCCTGCAAAAATACATGAGTAGATCAGTGCCTGCAAAAATACATGAGTAGATCAGTGCCTACAAAATACATGAATAGATCAGTGCCTTCAAAAATAAATGGGTAGACTGGTACAGCTCTGCAAGCAGTTAAAAGCCTGGTAGACCAGTACCTCTGCTAAATCCTAAAGAAGTCACATGACCATCAAGCCACGCCCACAAAACAGGTAGTAAAAAAATTTAGAACCCACCTCCAGTTTCGGCACTCAGTGCTGAACAGGTGAGCCATCACTGCTCTAGTCTCTAGTGCAGGTCTTAACCACCAGTTTCACACCTTTAATATTTGGGGTGGGGTGGGGATAGAGAAAAAAGTAGAGGTGCTTTTCTTTAATTGAAGATTTAAAAAGGAGCACAGGTAAAATTCAATTTCAGATCTAGTACAGGTGGTCCTTGACTTACAACAGGTCGCGTAGTGACCGTTCGAAATTAACAACGGCACTGAAAAAAAAGTGACTTACGACCATTTTCCACGTAACGGTTGCAGCATCCCCATGTTCACGCGGCTTACATTTGGATGGCTGGCAGTGGATTCACATTTATGACGGTTGCAATGTCCCGGGGTCGAGGGATCCCTTCCTGCGACCTTCTGACAATGGGGGAAGCCAGATTCACTTAATAACCCTGTGGCTAATTTAACCGCTGCAGTGATTCACCCAAGTCGTAAAACGGAGCAAGACTCGCTTAACACATTTCTCACTTAACAGTATCAATGTTGGCCTCAGTTGTGGTCATAAGTTGAGAACCACCTGCGCTTATTTTCGCTCTTCGGTACTTGGGCATGGACGCTACCTCCTTCAGTGTGACAACCTCTTAGAGATAGGGAAAAAAAAAATTCTTTCACTTTTTCTTTTCCTTCATCGCATCACCTTTCCTTTTCCTTACTTTAAAAGCACCGGTGAAATATGCATAATAGATTATTCATTTGTTTTTTGTTTTGTTTTTTATTTCATTTTTTCTCCTTATGGAATCATGGGTACTTTCATTGCAACTCATTTATTTCTGTTTGTTTTGTATAGGGCTGATAGTGCAGGATCATTCAGACCCCCTGTTCAGTTCATATGCCAATAAATCTCACTATCTACTGAATGAATCAAATCGTGCTGAGTTGATGAAATTACCTATGATTCCTCCTTCTTCGTCAGCTTCCAAAAAGAAATGTGAGAAAGGTAACCAAAATAGCTTTTTTTTCCTCTCTCTGTCTCTGTCTCTCTCTTTTAATTTTCTTTCGCCTTTCCTGCTTTTTGTTTGCTTTTGCTTTTTTTTTCTTTTAAACTAAACCAAAGCTTTGTATGCTCATCTGGCACTTCCTCTTCGTGCTTTGTAAACTTCACTCATTGCTTATTTTGAACGTGTATTCATGTTGGCCGAAATCTTCCAAAGGGGCTTAAAATAATTACCGAATTCCACTCAGGCATAGATTTGTGCATGATTAGCCAACCCAGCAACTTTCCTAAATCCTGAGGCAAAAACTGTAAACCTGGAGGGATGCTGTAGGGTCTTTCTGTTGTTCAGATCTATCCGTGTCTATTAGCCACACTAAAGGAGCTATTGTCCATTTTGGGGATCTTATTCAGATTCTTTTACAGCTTAGAGTAGACTGCCTGGAACATCCAGACGTGTGAATCAATGACCCCAGACTAATTGTCCAGCCTTGGCATGCCAGTTTATAGCTAGCTGTTGACTGGATAGCTTTCTCATTTATCGATGGGCTTTCATTGCAGAGGGAAGATTGACCTTAGGTCCTGCAGTACGTAACATATTCTGCCACTTCTAGGTATAAAAGGCCTTTAAAAATGTACAGGTCTCCCAAGTTGGCCACTTTTAAGACTTCTTGGTGGCTGGAGAATTCTGGGAGGTGAAACCCACAAGTCTTAAAAGTGGCCAGGTTTGGAGACCCCTGTTTTATTGTAATTTAACTAGCTGGTTTGCTTTTAGCTAGTAGTTACAGCCTCCTACATTTTCATCTAATGGAATAATGTAGACGCAAACTATTTCCCCTCTTCCATCACTTCCTGGAATTGTACTTCCTACAAGGTATTCCTAAACCGCTTATTTATGTAACTTATTTTTGTTTCTCTGCCCCTCAGCTGCCCAAAGGCTCTGAGCATCTTAGAACAGGTAGAAAAACATAGAATTAAAGCAGTGGTGGGATTCAAGTAATTTAACAACCGGTTCCCTGCCTCAATGATTTCTTCCAATAACCAGTTCACCAAACTGCTCAGCAAGTTAACAACCAGTTCTCCCAAAGTGGTGCGAATTGGCTGAATCCCACCACTGAGTTAAACTCAGTGAAAACACAACCGGCAAAATAATCACAATTACATAGAGCTGAGTAGCTGCACCACCACCCAGAGAGAGATAGAAGAGCCATGGTTTTCATTTGCAATTCTTTGGAAGCCTTTAAGAAATACTTTAAATATCGAGCGATAGCTATTAATAGGAAGAAGGCTTAAATAAATCAGGTCCCATAGTGTCATTGGCTAATACTATAGAATTGTGTGTGTGAGGGATTGACTGTTACTTACCGTAAGTCTTCATATTAATCTGTAGAAATTCACAGTGGGGAAGGGGATGCCTAATATGTCAGGTTCCACCAAAGTAACAAGCTACCTGATTCTGGCCAAAGTCAGGATTTCTTTTTTATAAAATGATCACACAATAGGGATAGCTTAGTTTTGGGACTGTTTGGACAAGTTCTACAGCATGTATGCAAAACCTATGGCTAGTGGGAGTGTGCTTCTTTTATCCATTTGACATATTTGTCTTCCCTTCTACTTCATGCATGTAGATAGTATGCATAAAATGACATCCCCTATGAAAACAGGTAGTGGCCAGCTCCTGCAGCTCCATATTGACTGCCTACACTGGGAGCCTTGTCCAAACTTAAGAGTTTTTCGGTCTGCCAAGTTTGGGAAGATTTTATTTGACTCTTGAATGTTTTATAAAGCACGTGATTTCCCGTGCTGGCCTATTTCGAAGAGTCTCCCTCAGCAAGAGGCAAGAGACGATCAATTATTTTGAGCCCCCTTTCATAGCTGCAGAAAATCTTACTAATGCATTGAAAAAGCCACGTTTCCTTGCTTAGCATTGAAAAAAAAAATCTGTGTGGTTTTATTTGTTTTGCTTGGTTTTCATATCTTTTGGCATTCTGCTGTTTGGGTATCGTTTCGATGACTGGGGCTGTATTTCCTCTGAAATAACTTTTGTACATTTATTAAAATTTGATTTTGGGATATTTTTGGAACGATCATGGCAATCCAAACATTTGGGCTTTGTTGCATTTCATGGCAGAGGAAATATAGCAATGGTTTCGTTGTTTTAAGCAACCTATAAAGCTTTGTAACAATCAGTGCAAATTACAGATTTTAAAGTCTATAGGTGGACAAAATTTTCTGGCAGATTTGTAGAAAATAATCTAAATTTCTCCGATACTTTAAAAAAAAAAAGTTTAAATGCTGTCTTCTAAATTATTGGGAGGATTCCCTTCAAGTGTTAAGTCATCTACATTTTTAGATTTAATGGAAGTTAAAGATGCTTGTTATCGACTGAAAGAAAATCAATAAATAGCCTAAGAAACAATTGCTTAGTTTTCAGCCTTTTAACAAGTGAAATTCCCTTCTTGCTTCAAAAGTTTTTTTGAACTTAGCACAGAAATAAAATACCTAAAATACTTTAATGTTCAAATTGATACAGTTACACCAGTATACTATGCTGAGATCTGGCAAAAAAAATAAAATAAAAAAGGAGTATTGTGTATGCCAGGAAGGAAATACATAACATAACATAGTTTAAAAGATTGATAATGTTTTTATCAGCTCAGGCTACAGTAGTGGCCAAAATTGTGGAAATCTTTTGGGGAAAGTGTATTTTCTAAAACTAGCTAATAACATCACTTTTTTTGGAGTAGTACCATAAAATTATATATCAATGGAAAGATAATTTGACCAAGAATGTAATGCAATAACTTATATGAAGGATTTGCTATTAGAATAGCAGTTACAGTATAAAGAAGAAAAATGAAACACCGTAGGAAAAAACGAGATATACAAAAATTATCACGTCAGTTAATATTTAATTGGGTAGCCTTTAGCATGACTTACGGCCTTACAACCTCTTCCCATGGAGTGAACCAAGTCTTTTAGTTCTGCAGCTGTTCTAATGTCAAACCAAAATTGAACGATGGCTTCTATTAACTGGGTTTTATTGCTGGGCCGCTTCCGACTAACAAGTTTCTTTCGTCGGCTCCATCGATTTTCAATTGGGATAAGGTCTTGGCTATTCCCAGGCCATTCCAGCAGTAAAATAGGATTATCTTGAAACTCAAAAAAAAAAAAAAGTGGTGTTATTAGCTAGTTTTAGAAAATACACTTTTCCCAAAAGGTTTCCACAATTTTGGCCACGACTGTATATAGATAATAATATTATAATGCTTCATTTTGAAGGGACAAGAATGATTTGGAATTCTAAAATTTTTGGATTTGTTTTACTAATAACGCTATTTTTAAAACAGAACAATATTGATCAACCTATAGGCTGATTTTACACGCACTAACTGATTGCTAAGGGATCGGGTCATGACAATGCAGATTTAAAACAAAATTTACGTCTAGACTGTTGGGGAAAATTAACCCCCAAATTTAGTTTTATTTATCATTTATTTATTTATTTATCAAAATAATTTATCATTTATATTTAAATGCCAGTGTTCTGAAAAAACGCACTCGTCTAACCGTATCACCCAAACAAACAAAACAGAATGAGATCTATCCATTTATGTTCCTCATCTAGGAAGTTGGTCTGACTGATTTTCTACCAACAAAAACAAGTGCTTTAAATCCGGCATTGTAATTCTGACCTGATCCTTTCGTTTTGCCATTCGTATTGTATGACATGGCGAACTCCAATGTATAATGCGTTTGCAAAAAGAAAATCCGAGCTGTGTGCACTATTTGTTTCCTTTAACTATAAAGTGAGCTCTGTTGTTGCCTTAAAGGTGGGAAGCTGTTGTGCTGTGAATCTTGTCCCGCATCCTTCCACCCGGAATGTCTTAACATAGAGATGCCAGGCGGCTCCTGGAACTGCAACGATTGCAAATCCGGCAAGAAGTTGCGATACAAGCAAATTGTTTGGGTCAAGCTTGGAAATTACAGGTACCTTAAAAGCCAATGAACTTTTTTTGGGGGGGGGGGGTCATCATAGCAGTGTTACAAAGTGCAGTGACCCCGGATCCTTGATTTCAGAGACATTGCCTTTAAGACTAATTAACCGTATTTTTTAGAGTATAAGAGGCTCCAGACTACAAGACGCACTTACTGTATTTTTTGGAATATAAGAAGCACTCCTCCCCCCCCAAAAGAGGCTGGAAATGTTGGTGCGTCTTATACACCGAATACAGCCATTTTTGGCCTCCCGAAGCCCCACCCCGCTCGTCCCATTTTTGTTAAAAATGGGCCCATTTTTCACAAAAACGGGGTGCGCAGAGGATTTGAGAGGCCTGCAAAATGCTTCTGGGGGCCAGGGAGGGCAAAAACCTTTTTTTTTCCTACTTACATCTTCAAAATCTTGGTGCGTCTTATACACCAGTGCGTCTTATAGCCGGAAAAATGTGGTGAAAATATGGGGAGGAAAACAAGAAAAAAAATCTGCCTCTGCCTCCCAACAATTTGCCTCCTTGCAGCAAACAGCGAGCGTGCAGAGGCGGCAATAGGCAATGGCAATCCCTGCCACCTGAAACAGCTGATGGTCAGGAGGCCGATCCAACCGACCATCAGCTGCTTGTGCTAATCAGGCTGTACTGAAACTGAAACAGGCTGTTTGCTGTTTGCTGCAAGGAGGCAAATTGCTGGGAGGCAGAGGCCAGCGGGTGGGAGGGGCTACCATTCAGTGTATACGATGCACCCAAATTTTCATCCTCTTTTGGGGGGGGGGAAGTGCATCTTATATTCCAAAAAATACGGTATTTATTTTTCAGAAGTTCACTTCTGACCTTAATTTTGATCATTTAACTTTTACCACATAAATGGCACCGTGGAATGTACAGCCTTTGAGATTGAGGTAAAAAAGGGTCTTGAGGTGGGTTGCTTCGTTTAACTTATTGGTAAAGTTGAGCAATAAGATTTGTATTTACGGAGGTCGCTTATTTTAGGTCCCATCATTTGAATGAGGATATCAATAGAGCTAACTTGACACAGAGTTTCCTATATTCAAATTGATAACTAATGGGGGAATAATTAATTGCGTAAGACATCATCATCATCATCATCATTTAACAACCCCATAATCCCTTGCGGGGTGGAGTCTGGGCAACTGAATGGAGCTGAGCGTTTACTGGCCGGATGTCCTTCCTGTCGCCAATGCGGAGTTCAGTTCAGCAGATATATTCTCAGTGTGCCCAGAGAGAGAAATATCTGCCTTTGCCTAGGATCGAACTCACAGCCTCCTGATTGTAAGGCGAGAGCTCTGCCTCTAGGCCACCACACCACTTTGCTGTGCAAGACTGTATTGAAGTAAACTAATCTATGGGAATTGGCTTGAGAACTGAAAACTAAACAAACCGCTTACTTCACCAATTGTTCTCTCCTTCCATCCTTACCTCTACCCACTCTTCTTTCTCCTAGGTGGTGGCCAGCTGAGATATGCAATCCCAGATCTGTTCCTCTCAACATCCAGGGCCTCAAACATGATGTTGGGGACTTCCCAGTATTTTTCTTTGGTTCACACGATTACTACTGGGTGCATCAGGGGAGAGTATTCCCCTACGTTGAAGGAGATAAAAGCTTTGCTGAAGGGCAAACTAATATTAACAAGACTTTCAAAAAAGGTAAATTTAAATTATTTCTCCACATTTTTGGGTCTCCATCGTCCCCGAATAGGGAAGTGGTGTCTTGAAATTAAGAGACCGTTCTAGTTAATTAAACTCCATTTAATTCCATTTAAAATGCTTCTATTCCCCATGTCGGGCTGTAAATGATATCATTTCTGGCTGTAAATAATATTATTCCTGGAAGGATTTTTTACTTCATTTGAAAGAAACAAAATGATGATACAAATATTGATTTTAAGAAAAAAGGTGGGTTTTTTTTTCCAAAAGTCAGGACAGAGGAAAATGTGTGTGATACATTTGATAATTTGTAGAAAAACCATTCATCCTTCTTTTATCTCCATGCTGTTTTATATGAAAGACAAATATCCTTTCCTTTTAAAACAAGCTTATGAGCACAGTGTTATGTCAAACTATTGAATTTAATTAAAACCTAAATCTGATATCAGATTGAGAACAAATACTCAGGCCTAGACATTTTCCACTGAGCCACATTTAGTCTGTTGCAAACTAAAAGAAGAAGAGTCTCAGGATCTCTGATGGGCCCAGAATTTTTTAGGAAAAATTTTAATGCCTTACAAATGAATAATCCGACCTCACAAAAGATAATGCGGGAATCAAGATGACACAAGGCTTAAGTTTTGTAATGGAATGTATGAATGACCTTGGGGGGAAAAGGAAGAGATTGTTGGAGCGTGAATCAGCCCCGTTCCTCAGCTGGGGAAACTGTAATTAATTAGAGGTGAATAGATCTTGTTTTCCATGGTGCATACTCTCAAAAAAAGAAAACCCGAAGTATATATTCTAAGAAACAATTTATTATAAAAGTAAAAATTAGCTAACTACATCTTACCAGCAGTCTTATCACACAGACGGGCAAAGGAAGAAGTAAAAGAGGAAGTTAGAAAAAAAAGAAATGTAGACATGCGCAGTAATTCAAAAATTACAAGACAGTCTTATCTCTGTGATAAAGTTCTCTGGCAAGCTACCGTATGTCTTAGAATGGATGCTCAGCTGGCAAATACAAATAACGCAGTGACAGAGATGCTGCCTAAGAAACAATCAGACGAGAGTCACAGTCACTTAATAAGCAGAGAAAAAAAATTTAAGGAAAGACCACCCTCATGAATCAAGTAATTGAAAGTGGAAAGGGAAGTTTGTGCCTTCAGACTGAGAGGATTCTGCCAATGTAGCCTCACAGTTGCCCTGATGATGTTACCTAGTTTGGTAATGAAATGTCTGTAAGGAAACAGCCAAGCTCAGAGAGCACCAAGGACCCCCTCCGTCTTAGAACAAAGTAGAATTAGTTCATCTTTTTAAACAACATATATTGATTTTGTTTTATCAACAAAAATAAAATGCAAAACAGAAAAAAACATACATCCAGCACTAACAACAACAACAACAAAAGATTGGTGTATAAAAAGGGGTGTGTGTGTGTGTGTGTGGAATGGCTCAAGTATCAAATAAATTTAACATTATACATATAGAATCCACCAAAAGTTCATCTAGTTGTGCTTCCTGACTGCTGTACCTGGAAGAACAGACATCAAATGAAAAGAAGGACCAGGGGAGACGTGATAGCAGTCTTCCAATATCTCAGGGGCTGCCCCAAAGAAGAGGGAGTCAAGCTCTTCTCCAAAGCCCCTGAGGGCAGGACAAGAAGCAATGGGTGGAAACTCATCTTGGAGAGAAGCAACTTAGAACTAAGGAGAAATTTCCTGTCAGTTAGAACAATTGCCGTGTTTTTCGGACTATAAGACTCACCTACCTTTTTTGGTGAGGAAAACAAGAAAAAGAAATCTGCCTCTGCCTCCCAGCAATTTTACCTCCTTGCAGCAAACAGTAAGCAGCCTGCTTTACTTTCATTTTCGTTTTCAGCATAGCTTGATTAGCACAAGAAAAAAAGAATCTGCTCCCAGCAATTTACCTCCTTGCAGCAAGCAGCAGAGGCCCGCACAAAACAGCTGAGAGCAAAACAGCTGAGAGTCGGGAGGCCGATCCAATCAACTTGTGCTAATTAGGCTGTGCTGAAGCTGAAACGAGCTGTTTCTTCTTGCTACAAGGAGTTAACTGCTGGGAGGCAGAGGCCAAAGGATAGGGGCCAGTGGATGGGCGGGGCTACATTCGGTGTATAAGACACACCTAAATTTTCATCCCCTTTTGAGGGTGAAAGGTGCATCTTATACTCCGAAAAATACGATAATTGATGGAACAACTTGCCTCCAGAAGTTGTGAATGCTTCAGCACTGGAGGTTATTAAGAAGAGATTAGCCATCATTTGCCTGAAATGGTATAGGGCCATGATGGCACACCTCTGGCATGAGTGCCAGAAGTGGCATGGGGAGCCATCTCTCCAGGCACGCCTGTTGCTCTTCCGGGTTCTGGCGCACCAGCCAGCTGGTCTTTGTGTGCACGGGAGCACCAGAAACCGGAAGACCAGCGCCCTGGCGTGCATGCGCACACCAGGAAGCTGAGCTTCCGGTTTCCAGCGCATGTGCACTGGCCAGCTGATCTTTGCACACGCATACGTGCCAGAAGACCAGGTGACCGGTATGCATGCGTACACCGGAAACCAGAAGCTCAATTGCTCTTCTGGTGCTCCCCTGTGTGCACATGCTCCCGTTTTGGCACTCAGTGCCGAAAAGGTTCGCCAACACGTATAGGTTGGCGAACCCCCTGAGCAGGGGGTTGGACTAGAAGACCTCCAAGGTCCCTTCCAACTCTGTTATCCTATTCTAAATCTTGCAAGCCTGAAGGCAGTAATTTCCCACTTCCATTTTTAAGTACTTGGTCCATTAGGGTGGATCTTCCCTAAATTTCTTTTTCTGGCCATTAAGCGACTGTAGGCTACAGCCTCTCTTATCAGATTGTTTCCTAGGCAGCATTTCCTCCTGTTTTCATTCCAGGTTCATCCATACATTCCATTACAAATGTGTCATTAAACTCATTGCCTTTAAGTAGAGGCCAGGCCTAGGTACTTACGTAATTGTTTAAATGAGTTTTAGTTCTTTGCGGATTTCTGAATATAGTTGCTAATGCTAGCCTTTTCTTTCTTTTCTTTTCTTTTCTTTTCTTTTCTTTTTTCTTTTCTTTTCTTTTCTTTTCTTTTCTTTTCTTTTCTTTTCTTTTCTTTTCTTTTTTTTTTTTTTTGGTGCTTTGGGGGAAACTCATCCAGCACTTGAAGAAGCAGCAAAACGCTTCCAGGAACTAAAAGCACAAAGAGAAAGTAAAGAAGCACTTGAGATCGAGAGGAATTCCAGAAAACCGCCTCCCTATAAACACATTAAAGTGAGTCCCTTGTACTGTTCAGTTGTGTGCATGTATGTGTGCAAAAGCATAGAGGTGGGTTTTAAGTGCGTTTACTTCTTAAATGTGAGGATATCTTATTTTCCTATATGTATCGATAGAATTTTTGGTCTGTTCGTTTTGGGAAAATCTAGATCCCCTTTGAAACTGGAAATTAGTGTCTTGAGCTTCCTTTTTCTCAGCTTAAGACTCATCACAGAGTCCTCGTAAGATCTCTGATTCTGCTCACAAAAGTTGTCATCTAATGGTAAATTCCTAGATAGGGACGCCCTCTGTACAGTCACTCATGATCTCATCATCTCTTGGCTGGATTACTGCAATGCCCTCTACATGGGGCTGCCCTTGGGGTGCACCCGGAGGCTCCAACTGTTCCAGAATGCGGCTGCGCAAATAGTTACGGGTGCGTCCTGCTATTCCCATGTAACACCACTTTTCCACGAGCTGCACTGGTTGCCGGTTGTCCTCCAGATCCGCTTCAAGATGCTGGTACTCACCTATAAAGCCCTGCATGGCACGGGCCCAGGTTTTTTTTATTATTATTATTTGATTTATATGCCGCCCTTCTCCGGAGACTCAGGGCAGCTTACAATGCGTTAAGCAATAGCCTTCATACTTTTGTATATTTTATACAAAGTCAGCTTATTGCCCCCACAAACAGGGTCCTCAATTTACCTACCTTAGAAAGGATGGAAGGCTGAGTCAACCTCGAGCCTGGTGAGATTCGAACTTACAGTAATTGCAGACAGCTGGAGTTAATCACAATGCTTTTAGTCTGCTGAGCCACCAGGCTCTTTTTTGCAGGATCACCTCCTACCAGCCTCCCACCACCCAGTGCGCTCACATAGGGCTGCCCTCCTTCGGGTCCCCTCGGCCAGACAGTGTTGGCTGGCGGTCTCCAGGATGAGGGCATTCTCTGTGCTCACACCGACCCTCTGAAATGGGCTGCCCACTGAGCTCCAGACGGCCCCCGACCTCCGCGCCTTCCTCACCGACCTAAAGACATGGTTCTTTTAGCAGCTTCCCTGATCTGTTGTGGATTTTAAATTTGGTTTTAATATTATTTAAATATTATCTGTTGTGGGGTTGTTTTTATTGTTGTGAGTCCTACGAGAGAAGGGCGGCATATAAATCTGATAAACAAACAAACAAACAAATAAACAAATATAAGAGGGCTAGTGATTACCTAGTTTGGGTAATGAAACGTCTCCAAGAGCACGTCTGCAAGAGCCTGGATAGCTCAGCAGACTAAAAAAAGCATTGTGATTAACACCAGCTGCCTGCAATTACTGTACATTCGAATCTCACCAGGCTCAAGGTTGACTCAGCCTTCCATCCTTTCTAAGGTAGGTAAATTGAGGACCCAGTTTGTGGGGGCAATAAGCTGACTTTGTATAAAATATACAAAACTATGAAGGCTATTGCTTAACGCATATAAATCAAATTAAAAAAAAAAAACAAGCAAGGCCAGAGAGCACCAAGGACCCCACATCATTGTCTTCTTCCTCCTCCTCCTCCTCCTCTCTGTAAATCCCACTCCCTCCTAGCACTTCATCCTTTCAACGCTGAGCCACAGAGATCCTCCTTTATTGTGAACTAACGCGCTGCCTGTGCCCTTCATTCTGCATCCCACAGTCCAACAAAGTGGTAGGAAAAGTCCAGATCCAAGTTGCGGACCTGTCCGAAATCCCTCGGTGTAACTGTAAGCCAGCGGACGAGAATCCCTGTGGCCTGGAGTCAGAGTGCTTGAATCGAATGCTGCAGTACGAATGTCACCCTCAAGTTTGTCCCGCGGGAGAACGCTGCCAAAATCAGTGCTTTACCAAAAGACTCTATCCGGAAGCAGAAATTATCAAAACGGATCGACGCGGCTGGGGTCTGCGGACCAAACGGAACATTAAAAAGGTAACTAGAGGCTGGCTTGGTTTTTGAATGGATTACCTATTCTTTTTTATTCTTTAAAAATCAGATGAAGGGAGGAAGATTAAAAACGAAGCCAGAACGAAAGGAGAAAAAAAAATACTGCCTTATGACAGTTCTCATTTTCTACACAAATGTAAAATAATAGAAATGTACAGCTAAGGGTCACTTATAAAGTTTAACTACCATATTTTTCAGAGTATAAGATGCACCTTTCCCCCCCAAAAAGGGGGTGAAAATTTGGGTGTGTCTTATAAACCGAATGTAGCCCCTCCCATCCACTGGCCCCCACCTTTTGGCCTCTCCCTCCCAGCAATTTACCTCCTTGCAGCAAACAGCAAGAAGAAACAGCCTATTTCAGCTTCAGAAACAGCCTATTTCAGCTTCAGCCTAATTAGCACAAGTTGATTGTCCCTTGGATCAGCCTCCTGACTCTCAGTTGTTTCAGGCTGCAAGGATTACCATTGCCTATTTTTGCGTGGACCTCTGCTGCTTGCTGCAAAGAGGTAAATTGCTGGGAGCAGATTTTTTTTTTCTTGTGCTAATCAAGCTATGCTGAAAATGAAAATGAAAGTAAAGCAGGCTGTTGGCTGTTTGCTGCAAAGAGGCAAAATTGCTGGGAGGCAGAGGCAGATTTCTTTTTCTTGTTTTCCTCAACCAAAAAAGGTAGGTGCATCTTATACTCCGAAAAATGTGATAGGTTCTTAGAATCTGGAATTCTTTTATTATTAACTTAAGAGATCTATATGCAATCAATTCTTTGTGGGGCATTAGGATGATGACCAATGATTATTAGGTTATTCTTTAGAAATAATGATTCAAGTAAAATAAATGACAATAAAACTGAAAAAAGCCTGAAGGTATATGTACTCTTTAATTTCTTCCTATATTCTAGTAAGGAGGTGACTTATTTCACCAAAATTTTTGTTGTTAAAAACAGTCAAGCCACCCCACAAAAGATGCTCGAACTATCAACACAAAATGAAATCTTATGAAATTCCTTCTTTTCATATTCTTTTAACAGCAGACTCTTGTTTTCTAACGTTAAGGCTAATGACTAACCGAAACAAAGGAATTCCAGTCATTTCATTTACTAATGTATACATTTTAACTACTTAAAATATTTCCATGACAAAATTCACTTAATTTGGTTTCTGGAAGGAAGCGATTGTTTACCAATTCGTGCACCATTTTTGTTTCGAAGTTAGTTTCCCTCAAAATTCCTCTGTTATCTAATTGCATATTTTTAGTACTATTGCATATTTCATATTTTCTTTGGTCAGAGGAAAGCTGTAATGTTGTGGGGGAGGATGGAATTCAGCTCATGTCCATTCAAGCTTTCAGTACAAGTTCTTTCAAATTTGGGGGTCCCAGTGTCTTATACTACCGGGCCTTGAGCCTTTTGGAACTGGGCCGTGGAAGTGATGGGCGAGCACACATGAGCACATGTGCATCCGCGCTCCCATGAGCAGCGGATGAGTGCATGTGTGAGCTCCATATGCATGACTGTTGTGCCCCGTATGCAGCCTGTGCAGCTAGTAGCTGATTCAGACAGTGAGGAGGCTGGTGTGGTGCTGTGCCAGCTGCCTATGCAGCTGGCACTCAAGTCGGACAATGAGGAGGCTGGAGAAGATGTGGTGCCAGAGGCAGGGATTCAGCAGGGCCTTCAGAACCTCCAGAAGCTCCTTTAAGTGAAGAGGACAAAGAGGAGGAGCCTTTTCTCGATGCACGGGCGCACAGAGCTGCCAAAAGGCAGGAGTGGCTCCTCAGGAGGAGCTCTCCTCGAGAGCAAGTCTTGGGACTAATTGGCCACTCCCTTAGCCTATTTAAGGAGGAACACCAACTGAAGCAATTTGCAGGGAACAACTTCGTTCACATACCTTTGTGTCTTATCTTGCTTATCTTATCAGCTTCCTGCAAATTGCTTCTGGGCATTCTGCCAACCATAATAAGCTTTCAGTTATTATTCTTTGAATTCTTGGCGGCTGTTAATGCAATTAATTAACAGCTGTTGTTGTAAAAGACTGGTTTATTCAGTAAACTAAGATTTGAACGGACTTTGTGTGTGCTGCATTCTTTGGGGTCCGTAGCTGGGGCAGAACAATGACCGATGGATGCACAGACCCTTTTCCTCTCCCCCGCATCGGATCCGCAAAGCCAAAAATGTTGGGGAACTCTGTTCTATAATAGTGTTTCTCCATCTGGGCCACTTTAAGATGGGCAGACTTCAATTCCTAGAATTCCCTAGTCATGGCTGGTTGGAGAATTCTGGTAGTTGAAGCCCACACATCCTAAAGTACCGCACATTGAGAAATACAGCTCTATAGTATAATGCCCCTGTTTATAAGTCCATTTCTCTTTTATTTATTTATTTATTTATTTATTTCCTTTTAGGGTGAATTTGTCAATGAATACGTTGGTGAATTAATTGACGAGGAAGAGTGCAGATTGCGAATTAAGCGTGCCCATGAGAACAGCGTGACTAATTTTTATATGTTAACTGTTACCAAGGTAAAAGGATACTGTGTGTGTGTGTCTGTGTGTGTGTGTGTGTTGGTATGCCACTCTGGCATCAGAGATATTATAGTTTTGACACCTGTGAAAATGACAAGTCATATTTCTGCATGTGAAATCCACCAGCAAAAACTGAGTTAGATTATCAAGAGTTTCAAATGAAACCAGCTGGCTGCTCTATAACCTTCCTGCAGCGACTATGAAAACAGAAAAGGTGTTTAAAACATAGAATATTGCAGTTGGAAGGGGCCTTGGAGATCTTCTATCTAGGGGTCACCAATCTTTTGGGCCTCAAGGACCACTAAATTCATAATTTTAAATCCCGCGGACCACTAATATGATCTGTCTAATGACCGGCTGGGTGAGCGTGGCTAGATGGTCATGTGACTGGGTGGGCGTGGCCAACTCGATGTCACTCATGTCGAGGGGCGCCTCGCCGGCCTCTACTCACCCCTCCCCTTTCAGCCACTCCTCGTCTCCCCTCCCAGGCTCCTTAAGGACCCAACAGGAAACAATTGTTGGAGCTAAGCAGCTACTACAAGAAAGAGTTGGCCAGACAGCTGGCTCAGTTCAAATTGGATCTGGCCGAGAAGGAAGCTTAGCAGAAGCACCTCACTGAGGACTACGAGCATAGGCTTTCCAAGCAGAGGGAAGACCCGCGGGAGTGCAAGGCCAGGTACCGGCGCCTGGAAGCTGAGCGGGCTGTGATGGTCAGGCAGTTCCAGGCCATGATGCAGTCCCACTGGAACAAGGTCCTCTGGCTCTTCGCCACCAGCAGCGCTTCTGTCCAGCCTTCGCCCAAAGCTCTGCACCAGGAGGCTGAAGCAGACCCCCAGTCGGAATTTCTGTCCCCCTCCAACCATAGTTGGCCGTAGTTTGAGGACCTCCTGATTTAGTGCAATATAAAAAAGGCAAATAGTATTTCTGTGGGCCACCAAAATTTTCTCGTGGACCACCCGTTGGTGACCACTGTCCTAATCCAACCCTCTGCTTGAGCAGGAGACGCTATACCAGTGATGGCTAACCTTTTTGCCATCACGTGACAAAAGCAGGGGGAACACGGGGAGGTCGTCCACATATGTGCCAACACCCATAATTTAATGTGCCCTGCCCCCCCCCCCTTTTTGCACGTCACCCAGTAGGCCCTTCTGGAGCCTGGGTGGGCAAAAACCACCTTCACCACCCTCCCGGAGGTACTCCAGAGGCCGGAAACAGCCCATTTCCCAACTTCCGGTGGGACCGGAAGGCCCAAAAATCAGCTGGCCGGCGCATGCATGCGCGCTGGAGCTGAGCTACAGCAACGCTCGCGTGCCCACTGATATGGCTCTATGTGCCACCTGTGGCCCCCGTGCCATAGGTTCGCCATCACGGCGCAATACCATTTGAGATAAATCGCTGTCCCCTGTCTTTTTCAAAACCTCCCGTGATGGCGCCCCCACAACTTCTGAACGCAAGCTGTTCCATTGCTTGATTGCTCTCACCGCTCTCCTTAGTTCTGGGTTTTTATAGATGGGAACCACATGGAAATATGCGCAGATCGCTTCTGATGATGTCAGGGTCAGTGGGCGGAGCCTCCCGCCGGTTTTACTACCGGTTCTATAGATCCGGTCCGAACCGGGGGCAAGCCACCACTACACGCGGAGCCATATCTGCAGGCACGCGAGCTGTTGCCATAGTTCAGTTCCAGCGCGCATCCGCGCGCCGACCAACTCATTTTCCGCTGGCCCCACCCACACCGCCCTCCCCTCCCAGGAGTCTCCATGCAGCCCGTTTTGTATGCCAGGTAAGTACAGGGCTCGCCTTGGAGGGCGTTTTTAGCTTCCGGCGGGGTGATGGAGGCTGTTTTCACCCTCCCCAGGCTCCAAGAAAGCCTGGGGAGGGCCCAAAACGGGGCACAGGGGGCCGTGCGCGCATGCACGGGGGAGCACTGAGGGATCATGCACGGGGGGCAGGGTGCCGAAAAGCAGGGCACGCAAACACCACCACCCTGGCGCTATCCCCGTTTTTGGCACGGGACAGCAAAAAGGTTAGCCATCACTAGTATAGGTTTCCTGCCTAAGCAGGGGGCTGGACTAGAAGACCACCAAGGTCCATTCCAACTCCTGTTCTGTTCTGTTCTGTTCTGTTCTGTTCTGTTCTATTCTATTATTCTGTTCTGTTCTGTTCTGTTCTGTTCTATTCTATTCTATTCTATTCTATTCTATTCTATTCTATTCTATTCTATTCTATTCTATTCTATTCTATTCTATTCTATTCTATTCTATTCTATTCTATTCTTTCCTATTCTGTTCTGTTCTGTTCCGTTCTGTTCTATTCTGTTCTATTCTATTCTGTTTTATTGTTCTGTTCTGTTCTGTTCTGTTCTGTTCTGTTCTGTTCTGTTCTGTTCTGCTCTATTCTATTCTATTCTATTCTATTCTATTCTATTCTATTCTATTCTATTCTACTTTATTCTACTCTACTCTATTATTCTATTCTATTCTATTTTACTCTACCCTACCCTACCCTACCCTACCCTATATTAGTGGTGTGTGGGATTTAAAATTATTATTCTATTCTATTCTATTCTATTCTATTCTATTCTATTCTATTCTATTCTATTCTATTCTATTCTATTCTATTCTATTCTATTCTTTATTTCCTATTCTATTCTGTTCTGTTCTATTGTTCTGTTCTATTCTATTCTATTCTATTCTATTCTATTCTAGTCTAGTCTATTCTAGTCTAGTCTAGTCTAGTCTAGTCTAGTCTAGTCTAGTCTAGTCTAGTCTAGTCTAGTCTAGTCTAGTCTATTCTATTCCCTACTCTACTCTGCTCTCTCTATATTTTATTCTATTCTTTCCTATCCTATCCTATCCTATCCTATCCTATCCTATCCTATCCTATCCTATCCTATCCTATCCTATCCTATCCTATCCTATCCTATCCTATCCTATCCTATCCTATTCCATTCTATTCTAGTTTCAGCCATTCATTCTTTAATGGGTGTCGTGTTAATTCCTGCATCCTTTGTCTTATCCCAGGACCGCATAATAGATGCTGGACCAAAGGGAAACTACTCTCGCTTCATGAACCACAGCTGCAACCCCAACTGTGAAACCCAGAAGTGGACAGTGAACGGAGACGTCCGGGTGGGACTGTTTGCTCTGTGTGATATTCCTGCAGGTAAATGGTCTCCTGAACGTTTCACCTTGGCCTTTGGAAATGGGCGTGGATATTTTGACCTCTTCATTGCCTTCTTCTTTTTTTCTTTTTAAATCTAAGAGTCCTTTGTTTTGTTTTGTCTGTGGAGATGCTCAGTCACCCAGATCATCCCAAAAGTGCTTTTTCCAAAGACAACTGGACTTTGGCTTTTCCTTGAAGATGTGTTTTATCCGGTGAGACTGGACTATCAGGGCAACTTGGTCTACCCAAATACGGGACAGATTTGCTTCTGCTTCTGCTTCCGCCTTTCAGCCCTAATCCAGGAGCCTTCGCAGGCAGTCGCTTCCATGTTAAACTATTTTTATGCTTAATTTAAATTTTACCAACAAAGAAAGGAAGGGAGACTAGTAGAGATCTATTTCAAGCTGTTTAGCTCTCATCAGCTAGTCATCCCCTTCTGGGATTCGAACCTGGGCCGCTTGCATATGAGCTCCCCTCCAGCAGTGGGTTTCCCATTATGTTACTGTCGGTTCACCATGTGCACACACGCTCCCTTCGTGCGCTCATGCACCCAGTTTGCCCACGCACCTGCCTTCCACGCATGCCCCTGGCCTTCCATGGATGCGCCCGTTCTCAAAAACGTCCTTAAATAGGATGGCATAGAGCCGGGGCGGGTAGATAGGCCCACCCGCGATTTCCGCTACCGGTTCGGGCAAACCGGTTCGAACCAGCTGAATACCACCTCTGCTCCCCCTCGCTTTATCGGCTGTACCAAGGAGAGATTAAGTGTTTTTTCCAACGAGACTAGTCTTATCAGGGCAACCTGGTCTTTAACCCAAATATGGGACGGAGCATTCCACTTTCGCCTTTCCTTGAAGACGTTTTCGCTTCTCATCCGAAGAACCTTCTTCAGCTCTGAGAGTCCAGTTGCCTTTTAAAAAGCACTTTGGGGGGGGGGGGAATCTTTTGTTTTGTGTTGTTGTTAGTTGTGAAGTTGTGTCCGACCCATCATGACTCCATGGACAACGTTCTTCCAGGCCTTCCTGTCCTCTACCATCCTCCGGAGTCCATTTAAGCTCATGCTGACTGCTTCAGTGACTCCATCCAGCCACCTCACTCTCTGCCGTCCCCTTCTTCTTTTGCCCTCAATCTTTCCCAGCATTAGGCTCTTCTCCAGGGAGTCCTTCCTTCTCATTAGGTGGCCAAAGTATTTGAGTTTCATCTCCAGGATCTGGCCTTCTGAAGAGCAGTCAGGGTTGATCTCCTGTAGGACTGACCGGCTGGATCGCCTTGCAGTCCAAGGGACTCACAGGAGTCTTCTCCAGCACCAGAGTTCCAAGGCCTCCATTCTTTGGCACTCAGCCTTTCTCATGGTCCAACTTTCACAGCCATACATGGCAACTGGGAAAACCATCGCCTTGACTATACACACTTCTATTGGCAGGGTGATGTCTCTGCTTTTTTGTATGCTATCTAGATTTCCCGTAGCTTTCCTCCCCAGGATAAAGCATCTTTTAATTTTTTGGCTGCAGTTCCCATCTGCGGTTTCTAGCTTTAAAATCCCCCAACTCCAGCATAATAACTTAAAATATACTGTTGTTAGCAGTGAAGTGGTGTCCAACCCATCGCGGCCCCATGGACAACGTTCCTCCAGGCCTTCCTGTCCTCTACCATCCCCTGGAGTCCATTTAAGCTCACACCGACAGCTTCAGTGACTCCATCCAGCTATCTCTTTCTCTGTTATCTCCTTCTTCTTTTGCCCTCAATCTTTCCCAGCATCAGGTTCTTCTCCAGTGAGTCCTTCCTTCTCATTAGGTGCCCAAAGTATTTGAGTTTCATCATCAGGATCTGGCCTTCTAAAGAGCAGTCAGGGTTGATCTCCTCTAGGACTGTTTGTTTTGTATAACTCCCATAATACTATTATCAATCTCTGGGTTGCGTCCTACCTTCTCCTCCTGCCCAAGAATGCAGGCAGCATGTGGCCTAGTTGTCGTTTCTACGCTTGAAGCTCCTGGATTCCTTCCAGTTCTTTTTCCTCAATTTGACCTGGATAGAGATATTCTCTTTTAAGTCTTCTGTTTTCAGGTTTTACGCTGCCTCTTAGTTCTTTTTTGCTGCTGCTGCTGTTGTTGTTGTTCATTCACAGCCTCTTGATAAAACATTTTCTCCGAACATTTTGAAAAACATCTCTGTATGTGGTTTAAGCCTCTGCCTTTTTGTCCATACCGACTCTGCTGCTGGGACTGGATGGAAAGAATGAACTGTTTCCCAGGGCAAATAAAGCCAACGGGAAAAGCTTGTATTTGGAGAAATAATTCACTAAGGAGAAATTTCCTGACAGTGAGAATAATTAATCAGTGGAACAACTTGCCTCCAGAAGCTGTGAATGCTCTAACACTGGAAGTTTTTAAGAAGAGGTTGGATAACCATCTGTCTGAAGTGGTGTAGAGTTTCTTGCCTAAGCAGGGGGTTGGACTAGAAGACCTCCAAGGTCCCTTCCAACTCTTGTTATCCTATCCTATCCTATCCTATCCTATCCTATCCTATCCTATCCTATCCTATCCTATCCTATCCTATCCTATCCTATCCTATCCTATCCTATCCAACTCTACTCTACTCTACTCTACTCTGTTATATTAATATTATTCTATTCTATTCTATTCTATTCCATTCCATCCCATCCCATCCCATCCCATCCCATCCCATCCCATCCCACCCTACCCTACCCTACCCTACCCTACCCTACTCTACTCTACTCTACTCTACTCTACTCTACTCTACTCTACTCTATTATATTAATATTATTCTTTTTTTAAAACAAATTTGATTTATATGCCGCCCTTCTCCGGAGACTCAGGGCGGCTTACAATGCGTTAAGCAATAGCCTTCATACTTTTGTATATTTTACAAAGTCAGCTTATTGCCCCCACAAACTGGATCCTCAATTTACCTACCTTAGATAGGATGGAAGGCTGAGTCAACTTTGAGCCTGGTAGGATTCAAACTTACTAATTGCAGACAGCTGGAGTTAAATTAGAATGCATTAGTCTGCTGAGCTATCCAGGCTCCTGTTTCTGTTCTATTCTACTCTACTCTACTCTACTCTACTCTATTATATTAATATTATTCTATTCTATTCTTACTATTGTCTATTCTATTATTATAATATTGTCTATTCTAATATTATTCTATTCTTACTATTATATTAATATTATTCTATTCTATTCTATTCTTACTATTCCTTGTCAACACAAGGAAAATGCAGTTTTAGAGGCAAGTAAAGTCCTGAGTTTTCAGCTTGCAGGAGACACCCTGGATAACCCAAATGGTGCTGATTTAAGTCTTTTGATCATAAGGGATGTCTCTGGTAGCCAGTGACAGTGGAGGGGAAGCATGGGAAAACGAGAGAAAGAGATGTTCAAAAGGAGAAATAAATTCCTCATTAATTCTGCAAGCCACCGTGTCATTTTGATAAGGACAAGACTTTTCACTGGCGACGAAGACAGCAAGCGCATTTTTAATATCTTGATTAAGATTTCACCTAAGCTGGCATCGATCACTCTTTTTCTGAAGCAAAAAAACAAAGCATTCCTACATTCTGTGCCAAGTATTAAAACTACTTCTCTTGAACTTTGCAGGGATGGAGTTAACATTTAACTATAATTTGGATTGTCTGGGCAATGGCAGAACTGAGTGCCACTGTGGAGCAGAAAATTGCAGTGGATTCCTAGGAGTGCGGCCAAAGGTTAGTCACACAAGTGGGGGAAAGACCTCAAGGACAAAAACCACTCACCACTCAGAACGAAGTCCAAACGAGGACTTTCCTCCTGATCTCTTTCATTACAGGCAGTCCTTGACTTACGACAGTTTGTTTAGTGACCATCCGAAGTTACAACGGCACCGTATGGCCGTTTTCGTGCCTACGGACTGTTGCAGCATTCCCCATGAGCAAAATTCAGACGCTTGGCAACTGATTCATATTTATGATGGTTGCAGTCAGTGGTGGGTTTTTACCAGTTCGGGCGAACCAGTAGCGGTGTGAGGCTCCGCCCACTCACCCGGACGCCATCACGGACGCTCTGCACATGCGCAGAAGCACCACACGCGAGCAAAACGTTAGCGAAGCAGTTCTGAACTGGTAGCAAAGGTAAGTGAAACCCACTACTGGTTGCAGCGTCCCGGGGTCACGTGATCATCTTTTGCAACAAGTAAAGGCAATGTTGAAGCCGGATTCACTGAACAACGGCACAGGTTGACTTAACAAATGTACAAAGAAAAGTTGTTAAATGAGGAAAAACTCAATCACTTTCTCGCTTAGCAACAGAAACGTGGGGCTGAATTGAGGTCGTAAGTCGAGGACTACCTGTATAGTATCTCCCGCTTCATTTCGGGCTGACGGCAACTGTTCATCTGAACTCAGTATGTTTTTTTGGCTGGACGTTTTTGCTTTCAGATGTCAGGGATTGGAAGAGCAGAAGGCTTATAGGGAAAAGGGAATGGCCTTGAAACAGGAGGAACAGATGCTACCAAGGCGATGATGTCCAGGGGCTTCAATCCATTCCAAGAAATAAATTTAAGATAACATCTCAGGCAGGCCCCTGCCTAATTCAAATGGAAATAGTGAAAGAAAAGCACATTCAGACTTGCAGGACTGTGTTACTATAGATCAGGGCTGGCCCCTTTATGATCTGTGGACTTCAACTCCCAGAATTCCTGAGCCACAAGAATTCTGGGAGTTGAAGTCTACAGGTCTAAAGGAGCTACATAGTCCCCCACCTCTGTGCAGATGATACAATGAAAGTAGTCCTGTCCTCTATGGTGTTGGTTTCTTAGCCTGGTCTACCTTGTAAGTAGAGGTGAGTTGCTGGGGGTTCGAGAGAACCTCTAGCTAAGATTCTATGCAGTTCGAAGAACCCCCAAATCCCACTCCTGGCTGGCCCCGCCCACCCCACCCCTCCCAGGAGTCCCCACACAGCCCATTTTGGATGCAGGTAAGTGCAGGGCGCACACGGAGGCTCGGGAAGGTGAAAAACAGGCCTACCGAAATTTGGGAAGGCCGGAAACAGGCCCGTTTCCAGCCTCCAGAGGCCTCCGGAGTCTGGGGAGGCTGTTTTCTCCCTCTCGGAGGCTTGAGGAAAGCCTCCAGACCCCGTGGAGGGCAAAAACACCTCCACCATCCCACCGTGGTACAGGAGGCTGACTAGGCCACACCCACCATGGCCACGCTTACCCAACAACCGGCCAGAGAACCCCTTGCTAAAATCTTTGAAGCTCACACCTACTTGTAAGGCTGACTTAAGACAGCCAGTGTTTGTGGCTCCGTTCCCTGGATTATCAGCAGGAGAGGACTCCGAGAGCGAAGGAGAGGAGTTGGCAAGGCCTCCCTCTCCAGGACCCTCCTCTCTGGCAATGCCTTCGGAGGACACCGAAGGCCAAGAGATAGGCCCGGGCCAAGCACGTCCATGCAGCCACAGTTAGACATTAATAAGGAAGATGAGTCTTGGCTGGACCCTTGACAGATGTCGCAGAGATAAGCGCACGCAGCAGAGGAAGAGGCGTGCCAGGGATTAGGCTGGGTCACTGGACCACACCCCACAGGGTATAAAAGGGGTGTGGTGGCCGTTCAAGGTCTGTGATGAGCAAAAACTGGAAATAACTCATCCTCTCTGTGTTGCTGAACTTTGCCTGATTTATCGGACTGAATTCGGACTAATCTCTTTGTTATTGTGATTTGTTTTGGTGTTCCGAATGAAGGGGAAACTCCTTCCTTGTGAGTAAAGATTATTGGCAGCCAGCCACTG
The DNA here is from genome assembly GCA_038048745.1 of Coluber constrictor foxii. Lineage (NCBI taxonomy): Eukaryota > Metazoa > Chordata > Lepidosauria > Squamata > Colubridae > Coluber > Coluber constrictor. The sequence continues at coordinate 25,081,841 of CM075967.1, forward strand.
GGTTGCTGCCAACTTTGTCATCAAAGAATCTTTCGTGTGTTGGCTTATTAACTCTTGGCCGTCTGTGGGGGTGCGGTGTGTGAGGCGGGGACAGAACAGCCAGTATTTCACGGTTCGAAGCATTTCGTTCAGGGCTGACACAGTACTCCTTTCAAACTTTATTAATATTCTTCTTGGCTTTTCCCTCTACCCGGCCAGACGGCTGTGCGCAACAGCAAACGAAGAGAAGGCGAAGAACGCAAAGCTGAAGCAGAAGAACGGAAGATAAAAACGGAGCAGAAGCAGATGCACGAAGACAACTGCTTTCAGTGTGGAGATGGGGGTGAACTCGTCATGTGCGACAAAAAAGACTGTCCCAAAGCCTACCACCTCCTCTGCCTTAACTTGACACAGCCACCCTTTGGTAGGTTGCCTGCGATTTTGTGTAAACAGCTGTAAATAGGCCTTTTTTGAGGGGTGGGTAGGTGGGACGGACGGACGATGAAAGTGGCTGGCTGCTTAAGCTAGGAGCTGTAGTGGCGCAGTGGTTAGGATGCAGTATTGCAGGATAACTCTGCTCACTGCCAGCAGTTCGATTCTCACAGACTCAAGGTTGACTCAGCCTTCCATCCATCCAAGGTGGGTAAAATAAGGACCAGATTATTGGGGGCAATATGCTGACTCTGTAAACCGTTTAGAGCGGGCTGTAAAGCACTGTGAAAGTGGTATATAAGTCTAAATGCTATTGCTTGGGAGGGAGGGACGGAGGAAGGAAGGAAGGAAGGAAGGAAGGAAGGAAGGAAGGAAGGAAGGAAGGAAGGAAGGAAGGAAGGAAGGAAGCCTTGTTGGTGCAATGGTTAGAGTGCTGTATTGCAGGCTAACTCTGCCCACAGCCAGGAAGTTCGATCCTGACCAGCTCAAGTTGACTCAGCCTTCCATCCTTCCAAGGTGGTAAAATGAGAAACCCAGATTGTTGGGGACAAGAGGCTGACTCTGTAAATTGCTTAGAGGGGGGTTTAAAGCACGGTGAAGTGTTATATAAGTTATTGCTTAGGAAGGAAGGAAGCCATGTTGGAAGTGGTTAGGATTCAGTATTGCAGGATAACTGCCAACTGCCAGCAGTTCGATCCTGACCAGTTCAAAGTTGACTCAGGCTTCCATCCTTTCGAGGTCATTAAAACGAGGACCCAGATTGTTGGGGGACAATATGCTGACCCTGTAAACTACTTAGAGAGAGCTGTAAAAACAC